>CM041203.1:1751480-2351480 GCA_023078555.1 Ulva prolifera | reverse complement strand
TGCCACAGGGCGTCATTAGATATCCATGTGAGTTAAGCAGTGAGTGTCGCAGTGTGCACAATTTTCAGTGAGCAGTTGCACCGAAGGCGGCATGCACTAATCATATATGATATCAAGTTACTATTCTTCAAAATCTGCATGCATGAGATCAACAGTACGAATCAGATTGGCTTTGATCCTCGACTCACGGATGCCTAGAGGGTGGTCTTGCATGCAGCTGCACGTATGCGTCTCTCGACATACGATCCCTGTGGATGATCCCCCCTCCCTGACGGGTTGATACACATTCGCGTTGCTATCGCGCGCGAACCCATTGTCTGCGCGCCGTGCGAACAAAGATTGGTGCATGAGCATCATGCATATGGATCACCATACATATGCAGGCGTTTGTGGGTGCGATGCCGCGCGTCAGGCTGCACTATGCGGTGAAGTCCAACCCGCACGGCGGGATGCTGCAGGGGATGGTGGGCCTCGGCTGCGGCTTTGATTGCGCGTCCGCGGCGGAGATCCGGCAGGCCCTCACGACAGGGGTGCAGCCGGCAGACATCATCTTTGCCCACACCTGCAAGCTGCCGGGGGACATCCGCTACGCAGCTTCGACGGGCGTCCATGTGCGTCGTTGCAGATCGCTTTTGAAGACGGCCGTTCCAAGAAGCTGTGTCCTTGACTGTCGTTGCGCTGTGCGTTCAGCAGCACATCAGCCTTGCAGATTGACGTTTCTGTCAGCCGCTGCAGATCTCTGAAGTGTCTGCTGTGTGTGGCGCGGCTTGCCGGCAGTCCCTGACCGGTGTCGTGCTGTTTCTAAGAAACACTTATAGTGAACGTCACTCACGGAGCCGCAGGGGGTGCGGCTCTTATGGGGTGGGCCGAGGCAGCGCTTGTATGTACGCCGGAAGCAGACAGGTTGTACACGTCTACAGTCAATCCTAGACAATTCAACTTGTCTCTAATTGTGGACAAGTTGCCGAAGGCTGTACGACGACGCCATCGGTATACGTGGGTACCCACACATGTATCTATGTACGCCCCGATCGACACCGACTTTTGCCAGGGGCTTGCAGACCATGACGTTTGACTGCGAGGACGAGCTGGACAAGGTCGCCGCGCTGTGCCCTGCTGCGCGCTTCGTGCTACGGATTCGCGCAGACGACCCCACCGAGCTCCGGCAGCTTGGAGAGAAGTTTGGCGCCGAAGCTAACTCTGATGCGCCGGCACTCCTCGCGGCCGCTCGCCAGCGCGGGCTCGCAGTCATCGGCGTGTCGTTCCATGTTGGCAGCGGCAGCCAGGACCCGCAGGCTTTCTGCACAGCGATTGAGACGGCGCGACGCACATTCGATGCCGCTGCAGCGGTCGGATTTCGCTTCAAGCTTCTGGACATCGGCGGCGGCCTACGTGGGAGGTTTGACGAGAACGGCGACGTCGTGTTGTCGGACTTTGCGGCCACGGTGAACGAGGCCCTTGGTAGATGCTTCCCGCCGCAACAGTTTCCGGGCCTCGATGTGATTGCCGAGCCGGGAAGGTACTTCGCGGAGACGTGCGTGACGCTGTTTGCGCTGGTTCACACCGTGAAGACCCGCCCGGACGGTGGGCAGTTGTACTACATCACCGACGGTGCGACCAACGACCAACGCCTCGCCCTGCTGCCGTGCGTTTATTACATGTCCCTCCATGCGCTGGGCGCGCACTGAGGCGGCCTTGTCCAGATCTATGAAGCATGTCTTGTGGCTGAAATGTGTGCGGGGATGTCATGGCACCGAGGGGTGTGTATCCACACAGGTTTGCATGGCGCCTTGGCGGGGGTGTCTATTGCCGGCCGGCACGTTCGCGCACACATCGTCCGCAGCCCTGACTTGGAGCCCCCGCCTGGAGACTACACGGCTGCACAAACACGGCACCGTCTTTGGTCCGACCTGCGATGGCTGGGACCGCATCTTAGAGGAGGTGCCGATGCCGGTGCTGCGGCGCGGAGACTGGCTGCAGTTCCCGGATCACGGAGCGTACAGCACTGCAGCGGCGACGGGGGTCAACGGCTTCACCCCTGCTGACGCAGACACCTTCTACGTCCGAAGTGTCACGGCAGTGGATCCGCGGCAGTGTGCTATGCATGATTTGCACCGGGGCAGCGCTGCAGACTGCCCGGCGTGGCGGGCGCCTGAGGAAATGCTGTGCCTTGCTGGCTCGCCGCAGGATTTGGGCATGTACCGCAGCTAAGCTGCTGGCGCTTGGAAGCGCCTGGACAGTGTTGTGGTGTATGATGTGTCTGAAGTGTAGGCCTGGTCTTTCGTTGTTGGTGCTGCGGCCTGTGGGAGCATGTACATACTGAACTGGTGCGGGTATACGTATACCGTACGTAGGCTTCAGACGGCATAGTAGGTGTAATCGTAACCTTGGAGCAGAGGAGCTTTGGCCAGGCCACGACAGTAGCTTTGGCCTGCAACCAGTGAAACCGTCGTGGATTAGCTTGTAAGCACTGAGCCTGGGACTGATGCGACACATGTTGGGCTTGAAAGAGGCTGAATCTAGTGCGTCTGTGTGTGTTTGCGGCATGAGGTCTGTACTTGTCAAGAATCCAGCTACCACTTTGTAGCTGCCGGTTTGTGCCAACAGAGGTCCTACCAAGTCGATCAGACTGTATCGATTGGAACGTGGTCATTACTGAAGGAGAGTGTGGCACAACTGCCAGGCTATATGTAAATCTCCGAAACTGCTGATCAAGATTCCTTTGCCATACAGCTTGTACAAGATAGGGAATGGCTTGATTGCGACAAATCTCAGGCAGTCCAATGCAGAAAGAGCAGGCCAGCTTGCAGACCGTCGTCGCCGACCTCTGAGTAGGTTGAGTAGGTATGCGCGTTTCCCTATGGAGTGGGACAGAAGGTGCGATTGATGAGTGTATCCATGTCAGCAGGTGAGTGCATAAAAGTCGTTTGGAGCGGTAGCATGTAGGTCGTCGACGCAGGCAAGCAATTGTGCAGCCAACGTCACGCCGGACACCTGCGCTGCACAACTTCGAAACATCTGCCACAACGGTGCACAAGTGTGCGCACGTGTGCATACAGCACCTGCCTGTCCACCGATGCATAGCCAAGCACGTCACACTGTTTCGATGCTAAAGGTTAATTACACCGGGAACATCTCCGAGAGCTAAACAGTGCAATGGCCACTGTTTCCTGCCTGAAGTGCTTGGTTGATCATTTCACTTCGTGCGGCCCGCCAGTCGCTGCCTCGAACATTTGGCCTGTACCCGTCTAAGGCCAGCTACATTGTGTCCCTCCCTCCTGCAGGCTGCCATTGTGGCCTATCGGGACTGCTCATTGGACAAGCGTATCTTCTCCGTGATCTTCCGCTTCGCCTACCTCGTCAAGTACCGTGGGCTGAAAACTGGCATCTTGTCACGGACAAACGCGGAAGCTTCAACAAAGCAATTCAAACAGAGGCTGCAAAACGCTGCGTCGCTGCCTGGCTACAGGTAAGGCCGTCTCTCAAGCCAGCATACAACAAGCAGCTGCAGTCAGCACAGCAGCACGGTGTCTGCGTGTGGGATTGGAGCTGCCATGGGCAGGGAATGTGACAGGAAGCAGGCGGCTGCGTCTCATCCACTAGAAAACGGCATGACTGTACTTATGCCTTTGCAGGTGTGGGCCTCCGGGTGAGAGCATAGATGCCGCCTATGATACTCATGAGGATGTTGAAGCACATATGTACCTGCACGGAATGGTGTGGTCTCTGCCGGTGGCCTCACCCGCATGGTGGGGCACTTTCTTGTGATGCAGGGTGTAACGCATGATACCCGAGCCCACGGATCACACATGCGGGACCGCAAACTCGCTTTCTGAGCAGTCTACGGCAGCGGCTGACCCGCCGCGTTCACTGCCGGACACACGCCTACCGCCCCAACACATGCAGGCTTGAACAACCCTTCGCGCGAACACCCTCACAGACCCCCACACGCTGCTCCTGACCCCGCGCATGTGGGCAGCCTCGCACGTCACCGCAGTGCAGCATGGCGCCCGGCCCCTCGCGGCTCACATCTCTGCACCTCATGCGCGTTCGGTCAGCTCCAGTACGGGGCAGCGCTGCTGAGCGGCGTGCGTCGGTCTCTCTGTTGCATACGCACGGCACGCACTCCCTGGCCCCCGTCAGCATCACGGGCAGCAGCGTAGCCTGCACGCGGCGGTGAGGTGCGTGTGGCGGGGGATGGAGGGCGCACCGTGTACATGTGCCTCCAGCCGAGGCCATCAAACGTGAACCCTGAGGTGATCACCGCAACCGACAGCCCTCCGAGCGCGATCGCGTCAAACATGCCCTGCCCCAGCGGCTTCTCCAGCGGGCTCTTCAGAGCCAGCAGCAGCAGGCTCGACGCCGATACGTAGCTGAAGTTCCAGCCGAGGCCGATGATGATCAACGCAGCGAAGAATATGAGCGTGCTCGTCGACACGAACAGCACCGCGCTGCCGAGCAGGAGCAGCAGGGTGCCTGGCACGAGCATGACGGCGGGAGTGAAGCGGCGGACGAGGTTGCCTGAGAAGAGGCTGGGGAGGTACATGGCGACGATGTGCGCCTCGATGACGAGAGTTGAGGTGTCGATGGAGCGGCCTGCGTCGGCCATCGCGATGGGCGTCGCGGCCATGAGGGCCGCCATGGTGAAGAAGCTGAGGCAGGCGATGCTGGCGCCGGTGATGAAGTCGACGTTGAGAGCGATCTTGTGCCACGGACGGGCTGGTGCGGGCGGTGCGGGCGGCTCGGGGTGGGGAGCTGCAATGAAGCAGCACTGTCGCGGTCTGTGGAGGTTGCATGTGGCGGGGGAGAGCGGGCCTTGATTAGGCTGTGGTGCGGGGGCTGACGGTGTCTCTGAACTGACGGTGTGGTGTGGATGCAGCTGACCTTTCAGGCAGATGTGCAGATCAGTGGACGAGCTTGACATTCATTGAGTGGAGCGCAAGTACGTTCAGAGAGCGCGGGCAAATCTGGGCCCCGACCCTTGACCCGGAGCTGACCAGCACATACCGTTGTGTGCAGCTGTGCATGCATCGGGATTTGCATGCATCTACCATGACAGGGCCACCAGGAGGGCACGTGTGACACCGGAAACCCATTGTTTCTTGGGTGTCTGGCCGGGCATTGGTTGCAGAGCCCACCTATTGCGATGTGTCCATCTTTGGTGCGGACTGGAACATGGCCTTGCACGCCTCCTTCCTTCGTGGCTACTTCAGGGAGAGCCGGCTTCGCTGGACTCGAGTCTGCCACCTCATGCAATGCAGCAGCGACCTTCTCGGGAACAGTGTAGTCAACTGAAGAAATGAGGATCAACTGCAGGCCTGCGAATGTCATGGGAGCGCCTGTGTTGACTGCCGGACAGCTGGAGCACGGCGGAATGGGCGCACCTGCGCTGCCCACAGGCACATGCTGAGCACGAATGGACCGAGGAACTCCTGGTCAAGCGAGAGGCGAAGGTGGCGGCCTGCTTCTGGGCCGATGAATGCACTGAGGACTGCACCCCCGACCACTGCAGCCAGCGCCTTCTCGCGGTGTTGTGGCAGCGTGGTGTCCACCGCAAAGAAACGGTACAGGTTCGAAATGCCGTAGGCAATGCCTTGAGGAGCTCCAGAGATGCAAAGGAGAGGGAATGATCGCTTCCAGCCTGCGATGCACATCAGGCCCCCTCCAACGATGCCCGATGTGGAGGCGAGCATGAATAAGACTCGCTTGGAAAAATGTTTGGAGAATCTGGGAGCGGAGAGCGATGCAAGTGTGGCGCAGGCAACTGCAATGCCCGGTGGGAGGGTTGCTTTGGAGTTGCCCTGCAGCTGCCTGGCCAGGCCTGTCCCATTAGTGATCTGCAACCACAACACAACATGATGCATTCATGACATGGTGAATTCTCAGTGGCATAGACGAATTACACGAGTACAGGCATGCACTTGAGGAGGTGCCCCACCAGAAGGAAAAGGCAGCCCACTGCACATCCCCAAGCCAGCGACAGCAACCCGATGTTTCGCAGCTGCAGCCGAGAGAGTTCCTTCATGACTTACTTCGGCGTGATTCGAGTTGGCTAAGCTGGAAGGCCCGCGTTACCGGCATTCTGAACCATTGCGCTGATCACTGTCTCCACACGAGCACTGTGACAGCACTGGCGGTCCAAGCAGTGCACAGCGTGTCGGAGTCCCGGTTGGATGCAGCGATGTAGCCAAGTGCAGCTGATGAGAGCGACCAGTGCAGTAGACACAGTTTGCTTCATTCGGTAACGTGACTGTGTCACTCGCATCAGCGCTGCACTCACCACATGGTTGCGTTATGACGCACTTTCCGATTTCAAATTCGCGACACGGCCAATGGGAGCCGAGCAACAGCCGTATTTTGCTGGAGGGTCGCTGTGCTTCTGCATTTGCTGACCTGTGGAATCAAGGCTTACACATCGCACCGGATGCTGCTGTCACATGGCCAGAGGCAGGTGAAGAGCCCTAGCGACACCCCGTGGGCACCGTTTGGCGCGACTTCACACGAACACAAGAAGACGAACAGAAGAGGTCGTGATGTCCGACTGTGCTGATCCACAACTCGCCTGCTCTTTGTTTTCCAGAGTACATGCCGCAAACGCCGCCGTGTACAGGTCAGCGATCGATGTCCGTTTGGGTGAACCATCGCGCATTCGTTGTGCCTTGTGAACCTGGGTCACGGTTTCGACCTTATGATCCACCAGCTCATAGTCCAGCATGCATTCCAGCTAGTAAACACGCCGAAATTCATCTCAAAGCTGTGGACTTGGGACACTTGGGTCATAAATTACAGCAAGCCTTTGCAGATGTCATTACATCAATGAACTGTGTGTACTTTGAGTATAATACCTACCCAGGTATACGAGTCTGGTGGTGACAGGCCTTACGAGCCCGCCATCTGACACGCGAGCGTCAGTCCAACCGACTTTGCAATACACATGCATGATTGTATCTCACGGACGTCGCTGCAGGCACGGTGACTTCGGTGACGACCATCGGATGCAAGCACAGCAGCTCTACCACGTCTACGGCACTAGGATACGGATACGGCTCAGTAAATTTAGATTTACTTTACTTTACTTTACTCGCCAAACAACTGCAGACAAAGGCGCCCGCGCGCGCCACACCAACCCAGCAACGCCGCCACCACCCAGCACGCCGACGCAGAAGCACGCCCAGGCCACAGCCCATGCAGCGGCGCACCGGGGCCGTGTCTGTGGGGCTCCAGCCCACATGCGATGACGGCGGTGGCCATGCCGGCGTGCAGCAGCCAGCAAAGCCGCAGCGCCTGGAACTGGAGGCCGGAGGGAGGCGGTGCAGCCGAGGCACGCCCGTGACGACGATTGCGGTGAGCGCCACGGGCTGCAGATCAGTGCTCTACAACCCGCCGATATTCCCGCTGAAACAGACGTTTTCCCAAGAAATCCCGCCAGGATTGGGGGAATCCAACGGGATTTGCCGCTGGAAACGGGATGTCAGAGCCAACAATCACGAGCGCAGCCCGGTGGGGCCTGTCCCTCACCGGCGCAATGCCGCTCGATTCTGATGAAATCAAGCGGGAATGCCTCCGAGGAAAAAGCCCTGTAGAGCACTGCTGCAGATAGAGCATACATACTGGCTGCTGGCTACTTCGTGCACTCACAATCACGGGCCAGAGCTGCCGGGCGTGGCCTGCGCTCAGCGCCTCCATCGTTGTGCCGACCTCCTGCGCGCTGTGCGGGTTCCTTCCACTGCGCTCTTTCAATCGGTCGGCCCGCGCGCGGCGCAGGTGCTGATGTGGCGTGCGCTGCTGAGCACGGTGGCCCCTCCCTGCCGTGTCCTTGCTGTGCCTGCCTGATGGGCCAGGTGAGGGTCTGTGTGCGGAGTGGCGGCGCGGGTGCGCGGTGATGGTACTGCAATTGCCGCCATTGTGCCGTGGCGCTCGAGCGGACCCCTTGCCGGCTGTGGCGTGTCTGTGTTGTCGCTCCGACGCGCTCGCCCCGAAAGCATGCGCTTGGTGCAGTGGCAGCTGGCTGTGCGCTGGTTCATGCTTCCTGTGCATGCATGTTTGATACATGTCCAGAACAAGGCCAGCGCGTTGCAGGGCCGCAGCAGGGCCAAGCAGAAACGGCACGGCCTAGACCGCAGCATATGTGTGGCGTGCTGAGACAGCGAGAGACGGGCCACATAGGTGGCAGCAGGCAGGCTGGGCAGCCAGCTGGACCCAGCATCTATCACGGGCCCGAGGAGATTCACGAGACATTCACAAGGGGGTGAGAACGTCCGGCAGCGAGCGGGGGCGTCCCTTTCCCCACTTCAGCTGAAGTCGCGTCAGCGTGGCACGCTGGCGCCATGGCGTGACGGTCCGTGGTCGCAGCTGGGAATCAAGCGGAGGAAAAGAGGCGTGACCAGTGGCACAAGTACCCGTCGCCGAGTCCTACTGTTCATCATGGTGAAGTTTCAGTGCTGCGGCGTAGCTGGTGCCCGCGCTTCACGGCGTTGGTGTGTACAAGCAAGCCCTTTGAAAAGAACCAGCAGCATCGGCGATCGCTGCGTCTTTTCATCGCGCCAATGGCCATGCTTGCCACCCTGATACCTTAACCCACTTCCAGCCTGAGTTTTGTGCATTCTTGTCCAGTTGCGTGCATCCTCCATGCGCCAACAGGCTTTCCTGTCAGGCCTATGTCTTGTTCTCGCCTTGTTCTGTGCAGTCAAAGCTGCGGCTGTAGAATCGTCTAGTATTGCATCGAGATATGGCAAGTCCTCATGGGTGGAACTAGGAGTTGGTGTCAAGGCTAGAGACAGCGAGCTCTTGGCTGAAGTGGAACTGAGCGAATTTCAGGAAGATGCACTTCATTCGTGCGCAACGTACGTAACTCAGTTCTGGAAGCTCTTATCCTGCTTGTTTGATGTATCGCTATCAATGAACACGTAAGGAAGACAGATGCGGGTGCAGCTGTTGGCAGTAAACTGGATGTGAGCTGTCACGTCGTGTGAACTCTGTGCCAGACGAGCAAACGTGCTTTCGGTCAAGTCCTCCTCTATGAAGATGTGCTCAGTACCCCATCTGGTCTGTGTTGTGCTGCACATCTTCACCTGCGTGTCAGTGATGCCGGGCACCTGTTGAGCTGTGTCACGCTTATAAGGGCTACCAACCTGTCACCCCTCGTTATGCAAGTGCATATACAATCGTCATCAGACGTACAGATTTCAAATGACACTCAGAACGGGGACCGCAGCAGCTAGCAGTCGCACGCACACGTCGCATATTACAGCTCAGTGGTTGTTCGGTGGTGTTGGCGCGCCACCTCGATCGTGTGCAGATGGATGGCTCAGAACAGTGAGACAATCAAGCACAAGACGCTGCTGAACCTGACCCTTCCAGGGTCACATGACAGCGCAGCTTACCAACTAAATGGCCACATCATGCCCGGGGAGCTGCCTTGGGCGCTGCGTGAGATCTTGCTGTTAGCAGAGAGGCTCGGCATGTCTTCGGAGACCTACATCATCAAGTGGTCGGAGACGCAGGTCCTTACGCTGCCTGAGCAACTGCATAACGGCATTCGCTTTCTGGACCTCAGGGCAGGTGGGTCCCTGCGCTGCTGCCCGATCCTCACAGGCCAATCGTTCAGCTCTTTCACTGCAAAGCCTTCTCAGCAAACATGTACACCACATTCTATGCATTGTTTGGGGGTTTACACGGCATCGGCAGTGCCATGGCCCTTAGCAGTGGCCAGTGGACGTGATGATGGCAGTCATGCTCGTGCGACCGGAGTCTGATCGCCTTGCAGGCTACAACGGGTCAGCCTGGGTAGCATGCCACACAGCAGAAGGGCCGCTCATGTCCAGCATCTTTGATGCCATTGCTGAGTTCCTGAATCAGCACAGGCAGGAGGTGCTGGTGGTGGAGCTAACACACACGTACAACGGCCAAGACGAACTGGCAGAGCTGGCTTCGATGATCAACGAATCCCTTGGCCACCACATTTCGCCTTGCTGCAGGTGTGCACGCCCTCTGCGATGCGTCTAGTACCTCTCTGGGCTGCCTGATGTTCTGGGCAACAGGCTGGACTGGGCTGCGGCCTTGTGTCACCGGATGCACCACTGCGCCATCATGAGGCTCGACGTGCTGCGTTTCCTCATCAGGCGATTTCTCAGCATCTGCGGCAAACATGCAGCCTGCCGTAGCGAAGAGCTGCTTGGATCTGTGCTGCTGCGCCTGCCTGCTGCGGCGGAGGCGCTGCCTGCCGGACCCCACTGCCACTTACACGGAGGTTGCATGTGCAGCTTGGACAGGACGATGGAGAGTTTGTGGGAGGACGGGCGGCGGCTGGTGTTTGTGTCGAGTGTGCCCTGCGAGGGGCAGTGTCTGTGGTGGCCACCAGGGACGGTGCACAACTCGTATGCCAACAGCGACACGCTGGAGGTGATGTGGTTCTACAACCGGGGCGTTTTAGAAGACTACAGGCTGAATGCCACTCAACTGTTCAAGTGCGCCGTCCATGCAGCAGATCGAGCTAGACTCACACATCATTGCATCGCTCATCATCTGGTTGCACAACAGCGACTGCTTGCAGATGCAGCCGACAACGTGTCGTTACATTCGCCATTGACTCAGCTGTTTGCTGGGCGACCTGTGCATATTTGCAGTGCTTCCTGGCCGATTATCAACCTGCTGGGCTATGTTTCACTCGGCGGGAACACTGTGCTGAATAGGCCACACGCAGCGAGCGAAGACTGCACTGCCGTTGTCTCTCTCCCCATTGGTGACAACTTGAGCCCGATGCTTGCTGCAGGATGAGCTGGACGCTGACACCACACATCAAGACTCTGCTGCACGGTCTGTATAGTTTCCCGAGCACTCTTGCAGAGCTGGCCAGCACAGCGAATCCACTGCTGCCAGACTTTGTGGACGCCGCTCTGGCCGAAGGCAGAGAGCAATTCCCACAGATTCTGATTGCCGATGACGTCCAGGGAGCATACCTTGTACTGATGGCGCTGCGTATCAACCACCTGCAGCCATGCAAGTACTTCCCACTTCAAGAACGCGACGGCTCGTAGATAGATCAAGCGCAATGCCCTGGGACATCATGGCCGGGGTTTGTGGCATGCCACTGTCGGATGGGCATCGAGCATCGTGTCAGCATCGATTGTCTCAGAGTTGCCATAAATTTTGAACGTAAGCAGGCAGGGCGATTGTGTCTTTGACCCCGTAACATTGACTTGAAGATTCGATGTAGCTGGAGATGATTAGACAGCGCCGCACGTGGTCCTCCAGCCAACACAGCAACATAGTTACAAGCGACACTTGACTTAGAGGTGTGCTCCGGCTAGCAATAAGCATGACAGTGAGCCCATTCGTAACTGCGCTAGTGAGGCACCGATCGCAACGTCCCTCAAAACCTGACGCTGCTGTCAGGATGTTCATCAGGCAGCGAGGTGTCCCAGTCCAGCACGTCATCGTCTGCACCAACCTTGTCCCCCTGCAGTATGCTCCGAATACCCGCGCTCAGTTCATCCACGCCCTCCCCAGTCTCTGCGCTGCAGCACAGCACGTCCAGCGGCTGAGCATGCACCTCGGGATGCTCCTTCTCCAGGCTCTCGGCCATCGCCCACACCTCATGCACCAGTTCCTCCTGCACCTCAAGCCCACATGCCTCCACAGACTCACGTCATTTTCCATGCCATGCCAACACAGCGTGTTGTGCCCCTTGATCATGGCACTCCATGCGGTCACACACTGCAGCGCAATGGTAAGAGATTGCCAGACAGGCATCTACCTCACACCACGCCCGCCGCAGCACCCTGTCAGGCACCAACCACCACAAACAAGGGCTGGTCTATGAAACGCACGAGAGGAGAAGCAGCACAGATGCGGTGGTTGTGCCTGCTGCGTCGCCCCCTTTCTCCGAGCAACACAGCATCCAGGACACGCACACTCGGTCAGGCAAACGTCCGCCCACGCGCACAGAACAGGGGCTTTTGCCCTTGGCCACAGCACAGGAACACACCCGCAGCTCGTGCGCGTCCGGGAGGTCCATCTTGTTGATCGCCACGACGCACGGCCGCTGGCAGTACGCCGGGTTGAACATCCGCAGCTCCTCCCGCACGACCCAGTAGTCCGCCGCCGGGTCGTCCGCGGCGCCGTCGAGCACGTGCACGAGCATCTGCGTGCGCGCGAGGTGCCGCAGGAACATCCGCCCGAGGCCCCGGCCCTGGTGCGCCCCCTCGATCAGGCCCGGCAGGTCGACGAGCACGTTCTGCTGCAGCGCGTCGCGCGAGAACTCGTCCGTCGTCATCACGCCGAGGTTCGGCATGAGCGTGGTGAAGGGGTAGTTTGCGATCGCCGCGTTGGAGCGCGTCATGCGCGTGAGCAGCGACGACTTGCCGACGTTCGGCAGGCCGACGATGCCGGCGTCGGCGACGACGCGCAGCTGTAGCGTGACGGTGCACGTCTCGCCGTCGCCGCCCTTCGCGCCCAGCTTCCAGTTGGTGTCCTCCACCTCGAGCACCTCGATGCCGTCCGCCTGCAGCGCGGCCCGGCGTGTTCAAACAGCCGCACCGGGGGTGTATTCCCGGGCACTGCTGAGGCGTGATCAGCGCTCGGGCGAGAGGTGTCAGTCCCCGCTGCCAGTGATCAGTGTCCCTATGGGCGCGCCTACCGGTCCATGATGATATAGCTGTACATGCCTTGACGGCATCACAGCTTGCATTGCCCTCTGGCCATTAAAGATTGGGACACAGTTGGTGGCACGCGGACACCCATGTGCGGTGGAGTGGAACATGCACCGGAGCGCGCGCCGGGCATGTAGCACGGTAGCTGTGGGTTGACAGTGAGTCGTGGGCTGTGTTGCAGCAGAGGGGGTGGGTTCACACTTCGAGCTTGGCGTCCCGCTTCGTGGTGTGGCCACCGGTGCGCTTGGTCGCCGGGATGAGCGTGCCCCGGCCACCGGCGCCGCCACGGCAGATGCAGTAGCCGTTGCCCGGCTGGATGAGCTCTGCGATGAGGTTGCCCTTCTTGTCCTTGATGACGGTGCCCATCGGCACGGGCACCTTGAGGGCGGGCGCGCTGTCCTGCACCGCGCGCCGCCGCTTCGGGCCGCCGGTTCCCTCCGCCGGGTTGCCGTTGGCCCCCCGCTTCGACACCCACTTCTTGCGCTCGTGCAGGTGCAGCAGGCTGTCGACCTGCAGGGGCGGCGAGGATTGCGGCAGAAGAGGCTTGCTGCACAACAATTGGGGTGCGGCAGGCGTAGTGCGCCGTTGTGGGGCCAGCGCCATGATGCAAAGTGGCGCTGTGGAAGCAGCTGGTGGATAGGCTAGTGGGGCAGGGGTACTCATTATGCTCATTATGGAGGTGGTGCAGGAAGTGCTGTGGTGCGGTGTGGTCGGTGAGCTCGGGTGAGTAGGTGCGCACCGAAGGGTCGGCGATGATGACAACGTCTGAGCCATTCTGGCCGTCAGCTGGCTCGCTGGCGGGCAGCCAGATCCGCTTTTTGAGGCCGGAGTTGTGTCTGTACTTGTGGTTGTCCACCCACCGGCCCTGCCCCTCAGCAGCGATTTCGCCGTCACCTCCTCTGCCGCTCCTGCAGCAGGTTGTGTGAGTCGAGACGGATCGCTCCGGCCTAAGCATTCGCATGAGTGCCGTTGGAGGTGGGGGGACGTACTGGCAGAAGACCGTTGCTTGATCAAATATCTTGTGCTTCTCGCGGGTATCACCTACAAACAGCGCGGAAAATTGCGGGAGCCGTGTTCAGCAGCCCGTCAAGGCAGGAGCTGCCATAGGTGTAGCAGGGAATTGTTTTTTTGTGAGCAGTGCAATAGCTGCAAGACAATTGCTGGAAAGAGCGGATGGGATCACACTTGCCTCTGCCGCTGCAGCAGCTCGCACAATTCTGGATCTTTGGACCGGTTCAGGAGATCTGGCTTGATCTAGCCTTGCTCTTGGCTGTTCCACCTTGCGTCGAGGAGCACCTGCGCATGACATGCACGGCGATGATTCCCTGACGCCCGAGCATAACATTAGGAAGTGCACAGTAGAGCAAAGTACCTTGACAGGCCCAGCTTCGCGGATGGTTTTCGCATCTTAACCTGAAGTGAGTTTGCAACAAGGACTGCGTGAACGCCATTGCACTGATCGCCAGGCGCCTCCGCTACACACACGACTGTGCTTCGAGAGTGATGCGTTTGTACCAAACTTTAAGAAAGACTCACGTGCGTGTTTGGTGTTCTATCGAAAGCAGCCGTGGAGAGGTGTGCTGTCCTGTCGACGCCAGAAACAGCATAATACCAGAGAAGTTTAGAGACACGACTACCAGCCAATGGCGTGAAGGCTCCAAGAAGCCCATTGGCTCTGTCCCAGTGTTTGAAGAGTGCCACAGTGTTGGGTTATGTTACGAGACGCCGTGACGTGTGTGTGCCACAGAGCACCCCGCCACTCTGGCATGCCGGTACACAGAAGTTGATGTTGAAAGTCCTAGGCGTGGAGCAATTTCAAGCAGGCCGGTACTCCGCGTTTCGATGTGCTCAGTTCTCAATTCGGTAATCATGGGCTGTGCGCGGCGTGTGCGTATACAGTGAGCCTCTCGGTCGCCTGAAATCGGCTTGTCCAAATCTCCCCGCTTGTCGTCATGATGAACGCGCAAAACAACGCATCGAGGATCCCTGGAGGCTTCAGATCATACACTGGCTTCAAATATACTTGGTTGTGCGCGCAGAACAAGCGGCTGGTTGTTGTCTATCGCGTAGCCCCGTGCACTTGCCACTCTCGGGTAGCGTCTTGTAAACAAATCGATAACTCGTGAGTCACCGCCGGCCAACAGCTTTCATCTTCCGTCACTCACCACAAAGTTGACCAAGCCCGTCAGCCCGAGCGGGACATGGCGCAGCTGTACAGCAACGTACCTTGACAGCAGTTGGCTCACGCCACTATGCCACTTCATTGTTTTCTTGACTGGAACGGTGATTCTGAAGGTTTATTACTTCGCACATGTGCTTGACGGCATGGCAACAGAAGCGACATTCGGGCCGCACGCCTGAAGTGGCATCTGACAACTTCAGTGTCAGGCAGCCATGCACATTTTATGTATAACACAGCATAGGCGCTAGGATGAAGGCATTGGTGACTTCACGCCGCGACTTCAGGCTTCTGGCCGCACGGTGACATGTCACACCATGTGGCTTGCCCTTTACAGCAAATAGCCTGTCCATGGACGTAATCACAGCGCGTCCGTTTCATTTGACGGCTTCTATGTGGTGAGATGGACGTATCTCGACAAGGGCTGGTACGCACAGTGACCGTGTTCTGTCTCGCCTCTTGCAATGTGTTAGCTTTGCTTTGAATTTGGCGCTTGTCTTCGCTAGAGCTGGGCACAAATGCAGCACTCTATATTTTGCCTTGTCGCCCTTGAAGACGGCTTCCCCTCGACGTTTGTGTCGTCTGTGTTGCTGGAACGGGGCTCGAGCGCCTGTAGCCATGCCATGCCAACACATGCCGTGCCTCGTCACTCTGGCCCCGACTTCCTAAAACAGTGTCTTCACCGGCTGGATGCGTGCTGAAATCACAAGCAGCATGTGTGGGTCGTGACTGCCCCCAACTTCATTTGTTCATGGGTCTCGGACATCGGACGCAGCATTAGTCGAGTCATGTTGAAACACTTGCATGTCTCGAAGTGAAGCTTGTGTTCATTGAAAACCTTCAGGCATTAAATATGGAATCAAATGACGTCCTGTCGCTCGCATGGGCCCAAGGCCTGTCTCCGGTTCAGCAATGCGTTCACAATCTGTCGGATGACAAGCATGAAAAATTCTTCTTCGTGTCCTCCAATACAGCCGTTATCCAGGTAGGTACTTCGTGTCACAGCACAGAACGAGATTCAGTCGTTGGACCGCCTCAACGCAGTTCGATGCAGGACGTGCACAAGAGCACACAAGCGGTGATGCAAGGGCATGTTCACCCCATCACATGCACATGCTGCTCCTCCAACAGAAAGGTCGTCGCAACGGCCGACTCCGGAGAGGATTCCATGATCGTGTTGTGGGATACAATAACCTGCGTACCCCAGCTGAAGATATCGCAGCCACACAAGCATGGAGTCGTCTCGATGGACATGTGCTCACAAGCAGGCCTCCTCGCCACTCTTTCCCACATACCAGGAGAGGGTGTCGCACAGGAGATCTCCCTGTGGGATCTCTCATCTGCAGATACCTGCACGAACCTGATCACTGTGCCCATCCCAGCTGGGGACATGCAGGCGCTCTCCCCCTCTACGCCTTTGCACCACTCGTCTGCCACTTCTGCCCACGCAAGCCTTCCCAAGACACTTGGGCGTTCCGCATGCAGACCTGTGTCAAGTTTAACCCCGGGAACCCATCCGAGCTCATCTCGAATGGCAAGCGGCGAGCCTTCTTCTGGCAGTCGTGCCTCCCGGAAGCCGCGGCCTTCAAGTACTACTCTCCACCCCTCTCCAGCCCAGATTTCAAACAGAAGATCGGCCTCTTCACCACCAGCGCTTTTGTCCCAGGCACAACACAGGCGATCACGGGAACAGAGGACGGGGACCTCGTCGTGTGGGACCACCAGGGCATCTCCGTCGAGGTCGGCACGCGGCCGACGGACCGCAAAGCTGTGAAGCTCATGCGCCTGCACAACGCACGCCTCAGCTTCATATCATCCATCGGCGACTTCATCGTGACTGGCGGCGATGATGGTCACGTCCGGTTCTTTGACCCGATGCTGCGCCTGATCGCGTGGTTTGAACACATCGCGGCCGGCGCCGTCCGCATGGTGTCGTTCTCGCGCGCGCGCCCCCGCATGCCCGCCCCCGCCGACTTTGACGCCTTTGTCTGCCCAGATTTCATCGTCGGCACGGCCAATGGCGCCGTGGTGCAGCTGACGGCCGATGCATTCAACACCGCCGAGGAGGGCGCCCGCCGTGGCACCATTCTGATGCACCGCCTTGTCGGCGACATCGCGTGCTGCCTCGCACACCCGGTCCGCCAGCAGATCCTCCTTGTCGGCCGCAGCGGCCGGCTGCAACTGTGGAGCACTGCGCGGCACGAGCTCGTGGCCGAGCGTACCCTCAACGCCGGCGGCATCGCGTGCGCCGCGTACTCACGCACGGGCTCCACACTCGCAGTCGGCCACACGTCCGGGGCTGTCGCGGTGCTCGATGCCGCGACCCTCGCCGACGAGGCAACATTCCGGCAAGCCAAGTCGGCGGTGGTCGTGGTGAGCGTGTCGAGCTCGGCCGCGCACATCGCGGCCGCGACCGCCGACGGCCACACACTCCTCTTCTTCCTCGTGCCGTACAAAAAGACAAAGCGGTGGGAGTACGTTGGGCGTGCGCGGGTGCACTATGCGCCGGTCGTCGCGGTGCACTTTGGCGAGGCGCCGTCTGGTGAGACGCGGTGCTTCTCGCTGAGCCGGGACGGGCGCCTCGTCGAGTACGACCTCGGGGGGTCGAGCCTCGAGGCCGGGGTGGTGGTGGCGGCGGAGATGACGGCGTGCATGCATGCGGCGCCGACCGCGATGTCGTTCACACCGCCGCTGACGTACTTTCAGCGGGGGGTGATCGACACGCAGCTGATCATCGCGGACGGCTCGTTCCACGTGCGGGTGTTCAACCCGGATACGGCGGTGACGAGCGGCACGTACCGCGGGCCGACGTGCGCCGACCCGGTCGCTCAGATGGCCATCTTCCAATCAGCCTCCAGCAACAGCACCTTCCTGGCCTTCCGGTGCGCGCCTGGTGGGGGCGGCCCGGTCCAGCAGGTGATGTGTGGGTGAGGATGCGGGTCTGGTGTGGCTGTATGGTGTGCGTGTTACAGCCACATGCGCCCCAGTGGCCTGACAGAGCCCGTGCTATGGCTAGCGGCTGCGCAGGGGTGTTGCGGCAATGTAGCGTCTGGCCTAGAGCACGGACGCTGCTCAGTGTACACAAGGTCCTGCCTTCCTGTGAAGGCGTAACGCGGATTTGATCTCTCCTCTGCCGCAGTGTTTCGCATGCGACCACAAGCTGGCTGCTAGCACATCTGATCCACACCAGAGCATTATCGTCATGGCCATCTGCGTGCTTTGCGGTGTTTTTGTGGATGTGCACCATGCGCTGGTATGTCCGCAAAGGGCTCAGCCTGTGCAGGTCCAAGACCCGGGCCGCCGGCATCATGCTGTGGCCAACGGACGGCCACCCTGAATCGATTGCCGCTGTGATGGCCCACCCAGGGGAGCTTGCCGGCGTGGCCGTGAGTTGCGACGGGCGGCACCTCATCACGGCGAGCTGCGACGGTCACATCGCGCTGTGGACCATGGACGGGGCGGCCCTGGAGCGACGCTCGGCCGCCGCCGGCACCGGCGCGGAGCGCTGGCGGCATGCCCTCCACGATGGCCCCTCGCTAGAGGAGGTGCAGCGGTGAGGCTCTGTCTCAGACGCTTGAGGGGTTGCTGCATTGACTCCTGCTGTGTGCAGCGATCTGCTGCCACCGCTGGCACGCCTCCAAGCTGTTTATCATTTCTTAGCGGCTTCTCTGCATGAGCCCCCAGCATGCGTTGTCCTGATGAATGCCGCAAGGCCTACCTGCCACACTCTTCCAGACATTGATGCTCATGAAATGTGAGCAAAGGTGACAGCTGTTGCACTTCTAGGCCGCAACGTTCAGCATGGCAGGTGCTGCACGTCACGGTGTGAGCGTGAGGCCAGGCCCTGCGGCTGCAGACTCGGTGTGCTGGATCACGGTGCCTGAGCGCGCTTTCCGGCGGGCCCGATTAATCGCGCAATCAGGATACACCCAGGATGGCAGTGTAAAGCGGCGCTCCAAGATCCCCAGCAGTAGCGTCAAGCTTCGAAACGCTCAGATGATCTATGGGATGTGCAGGCTCTTCTTGCTGAGCCAGACTCGGGCGCAGGGTGATGTGGTGGCGGGCTCGCGGGAGGTGTCGGCCACGGTGCCCCTGGACCACATCCCGGAGCTCATGTGCGCCATGGGCTACTACCCGACACAGTCGGACATCACCGACATCATCAGCTCCCTCGCCTCCGCGGCCGCTCTCCGCAAGGAGCCCAAGCCGACCACCGTCAACCTCGAGAAGCTGCTCTACCTGTACCACAACTTCAGCCCAGTGGATGGGGTGCGGGTGGCTCTTCTGTTTGCAGTCTGGCAGCACTTTGTTGTAGGATCTGGATGCTGGTGGAGGCGAGACTGGATGAGCCGCGGCGGCTGGCTTTCAGCAGCTTGGTCGGTATCTGTGACCTGAATTGTTGCGTGGTGGTTTCTGCTGGCGTTTGTGTGGGCGATAGCAAGAGCGCTGCATGGTGGCCAGTGCACTGTGGCACGCTCATGTGCTTCGGCCTACTCAGCGCTAATACATCTGCAGTGTCAATGCTGGCTTAGGTGCGTTCGAATGACTGTTCGGGTGAGAGTGAGCAGGTGGATCTGGAGGAGGTGCAGAGGGCGTTCAAGACACTCGGAGCGACGGAGCCGGGGATGGTGCTGTCTGGGGGGCGCTTTGAAGAGGTGATGACAACCCTTGGCGAGGTCATGGATGCAGAGGAGCTGGCAGAGGCGCTGCGCCTGCTGACTGGACACGCAGCCGTGAAGGATGCCCTGCCAGCCAAGCTGACGCCGGAATCGTTCGTGGAGCTGCTTGGATTCGAGAGCGCAGCTGGCTGAGGGGAGGCCTTGTCGACAGGGCATCCTTTTGAGATCCCTGGGGCCTGGCACCAGCCCTGGTCCTTGTTGTCTGATAGCTACCTCCAGTTTTCACAGTCCCTGGCACGAGTACATGCGGTATTTGATGGCTGTGGGATCTGCTGCGCCTTTTACGAATGCGTGCAAGGGGGGGCCGGTTGGGTTGGCTAAATCCACTTGTGCCCACCAAGAGAAGACCATGGCAATGTACACCCACGTCACCTGTGGAGCGAGCAAGATGTGATATGTTGGCGTCACCCCAAGCAGGGATTTCAGCATGAAGGGTGGGCAGCCATGGTCAACAAATGGCGGTGCATGGCTATGGGACGCTGCTGGTAGAGAGCAGTGATTTGGCCACTGTGCAAGTGGACTTTGCCTGTTCACTCCAAAAACAATGGCTGAGGTGGTCGGCAATGCGGCCTGGGGGTAATGGTGTTCTGACTTGTTGGCTTTTTGCACACAAAAGCTGTGGATGGATTGAGTGGACCCAGATGGCGGACTACATTCGCTGCCTGGGGCGGCTGGCCAATGTGAACATTTGCCATCGATATCGCGGTTGCCAAATGCAAGCATCATGCTGTCCTCCACCCGCTGACTGACCACACCATGTGCAATTCACAGAGGTGGATCAATACCAGCCAGGTCAAAGGAGAACAATGAGCCCTCCAGATGGACATCTTAGTGATTCATGCCAGGACCCGAGGGGAACGGCAGGTATGGGTGCAGTCTTCCTTACAGTAGCAAGATCACTTTGTGAAACCGCGCCGGCCCATACTACATCAGGCAGCTGTAGCACGGCTTGTGAACTTCAGCTGTTTGGCAACGTTGCCTGAGCGGGCCGCTGTGTCATCAGCCTGTTCTCAGATGACTGAGAGCAGACCACGAAGCGGACCAATTTACGCACTGAGCCAGAAAAAAATCCAGAAGCAGCCGCTATCACCTGGCCATGCACAGCTTGACTTGCACATCGCATCCTGCAATTTGTGACGCCAATACATCTGCCGTGCCACCAATGGTGGCGTCACCTGCCTATGGGTTCGCTGTGCTTCTTGCCGTTTCAGCAGTGCCAGATTCCATCAAAGTACCATCTGATGACATGCAGCGGAAGCCCAAGAAGGTGGTATAATATGTATCCCTGTGATCACCTCTGCGGCCTCGAAGATGCTGTGTGCCCACTTTCTGCCATACAGGATGTGCGCATGCACAGACTCTCCACATGAGCGCCTCACTGTGAAGAGTCACACAATTCCCATGTGATGCTGCTTGCAAGTTGAAGCCGCAAAGGAAGAGTCAGCCACAACCCGTCGCCTGAATTGGCTCTCTGACACGACAGATTCATTGCACAGAGTGCATGGTCAGCAGGTGCACGTGAAGTGGATCGGGCTGAAGATTCACACCATCGATATTGCATTCATTCGAAATTAGTTACAAGCAGGCCATTCATAATCTCTGTTCATGTCACAGCACAAGAAAGAACAACGGCGACGCTATAGCACAAAAAATCCGCTCCCGAGTGACCTCTCACTTGGCCTCGTACCATGTGGGCGCTACTTTCGAGTCTACAGTCAGCTCCAGCTGCATCCCACAATGGTAGCACTCATCCCACTCTGCAGCGACGGGGGGCTCGCCAGCCTGAGCTTGCGTGATCAATTGATGCAGCTTTGCGCGGTCCTTGATGAAAGGCCTCTGCATGCACTCGACGAGCCTGGCCTGCGCCTCAGCACTCGACTCCTCTGGGCCCTCAATGATCACCTGCAAGATGCCTCTGCTGTACACACCGTTTCGCATAGAGCACCGATTCGCATAGAGCAGATGCAGGTTGCTGCGCTCCTCCAGCATCGGCACAGCTGCGCGAGTTCGAGCCTGCTCCGCCCGCCAGCTGTGGACAGCAACGTAGTCCCTCACAGCAGACCACAGCGAAGTCTCCATGGCGTGGATACTCTATTGTTACAGTGCGCACTGCCTCACGCTGTTTGCAATCAGAAGCAGCCTTTGCGGGCTAAAACCAACGTGCAACAGATCACATGGCATAAGCAGTGCAACTCTACAGTGCCGCCAATGACACACACACACACACACACACACACACACACACACACACACACACACACACACACACACACACACACTTCCCCCCCCCCCTCACCAGTGTCACAACGTACAACAGACCGCTGCATCTGGGAGAGCATGAGCCCAGGGGGGTTGCAGCAAACACAGATCAGACACACACGCACCTCGTCGTGGACCTGCAGCAGCATGCGCCACCCGAGCGTGCGGAACATCGGGTCGTGGTGGATGCGGACCATCGCCGCGGCCACGACGTCTGCAGCGGAGCCCTGGATGGGGGTGTTGATGGCCGCCCGCGACGCCCGCGCCTCCTCGCGGGCGGTCTTGCCTTTTCCGTACCCCGGCAGCATGCGGTGGCGGCCCAGCATCGTCTGCACGCGGTGCAGCCCGACGTCCTTCTTCGCCTGCTCCCGCACCATCGCCTGCCACTGGGCGACCTGCAGGTACGGGGCTGCCGTGCGTCTGTCCCGGGTGCTCAGGGTCAGCGTCACGAGCGCAGCTCCGCAAGCCACACCGCCGATCAGCGAGGCACACATGCTTCTCGCAGGACATCGGGCATGGAACGCACAATGGACGACTATCAGAGATGCACATCTATAATGCAAGACTGCACTCGGTGTGCGGCCGGTGTGGGAAGTCTGGCACGGCGGTAGCCGCAAGGTGTCGGGGAGTGTGATAATGGACACAGGCAGCGGGATGGCGCGTACCTCAGGGCGGGACTTGTACCAGCGCTCCACGATGCCCTTGGCCTCCGCGAGGGTCACGTTGAAGTCCTTCGACAGGCCGTACTCCGTCTTGCCGTACGCGAGGCTGAAGTTGAGGATCTTGGCCTTGCGCCGCTCGCTGCTGTACTTGTCCTTCACAAGCACCATGCCCTCCTTGAAGTTTGGGTCCATGTGGTCCAGCGCCACGTGCCCGGCTGCGATGTCCTTCTGCACATCGCCCCTGAGCGCTCGATTCATGCGTATGCTGCATGTAACAACGCATCGTGGACAGTGCTTCATTCAAGACCAAAAGACCAGCACAGAGTCTGCACAACTTGAGGCGCTTTCTCAGGAAGGTAACAATTCATACAACTTCTAGACTGCAGTGTTCAACGCGTCCACTTGGAGGGACTGATGCCACAAGGCCGAAGCTTGAGCAGGTGTGAAGTGGCCGGTGTCGCAATCGTTCTTGCTTCACAGACTCTGGGCCAACTCTACCCTGCCCTGCGGCCCCCGCCCGAGGCAAACAGCGCATTTCCAGCGGCGCTGCGCACCTGGATCTCCGGGAACATGCCGGCAGCGGTGCGGCTGTGGAAGTCTCCGCCACTGTCAAACGCCTCGATCATCGACACACAGCCCGTCATATGCGCGAGGATACGCAGCTCGAGCTGCCCGTAGTCCGCGACCACGAGCGTGCGGCCGGCCGGCGCGCGGAAGGCCTTGCGGATGAAGTAGCGGTCCTTCTCCAGGGCCGGCTGGTTCTGCAGGTTGGGCCGCCGGCACGACAGCCGGCCGGTCTCGGTGTTGAGATTCATGCTACAGTGCACCCGGCCGTCCTGCACAGGAGCACGCGGTCTGTGTGTCATCGATGCGCGGTGGCAATGAGGTGCGCTAAGTTAACACTACTGTGCGGCCATCTGGGACGGGGGTGGTCAGTATGTTGGCAGGGCGTGCCAGCGGTCAGCGAAACATTTATGTCAGCAGCCTTCACGGTGCAGCTCTGTATGGTTAAGGAGTTTTTCTCATCATTCCGCTGCAAGCACTGCCCACAACTCTGCCCCGACAAGCACCGGCCACGCATCGCGCCGACAAAGGCACCAGGCACGGCAACAGGGGCGGGGGCCCGCACCTCGGCCGACACGGCATCGCCCTGCAGGGGCAGCAGGAAGGCGGAGCGCAGGGTCTCGATGGCGGAGATCTCAATGAGCGCCTCGACCGCCGCACACGCCTCGAGGCCGTCCTTGTGGTCACGGAACGCCGTGTAGAGGTGGCCGAGGCCCTTCTCAGCCTGGTATGCCGCCCTCTCGGTCTTGGTCATCCTGCATCCGTGACACCTCCTCGCGTCGGGGCAGCCACAGCTGGCGCCCCAACTCAGCGAAGCAGCGCAGACAGTGCTCATGTGCAGGGCTGCAGGGTTGACAGACTGGGGTGGTGACAGATTGACCGCCAGGGAAAGTGACATTGGCCATCGTGACACATTGCCACTGTTCATATGGTAAGGTGCAACACATTTGCAAGCCCCAATTCTGAGCGCGTGCAGCCCAGCGGCTCAACAAGCTCCTCCACGAATGAGCAACAGTGAGCTGTCCAGTCGAAAATGCATGCATGCAACGCAGAAAAAGGCAGCGACTCACACTCGCGCCTCGCTGTCAGACGCCTCCTCCGCGGAGCTGCCGTTCCCGCCGTCCTCCGCGATGCTAGAAGCCACGTCCCCGAGGGCCTCGGCGGCCTCTGCCCCGGCCGCATGCACGTTGCTCGTGTCCAGCTCCTTGAGCAGCTTCTTGGCGGCCCCGGGCTTGCCGCATAACACGCGCAGCGCGGCCGCGGACGTCATTGGGAGGCCCTGGGCGGCGGTGACCATCGTGACACTCTCCCGCGCGATCGCGGTGCCCTGAGTGCCAAAGACGCACGTGAGCTTGAAGGGCATCTGCTTGCGCTCACCTGGCTCGCCGTACTTGGGGTTCTCGACCGTGAAGAGCCTCGCCTGTAGCCACAGCCGGCGATCAGGACAGCATTGCATCGATCATTGCACACAGCTTCGGCTTGTCAATCACCAGACCGATCGCGAGGGTAGTACTTGAGCCACATCTTTGCTTGCTACTGGCACACCGCAGATCCTCCTGCTATACTAAAGTCCAAAGCATTCTTGGGCCTCAAATCGCAGACTGGCTTTCGGAGGCACGACTGCACATGTCAGCCTGGCAAAGTGCCCTGCAGCCGATGGCACGAGTTGACGCTCTGCGGAGGGGCGCACCGACTCGACCGTCGGCTTGACCATGTGCTCCTTCATCCCTGCCTCAGCCTCGGCCTTGGTCGGCTTCTTCAGCACGTCCTTGGACGCCGTGAAGCCGCCAAACAGCAGCGTCTGGATCTGCGCCGACGACGACAGGTTGACGAGGCCGGGGATGTCGTCGGGGTGCCAGCCCTGCTCCTCGTTGCCCTGGCCGATGACTGCTGCATACTTGCGCAACCACGTGCGGAAGCGCACCCCCGCGTCGTGCAGGTCTGCCTGGGCCTTGAGGTCCTGCTCTGCAAGGTGCTCCTTGTCGACGTAGAATCCCTCCTGCACCGCAGCCGCATCGTCTCATCGACTCACCCGGCATGAATCCACCTTTGCTGCAGCACAACCGCTCAGCAGCTGCACCACGTACAGGGGTAGAATCAAGGGTTTCGTGTGACATGCCAGACATTCAAAGCAGGACAGGGGCCTGGTCTGGCTGTGAGCGGTTGTAAGGTCAGCAAGCACGAGGTGAAAGGCTGCAGAAGCACGCCTGCTCCATGACCGTCAGAGCCTCGCCGAAAGGCCACAGCACGTCCAGATAGAGGTCCCACTGGGAGTACTCTGGGAGGCTGCCGCACATCCCGTGTCGCAGGGCCTCGTCGATTGTGCATGTCGTAGATTGCAGCTTCTCCCGCAGGGAGTGGTACAGATCCCAGGTGGCCTTTGAGTCAAAGGCTGAGTAGTCCACCCACTTCCATCTCATGCGCTCATCCTCAGTCGTCTGCAGAGGGTTACATTCACCATGAGGTGGCCTGGTGGCACATCGTTCATGCGGCTGCAGAGGCGTTCCTTTTCAGTGGCACTGTGTTGCACACCAGCTGCAAGCGCTGAATAGGTATGGACAGAATGCCAATGTCAGCACAGTAGCAATGGCTAGAAGGACCAGACGTGGCAGCGCTGCAAGGTATTTTCACAAAAATGCTGCGAAAACGCGCAGGAGTCATCCCAGGACAACATGGTAGCGGCCCGAACAGCACCTCACGCGGCCACAGGAGCAAGCAGCATTCGACAGAAGCATTCTGCTACAGATGCAGTCACAGCCCACAGATGGAAGTCTAGCGATGGCGGTCAGAAGATAGTCACAGTGTATCAGCAGCCGTCACGTTGCCGTCTCTGAGTGGTTAAGGATATAATTGTCATCACTCCGCCATCGCGCGCACTTCCCGAGAAATCAGAGCAAGTCTATAAACCTGCCTGGCAGACCTGCCTTAGCAGCCATGCGCAAGCAAATGTTGCGGCAGAGCAGGGGGGAGGTCATATTTGAACGCAGCCGATCGAACACACACGAGATATCCTACTCAGGAATTGATGAGCCTCGGACAGACCGAGGCATCATGAGGCGGTGCAACAGATTCGATCAGAAACAACACGATCCACCCACTTGCCTTCACACGATTGTGCACTCGAGATCAGACGGCCATCACACTTTGATGCAGGGCAAATTGGAACACAGGACAAGCCAGCGGTCAGCAAAATGTAAAATCATGCTTATCAGCAGCCTTCACGGTGCAGCTCTGAATGGTTAAGGAGTTGTTCACATCATCCCGCTGACAAGCTATGCACGCGGACTCGCTCCACTGAGACACTGCCGAGTATGGGCAACGCAGCGGTCACACAACACTGGACACCAACCAGCTACTTCACTGATGACCTGACGAAAGGCCCTGCAAATCACTGCTTGCGCTGCAGAAGATGGATCCGCAGCACACGTGAGGTCTGTCTTGCGCAGCACTAGAAGAGCGTGCCACGGCCGCACCTGTAACTCATGGATCGGTGGCAGCTCCTTCAGGGATGCGCTCGGCTTGCCCGACTTTGAGATCTTGGGCCGCGCAAAGAGCTCCTTCAGCGAGATCTTGCTGCGCGTGAGCACGCTGCGGTCCGGGGCGCACATCACCGTCTTGTCGCTGGTGAGGCTGGCGAGGGAGTACGTCTTGGTGCCCTTGCGGGCGGCATCGTGCAGCCGCGCCATGTGCATCGTGTCCCCGGCGAAGCCCCCGAGCGACAGCGACAGCTGCTCCGGGTCCTTCCCGTGCTGTCGCAGCTGTGGCTCCGGGATGCCGAGCCCGCGGCGCTGCAGGATGTGCTTGTCGAAACCGTAGTTGTGCCACACCTGCATGCCCCACGCTCTGCAGGCCAGGCTAGCAGTGCCGGCATGCCTCAGACAGGGCCCCACCGCCACATGCAGACCACCTGCGCCCCTGTCTGAGGCATGCAGACCGCCTCCGCACCAAACAATCACTTGGATGCGGCGTGTCATCTGTGTCCTAATCACAGCACGCCGCACCATGCATGCATGTACATTTGCATGCTCAGCCATATGCATGGGGACGCGGGCAGCTCCGGAGACCGGGTCCAGAGCACGTGTGTGAGACGCTGCCCGCGGGAGCGCGCCTTCGGGTAGTCGTCGCTCTCCAGGAACGGGCGCATCGCGTCCCAGATCTCCAGCACGGCGGGCAGGTCGTCATCGCCGGAGAGGTAGGTGTCGACGTAGAGGACACACTCGGGGATGGTCCCGGGCCGCACGGCGAGGTCGTCACGAGCAAAGTTGACGTCAGGGCCGCAGTAGGCGGTCCAGCAGGTGACACGGCCGTGGCCCGCAGCACACTCGGAGGCGACGTCGATGTCTGTTGCCTGCAGCGCGACGGGCGCGTGGCGGGAGGTGCAGTTGGGTATGCGGCGCGTGGACGCAGGTAACAGTGGAGTAGGATGACCACGTCGGCTGCTGTGAGTTGAGGGCAGTGGAGGGTGGCAGCGGTGAAGGGACGGTGAACGAGTGCGCAAGATGGGGCGCAGCATGGCCATCGCTGGCATCCCTGACCAATCAGGGTGACACATGTTCATGCTGCTGGCACATGCTGCACGTAGGTACATGTGCAGACATAGCATACAGGAGGCCTCGGGGCTGTGATGAGCAGCCGAAAAGGCAATGTTGCAGCCTGCACATGCACAGCTTTGAAAGCTTGCACGGGTGGGGTAACACAGGAGTGAACACACCTCTGTGTCGCACGCAAAAATCCGCCGCGACCAGTACTTTCGCCCGTAGTCATTCACAAGAGCATGTGCTCTTGCTGCTGCAGCGTCCTTCTCGACCAGGCCACGCAACAAGGCCATTGCCCGGCGGGCACCGGCTGCAGTGTCCACGACATGCACGTACGGGGGCTTGAATGGCTGGTCCCACACAGCCTCGGGGAAGTACGTGTCGGTCTTCGTGCGTGCATCCCATCCTGGTTCGAGAGCGGAGCCTGCGGCAGGGACATGCACGTGCTCTTGCGTCATATGCACATGTGCACACATGCTGCCCCGGGTGTGAGACGCCCCCGATCCTGGCGGCTGGGCCTTAGATGGCGGTGGCATGGGCAGCTGCGAAGCGGCATGGTCTTCTGCAGGCGACGCGGTTGGGAGATTGGGGACGTCTTCGTGATGGCTCACGTTCCAGCTTCTGCCATTATCGCTGGGCTGCCATCTGAACACCCGGGCTGTAGGTGCCACATGCTCCACATCGAGCTGCAAATGAAACGGCTCTGTGCTCTTTCGTGCCCAACACCATCTGCGGGAGTCGTCTGAAGAGAAATCTTGAACCGCCCCGTGTTCTGGGGCCCTTTCAGGAGGTGAAGCAGCAATGACTGCCGCCTGCGGTGTGTCTGCAGTTTTCACTGTGGGGATAGGACTGTCGATCACTGGGGCCCCTGTCGAGTCAACGCACGCCAGCTGCGCTTGCTCCGGCGGATCCCTACTTCGTGGGAGCTCTACTACTTCATCGTCGTGAGGATGCGAGATTTGCATGAGTCGTGTCAGCTCCAGCAAAGGTGCACGATTGCCCCATTGCCTGCACATGAGCAAGCTCTACGAGTCATGTGCAAAATACCTGTGCCGATGATACGAATTTCAAACAATGGTGAGATGAAGTACCCTTGGTGTACGCTCTTGATCGTCTGCTGCGCTAGCTTCCTGCCATGCTCCTGTGCTCTCAAAGCCAAATCCGGTCCCGCCACTGCCGAGGGTACATTGCTGCAGCCGGAGCTACGTCCCAAGGACACAGATGACGAGGATGCAGCAACGCGGGGTGTGCCCCGGTGCATCCTGCATCGCCAATAATGCTGACAATGGTCGCCGAAAGGAAGCGACCACCTCCGTCAGACCGCACGCGAAGCCTCGATAGAGAATGCGGTGCCAATCACAGCATCAGCATTCTCATCGAATGACGAGAGGTGAGGTCGGAATGTGCGGATTCAAGATCAGAATTGCGAAAGGAATGCAGGTTGGTGGAAGAACGACGGTCGCAGCACGTGGAAGTGCACTCGCACCTGCAAAGCTTTCCAGATATTATTGTAATTGAATTTAAAGTGCCGTACAGTGCACGCTTCATTCCCCTCAAAACGGGGAGCCCGGCTTATGTCTCTGCCCCGATCGCATTGCTCCACGGCAACGACCTAGAGCACAGAACGATATTCAGCAACAGTAATCAACAGATAAATGGCTGACTTACAGCAGCGAGGGTCCCGACGAGATGTGCACAGCGCTTACGGCCCTGGTCCTGTGATCAGCAACACGCCCGAGACGACGTGGCCAGTTTGATTTGTGGCCTTCACAACTGTCAGGCATCTGCGACTTACATCAACTGTTTCCATGTGAAACGGTGTCTGGGCGGCTGTGCAGTCGCTGTGGGCGAAGATGTTTCCTGTCGGCCAAGATAGTGGCGAGCAGGGCTACCATGTTCAAGAGTACAAGTACAACGGGTCGCGACGAGTACGACGGGGACCCCATCTCGGGCGGATCATCCGCTTGTAAATTTCCAAAAACAATGACAGCCACAGCCTAGGCCTCGCTCCGGGATCTTCTTGCCAAGGAGGGTGTTCACAACCCGACTGCTCCCGAAACGCCAGTCCGGTAACTCACTAGCGCTACGCGAGCATCCTCTTGAATGTTGTAGTATGGCGCCACCTCTACCTTTCACGGTATTTGCACTCGGAGAGGCTCAACTCCATCAGCTGCACAGTCCGATCGGGAAGGTGCGGTATCGTGCATTTGCAACATCATATTTTGGCGAGGCAGGAACAACACTGAATCGGCTTGCGACACGCTCAGGTTTTCGTTATGGGCGAAGTAGCAGTGGAGCTGTTTCAAGAAACGCCAACTGCTTTCTTGGCCGTACGCGTCACGCCTGCCGTGGTGCCCTTTGATGAAAAGAGGTCGTCCTTGCACTATCGATCTGTTTGTAGGAGCTGCGAAGTGGAAAATACTATAAGAAACACAGCAACTCGCCCGAAATATTAGCCACCACTTTGGAATTGGGCCTTCCAGTGGAGAATGCCACAGGGAACGGCATCACATTATTGCCAGCGTCCACGGTCGAGGAGCTGCTTACAAACAAACGTCGTCATGACCTGGTGCAGCCGTTCAAGCTGGGCCTCCTGAAGCTTGCGTCGCAAGAGACTGCAAGGCTACTGGCTTCGGGCCAGTATGAACTGGCACTCCCAGTTGCTAAGGATGCAGTGAATCAAGGTGAGCGCTGACGACAAATGGTGTCGAGGAGAAAGTCCTATGAACAACTTGCGGAGTCTCATGTAGGACAGGGCTTGTTCAAACCTGCACCAGCGCTTCAGATGTTTCCTTTGTATCTTCTTGCGGCACAAGCAAATCTTGGCCTCCGACGGGCAAAACAGTGTGAAAACTACTTGGGCCTTGCTTGCTGGCTCAGCTCAAAGTATCCAGATCAGACCACTAACATCATGTCATCACAACTGCACAGGCTCTATGGGCAAATGTACTCCCTACAGAGCCGCTATGACAAAGCACTTGAGTCGTTTGCGGAAGACATCTTCTGCTGCAGTCAAGAATATGGCCCTCTTGATGTACGAACGTCGCTAGGGTTCTATAACATGGGCAAAGTTTTTGAAGCTGAAGGTGAACGAAGTGCAGCACTCGCAAACCACGCAATGGTCGTGCGGATATGGCTCAATGCTCTCGGACAAGTGGTGCTAAATGCCAAGCCATTCGAGGTCTCCGCCATCCTTGAAACGGACCAGCACTCGGCACCCACTCTGCCTCTAGGAACACTGCAGCTCATCGAGGTGTGTCACCATGGTGAGCCGGAGGGTTGTAATGCCAGTGAAGGTATCATGCGGGGCTTGATAAAAGTACAGCCGTCAGACTGCAGGTCATAGATATGCTAGCAGATGTGTTCAAGGTCACAAAAACCTGGGATGTTGGCACATCAGCCAAGGCTGCATTGGCTGGCGCTTTGGCCTGGGAACACATTGGCGAACGTCAACAAGCACAGAACAGCTTATCACATGCTGAGTCTCTCGATTACGCAGACCCCCAATTTTCTGAGATTGTTTTGGCAGCCAAGGACATCCTCAGAAGTTCAAGCAAACGGGATGGACTGTAGCAGGGTTGATATGGCGGCTGGAAAGCGCTCTACACCTGGCCTGCACTGTAGTGGGTGCTTCTTTACAATTAGTGTCATCTGAAGAAGAGGCCAAGGACCAGCTTTGATGGATTGAATCCAACCAACAAAAGGAAAGGAAGGACAAGTACACAAAGTGGCACCGGCCAGAGGAACGCTTCAGTATGTTCCAAGAACGGGAGCGCAGAGTACCCCAGAAAGTTCATGTAGTGATAATAACTTATCGCTGCAATGTACAACATGCAACTGATGATGCTGCTGAAGACGCTCTTCCACAATAGGACTGGTGTCAAAAAGTATTGGCCAACTGCATTACACTAGGAGTCAGTGATTTGCATTGTACAAATCAGACCATCGAGGCAGATGTGATGACGCACCATAGAGCAACAAGAACATGGGTATGAAGCTGTTACAGTGGACGTCAAAGGCGTACAACCACTCAACGCTCTGCTCGCTGGTGTGATGGTGCACTGCTTTACGCTTCAAGAATCGGTTGGCAACAAACCTGCACATGATATGAATCAAGTCGTCGGACGGGACAATGGCATGCGCTGCAGATGTCTAAGAAGGCGCTCGAGACTGTAAGAGTAAACTGCATGCCGGTGCCGTGGGTACTTGACCATTGATCGTTCAAGAGGCGCAACACCGGGTCACTGCATTAACATGACGAGATTTGCCGTACTGCGGTATCACAGCTCCTCTCGCGTTGTGGAGTGATTCGGGCATTATGATGGAAACAGCGCAATTACACCACAATGCATGAAACCGAGCTGCAATAAGCTGTCCGATACAATTGCACAGCGCTGTGCTCAATATCATATGCATACCTCATCAGAAGTTTGACTGGATTCAGTAGCAATTAAATCACACGCATGATCACATGCATGATCGGCAACCCACCAGCAGAGCGTTGAGAACAGCAGTCCGATGCCCAGGAAGTCGATACATATCACCGTCAGGATCGCCAAAACTGATTTCCACACATCGTCCGAGAAACTGGAAAGACCTCAGCTGTCAGTACTGTACAAAATTTAAGGCTTGCAACATGGCATGTGCTCTGAGAGGACGTACGCAATGCAATATGCAGTTGCAACGACAACCAGAAGGTACATGCACACAACCAGGAAGGCTGGGTCATCTCTCGCCCATTGATTCTTGGTCTGCTTGTGATACGATGTGTGCCGATACCTGCAACGCTCTGAATTCAGCATGTGCCCCCTGTTTAATTTGGCCTTCACTGAAGATGCACATCGCCTCAACTCACTCGGAGCCCAGGAGCATACGCTGTCTTTGGCGATATAACAAGCTGCACCATCATCCAGCAGGTGAACCTGCGCGTAGAGTCCCATGAGAAAAGCTGGTACAAGTGGAATGCAAAACCAGACAAGCAGGTGCATGCTCAAGTCGCACTCATAGTCCATCTGGTCGGGCTTGAACAAACGGCGTAAGAAGGTGGGTAATGCTGATCTTTTGACGTCCATGATTTCACGCAATACACAAAGATTGACTATTTACAACGATCAGCCAGCGACACTACCGGCAGAGTCGCGCGAAGTCCAAGCGGCACACGTACAGGCGACCATCAGCTCGCCAGCCTCGATACCTTCATGCGCGTATAGAGTCGCCAGAGTCTCTTACGATGCATTGCGGGGTGAGCACCCATTCTATTCTCGCACCCCTTGCCTATGAGATAGCGAGGGACTTGTGACTTCAGCCTCGACTGATTTCTAGGCACTGCCAGCCTTCATACAACTGCAATCAAATGCGAAAGAACCATAGCGGCATGCAGGTTGTTTTCGTGCTGCTGGCATAGGCTCTCGACTCCATTACGTTAATCTATAGACGAAAGCTTTCGTCTGCTACTTTCTTCCTGCTTCGTCCTGCTTCTGCGAGGCTATCAACCTGCGCTATGTAGATGAGCCTTGAGATAAATTATTTCGTCTGGTTCGTCCTGCTTTCGTGGGGTGATCCTGCTCTACACTCACCAAAGCTCCGTATCGACTTGGCAAGGCTCAGCAACCGCTCAACAACAGCTCCACTTTTGTCGACCACCAAAGACGGCAAGGTAATGGATAACGTATCATTTTGCTGCGTTTATGGCAAAAGATCTCCGGTCATTGCAAACTCGCATCTGTGCCCCACCGATTTGTCTCCTGAATTGGACAACAAGGTTCTTGGCCTGTGTGACTTGGCAGACACGGTGCAACGAAATGAGTGATAATTTTCAATATCTGTCTTCGGGTTAGAATGTACACAGAACAGATGCGCTCTAGCGCTACTTGCACGGTTTGTATAGTCTGTCAGGCATGTGTGCAGTTCTGTGACGCACCGCACTCGCAGGTCTGCACATGAACTTTTGAATGAGTCATTGAAAGACTACAACCAGGGGTGTCGGTATCATGGGTGCAAAAGGATCCTTTACTTACACGCCGGCCAACACAAACATCTATGGTTTTAATTTCCCCGGAGGAGGACAAGGGCGAGTCGACGCCATCAACCACAACGTCGCTCGGATGTATGTCACTGACCAGGCTGGCAATCAGCAGCCATTGGCTGCCGATGGTCCATACCAGCTTCACACAGATGCAGGTGTCAATGTGCCACCGTACAACAACGAATTCCTGGTTGTTTGGTTCGACAACTAAGTGCTAACAGTCAATGGTGAGAAGAAGTTGTGGATGACCGCGCAGAAGCAGCAATCATTCAGTACTGCAGACGACGTCTTCCACTTCATGGTGTAGCTTGATGCAAGAAATGGTGACAGGATGCTTGGCAGATTCGACGGAAGTGTGGTCGACTCGGACAGGGTTGGCGTAAGGAAGCAGGCTGGCGGAAGCCACGGTGCTGTTGCTTCGAGCCCGAAGCCATAGATTGTGCATCCGCTGAACACCGCCACATCGAGCGCTTGCCGGACACGCGTGCGCTTGCGACTCCTCCATCACTGACCGCCACACACGCAACCACACTGGCCTCGGTTTCGCCGGCTCCCCCTCATGGCGCCCAGGCCTCGTCTCCCAACATCCCGCAAGCTGCTCTAGCGTGTCCCGAGGGGGGCGAGATGCCCTCCACCGTGGCCGACTGGCCCGACTCTTCCCCCGCCCCCGCCGCAGACGCGCCCGCTCTCTCTTATATCGCCCAGGCACCTTCCCCCGCACCTATGCCGCCGTCTTCACGTGCTCCGGTGTCGCCACGGCAGCATCCGGCGCAGCCCCTCGCGCTGCCACGGCCACCCCCAATGGCGCGCAGGGACTCCACACCCGCCCTTGGGCCCCCTCTTATCGCATGAGATACTGCAAGTACCGCAGCAGTAGGTCCAGGCACAGGCCGCGCCGTCAGAGGCTGTCCCCCATTCCCGCAGACTCGCTCAGCGGGGCGACATCCTGGCGTTCTTTCCGAGTGCGCCGGGTGAACGGTGACATGTGCGTCACCTGCCCGCTGGCTGCCTGGAATGTCGGTGCTGCGGCGCTCCATGACGGTACATCAGCGAGGCTGCTGACCGGCGAAACCGCAGGAAGTACGGCCTGGCCGGCGCAGGCGCGTTCACCCTGGTCCCGCTGTCGCATGAGACATACAGACGGGTTGGACGGGCCGCCTGTATTTGTCTCAGTAGGCTTGCAGCTGCAGGGTCTGGTACAGCCTCACAGCGGCGGTTCCTCAAGAATGCGATGCGCAATCTCTCCACGACGCAATCTCTCGCCAGGTCTGCGCTGCGTCTCTGCTGATGGCACGCCACACTGGCAAGGCAGCTTTTGCGGGACGTGCAGTCCTGTCCGACGACCTCTGCCGCTCACAGGCCAATCGGCCTGAGCGGCGGGCCACCCCTCGAGATCCCCGCCCGCTCAACACAATCAATCGTTGGCCTTTGCCCCTCAGCTGCCTGGTTCCGCCCGGCACGCGTGATGAGTGGCTACTGAATTGACACCGCATCGTCTCTGGTGAGATCTGGTGCGGGCTGGACCGGCTGTGAGGTGGTGAGCCAGGCTAGCTTGGTGCGCTGTGGATATGTGGGGAGGGTGGGGGGTTGGGACAGGGGCCCCAGGCGGTCGGGCGGCCTCGGGAGCCGCCGCCTGGGGCGCGGCTGCGTCGTGGACCCACGCTGGCAGGCTAGGATGGGTACATATTAGTATTGGTGAGAATGTGGGGGGGGGGGGGGGGGGGGGGCACGAGTTGGGTTTGGGGATGCGGTTTGGGAGTGTGTGTGGTGGTGGTGTGTGTGGCGGTCTGGGTGTGTGTGTGTGTCGGTTGTTGGGGGGACTGTGGGTTTTGCGTGCGCTGGTTGCGGCTGTGGCGTGGGTGCGTCGGACCGGGCTGGTGGTCATGCACTTGTTCTGCTTATTGAGTTCGCGGTGCTGCCCGCCTCGCTGCCTCCTTGTATCACAATGGACTGCATGGCATGTCGGACAGCGTGGAGAAGATGCATGCCATGCGGCCAAATTTCAACCTCAGGGGCTAGACAAAGGGCATTGTATAGAATGCTGCGCGTTAAACCATTTTCGAGTAAGAGTCTGAGAGTGTGAGTGCATTCTGTGATTCGAAAAGTGTGAGTCACCCTGTAGCCACAGCAAAGGGTAGCTCGCCGGGTGACGCTGGTACACCTAAAGCCACATGTCACTTGGATGTTTGCAGCATTGTACCGCAATGCACCGATGACACGACCGAAGTAGAACATGAAGCCATGCCAATGATATTGAGACAAGTATTGTCTTGTTGTATCGGGGTAGTGTTTGGCCAGACTTTGGCAATTGCCCCTGCGAAACACGCCATGCTGCGCAATAGCGGTATCGATCTCACCGTCCCGATTCTTTGAAGCAAGGGCAGCGACTCTCTATGGAACTTGTTACGTAGATCTGCCGAAATTTGGGGATACTCAAGTGTACCATGTCAATGCAGTAGCGGGTTTGCATCATCTATTCGTTAGCTTGCGTGCACTCAGCACTGATGCGATAGGGATAGGCCCGCTACCTTCCGCTAAGCACGCCAATAAACGACATTCTCTCCCTTAACGAAATTCGGTTGCCCGTGCAATGCCACCTGCTGTGAGGTTGTTCCCAGCAGCTGCTGCGTCACACAGCACGCGATGTAAACGCTCCACAGCCTTCAAGCACGACCTTACACGAGCAGCCAGTACAAGGCGCGTCCAAGTAGCAGCTGATCCGTTGAAGCGTAGATCCGGGTCATCAAAGTCTCCTGGAACCGAGGCCAAGCACTCGCCGATCAAGCCTGCTGACAGCGGAGACAGAGTTTCGTATTCGTATCACTCTGACGGCCACTACAAAGCAACGCTTGAAGATGTGTTTAAGAAGTCATCCAAGGCGACCCTGTTCACCGATCACGCCCCATGGAGTATGGGCTGGCAAACCAACGAACGCAACATAATGTGGAATGATCAGCTCAAAATTCGGCTCATAAAGGCACTTCCCCACCGTGTTTGCACCAGCAGTCCCTTGTCTGTTTTTTAATTCCGCAACATGGATGACTGAATCGTGCACACAGCGACTCCTGCGCAGTGCAGAAAATCGTGGCGCAAAAGACGGAGCTATCAGAGGCTGCCCTGGAGAGTCGTCTCCAGACACTGGTCAGCCTCCTGCCAGACATTCCCGCAAGGCTACCGTCCATGAAACCAGAGATCGTGGCACGGTTGCTCAACGATAGACAGGCTGTTGCCGATCGCCTCTTAGCATTGAAGCAAATCTTCCCGAGAGCAGGTATGACCACGCCTTCCTGCCAACCCAAGAACAAGATGCAGCCTATTCAGCCCGACGAGACTACTTCAGGCATGGTCCCGTTTGCAGACTGTGGCAAGATGCTGGTGAAAGAGTTGGGGCTGATGTCCGAGTCGATCGAAAGCTTAACACAGCGGGCTGAAGCTTTGCGAGACTTTCTGCCCACGGTCGACATCGACAGGCTTGTACAGGTGCTGCCCGTGACATCTGTGTGCTCTGACCTTGCTCACATTGCATTAACTGTCTGTGGCTGCTGAAGCAGCTGGAGGTCAACGCTTTATGCACCATCGGTGGCGGCTTCTGGTGACATATGCAAAATGCTCTGCTTCATATTCGCCACGCCACGTCACGCCTGCCTAAGCGGCCTCATTGACTACACAGATGTGGCATCTGGTGCAACTCGCTAGTCGATACGATCGTACAATGGAGAATCAACAGTAGCTGATGTGCAGGAGAACCCAAGTGTGCTGTCAATAGCTAGTTTTAAAGCTGCTGTTGATGATGCCAGGCGGCTCATGCCTGGACTGAACATCGAGTCCATGATGATGTCAGACCCCGACTTTGTCTTGTCTCTGCAGAAGGGGACGGATATGATTCCGTATGACGCCATTCCAGAAAATCCGTGGGGGCATAAGTGACAACTACGAGGACGCATGATGTGTACATTTCCTTCAGTTCCGCGTTTACACCACATGAGGTGATGTGTAATGCACCCACAGCTTGATCTCAGCTCCTGCAATGAGGTGGCCCCATACCATGCATGTGGCGACATGAGAATGTCTATGGCAAGGGCAGACTGCTCGCACACACACTCGCAATCGATCGAAGCAGAGTCTCCCTGAATTTCACATATTTTGCCTTACACTCACTTTCTCATCCCCACAATGGAATAATTGTCTCACAATGCTACGGAACACCACTCCAAGCATAACAGCCAGATATACTGTCACATCATCAACCTCACAATTCCGGCGCTCCACAATTCCACGCCGGAGCTCCAAACCAAACCCAGCATTTAACGCTCACCAAGAGCGTTGGCCCACATCTCCAGCGACTCCTCAGTGCGACGGTCCGAGGTGAACTTGACAATCTTGTCAGTGTTTTTGGGCATGAAGAGGATGGTGGGGAATGTGGTCAGCCCGATCGACTGCGCATACTCCTTATCGATATCAGCCTGGTACTTGGCGACACGCAGCTTCTCCCCAGAGATGGTGTCAGCCACAGCGTTGTACGTGGGCTCCAGACCCTGGCAGAACTGGCACCAGGGGGCGTACAGGACGACCATGGTGTCCTTGTCACGCTCGCCACCGACCATCGCCTCGAGCTTGGCCTTGTCCAGAGTCTCCACAGACTCTGCAAGGGGCACATCATGTGAGTACACACATCGGGCTGTAGCGCTGCTGTCCTGGTGTGAGACGACGTCATGCACTCGAGATGGTGCGGGTGTTTTTGTGGCCGGCCCTGGCAGCGACGGCAGCGCCCCCATGTGCACAAAAACCCGCCACAGCGGGGGCAAAGCCGCCCCCACAGAAGCACCACTGGAGCGTGGCTGGATGCACCGGGCATCTGCACCTTGATGGCCACTGGGGCGCGCTCAGCACCCTGACACAGGTAGACACTCGGGCATATCAGGCGCACGTGTCGGGCGAGGATTGATATCAGCAGCGCCATGCACGGAAGCACCACACTTGTGCGCTGTGGGCGGCAGCTGCGTGCCCAGTCCCATGGGCACGCTTCGTGATCATGCAGGCGGACAGACTGCTGACGCCCGTTACCTCTGGCAGTTCCAATTGGAGGCGGCTCGGGGGACAGGTGGTGGACGAGGTGGCAGCAACGTGCAGGCCGCGGTGGCACTCTTTGCCTGCTAGTGCACTTGAATCCAAATCTAGCACACGAGCCAACGGGTTCGGGCTGTGAGCTCAGGATGCAGGGCTGCGAGGTTGCAGGGGGGCATACCGGTCATGTAGAGGTCTGGGCTCTCGCCAGTCGCCTCAGCACTGCCATCCTCCGAGATGTTGCCAGAGTGCAGCCCGCACTCCTTCGCTGCGGAGTCCTCCCACCACCAGCGGCCCTCACGCTCCTGCTGGTTGGGAAGGACAGGGCGGGTGCAGGGCTCGCAGCCGATGGAGACATAGCCACACTCGTGCAGCTTGTTGGTGGGCACATTCATGATGCGGAGGAAGTTCCAGACCTCAGCCGAGGTCATGTCGGTCAGCGGGTTGTACTTGACGAGCGTGTTCTCGCCATCCACACCCTCGAAGACGGGGTCAGACTGAACAGCTGGCACAGCCATGCGGGTGCCAGGAGACTGATCCTTGCGCTGGCCAGTGATCCATGCCTTCAGTGTCTTCAGCTGCTTGCGGAGGGGCTTAACCTTGCGGACCCTGCAGGACGGTGAGATTGGCTTATTGTTAAACGTGAGATATCTAGGCACCTAGCCGGACGAGGCTAGGCGGAAGCCTGAGTATGGCGACAGGTCGCACCTGCAGCACTCCTGGTGTCCGTCCTCGTAGAAGCTGTACAAGCCCTTCTCACGCACCAGATCAACAACCTCCTGAGATTCTGGAAAGGTATACTCGATGCGGATGCCGTAGTGCTTCTCGACGGCGTCAAAGAGCTGGTACGTCTCGGGGTTCAGCCGGCCGGTGTCAAGGGAGAACACGCGGTACTTGCGACCTGTCAGATGAGCGTACTCGATCATGGCCACGTCTTCCGCACCGGAGAACGCAATAGCGATTTCATCGCCGAATGTCGCCAGAGCGTGGTCCATGATCTCGAGAGGGGACTTGCCCTCCAGGTCTGCGGCCACGGACTCCCAGTTCGTGGACTCTGTCGACGCAGGGGCGGGAGCAGCAACGGCCGCAGCAGCTACAGAACGAATTTGAGGCTGCACGTTGCGGCTCGCCTGAGCATTCACAAGCGGACGAGGCACAGCTGGGCGTGCAAGGCACGTAGGGGCAATCATGATACTGGCCATGTTTTCTTTGTGAAGGATCCCAAGGAAACAGAGTAAGGTAATTCGTTGACAACATGCCCGTGCTATTTGTATCTGTTATCATCAGCTGCGATAACCCAGCAGATCCCGAGCTGACCTCATTCGGTTCTCATTGGCACACGTGATAGCCTCGCGATATCTGGGCAACACCGTGGTCTGGCAATTGCCTCATGGACTTGGTCGCTGTGACATTCCAAAGGCATCGTAATTCTGTTATCTGATTGGCAGCTTGAGAGAGTGATTTAGGGCTGTGTGAGAATTATAGCTGCGTCAACGTATATACGGCAACCTGTACGCGTGTAACACCGGAATTACATCACCAGCAATCAATGCACGGTTTTGGACTGCGCGGGAGTATCAGTGGTCGGCTGAATTTCAGTGGGCCTGCTGTGAAGCACACATGAGCTGTGCATGGCACCGATCTGCAGCAGCTCGTGCCTGACACACGCCCCGAAACATCACACACGCTAGCCACTTTCGTCAGTTTGCGGGACATTTTTAGAAAATGATGGATTTAAGCTCTACCTGACGTGGATTTCATGGGGTACTAGAGACTACGATGCAGGCGGTGCCGACCCCCGCGACGTCGCCTCAAAGGACGGTGACGTCAAGAGCTGTTCAAAATGTACTTGGCTGTCCGCGTCATGAAAAAATTGCAGGGATCACATTAGCATACTAGCGCCCTGACGCGGTTGGTGCTTGTTTCAGCACTTCTTCTGCATCAACGCTGGGCCTCGTTCTTCATATTCCTCCTTGGTCATTGTGTGATTAGCTGTCATAGTCTTCGCGACAATTGTAGCACCAGCAAACGCTGCAAATCTTGCAGAGCGCTTCGGTAAGTAGTCCGGTACTCTGCACTTTCAACGAAGTTGTGTGTGCAACAAGAGGTCCTGTGGCAATGAGTGCAGGGTCGCACGTGAGCTTGCTCATGGGCGTTGTTGACGGAAAGTATCCCCTCAACTCCGTCATAAACCTGGAGCCGAAGTGGGGTATCATAGAGCATCCTCCGCAGAGCAGAATGTTGTCCATCATAAGCTGCCGCTGCTGCTGCTGTTGTTGCGAGTCTGATAGGATCGCCAGGCACGATAGTGCTGCCTCTGATACACCCAGTGATGTCTGGTCGATCCCAGTGTGTGAATCTTGTTGGCCACTGCTGGGATGTAAGAGGCTCTCTCCCAGTGTGTACCTGCATTGGCACACGTTCACACTGATGTTGACCGACACACTCAGAACAGTGCCAGATTCACATTCCATGACTCTGTGAATCACCGCATGCAGGCCGTCAGCAGTGGCAGCTTTGCGATCCCAGGTGGTCCACTTTGGCATACCTTTCTTTACCAATAGTCACCACCTGTCCATCTGGCAAAGTGTGCTGCACGGTGTCTATCTCTTTGTTATCTTCCAGCGCCTCGACATACTCCTCACGGCTGTCGGCAGCTAGGGCGCACTTTTCTTTCAGTGCTTGAAGATCCTGCTGGCTCATAGAGATGCCATCTTTCAACAGACGAGCTTGCAGCAAATCGTCCAACATGGCACCTCCGACTGCATGCCGGTCACTGGTGCCCACTACCGCTGCCCCATCGATCACCTGCATGATGTGTGCCTGGACACTGAGATATCGGTCCTCCTGGCTGCTAGACGCTCAGCGAATGCGGACAGTCAATAGGGTAGGCAACAAGTGACTCCTCAAAACATTGTGTGTTAGTCGGGTGCTTACCTGGACGACATTTGTGCCAGTGTGACCAACGTCCACTGTCATACCCGACACCTTGCCAGCAGCATAAAGACAAGCTATACTGGAATCGAGCATATAGCAGCCTTTGACATTGAAGGTCTCGAACAGGAGTTGCGTCAGCCGCTCCCGGCTGCTGCGGGGTGTGCATGGCACATTTTCTGTGCACAACACATACCCTTCGTCGCCTTCCGGCCAGCCGAGTTGCTCGTAGAAGATGTGCTCTAAAAGACATTCCAGGCCATCCCAGTCCGATATACACCCACTTTTGTCGAAAACCTGTAACACACTGCAGTCTGTGTGCAACTCATGGTGTACTGCGGATGTCGGGATGTGCTGCTAAACAAATGATGGTCATGATCACACACGGCGAAGAAGCTGCACCTGTCGTGACGCAACAACAGGTTGCTCCGGGTTCGGACCGGGCTCAAGAACGCGCGACGGCAACACAATGTGCGGGCTTCCTTCTTCTGACGGGAAGTCCTCAGCCCGCCCGGCACGAACTGAATGTGCGCCAGGGTCAATCACGAAAATATCCAGAAGAGATTTGTTTTCCATCAGCGCTAGAGTGATTGAGTTGTCCTTTAGCTCGCGGGCTGTTGTGTCCGCAATCAAGGTCGTCCTCTGAGGAACGTCCGATCCAGATCAGACGCTTCATGCATGTTCACTAAATGCTCACAGGTAAGCCATACGCTGCCTGCTCGTTGTATGGTGGATCTTTTAGTTCATCCGGCTCATACTGGGCATGTTCGAAACAGTCTGCTTCGCGGCGCCAGTCGATCAGCTCCCCGGTGGAACATGTAAACTGCCTCAGCTACGTCATGTAAGCATTTTTTAAGGATCATGTAATCTTGTGGGTCGCTCCTGCGTGCTGGACACGCTGTGATACCTTGGCCTTGTCCCAGTGTAGACCGAGACACTGGTGGACACTGCAGCCGGGCCGATGTCTGTCAAGACAGCTCCACACGATGGACAGTAGGTATTGCAAGCAGACTTGAATGTGAGCATTTGTTCTTTGGAGTCGCATCTTTTGTGGCCGCGTGGCGTGTGAATTCAAAGTGTAGTGCCGTACGTGCGACGGACAATTTAAATCCCATACAGGATGGGTAAACGCGCAGCATCTGTATGCCACATGGCTGGGCTAAAACCACATCATTAAACTACTCACGTTTCGTTGCTTAAACGTATCATCGCTGAGTACTCTGCTGCACGTCAGCTCGGGAGCAGCGGTGCCCGCGTTGATTGAGCGGTGAACACGATGGTGCAAGACATGCAGAAACGAAAGCAGGGCCAGCTACGCCCTCAGCAAGGGTTTTCAGATGTGGTATGTTCCTGCACTCACCTGCTCCGGCTTCGCAGTAGACGTGAGTGCGGAGACCACAAGCGATGGGAGTCCGTGTGGAATCAGCATCCGGCGAACATGTGACGCGGCATGCAGCCGGAAGATCCAACCCTTCAACGATCATTTCGTGGGCACAGAGACGCTGTCACTAGTGTCACATTCAATTCGACCATGAAGCAGCTGGTGTCTGGATCCATGGACAACTGTGTCATGGTCTGGAACTTCAAGCCTCAGCTTCGAGCTTATCGATTTGCTGGTCACAAAGTGAGCTCTCGTGACCTCTCATGTTCCAGCTTTTCAAGGATGGTACTATGCACAGCACTGCAGCGATTGCAGAGTACTGAGAACACCGAACTTTCGCAAATCTGCAGGGCAGTGTGTACAGTGTTGATTTCTCGAAGGTTTCGGGGCAGATAGCTTCTGGATCGAAGGATAAGACGATTCGACTATGGAAGCCTACTGTGTAAGTTGGCCGCACTCACAAGTAATGCCAACGTTCTCTGCAGCACAGAGCTCTGCCATCAGCACCTTCATGTTGATGAGAGACTTGTGTATGCAGGGAAGGCAAGTCGACCACAATCTCAGCTCATTCAGCTACAGTTCGCTGCGTAAACTTCGCATCAAATGGTCGCATGCTGCTGTCAGCATCAGACGATAAAACCGTCAAGGTCTGGGCCCTGCCAACCCAGCGATTCATGTTCACCCTCAGTGGCCACATGAACTGGGTGAGATCAGCACAGTTTAGTCCAGATTGTAGGCTAGCAGTCTCGGGTGGGGATGACAAAACCATGCGTGTGTGGGACATCAGCACCAAAAGTCTTCTGCGGCTTTACGATGACCACCACAGTGTCATCAACACCGTCGCTTTCCACCCCGATGGAACATGCATTGCATCTGCAGGGACAGATAAAGTGATTCGAGTATGGGATATCCGGTGCGGCTTGCATTGCACAGCTCTTGCTGGCGTGTTTGTATGTGCTCGCTGCCACTGTGGCACCATGCAATAGTGCTTCTGTAGTGCAGTTCAAATCAACTGATTCAAAGCTATTCTGCACACTCTGGAGCCGTGTCAAAGGTGGCATGGCATCCGAGTGGCAACTTCTTGGTGACATCTAGCCTTGACTCGACTCTGAAAATATGGGACGTTCGGGAGGGGCAGCTCTTCTATACCCTTCATGGTCATGAAGGAGCAATCTATGACTGCTGCTTCTCACCTGCTGGAGACTTCTTTGCGTCCGCTGGCTGTGATGAACAGGTGCCGTCTGTTCTGGGTCAATCCTGAGCCCAAATTGGACCATGGCGTGGCTGAGACACCTCACCTGGAGCCATTGGTATACATCAATCGTGGGTTGCTGGGGTCTCGTCTGTGCTTGATACGCTGACATATGTGTTGGTTTGGCAGGAGCAGCAAGCATCGAGAGCATCACACAGTTATGCACTGTGGCCAGTACCTACAGTGATCATATGTACATGCTTCTCATGAGGCTCTCACGCACTTCAACTTGGGAGTGTCCTTTGCATCCGATTCTGTAGAGTCAGCCTGCAGAATTCGCTGGCTTAGACCACTACAACTGCTGATCTGACCCGTAGCTTTGTTCGAGGTACCTCAAGAAGTGTACTACAGCCAGCCTCATTTGCATTGAACTGCGAACCTAAATCTTCCCAAATCTGCAGGTGATGGTGTGGAGAACAAATTTCGATCGGCATCTGGACGACTTTGTACTGAGCCACATTGAGCGCGGAGAGACGCAATTGGAGCATGAAACAGATATTTTCCCCCGACCGCCTGCAGCAAGCGAGCAGAAGGATAAGGATCCACAAGCTGCTGAGAGCACAGCCGCGGCTAGTGTGCCTGTCGTGGCAGCTGGGGGATCACAGCGCTCTGCCACTGCGCCACGTGATGGCCAATCCACGAGGCCAAGCTCAGGGGTGCGCGTGACTGCCACAGCATTCTCTGCAAGCCGGCCATGCATCCGCCACAGCACTGTCTCATCATCTGGCCCAATGCAGAGCGAGGCGGCAGTCCTGAGGTCACAACCAGGCGAGTACGAGTTGGAAATGCCTGCGCCGCTGGCGCTGAGTGAGCTGCAGCCAGCACTTGCCAACACCTTGCAGCACATTGTTGGGAAACTGGACATGATGACGCAAGTCATCGGCATGGTCGAGGAGCGTCTGTGTCTCAATGAGGATAAAATGGCTAACCTGGAAGCGTCGCTGCAGCAACTTGCAGCCAAAGTCGCCGCTCCAGCCGACTCCGGGGCGCCCCCTGCAGCCACTGCTGCCAGCTCACCAAGTGATCGCACTGCTCCAGACAAAGCATCATGACGAAGCTACTGCCAAATAAATCGTCTTCGTTCGAGATTCCAGTGATGTAGATGTTACGTAGGACGTGTCTGCTTGCAATTTTCTGTCGCAGCGACATGTTGCTTACACTAGGAGCCGCCAGCACTCCTATAGGGGCGCTACCAGCCGCAGGATCATGAGAGTAACCACCAGAAGCTTGTATGCAGCTGCCATGCCATGAAGCATGGTGTTTGTACGAAACGTTCACATCTGACCTGATCCGTTTTCTCAGCCTCCACCTGCTCTGCTGTTCTGTCCTGAAGCTGTCGACATGCGCACACGGGTGGCGACTGGATCGCCACCTCCGCGTGACTGCCATCAGATACTCGAGAGCATCTAGGGACCACCATCCGTGACAGAGTCTGTATCAATTTTTTTCGTGCGTCAAGACGAAGTTCATGGGATTTGCCGTACAGGCGGGCGCAGACCGCAGCAGCTGTGGCAACCTTCAGGGAGCGGCAACATTCAGCACAATTCCGCTACAGGCCTGGTTGACGCATGATTCAATATCACTCACATTTTCGCACAAACGCCACAACTACTGGTAAGACGTGGCAGGGGCAAGCTTCGAAACATTACAATCAGTGTGATTACCACCATGCAGATGCAAGCGCTTTGTGGACATGGCTACAAGTGGAACTGAACGCGGATATGCATGAACAAGTGGCCAAATGCACATCTGATCACGGCAGAAACTGTGCTGATCATAACAGAAGGAATGACTCTGACGAAAGTCAATCTCGCTTACTGTGCAAACAATGTGCATTGCGACCGTTTTCTGGTTATAATCGGGTCATCGACTTGTGTCCGCTACATCATACTTGCTGCCGCTATAAATCGAGCGCGCTACTGTCGCAATAACTGATATATTGGGAATTTTCTACGAGATGATGCCATAGCTTTGAGAATATACACAATGGACAGGAGAGCGGGGAAAACTGACCGCGAGGTGAACGCGCCCAGAGATGTCTTGTGTGCATGGCACATTTGCAGGAACCAGGCAAAAGCACTTCACTTGTAGCCTAGCTGATGGCTGTTTATGTCGCGTGCAGGTGGCGCAATGTAGCCTTAGCAGCATGGCCTATCTGCTGTCAGAGCTAGTGCAGTACACCGTCGCCCGCAGTGCTTCGCATGAGGAAGTCATCAGCAGACTCATGAATGCTGGTTTCGAAGTTGGTCGGAGATCTGTCGAAATCGTAAGCAACAGGTGCGTTTGCTGTCTGTTCTGCACGCTTCTGCGGCATATGCTGTTTGCATGTCAGACTTGATCGCGCTCCCTGATCTTATCGGGATACACCCACCTGCCCTGATCTATGAATTCTTGTATACCATGTCAAATTGTAGAGACTTTCGACTAATGTGGCATCTGGTGCAGGCGGGACCGCTCGCACATGCACATGCGCCCTGTCACCGTTCTCGAAGTAGTGAGACAAGTAAGCAGCTTGCTGTGGCCGTATCTGTTTGGGAAGCAGCCTGATTCCTTGCAACGAGACGATGAGGTGCTTACCACCTCCATGTATTTTCGCCCGTACCAGATGGATGCTGTCACGAGGATTCATGTGCACTATGGAGGACATAGAGGTTGCCAGCAATGCAAGGCATCTCGGCATACTGTGCTTGCCTGATCGTCTACGATGTGTTCAGAATGAGGGCACCTTCTATCTAATAGAGAATACTCCCAAGTTCACAAAGTTCATGTCAGAGCCTATCCGGGCCCAGCAGGTATCATCACCTCTGGACACGCCTGGATATTTTGTGGCAGGAATCGTCAAGGGGTATTTGGTCAGCAGTGGCTTTCCGGCAGAGTGCGTGCCTCGCTAGCGTCACGTTTGTCATGCAGGACTCTGATCATGGCGACAACTGCGTGCCGTTAGGCGCTAGTTCTGACACTGCATTCTTGGTTTTGCTGCTACACACACATTGTCAGAATTCGGTGCATGCGCTGCTTGCAGTGTTACGTCTGCACTTGGGTGCAAGTTAAGTCAGCATCAACAATTTCTGTGCATACAGGGTCGATGCAGCATGGAAGATGCAAAAGGTCGAGCCTTACAAGCGTTCAGTGGTTATCATCAAATTTACCAAAGCTGCGCTGGCTCGAGAACGCCGATTCCAGAGATAGTGAGTGGAGGGAACCACTTTCCTCAACAACTGCAAGCTCCGGAGCTGAAGCTGCACGTGGTGTACCAGGGTTGCGGCCCGAATGTGCATTCTGCTGCATTTGATCATGTTTCTTTAGACGCTTGTACAAAGGCTGTGTCGTTACATCACATGTAGATCGCCAGAGAAGGCTGGCGAGTCGGAACTGTTAATGATTCATATTACATGCTTGTTCTCTGAGAGGCGTTCTCCAGACATCACATAGCTTGAATGCTGCACGACTCAGGCGTGCACATGTTACCACGCATATGCAATGGCTTATACATCATCGGCCCCTGCGCGCTTTTCACATCGAGGGATATGCCTCCATAATCATGTCTATATTTTGCGCAACGATGGGCTGGCCATCGTCATGCAGATGCGAAGAGCTCTGCCGACACAGTCCGTTTCGTTTGAATTTTTGTGGCGCGGCGTGCACATGCACTGCAGCTCTCAAGTCGCCTGATGCGGAGTGAATGTGCGGCGTGTGTGCATTCTGTACAGAAGATATGCCCCATCTGACATCGCTCTTTGTATGGCGGTTGGAGAAAGCTTCCCTGCGCGCTGCCGCACTCAAGGCTACGCCACCAGCTCCTCGCGTCATCTGCACCTCTGCCCTGGGGGTGGCATCCGCATGCCTTGACATTATTTGCATCGTTTTTATCGTTGTATATGTCGCCTGGGGTGTAGAACGCACATCTATACACAATGATGGCCCGCATGCCGTCCGTTCGCCTGCGCTTAGCGCGCATGTTCGGCCTGGCGCAGGCTCCCCGTGTAGATTCCCCGTTACAGTCGCACAAACGGCACACCCCTCACAACACTTTCGAAAGCTGTCGCAGCTTGGTTCGCAGCATGACAATGCAGGCTAGTCGGGGCGCCGCAGCTGCCAACGCTCCAGAGTCTGAAGCTCCCCCCATCGAAGTACAAGTTTCGATCGAAGCAACAGCTTCATGCGTGCCGTACGCACATTCTCCAGCTATCACCTGCTTGTGTAACGGTGAATACCCAATTGCGGCCGTGCTCTTGCTTCCAGTGGAATCTCACGTGCAGTCAGCGAGACCAAGATGCTGTGGTGGAGCGCATCGAGGCGGATGCGCTGCAACTAGTCAAGGCTGCTCTCAGCACCTGCAGTCCGGATGATATCGCATTCTCCCAGTCTGCAAGTGCGCTTCTGTTCACGTTTTCGTGGCGCTTGCATTTGCCTGCCCATGTGAAGTCACGTATGGATCGCAATGCAGAAACTCATGAATTGTCCATTGTGCTGTGTGATGACGAATATATGACTGCGGTGAATAAAGAATGGCGAGGGCTGGACAGGCCAACAGATGTCCTCTCGTTTGAGATCCCCCAAGATGAGTATTCCGCTGTGCGCCCCTTGTCCTGCTGCCTGTTTGATCATATCATCTGTCAGATGTGGATCAAAGGTCCTCTGTGAAGAATCAGCTTGCAGAATCTGGAGTTGCATAGCTTGCTAGTGGCCAAAGCTGCATGCAGGATCTTCCCGTAGTCACCCTCGGTGACATCATCATATCCCTGGACACAGCGACCCGTCAGGCCCAAGAGCGCCAGCAGGTGGAAGGGCCACAGTACACACTCCATGATGAAGTCAGAGTGCTGCTAGTGCACGGGATTCTGCATCTGCTGGGCTATGATCATGAGATCGGGCCCCAGGCCGCACACACCATGGCACAGCAGGAAGTGGCCATCATGCAGCAGCTTGGCTGGAAAGGCATGGGGCTCATCGATGCCGTAGGTAGTGATGAGAGCGATGAAGCATCGGGGAGTACCACCACAAGGGTGCATGGGGTATCTAGCAGCAGCAGTAGAGAGGCTGCCATGGATGCACACGACGTCAAACTCGTGTGCCTAGACATGGACGGGACCTTGCTAAACAGCGCATCACAGATCAGCCACTTGACAACGCAAATCCTGAAAGAATGCCTGGCATTAGAGGGGGTCACTGTGATGCTGGCTACCGGCAAGGCCCGACCAGCGGCTCTGTCTGCATGCTCTGCAGCAGGCCTGACTGGTGCGGCATTTGATAATCAAAGTGTGATCTGTATGCACGGCGACACACCTGTACGTGACCGATGTGCTGGGCGCCTTTGCAGCCGCCACCTCAGGACGCCACCTGTGTCACCAGCTGTACATGGCATGTGCTTGACCTCTCCTGGCATGCTCCATGTGATGGATTTTCACGGGTGTTGAACATCAATCTGAACCAATGCGGAAAGGTTACACCCTTGGGCCACATGTATGTTTCCTGCAGGCTCAGGGGGACTCGTGTACCATGGTGGTCCGGGGGTGTTCCTTCAGGGGCTGGCAACGTATGGGCCATGCGGATCACTCTTACAAGGGCCCTCTCTTGAGTGGGACGTGGTGGAAGCTGCGTTGCGGTTTGCAGAGGACAAGCGAATAGCATGCTGTGCTTTTTTGGGGGACACTTGCGCTGCAACATTCATGACCCCTTACCTAGAGGAGCTGCACACTCGGTACTATGAGCCTCTATCACAGGTGATGCCTCTAGAGGACCTGCTTGCGGGGCCTGAAGTCAAGAAGTTGCTATTTATGACAGAGCCACATGAGATTGATGACTTGGTGAAGCCAGAGATGGAGCGGATGATGGCAGGCACAACGGCCGACACAACGCAAGCTGTTGATTCAATGCTCGAGATCGTGCCTCGAGGTGAGTTTGTCTGTTGGTAGTGCTTTGAATGTGCTGTGATGTGCATCAGCATCTCTAGATGCACACATCTAGGTAGCCAACGATGTTCATCATAAAAGCTGTGCCATTTCACAGTCCGTGCTCATGAGCATCATCTATGCCTGTCTTCAATAGAGCATGCACCCTGTCTGTTGCGAGCCACGGCGGACTGCCATTGGCTGAGCATACCAGTCTTAGATCCCCAGTTATGCCATGCAGGGATAAATAAATGGGAAGGTATTCGCAATTACCTGGAGGTGGCAGACCTGGAGCCTCACAACGTGCTGGCCATCGGCGATGGCATGAACGATTACGAGATGCTACTCAACGCAGGAGTCTCTGTTGCTGTGGCAAATGCAAAGGATGCTGTGAAGGATGTTGCTGATCGGGTTTTCGAAAGCAATGACGAGGATGGCGTGGCTAAGGCGTTGCAGTACTACTTGTTGCATGATGAGTCTTCCCAATGACCGTGCTTCTTGTTCAGAAACACAGACAGTGGCTCCGTGTCTTATGAGAGTAGGTCTGATAATGTGCAGGCTGAGTGTGTGATATCCCCTGACCCCATAAACAATACTGCTATGTCTGTGCCAGGGCTGCCCTGCCAGGTGCAACATGCGCATCTGTGGATGAATCGAAGGACAGATTCAACTTCATGTGCAGCGAAAGCCCGATTAGTTTGTCCCTGTGCGTTTCTTTCTGAATGATTAAGTCTTGCACAGACTTCACTCACAAGCCTGGCGTCTGCGTCAGCATCTACAGCCTCTCTTGATGTGTCTATTGGAGCGATGATCACATGAGCAGCGGGTTGGAGTTCGGTGCAGAATTGGTGCATGAATTTGGAGAGCCGCCCGCGGGAGATCGGCTGCCACACCGCAATCACGGCTGCTGATGCATGCTTCTCTCGGACTGCAGACAAGGTCGCTGCAATCTCAGTGGGGTGGTGGGCATAATCGTCATAAACATGGACATGGCTTCCAGCACTGCAGGCCCGGACGCTAGACGCCATGGGAGCGATGTTGGTGAGGCTTTTCAAAAGGTGGCTTCCGCTGCAGCCGCACAGAAGCTGCATCCGCCGCTTTACCCCCACAAAGTCTTGTATGTGCACACAAGCTTGTGCTAGAGTTCTGTGCAGGATCTCTTGGCCTGCATGAAGCACATTGATCACCATCACATGGTCACCTGAGAACTTGTGAGTGAGAACCTACCATGTGATCCAGACTGTGTCTGTACTGCCCAGAGCGCATTGTGTAGCATGCAGCAGTCACACGTTCATTCAAATTTCCAAAGACATGTTTGCATTCATCAGGATCAGCTCGGTTGTTCTGATGCTGCTGTGTGAGCATACAAAGGCATGCTCATGATTGGGAAGTAGTTGAATGCCACAATTGTGAGTTGTTCAGACAACCCCTTGACACACTGTGACATCTGGCAACTACGCTCCCATGCAAAATTTGACGCGAGACCCGTGACGTGAACCATTCCGACAGCGGGTCTGGTAAGCAGCCTGCACAAGATCCGTGACTCTTCAGAGTGATGAGTTACCTTCTGACAAAGCCTGACCTGCTGTCGCGCAGTTCATGCTCTGCATCACCACACACACGGACGATGCCACAATCGCGGCTGTTGCATTCAGCAGATTATGCTGCCCGGCAAGCTGCACCTCAAAGCAGCATTGCATCGTCGGGCTGTCGCTCTCTGCGGCAAAGCCCTGCCAGGTCAATGTGTGTGATGCCGTATTCGCAGCTGATCGGCCAGGCTTGGCCATGTGTGTAACTTGAACATCACAATCTGGTGTACTGCCAAACGCGATGACCCACTTGCATGTTGTTTGCCGCTCCTGAGTAGCATCAGGGAACTCCGCCCAGCTTCGGAGCCGTCCTGTGGCAATCATGCTTTGCACCACGCGCCAGCAGCCAGGGTCATCCTTACAAGCTACTAGCAAGCCGCCTGGTTGAATCCGTGATAAGAACTTGTGGAAAGCAGCATCTACATGCTGTATGGTCCTGCATGGACCGCCAGCGTAAGCTGGAAACGTAACCCCCCTTCGCGTCGATTATTGTTGACATCAGGTGCATATGGGCGGTAGGTCAGATGCACACGGGTAGCAGTCGATGTGTTCGTGGTCTATGTTGGTGAGAACAGCTACCATTGGTTCCAGTCCAAGAAATGCTTCATTATACTCACAAGCCTCAATGACCAATGCCTGCTTCTGAGTGGGGCACGCGTGTGCTGGCTTTGCAATAAGCGACAATGGCAGCTGATAAACCTCTCCACCGCACACGAAGGGAACACGGTGATCCTGCAACGCATTCTCGACTTGTGCGTCGGTCTGCGGTTTGTTTCCAGGGGGGCTGAAAATCCGAGCAAGGAAGACCGCGTCAAGGCACACCTGCTGGTGCAGCAGGAACGTTGACAGCCCAGTGGTGGTGGTCTTTCCATGAGATCCAGCAATTGCTATTTGGCAGTATTTGCTCAGTGCCTGAGTGAACCATTGTTGCCTCGACATCACAGTCATGCCTTTCTGCCTGTGGGTCGACACGGATGACAGAAATAAACAAACAGTTCGAGACCAGCAGACGCTACACTCACAAATTGACCTTGATTACCTTGCCATTTCAAGCTCCTTATGATTGTAGTCGATGGCGGCTGACGCCACAATGGCATCAGGTGCGGCTGAGTCAGCAAGGCTGAGCCTAGTGTCGATGCCAGATGCCCGGAGGGTTGCGCAAGCATTGGTCTGTCGATCATCCCAACCCGACACCTTCATATGCTGCCTTGCGGCAAGAAAGGCAAGTGGCAGCATGCCGCTGCCACCAATGCCAATGAAGTGCACATGATTCGCATGGCCACTGAAGTTGCCTGTGAGCCTCATGGGCTCGGACCTGGCCTGAATTTGTCGAGGAGCTGCGGCCCATCGCCACTGCACGTGCGCCGGGCTCATAATGCCAAGGGCTGAGCTGTGCTTTGTTCTGACAATGATCGAATTGGCACATCACTTCGAGCACAACATGCAGACGATATACTCGCAACAGCAGCCATGATGGGTCATATAGATCGCATGAACCCGTTTATGAAAACCTAGATCACAAGTGTACTGTCACGCGCGTATTGCACGCAACGGTCAAATCTGGCCACTTGATGACCACCCGTGCCGTTCGGATGTAACTCGTGGGCAACACCAGCAGTGCTGTACCGATAAGAGGCGACGCCCGTTACAGCTCATATTTCGTTGTATTCTGTAGTGCTGGCAGAGAACTCCGCCTCACCAATTTGCTATCTGCGCAGCATGCAACTGCACCAGATCGCCTGCGGGGCGCGAGACCAACGTGCCAATGCATGTCTCCACCAGCACCAGAAGCCACCGTGTGCACGACAGTCCAGACTCCTCTTCCGAGGTCCGCAAAAGTGCTCACACTTTTGTCACAGCCAACATCCAGACTGCAATGAGATATACGGGACCTGCTTTCCTGTGATCTGTTGTGAGGCTGTTGCATGCCAATCACCACTGCCCTGCGTTGAAGCTGGACCCGTGTGCAGCTGGGGAGCCAGCAAGGCGGTCCATGTGCACAAAAACAAATCCAGCCGCATTTTTCGCACCGTCTGCCGGATCGATTTCAGCTTTGTTCCAGAGGAGCAGGTGAGCATGTACGTTAAAATATCGAGCACCACCCTGCAGCACAAGCGTGCAAAACAACTCCAAGACGACACATGTCGGGCCTCAAATAACATAGGTAAATACATACTTTCGGTGCTCCTAGATGCACCGTCCCCGTTGTGATTTTGTGAGCCAGGGCCACTCATGGCTGTCCACGCCGCCGAGGAACTTTGTTCACCCCGCCCACGGCACCACTGGAAGGCAAGTGGCTGTGGGGAAATCGTAAAGCATCAGCCTTGGGATGGCGCAGTTTCTGATCGGCTTTGAAGCTCCCAAAACGAGCACTTGTTGTGTTCAAGCAGCCAGCGCGGCTTGCCTCGTCTGAAAACGCCCATCTTTGTGCCAATCCACCTGGTGACGTCGGCGGCGGCAAAGGCAGGGCAGGTCGCTGTGCCAGGTGCCGCTCCCGCGTAGCAGGCCGTTGATCTAACCTTGTTGTCTGTTGAGGAGTTCGCAATTGCTTCCGATGCTTGGCAAGGTGACCATGAGCCATAGATGAAGCTTGGAAACCTGGCAGTGGCTTGGCAACTGGTGAGATACCACGTCCATCCAAACCACGAGATGAACCCCTGTGAATATCCTACAGCCCTATACTTGTCAGCGATCCACTCATCAATTTCTCGCTTGTGTTAATGGCAATGTTGTATGTCCAACAAGAGCATACCAAATGTTCTCTGGTGGCTGGCGACGCCATTGTATGTGCTGCAGGTCGCAGGAACGCTGGCTGTGCATAGGAGCTGTGATGTCCCGCCCCTTCACGCATGCCAGCATGACTTGCGTGCAAAGCCATAACCTTGCGCTGTCCCCTGCCAGAGCTGCTGCATGCTGACAGCCGATCTACACTTGGAGCTGGAGAGGACGGAACTGCATTGTCAATATATCCAATTCCATCGTTGCTGCCGCCCATACGACTGGGTGCTTGCATTTCCACATCCATGTCAGCCTGCCGCGGCAGCATGCGAGTTGCTCTGGCATGGTGCGCAGGCAGTGTCAGGGCCCCAGCGACAGCGTGACTGTCTCTGCTGCTGGGTTGATTGCTATATTGCCGTTCAACAGGGATCGTGGATGGCACACTGACCTGCATGTAACCCAGTGGCGTTGTCTTGTCAGCGCAGCAACGCATCCCTCAAAAGGATTCATGGGAGAGTAGGGTCTCGGATGCAAGCGGTGGCTGGAGCATCACCTTTCTACTCTTATTCGAGGTTCGGATTGGCAAGATCTCTGGTATGCTTTCGTGATGAACCACTGCGACATGCTCCTCTGCCTCTGGCTGATGCTGTATCGCAGGGACTTCTGAGCTCTGGCTCAGTGAAGATGGAATACTTGATTGATTTGAAACCTTGGACATCCGAGGTGCACTTCCTTGTGCAGGCATGGGCAGTTGACCTTGATCCTCACTGGTGCTGACTTCTGGTTCTACGGCATGAGCACTGCTGTGCTGAACCTGCAAGGTATTAGCACAAATCAGGAGTACAGAGGCAGCCTCCACCAGAATTGATCAATGCAGGGAACGCTCATACAACCGATGCAGTGCATGCGAATACCTCTTGTCGCGGTCTGTATGAGCTCTGTTCGGCTGTAAAGCAGGCCGGTGTAGACTGGTCATTGGCAGGAGGCACCATGGCGGTTGATGCTGAAGGAGCTGGGCTTTGCCTAGCAGACTGGTGCTGTGTTTTACGCGCACTCTGCGGACTCGAGGCAGCCGTCAGATCCGCAAAGTATGGATGATTCAGACACTCAGCAGATGTCAGCCGTTCCATTGGGTTCATCCTGGAGGCAGCATCGTACGGTCAAAGCCGTTTGCCTTTGATCCTGGGGTGCTTCCTACACATCAGCCGGTGTGGCATATGGCAGCCGCATACCTGAGGCAACGCTTCATGAAATCTATTGCCTGATGGGGAAATCCATTCTCAAGCATTGTGCTGCCATATCTTGACTCGAGTGTGCGGGGGTTGCGAGCAAGATCATCGCCAAACTTGTAGCCGTTGAAGCGTGGATTGGCCATAAATCTGCTGTTCTGGTCATGCGTGAGAGGGCCAAGCATCCTCTGGATAATGTACAGCTGATCAACATCTGACTCGCCGGGAAATAGGGGTTGCCCATCAATAAGCTCCTTCAGACATATCGAGTCATCACGAGGCTCACTGAGGTGTCCCACGTCACAGAGTTGCAGCCACCCCGACCAGCGCAAGCAGCGCTTAAACGAGAGCAAGGTCCATACCCCCATGATACATCCAAGCGCCCAGATGTCCACTTCAAACCCATACCTTGTGTACCCAAGCAATAGCTCAGGAGCGCGGTACCACCTTGTCGACACATAGTCTGTAATGCTCTGATCGATGTTGGGGAGGAGCCTCGCGAAACCAAAGTCACATAGTTTCAATTGGCCAGTTTCCCCTGGGATAGTTTGGATCAGCAGATTTTCGGGCTTCAAATCTCGATGCACAACTCGATTGGCATGGCACCAATGAAGTGCCTGCACGAGCTGAAAAATGTACAATTGAACACACGTGCTCGAAACGCCAGCAGGCTGCTCCTCAAGTATCTCGAGTAAGTTTTTGTCAATGTACTCGAAGACCAGATACTGCAGACACAACCACAAGTTGGAGCCAAGGCTGGAAAGGCCTGGGACCATCACACATGCACAGCTAGCCCTCATACTAGCTTTTGCTTGCGCCTGAATGCTTCCTTGAGGCTGACAATGTTTTCCTGTCGGAGTGCACGCAGCATCTTCACTTCGCGCAGAGTTGTTTTCCTCACGATTTCATCTTCTGCAACATATCCTTGGCGGTGCATCAATCGTGCATGATACAGAACATAATGTGCGCTGTGCCACAATCATGAGTCCAGTTTCTGGAAGCTACTGCATATGCCTTCGTAGCCGGACCCCACCGTCGGATTCTTTGAATTTCTTGACGGCAACAATCTCGCCCGTTTCTTTGTTTCTGCACTTGAGCACAACGCCGTATGCACCCTCTCCCACGACACCAACAACCTCATACTTATTCATGTCTGTAATTCACAAGCAAGGGTGTATGGCAAGAGCTGAAGCTTGACATGCGGTCTCCGACAGGACGACCCACTGGTACACACGCATCAAGCTCATAAGCCAGCAGCGACCCGGCAAAGTCCGATACAAATCCGTCTACGCTCATGCACGTGTTCCTCGTCTTTGCACCCATCTGTAGCAAGGCCTTTTGAAGGGCCACACGGCAGCGCCCATTCGAGGGCCGGCGCACCTAGTCACATTCGCATGCGTTGCGGCACAACACAGACGCCATACACGTTGCCGCAAAATGATCATGCACCCAGCTCTACATCTGCAGAGAACACAGCTATGGTTGTTCACCGCGGTATGCACACACTGATCGTATTCGACGTTAATAGCCTTGAAACTCGCAAGCGTACCGACAAGATGCTGTCGGTGCTTACGATCGCGTTGCTGTTCCTATCCGGTGGGGCCAATGCTAGACAACAACCAGACGGTTTGAGCTTCGATCTTTGTGCATCCTTCAATAGTGAGAGTTTTTTCTGCTCCACGCTTCTGGGTCATTTTTGCACTTACTGCACCAAACGAGACGCACCCAGCGACGCGTCAGACAAGCACACATGTGTGACCAAGAAGGGCGTGAAACGTGCAATAGCTGGTAAGTTCCCATTGATGTCACAACATTTGCGGTAGTCACGATGCAACTTTCAGTACTGATGGTCGGCACGTACATGTATTGCCTGATCACATACTGTAGGCAGGGCGATCGCCACGATTCTGTCAAATATACAACACGCAATGCATAAGGTGTAATGCTGCTCTGTCCCTGCAGACGGTTACGATTGTGGTCCGGATCCTCCTGATCCCCCTGTGCAGCCTCCCAGTGCGGGATGCATCTACATGAACGAGCGCGCCTGTGACCATGACAAATCTTGCACATGGTGCCGCAGCGCAGCAGTTGGAAGCGCGTGCTTCACTCGCAACCAAGCAGCCAAGCTGCCTCCTTCCATCTTTCAGTGCACAGCATGATGTACATCTGTGTACATGCACGCTGCATAACAAGCCAGACTACAGTTCTGTGGCACAGATAACGCCATGCTGTTGGACGCTGATTAATGAACAGCTATTATGATCAATAGGATGATTGATTTCACCTCCGTGATGTGGCAAACTTGGCCACAGTGGCACGGGCTTGCGGAATGCAAGAGGCATCATGTTGTTTCGTTTGAATCAGACGTTTCTTGACCAAGCTTGTAGATTATTCCCCGGCATCGGATATGTGTAGAACAAGTGAGCATAGGATAGGCATTGTAACATATTGATGACTAGAGGTGGAAACATGGCCTGGACGCCAATCATGCTGTTTCCGAACGTGCCGACAAGTATTCTCGACATCCATTTCTCGGTGCGTGGAGACGAATAGGGAAAACGAAGTGCATGTGCCGAACTTGTGTGACTGTGTTGTGCAGCAGGCCTGTCTCTGCATTCATGTCGCAGCTTGCAGAGCTGCAAGCTCAGCGTTTGTGGCCTGTCGGGGCGTTAACTCAACTGCAATGCTGAGCTGCGATCCATCATCGTGAAGGAGTGCTAGAGGTAGCATGTACGTCCCGGGCTGGGTATATGGCTGCGCAAGCATAAACAGCTCATCCGGAACCACGATGCTCGTCATCTGCAGGATTCGCTTTGATATCTCTGACACACCAAAAGTTTGGAGGAAGACATTGTTGTCACTCTTCACATCTGCCGCCTGCAATGATGTCTAGTTTGTCCAGCCAAAGCTATCAGGTGCAGCATTCACTGGTGCCACAGAGCATCAGGCAGGAGCATTGATGCTGTGCTTCTCACAAGTTGCAAACAGTTGAAACGTGACATACCACTTTGAGATTGCCCAGTCGCTTCAAGATCCGCATTTTCCGAACCTGCGCTTTCACAGCCAAGACGTCCTCTGCTTCGTCTGTGTTCTTGGCAGCAGCAGCCTCAATTTCCGGTGCATATCGTTCCCGATTTAGGTAATGAGCATATACAGCCGCCCCTGATGGCACCAGATGATTTCGGGCCGTCCCTGGCGCGACTTTGGCTATCTGGTGCTTGAGCAGGCCCATCTGCGGCATGTCCTGTGCACGCCAGCACACCGTTATGGGCGTCGTAGCGGACATTGAATGAAGCCACCTGCTCTAGCATGAATGCATGTCGTAGAACGTGTCCCACCTGCAGCATGATCACATCTTGCCTGCGCCTGGAAGACTTGGACCCTCTCTTCTGGACCCAGGCTCCCAGCGGAGCTCCGACGCTATGTTGAGGACAGGCTGCAGTGTGCCATGACAGCGCTTCGAACTGCAATACGCTTTGCTTCAGAAATCTAAGTGTCGCATTCATGAATGCTCCAGCCTGCGTGACGCTAAAAATGCCACTGAAACACGCCAATACGATTTCCCCACCAATTTGCAGGCAGCAGTAACAGGTATTCAATGGACAGGCGTGTGCCAGTGTGGGAGGTTAATCATGCGTGGAAGTGGCTTGCTTTGTCGGTATAAATCAAAACGTCGCCGATCGTACTTGACGCCATGCGCTCAAACAGTTGCACGAATGGAAGCGCTCGTGAAGCATTAGCATCAGCACGCACGCCGATAGAGCAATCAGGGTCGATTGGAACATCAGATCAAATTTACACGCCATCTATTGACGTCTAGTCATTACAGAACGTCTTACCGTCGTCACGATCTCCCCAATTCCGGAGGCAAGGTGCAAAGCGTGTGGCGTGACATAGCAATAGGCACTGCGGCTTCAAGATGACTGTCGCGGGTAGGTTAGCTTTAAGCAGTACGAACGGCGCGCGCAGATGTGCGCGGCACACGCAACTGGGCTGTAGATCACAAGCGCGAAGCTTGATTAGGCTGCAATGCAATCCTTCGTACCAAGAGTATATGAAAGCAGCTGATGCGAAGTTGGAGTACAGCGATCGTATGGGGGCTCTACGTGAATATGAAAAGGCTTTAAAAGACAACTCTTTGGACGTCACTGCCAGGAAAACACTGTTATTCAACTCCTGCTGTCTTCATGCATCATTTGGGGATCTAGAGCTCGCACAGGTAGGCATCTTTCCCCCGCGCAACAGTTGTACACACTCCATAGGTGTCCTTCACCAGGCAGTTACAGCACAGGATGCTGAGTATGAACCATGGTCACGTCCCTCTTGCGATCACTGTATACACATCGGCGCAGTCTCAATTGCCTCAACTGATCATTGTGTCAGCTGCTTTAACACTGATGACGTTGCTCTGTCGCAGGTTCCGTTACGTGACGCTATCGGCCTAGGCTTGGACTTTGAACAAGCATTACAAAATCCGGATCCCGGGATGTTGAAACTGAAGGCATCGCAGCAAGTTGTCATTGCATTGAAGCGATTTGCCAAGACAGTGGGTAAAATTACCAAAGAGAGAGCAGAGTACAACCCAGTGAAGGGCATGCAGCTTACACCAGCAGGGGTTCGCACAGCAATGTCTCAAGAGGATATCAGCAACATCGTTGGCACAGATATGAGGGGTGCTGGCATGGACAAAACGCTGCTTGGGATCCTGAAGCGAGTAGCATTGCTGCTTCTGGCGTTGGTTGGCTTGGGAGCGGGATTGTATGTTGTGGGTCTGAAAGTGATGTTCCCTGATGGCATCTAGCTTGGCCATCAATTACAATGGATGCAACACTTTTAAAGCATGCAGTCCCCTAAATACATACACGAGGACACCATGGTGCGGGGTTGGTGTTACAAATCGCCCCGTCTGAGCGTCACCACAGAGTAGATCTAATCATGCCTAGTCTGTCATCCTCCTTCAGAAATCACAGTACTTTGCTTGACTGTTTGAGAGTTGGTGTGGGTGGCACAAGAAGGCGTGCATCTTGAGCAGCATTCTCCTGCTCTCCGCCTGGCACATGCATTTTGTCCCCCTTGGCCACCATCTTTTCGGACTGAGATGCGATATGCTTTTGGCGTACCAGGCTGCCAGTGTGCATCGTGTGGCGCCCGCGTTCATACTGCAAGGCCCCATCATTGTCCATGCTGAGTGTTGCTCCGATACAAGGCGTCTGAGATGAGAACTCCCACCCACCCATGAGAGAAGCTTCGAATCGTGGATTCCACCATGACTTCAGCACAACTGCTGCCGCTATGCGCTGCATGTTTGCTAAGGCCTTGACCATCAGATTGCTGTTGACCTGAATCATGCCAAAAAGGTCATGGTGGATCTAAAACAATACATGGCAAAAGATCTTTGCAAACACTCAGCTACGTGTTCGCGTACCTGCCAAGCTGCCCCGGCTTCAAAAGATACATTCTCTTTTCCAGAGTCCAATGGGGCACGCATCCTCAGCCCCAGATCCAGGTAATTAGTGATGGCCACAACATCATCATCCTCAAGAAGGTTATATATTCGACGCACACGAGCCAAGTGCTGGAAAACTGACATCTGTAGGATCGATGCGCCCTCTACACCAACAGAAACGGAAAGGGATGAATCCGGTGTGCCAGCCTGATACTCGCAAAACATACGTAGGTTCGATTTGGCTGCCAAATTTTCCAAAGTAATATCATTATATCCGTTGCTGCTTGCTGAAGCAGGTGGATTAATTGCTGCGTGCAACGACTGCACTATGGGTGTGGGGCTGGCCTGGACTCCAAACAGGAGTCGTTTGCTGCCCGACTGCAACGGCAATCGTTTGACCAGCCATATTGCGTCGAAGGATTTGTCGATGGCATCACCCTCAATGCCAACTGAGATGTCTTGAGAGCCGTATCGGATGCCGATGATGGCAGTCTTCGCATGGTCTTGCAAAGGACAGTGCAAGTAACCGCCCACACCAGGCCCTGGTTGAGCACGGCACAAAGAGAGCCAAGGTCCTGGCTGTTCCTGTACCGAAACACACCTCAACTGAAGATCTTGATACACCCGCAACAGAGGTGGGACTTGCAGTGCCTAGTGATCCAACAGCACACCACAGAATTTGAGTGGGTGACAACGCTCGATCGCCCACATCAAACTTCCACATGAAACCAAGAAGACTATGGTGGAACATTTACCTTCAGCTGGTTATAGTACAGGCTTGCAAACGTATGCGGATTCAACTCGTCCATCTGCGCGCGGATCCGTACAGCTGCAGCGGGCGCCCATGCTGCCGGGGAACCACCAGCGGATCTATCCCACAACCCTCTCCATGTGACGTTCGGGAATGCCAACACCGCGGTGGTGGACAAGTGCTCATCCGTAGGTATCAGCTTTGCGTTGAACTTCACACCAGGTGTCACACCATCTGCTAGGAGCATCGCGATTTCGCGTTTTTGATAGAGCCAGTCAAAGCTTGACTGTGAGTATCGATCTGGTTCGCTCCGATCATAACTGATCAGAGGTGGGACCAGCACATAACTGTCAGGCGATTGTGCCAGTCCTGACCCGGCTTTGGTGTCTCCGTTCCAGAACGGAATCGACCAACCTCCACCCATGACTCGAAGACAGCGGTGTTACTGGAACATGCTATCGTGTGCACCTTGCCGTGGTAACGAAAACGAGCGACTTGCTCTTACACCATGCTTCGCATCTCAGGTGAGGTACAATAACAACTGGTCTACAAGCAGATCAGGAAAGATCAGGAATCCCTCGATTCCAGCGGACCATGATATACTATAGCTATTAGTGCTAGTGGACCTGATGGAAGCAGGCTATCGCGATGTTGTTGCTAACCAGTCGAGGCCAAGTCCTCTTGACCATGACGATGCACCCGTTGCGCGCAATGCATGCGCCCCTTCAATGCGGGCCTACCCAGGGCGATGCTGGCCGGATCATTTTGGATTGCTGGCCGAAGTGTACTTATGCCGAGCTTTACACATGGGTTACCGCCAGTTGAGCTGCACGTGCAACGGTGGGCCAAACCGTTTTCCAGGAAATCAGTTCACAGGCATTAGTTCCTGACGTATGATCACAATCGTTTGCGTTTGGGGTTACATAAACTCACCGCGTGACGTCGGCAATTGCATCTACAAATCTACAGCCCATGGAGCACAGGCAGGTTGTACACGTTTCTTCTCTAGTCTTTTCGTCTTCTGCCAAACAAAAACACCGTGATCCTTGCCACCGGTGCTTACGGCGTGCGATCCGTGGGCATTCCACCTGACAGATGTGACATGGCTGGAGTGCCCACAATGCGCCCAGTGCGGGGCCTTGTCCACGACGCAGGGATAGCAGAACATGTTAACCTGTGCATACAGGCTCATGTCAGTATAAACTCCGCATGAAATGCATTTGCATTAGGTACTTGCCGCAGGTGCAAAAACACTTCGTGCTGCACACTTCGTGCTGCACACTCGACACATCAACTGTGAGAATCTTGCAAGTATCACACATAGCGCATAGCAAATGGGCGATCCACCTTTCCAGCATCATCACTTGTCAAAACGTATTTTCCACACGGAGACCGATGTGCAGCATTTATGTCCGTTCCATCAGAGTAGTCAGGCCAAATCCCCATCACTGCAAAGCCTAAAACATTGGTCCAAGTCACCCATGGCTCGTCACGGTGCGTATCCTTTGACACTTTGCCTTTGGTGACGTCGAACACAAGGGATTCATATGCTTGGTCCATGGACGAGATGAACTTGCCATCGTTGGACCAGTCCAAGCTTCGGATGGTGGAGCTGTGGCCTGCCAACCGCCGAGTCCGGCAATATTCGTGCTTAGCATCCAGGACGTAAATGGACCTGCACAGGTACACTGCTGTGTGTGCGCGACTCAGCATGAGCGTGCACCTGCTGTTCTCAGTTGCGGCAGACTCCTTACCACTCAAAGCAAACATGAGCAGCATCTTGCAGACACATGTGCAGCATCTTGTGAGCAATGCGTCACACGCCAAAAGCTTATGAATGTACACGCAATCTGCTTGAGAAGAAGCTCACTGATCGCGGCTTCCAGCAGCAAGAAACGAGCCGCAGGGTGCATATGCAAGCGCTGTCACAGCATCAGCACAGGGTCTACTCCAATGCTCTTGCAACAATTCTGGGTGGAATGAAAGCACCTGCACACACACCAGCAACGTTCGATGGAGGCTTCCTCACTGACATGAAGCCCATCCCTCATAGGATTCATGCAAGTTTTCAGCTTGCCCCTTGTCTGCACTGAAGCTCGGATGCCACGTTTGAAAATCGCCCCGATGCGGCTTTGCATTCATGCTGTTTGTTGGTCACAGGTACAATTCAAGTGCAGATCCAGGAATTGCTTGTGTCACAGGTACAGGCGAATGCAAGGTTCATCGATATGGGCCAACACATTCTTGACTCTCTACAGGCCTCCAGGACGGGCACCAAGCGAATCATGTGATTCGCATTATATAACGCCACGCGCACTTCAGGAATGGCCACGGCACATCCAGTCACGCACGCAGAGTTCGAATGATGATTGACTGCTCATATCCTACCATGTTGATAGGAATGGCAGGCCAGCAACCCGTCAAGGCGAAGGGGTGGCCCAGGCATGTCGCGGGCTGTCAGGGTCATACCTGCAGCGCTCCATTCTGCATTCCCACAGCTAGGTGCTCGCCGTTGTTCGTGAACGCGAGGCAGTGTGGCCGCTCAGCCACCTGAACTACCTTGACTGTCTGCACAAGTTCAGTTCACATGTTGTCTGCTAAAGCTGCATGATGTCTGTACGGGCAGGCCATCAGGCTTGTGCATTCATGCGGCCTCAACACTGGAGCTCAGGCGGGAGCTATCGACGATCTGCTGTGGAAGGTTTCTGTGAGCACAAATTCAGTTGACGAGAGATGCACGATTTTCACATGAACAAGGGCAGTTTGTCCGGTATGCCTGCATACATCAGCATACTGCACACCTTATGCGTTGCCATGCTCCACAGCGCTACCTTGCTGGAGTTGCTGCAAGTTGCAAACACATGTGCATAGTCCGGGTTCGGGTTTGTTGCCAGGCCAACAACATGACCATGGTGCCCAAACAGCACCACGTGTGCTGTATCATCCGGGTACACCTTCCAAATGTCACATGCTGCAGTACCAACCACCAGCGAGCCTGACGCATCAGCAACCGCAGCCGCACGCACCATCGGCGCAGGTACGCTGCCGTCCAACCCCTTCTGAACTAAGGCAATGCTCCTAGTGCATGCTCCCACCCCGCCCGCCGCGTTAATTTGCCAAAACTTGACATATCCATCGCCTCCACCAGTCAGCAGCTCCCTGTGCACATCATCGGCTGACGGACACAGAGGTGAAGCAGCACGTTTGCAACACCCTCACTGCTGGAGCCTGACCTGTTATCGTTCACCAGAAGAATCGTCCTGATGCCATTGAAGGAAGGGGTGCCGTCCGGGCGGCGGCACTTCACCCCCTTGCCATGAGCTCTCACCTTGTCCACGGCTCGCAGGTTCTTCCATGTCACTAGCGCACCATCCTCACTACCAGAGATGAGTTGACCGGATGGCAGCCAGCATGCGCTGTACGTTGAGTGTGGACTCACTTTGCACCACTGTCCAGCTTCCAGCGTGACAGCAAGCTTTTCCCCTGTCTGCACTGGGACCCCATCATGCAAGGCCACAACATCTGGTGGTCATGCGACTGACTGCAGAACACATTGAAGTCCTGATGAGCCAGCACCTTCATGGAGGCTTCTCCTGTGTTTCTCTGCAATGCCCAGAAGTGCAGATGGTTGTGCCCAAAGGTAGCAACTTGGTCCACGTGGAATGCAGACCACGCGAGGCCATACACAGTCGGAGGCGCCCCAGCACGTGTCTTGCGCCTTAGCAGGCACTGCCCTTTCCTCCAGTCCCATACAAACATCGTGTGCGCATTGTCCGTGCACACACTGATCAGTGTACTCCCAGCTGGCGAGAATGCTGTGCATTGCACTCCTCGGTAGCCTCGCCCATGCAACAGCCGTTGCTCCTCTTGAAGTGTCTCTGAGTCCCAGACAAGCACACATGGGTCAGCTTTGCGTGTTTCGCCATTCGAGTCCTGTGTTTGTAGAGCTGCAACCTGCAGCATGGGATGGCACATTGGACATGTTGTCAGTGCATGACACATAGCACATGCGTCGTACGGCTCATAGGTTCTGAAATGAGTTGACACATGTCAAAGCTTCCGTTCGTGCAGTTTCGCGGTGGCAGCGTTGCAAATGCAAGGGACAGCCACATGGTGAAGCAAGCACAAGGGTTCCATGCGCGATGTGGGCGCTTCTTCACCCATATCCGAAGCGAAGATGACGAACCAAGCTTGGCCTGTACCACGACTGTGCAGCAATCAGTTGTGCAGCAATCAGTTCGTGAGACAGACCTGACCTGATGCAACCTTGAGGCCATCAGGGTGCATTGCCATGCACACCACATCATCATCGTGGCCTAGGAAAAACCTCTGAGTGTGCGAACCACTGTCATAGACTATTCCAAGTGCAGCAACGTGGTACACTAGGTGGCCATTTCTGTTGCAGGCCATGTTGTTCGAGGTTGTGCTCTGGCCCTCGTATCCATGGACAAACTCCAGGCCAAGTTTTTCGTCAGGCAGCTTTGCAGATTGCTCTGCAGCTGCTGCATGCCATGACGATGGTGCAAATACACCTTGCTTACATTGCGGATACATGACCTTGGTCCCAGCGACAAGCTCAGCGGTTTTCTGTGGCCGCTGAGGGAGCGGCCCCCGGATCACGCTCTCACTGCCCTTCAGAACGGCACGGGCTGTGCCCGCAAGCAAAGCATTAATGAATACCAAGACGGGCATGTGCCCCAGAGAATTCTGCAGCAAGGGATGGAAATCAGAATGTACAAACAGATCCACACAGAATTTGTCAAATGAAAATGCCAATTTGTGCAGCCAGCCACTCACTCCTCAAACGATCTCACAAGCTCTACATGGCCGAGATGTGCCCTTGCATGCGTGAGGTGACATGGCAAAAAATGTTTCCAATCTTGTAGTGTTGACATGTGAGATCCAGTGTACACGAGTATACAGACATGCATACATATACGAACCTGGCCATACTTGTTGAAGAAAGCTTCTGCTTGCTCGCGATCGAGGGTCACTCCCAGTCGCCTCCACAGTTCTTGAAACTGCTCTGTCCTCACTGTGTCTTTTACAGAGCACTCGCGCTTCTTGAGCACAGCAGCAAATGCATTCAGCAGTACCGTCTTGTCAACAAGATGCACAGTGGAACGCTTGTTGACTAATGATCTCATGGCCTGCATGCATACATCGAGTCCGCTCATGCAGCCCTTCTGAAACTGTATAGCCAGCGCGTTGTTGCTATGGTTGCAGTGCCCCGTTGTTACGATCGGCTTGAATTGTGCATTTCTACTTGAAAACTTTAATTGACTTGTCACCAACTTCGTCATTGTGAAGTAGGTATGGCAACTTCAGGATTAATCTGACTGCCCACGCCCGAATGAGCAGACTCACTTTTGCATCTGCTGGCCAGTACACAGCCGCTCATTTCACACCTCTTCTATGCTGAATAAGCAGCCTATGCGATGATCTTTCTTGTATGGCGGGACGTCGTTCTGGGATTTGGCATCCCGATGTCCCACTGGGTGTTGAATGGCTCCTGCCGCTGTGGTCGGCCCGCGATTGAATCGTCCAAACGGTTGCCCGTGTAATTTGGAGTCCCAGAATGGTGGACGAAAGCCCTTGTGCCGGTATAGCTCAGGCACCTGTACATGGGAGGTATGTTATGGCTAGGCCTGTCTCAAAGCCATCCGCAACTTGCTCATCAGCAAGCATGCCTGGCCAGCAAACTTCGCCAAACTTCCCTGAACAGTGTCGGATATGACGTACGTTCAGCTTACTTTATTTGAATACATTGTGGAAGATTAGCGGAGCTCCAGTGTGCACCATACATGTGACAGGGACGATGCATATGCGGCAGTTCTATACATGTGTCAGGGAAGCGGCCGCGGAGGTGTAGCTGGGCACAAGAGCGGGAGTAACGCGAGCACTCATATCAGATTTCAACACCAGGAGCAAGCATGCATGAATGAGTGAAGACGTGCGCAGACCCAGTGGTCACCTGTTGCAGCACGCGGGGGGCGGGGGCATTACGCAGTCACCACATCTGAGGACGCTCTGTTCGGTCCTGTACTACACCTTGTTGGTACGATCAAGTCAAAGCACCAAGTTGGCGGACGACGTCGATGCGTGCCTGCCTCACCACAGGACAATGGCTGGAGCTGTGTATGTGGTTGTTGTGCTCACAGTAAAACATTGACTACATACATCAGTCTGAACTATACGAAAACAAGCTGCAGCTTCGATGACATGGAGCATGTACCTTCAGGTGAGGGTGTGCTTGCTTATGTTCCTGGTGCTTTGCTAAAAGCTCCTGTGCAACATGTCTGTCTGGCCGTTTTTCATTCAATGCATGCTGCGCAGAATCCCCGTAATCTGCTTGCAGCACCGTCTGAATACAGCCTTGAGGCTGATTGTTCTTTGGCATTGAATGTTTTGGAGAATCGGAGCCAACAATTGAACTAGTCCAGACCTGGTCGAATGCTCCTATCAATGTAGGGCAGCGTTTGCGTGTCTGATCTTTTCAATACTTATAGCGCATGCGATGACAAACGTCGCATACATAGCCTGCTGCATTCAAAGTGTACATTTTGTGGATGGTACCGGCCCCTGGCTGTGCCGATTGACGTGAAGCCGAACCTACACCGAGCACATATCACCCATGGTCCGGAGATGCAGTCTGCACGCTCACATCAATGCCCGAGTCGGAAGCATGTGACCAGGCAAGTCTGACTGCGGATTTCTGACTAGCGTCGAACGCCGCTGGTGGCGTGACGATCAAGTGCGGCCTGCAAACATGTAGCTACAGGGGTACAACGTTAGCTCGCCCTGCAGGGCCCTGGTCCAGCAATCAGACCTCGACATGGAGGATCACTAACGAAAAGATGAATACTGCAGCACGATCCCTATGAGTACGTCGCCACCATGGTGTAAGGAGGCACGTTCGAACCGACTAGTACCAACACTGTACACTCGTTCCGGGCATGTGCAATTGCTGCTAAACAAACGTAGATGCAACTGTTTTGCCAGGCATCAGGAAAGGCATTCAAAAAGTTCACGCCATGCCCTTGATGCCTCCAAGAGGAAGTCGTAAAGATGTACAGTTCACCAGCTGCCATGCAACACTCTCGCTCTTTCGATACTAGAACTAATGTTGCACCCAAGTTCCACATGATGTGGCTGGCAGCCCGTGTTCTGAACCTAGACCGCACCATTCATGCAGCGGTAATGTTCATAGCAGCTTTAGCGGCCTACATCATTCCATCAATTTTGCAATTTCTTGAGGGGTGCGCCCCTTAGTCTCAACAAGCACAAGCGAGATGTATAGAGCCCCAGTCAGGCACACAGCTGCAAAGAAGCAGTAAACAGTGGAGATGCCAAACGCCGAGACTGTCTGGAGGAAGAGCTGCCCGAGCATGAAGTTGAAAACCCAGTGTACGACCATCGCCAACGAAACGCCTCTCCCTGCATGGCGCAGCCACAGGCGCATCAAATATTGTGACGACAGTGTTCACCGCAGCAAACCATGTGAGTCAGGCTGCAACAGTGTGAGGACGACCCATTGATGTCCACCTGAGTACAGAGAAAGCACCAGCAGCGGGGCACCATACCTCGGATTGACACCGGCAGGAGCTCCGCGGAAAGCAAGCCGGGCACCGGCCCTGTCCCCAGTGCGAACGAAAATACATACAAGATGGTAAATACCAGTGCGATTGGGCCCACAACGCCTGACAGCGCAGGCAGTGCAAAAGCTGCAGCCATCACCAACATGGACAAACCTTGGCCTATGAGACTCACTGTCAGAAGCTGCCTGCATGCCGAGATGCAAGTCAAGGCCCGGCCTACCAGACTATTATGTGACATGATGTTTCAGCAATACACAGAAATATGATAGGTGCATGCGGCAGGTGCATACTTTCTGCCGCTCTTATCCATCAATGAGGCAGCAACCAGTGTGCCGATGACATTGATGAGCCCCACTGCTGCTGAGGCAACCGACTCGCTGGGCACTCCTGCATCTCGGAACACAGACGAGGAGAAGTACACAATTGCGTTGATGCCGCTCAGCTGTTGCACGATAAACAGTGAAGCAGCTATGGCAACAAGGCGGCCATTGGTGCCCTGGAACATCTGCCCCCAGCTCACGTCTTCACTCTTGTTTGTCCCTGCACCAGATTCCACACATAGATGGCTCAACAGTACGTCAAGGGCTCAATTATTTGAGACGATGAGTGACAAATGAACAAAGCACGAGCCCAAGCACGAGTTGGAAGAAGCATATCCACACCTGATTCTAGGTCGGTGGTGGGGGAGCCTGCTCCATACAGCTCATTCGAGTAGTGCTCACCCCACAACGCCTTGGCTGAGGCTTCTGCTTTACCCTTCTCCCCGCGAGACAGTAAATACGACGGACTTTCACTCTCTGCCAGCATTCCTGGACTGGCACAGGTGTGTCATGCACATATGTGTGTCATGCGAACTACGCAGTATGACAGTTTGGCACATGTGTGTCATACTGCATAGTTCGCATGACAAAGACCCTGAATGTACAGTAAGCAATTGACAATCAACCACTTTCACTGAAGTCGGACCGCATATAACCTGGGACGAGCCGTTTTAGTGTGCTGCAAAACTGATGATGTCAAGTGGAACGGTGCAGATGTGGCCCAGAACGTGAGGGCCACAATTACGCAGCAAGCACACCGTGCCATGTGCAAACATCCGGTGCAAAATCAAGGGACACGATTCATTGGGTATATATAGTACATGTGGGGAAATGTGGGCGCACCAAAGCCCATAATGACAGCAGGGATCACTGCGATCCAGAACATGGTCCTCCACTCAGTCGTAGGTAACGCCACGTTTACCACTAGCGCTGCGAGGATACCGAGGCAGATCATGAGCTGATTGATCGAGCCTAGTGTGCCTCGGACCTTAGCTGGAGCGACCTCGGAAATGTACAGTGGCACCAGGGCTGATGCAAGGCCAATGCCGATTCCAATGAGGAACCTGCCCGCCAGAACCTGCGAAGATGAGACTGCAACAGCACACAGGGCGCTTCCGGCAATCAGCGGTATAGCATCAATAAAGAAAGCCTTGCAGCGGCCAAACTTGTCCGCCAGCACTGAACCTGAAAGCGAACCGACCGCTGCACCCGCCAAGGAAATGCTGATCACCTACAATTACAAGAGCTTTCCGGATCAGTCACCTTACACAGCGATCAACACACGTCCTGAGGAAACGGGGGATGCGTGAGGACAAGAGTGCGGTGAATGGGACACACCAGACCCTGCAGTGCCACATTTTCTGCAAAGTTGAGATCCGCTGCAAGCTGCTGCAAAGGGCCGTTCAGGACGCCCAAATGATATCCAAATAGGAAAGCACCACAGCAAGCAATTGCGACAGCCTTGTACACGGGTGCACTGCCCCCCACTTCGATGTCAGCTGTCTGTGCTGGAGTACTGTCGGGGGACACTGCAGACACCGGACGAGGACCTGCAGAAGTAGACACAACCTTACTAGCAGCTTCGACAAGGACATACCTGTTGCCTTACAACGTTTATCGATGAGCGGCACTGAAGGACTGTGTACAAAGTACGACACAAGCCCGTTCAGGTCCCAACTGTCTGCATGATGCGACCTAGCGGACACGACCTCAAACTCTGCTGTCAAGCATCTGACATCCAAGACAGCATCAATACAAGAAAGATATCCATGGTCTTCGCACAGCTCGTCCAAAGATCATACCTCTGCGTGACAGCTTGCCAAGACCCACAGTCTCGGCCGGGAATGCATGCTTCGGCATGGCCCAACTGCGGGCTCGGCATGCAGGAGTCCTTCTCACACAACGTGCATATGAGACCTGCATCTCTCCGCGAAATTGGGATCAAGCCGGTCTATAATGACCGATCGCGGAGGTGTAGGTGTTGTTTGCAGGTGTCGTCGTCGACACGATGAGTCTAAATGCAGGCGTATCAAGTGTGCCGTACGCGACCATGTGCCCAGGAGCTTTGCAAGCGTTGCGTTTAAAGGTGTTGGATATTCGCCTCGTTCCGTCCGCTGCACTGTCGCCACATGATCGTCCGGCTGGTCATGTCTGCTTGTTTCGCGAAATTTCGTTGAGTAAACAGACCTCGCGCACACAAGCTCGCCACGGACAGGCTGTGTTTATTTCTGGTTAGTACCTGCGTGGAACAATTATTAGGACGACACTCAGATCACTCAGCTCCCTTGGCTGGAGCGTAGCGCTGGCCCAGTGAATGGGACACGAAGAGCCCAAACGGGCTCTGTACATATTGAGATCACGCGTCTCATGATACTTTGCTACCTCGTGCCTGTCTGCATAGAATGATCGGGCAGTGCAACGGTTGCTGCACTTTCGACCTCGGTTGCCTCTCGAAACCCTTGCCAGCAGAACAGGAAGCGCACCATGTGTGCAAGTGGCTACATGGCTGCTCGGACAGTCACATATCGCAATTTTCTTGTGACTTCGCTAAGCAACTGGCATGTCTGGCGGTGTCAAGTGAGCACCATGCCAGTGGGCATATCTACCTGAGGTATGAGTGAGGGATCAGGCGGTGGCATGATCATAATTTTCCTGCTCTGGCTTGTTTGTGTCCGCACACCTGCCAGATCGTTGACGAGTGTTACTACGCAGGATCCTTCACGCTCTGTTTCGCGAAATGGTGTCAATTCGGGCAATGATCGCCTCCGAAGGTCGTGATGTAAATGCCTTGAGGGCAGCAGCTACAACATTAGTTGAGCTCACATTCAGCCCGTTGCGGATTTTGCCTGTGGCATTTGCTGCGTCCCTCCTGGAAACTATTGCAGCTGCATGCTCATTGCTGCATGCAAACCAGACGTGCTTGCAACATAGCACAGATTCCCCTGCAGAGGCTCCTCAAGAAGGAGAATGTATATTGACTCAGAGTCAGCCTGAGGCGACTTCCAAAAAACCAGACTCAAATGGGGATGCACAGACAACATGCGCCAGGTGCCATCTGCTTGCCATTGCCATTGAGCACCTATCGAGCAGGCATCTTCTGCTTGCAAGAGCTAGCAACAACCTGCTAAAAGCTGCAGTGGTGTGCTTCGGCTCCTGCCGTTCTGCATTGGAAGCTTTGCAGCAGCGAGCTGTGTTCGAGTCAAAGCTGCAGCTCCCGCAGCAAGGGTTGCCCCTGGGAATCGTGGCCTCTGTCAAGAATAGCTTGGCAGACACCTACTTTCTGAGAGCTTTTCGCTGCATACAAGCTATGTTGTCAGCACAACGTGAGAATATAGCAGAGATAGAATGGCACACCGTCCTTGAAGCGCTACATCTGTCGCAACTGGTCCTGCATACATCATGCAGCCCTGCGCATGAACAGGAAGCCTCCACCGGAGCCCTTGCAAGTTCACTCACGAAGCACGCAGTCACCTGCGCTTCAATGACTTTGTGGACATCCCTGGTCCCACCAGGCCATTGCTTCTGTCCCACTCAGTCTCTGCTGAGAACAGCAGCGGCCCTAATGAAGCAGGTCGCAACATATCCTGTACTCTGGAGCGGTGGTCAAGCCATCTCCACCCAGGTCGGGGATTCAAACAGTCAGGCAATACCTTGTGATGGTCAGATGATGTTGAAAGAGGCGGAGGGCCACGCTTGGCAAGACAACACCCACTGTAAGGGCACTGGTGTCCAGAGCAGCTCTCCGTACAGCCGGCATCAGGAACTATCAATGGGTAAGGTCATTCGCACGAATTGCACCACACCGCTCCCAGTTCAGGCCTGGATAACATCGATCTCATCATTCATGCTGCGCTACATCCAGAGTGCCGTAGATGAGGCAGCATTGCGGGCAAGTGCAATGCAGTGCGCTGCAGCAGCGCTGCGAGGTGATTCTGTATCAGATGTAGTAGGTGCACAGCTGGTACAGGCTGGCGCCGATGCTGTGCGCTTGGACTTACAATGCACATCATCAGAGACATCGGAGCTGCCAGATTCAGCTGATGACTCTCCAAGTTGTGGAGGCCATACTGTGGCAGCGATTGAAGCATTTGTCTCAGCTGCTGCTGCCTGGATCCATGCTCAACCTGTGGACTGCCTCTCATGTTCCCCTTTGCGAGATGCGGTGGATGCAATGCGGCGTTGTGTCGTTGTGGAAGCCCTTTCCGTGCTTGCTTGCCCTTGTCAGCAATCAGCGCCACATCATCCCGCTCGAGCAGCGATGAGGCAGACATACATCAACAGTAGTGCTGTCTCTGACAGTGCTGCAGTTCTCAGGTCTGTTCCAAGATTTCTTGCTTGGTGTGATGATGGGGACGGCCTCATTGACAGACATGTTCGCAAGGCAGCACATCAGTGCGTTGAGAGCGTACAGGCTGCGCTGGCACAGCTGCCTTTTGGTCATGTGACCACTGCTGTGTACGTGCAAGCTATTGTTGCTCTGCTAGAGATGGCTGAGGGAATCGACAAGCATGGCCTGTGTTGGCGGCAGCCAACCGTGAGGACTTGCCCAGAGGGACAGATTGACAAGCACGACTGGCCCATGTGGCAGTGGCTTGCCATGATCTGCTTGCGAGATCTGTTAACACCATCGCACATGGTGACTTCATTGCATGTCCTGAGCCCTATCCTACGGAGGATCATGGACATGGACAGACCAGAGCCATGTTCAAGTGCAGTGTCTCAGCTCTTAGCATCCCGCATGGCACTGCTAGATAGCCTTGATTTGACCTATTCGCAGCAAGTCCTTTCCGGAGAGAATCTTAGAACACTGTGTGTTACAAATGACCGGACGCCTGTGGACCGGGGCAAAGCCGATTGCAGCAGCGATTTGGAGCACAATGCAGTCTGGGCGTTCTCCCATGTAGATGTGTCCAAAGCTGCAAGGGTGCCAGCTGACTCTGCAGCATGTCTGCACAGTGAGGACGACATTGAAAAATGTGGCCAAGGTGCTGAACGCGGAAGCGATTTGGCATGGGGGTCTTGCACAGGCATGTTCAGTCAAGCAGAGAGGGCCCGCGTGACCGGGACTGTGATGATGCATGTCAAGGAGGTTTTGGCCATTTATCATGCAAATGATGCTGCCGTGGGATGTAATTGTAAATGATTACGGCTATCTTGCATGGAGCGCCTCTAGATTCTGTTGAGATGGTGTGCTTGTATGAAATCTGCCCTGCAAAGCGGCATCTACACTACGTTCTCTGCATGGAAAGCAATCGTTTTGCCTCAACAGTGCTGGGTTTCGTTACTTGGATATGCCGGTACAAAACTGCGGGCTTGGCAAGAGCAGCATGCATGTACATCACTGGTACACATCACTGATTGCCTGCCGATACTTCTGTAGTAAACGATCTTGCAGGTCTGGCTTCACCACAAACGTACCATGCTGACCCGGGGACACGACCACAGATAGGACGCGATCCCTTGCGCGGATGGCCGAGTCCGATTCCGTAGCCATGTCCCGCTGCAGCTGCCTCTGCACAAGCTCACACGGCACCAGCTCGTCCTGGTGACTGAGCGATAGAACAGTCGCGGGCGGCAGTTCATCCGGCCACAGCATGAGCGTGTGCCACCAGAAGCGCCGGCAGAAGGCCTCGGCGATGATTAGATCTCGTGCTACAGCGCGCTTGAGCAAGTCCAAAGGCTTCTTCAAAAGCCCAAATGGTCCTTCAGGCTCTCTGTAAATGAAGTTGTGCAGCAGCTGTGGGCAGCATGTCAGCATGCACACCTGCACATCCATGAACATCAGAGCACAAGAACTCGTGCACATCGGGCAAAAAGTCTATGGGGCGCATTGGATCAGACATCATGTTTGAAAAATAAAAATTGAGGACCCCAGAAGCTGCCACATCAACGTGTGGCCTAGGGGGCCGATGCACGAGGAGGGGCGTACCGGGTCACAGAGTAGCGTTGATTTGACCAGATCTGGATACAAGTGTGTGGTATGCGCAACCACGAAAGTTCCAAAAGAGTGTGCAACAAAGTGAGCGGCCCTGACTTGGTGGCGCTCCATCACTTGCGCTACGCCCCTGGTCAGCTCATCCACCGTCTTTGCCTGTGTGCACAGGCGCAGAGACACATGCCTCACCTACATTCCCATCCAATGTAAGACCAGCTGTCATCACTGGTGACAAAAAGCACTGGTACGGATCATTTTCTAGCCGACAGGTGACCCATCCAGGATCAACCCGTCACCACAGGTAAGATCAAGCCAGTAGACGTAGCTTTCCGCGTGAACACAAAGCAATCGGCAGCTGACGCACGGACAGCGTGTACAGCGCATAGCGTGTATATTACAGTAAAGTAAACCTGGACAGTACCGCGTTCGCTGAGCACACCTCTAGCACAACCATCGGCTTCCCCTTGAACACCGACAGCAGCTTCGACACAAAGCCCAGGTACGGCAGAAGCCCAAAGCCAACACCGTGCAAAAACACGATGGGCTCCAGCGCGTGCGGGTCGCTGTGCTGCCCTGAGGAGGGCGGGGCACGGGGGGACCGCCCGGGCGTGCGCGGGCTCGCGGCGCGTGGCGCAACCGGCGTCTCGCTGTCCGCTGCGCCGCCGAACAATGTCTCCATCTCCGCCGCGGTCGGCAGCGGCACCCCCCCGACGGCGTCCAGCAGCGCGGCGCGGCGGCGGCCAGGGTTTGAGCGCTTCCACACATTCCACGCCTCCGCGCTGCCCTCATCAATCATCGGGCTGCTGCCCGGCGCCATCGGTGATGTGGGACGGTGGGCATCGAGGAAAGCCCCCACACCGCCGCCGGCAGCGTTCACGAGAAAGCCCATGCTGGACTGGGCGGCTGTGGCGGTGTGAGAGACGGCGGCGTGCAGCCGCCTCAAGTGCTCCGCGTCGTGGCGGCGCTGCTCCGGTGAGGTAGCGGGCCCGGCCATCTTAAGTGCTTCGCCGATCGGGTCTGGCACGGTGCTCGACATCGCCCCATGCTGTGCGCCGGACGACTGAACCTGCAGTGAAGTGGAGCCGATCTGAGCATGACTGTCTAGACCGCTCCAGGTTGACCTCACAGAGGCATCAGTACTATGCACGTCACCAGCAAGTGGGCATGGTCACTGGCCTGTGGCTGAAGAAACACCTGTGCGAGTTGTTCAAAGGGCGTACCTTGGTAAGCCGAGGATCACGAGTGGGCGGGCCCATGTGTTTTGTCCAGTAAGTGAAGCTGGCACAGTTCCGCCGTGTGAAGCCCATGAGGAGGAGCAGGGCGTGTGTGAAGATGACGGAAACCTCGGAGACGGCGTGCACGAGGAGTGGCTTGTGCGACACTCGCAGCGGCTGCCACAGGTGGGCCATGAACTGCAGGTCTGGGTTTGTGCCTGGAGGGATGGCGAAGCAGAATCGCTGCTCGAGGTCGCAAAGCGTGTCACTCACCATCTGCTGCTCAGCCTCGGTCATCTGCGAACGGTCCCGATACCTGCTTGGGGGCATGGTTGCAGTTTGTGATCGGGCAGGTGTTCACAATGACTGCCACTGCACAAACGAAGCTGCAGACAGGGCTCGACTTCGCGGCCATTTTGGCAGGTGACGCTGAGCATTACAGGATCAAGATGCAAGACTTGATGCATGTGTATGATGCACACCAAGGATGTTTGTAATACAGTATGGAGGTTCGTGAGATTGTGTGGCAGCGCACCAGAAGCCATATGCAATGAAGTCTAGGACTTCAGTCCGCCGCAACAGCTCAAAGGGTGCATTCATGAACCATCCACTCAGGAACTGCATGCATGTCCATGAGGTTGAGTTCTCTTGGTACTCAGGGACGCAACATGTTGTCAGGCAACTGGTGCTTGAATGATTTGACATTTACATAGTTGGAGCGCGGATTCACCTCTTTCATGTCAATCACGCCCACTAGTGTTCTGAATTGTGCCAGGCGCTGCTGGACGTCATCCCCAGGGAGAGGGTGGTCGATGGAGTTGAGCTGCACACAAGGACAAAGAGTTTCACGCTGCAAGTAGCATCAACAGTACATTTGGCTTGGCGAAGAATGAACTACGCCCGCACGGGTCACTGGGGATGTTCACTCGGGCTGCACATGGGGCCAGACCTTGTTGAACACATATATTCTGTGCACATGGAAAAGTGCTTCTAACGGTATCCAGATCGCTGCAAGTCAAAGAGCCATTATTATGGATGCAGCAGGCGTTTTGCGTGTCCACGGTGATGGTCTTTGTGCGTTGCCAACTGGAGCCACCGCACCAATTGCCGTTGAGAGTATTCCATTGAAGTATGAAGCCGCAAAGTAGGATAAATAAATTGCTACTAGCAGTACAGATGCACAATACGCGGCCTGACGCATCATTGCAGCAGTTGCAGGCCGCAACGTTACATCATTCTCATTGTGCGACACAGCCTTTGGTGTGCCTGATGCCCTCCGTCCCCACAGTGCGCTTCAACAGTACAGCAGGCATGCGGTTTCTGTCACACGTAGAATTTTTGGTTCAACAATGTCGTGGGCATCTGATCTGGCGCCATGCGAGAAGCTGCAAAGTTGACGCTATGTGCCAGCCTGTCACTTCGGCATGAATGAATCACATGGCCGAATAGCGTTCACGGCAGATCTTGCAAACATCCAAACTTATATAAATTTACAAACGTGCCACAGCCCCAGGATCCCGATTGCTATGATGTGTCGCACGTTCCACGCTGACGCATGCAAAGCATGCATATCACAGGCACACATGCGGCGGAGATCGAGCGACATGTCGGAGAGGCCCGATCCCACCGCGCATGACGAGTCAATATTAATGGATGGGGCATGCACACACACATCAGCCATGCGCGGATGCTTGCGCGTGCGTGATGCTGGATTATTTGCATGGAAGTTGGGTTGCATGCAACTTGGTTCATGAGCGCCGGCGAGGCCTGATTTTTGTGCACATGATGGGATCCTGGCTGTGGCTCAGGTGAGTGGCTCAATTGAGCGTGCCATGTGACTGCTTTCCTGCTGTACATGCGGTTCCAGCCTGCGTTTCCTGCCAGCTGCAGTGCCTTGCCGTCTAGACAGCTGGACCTTGTGTTCCATCAGCGTTGCGCTGCGTTTGGTGAAAGCTTGGCTGTGCCGCGGTCCTGTGCAGTTCCTGTGGTTCTATCTGCCCCTCCGACCTTTGTGCTTGTGCTCACAGTAACAAAACTTCGTCATGCATACCAGCACCCATGGCTGACATGGCTTGCAATAGTAGCCGAATAGACATCACACAGCGACCTTTAGCTAGCAAGACCCCCCCCCCCCCCCCCCCCCCACACACCCTGACCCTCTTTTAGCTCCGAACAGAGCAAATGGGATGCTGCAGGGCCCGCATACCTGGGAGTGCAAACTTACAAGACTGCAAATCACACAAAGCGCTGTGTGCCCTCCATGCCCACCTAATGAGCGTGGACACAGGGAGCCTTGATTCCCGTACAAGTTTGCACGAGCAATGCACAGTGCCCACGAAAATCTGGAGAACCGTTCATGCAGGGGGATGGGCAACGAAAGGCAGTAACTTTATCAGCGGATGTAGAACAGCAACATGCACTGCCGATGCGGAACGGGCCAGAGGAAAGACAGAGGAAGCAGCATAGAATCTTTCTCTCTCTACAGGCAGCAACAACTAGAACTGCAGCTTGACCGGGTCTGCACGCCCGCAACAGCCCAGGCAAGCACATGTACATTGTTGCACAGCAGAGTGGATCCAGCGTGCTTTACAGCTTCGACTTGTCTATCCCGGACAGCCGGCCCCGCCTTCACTGCAGCGCAACTCTTCCGACGGCTGGCTGCAGCGCTCTGACTCACTGTGCGTTCAGAAACCTTTTCAAAAGTCACACCATAGACAACATCGACGATCCTTCGCCGCAGATGTAGCATGACGGCTTCACCACCAGAAAGGCTACTTCACATAGCTCCGAAAACACAACCATCGATGAAGCAAGTCTGCATCGTGTTTCGTCCATGCCGAACGATATGCTACAGGAAAAGCAATACACCCGGGAGGTGCGAGACACTCCTAACCCAATCACGTTCCAGTCCCCTGCCAGTAGCCGCTATGCTATGCACAGCGGCGACTACTGTGACCCCCCCTGCCCTCACTGCTCCCATTCGGGAGTCTTATCTGACACACAGCAAACAACTAGTCAAGAGCTCATGCTCTAGCTATGTTCCCTGGAAAAAGCCCCTGCCTTTGCAAACATCACAACATCAATGCCAGCTGCAGCCTAGCCATCCTCGGGTGGCTGTGGCCACCCCGCATCGCCTGTGTAAGTGTGAATGACAAGCTCCAGCTTGTGTGCCAGCAGCATTGAGCGTGTCCGTGCCTGTTGCGCCTTGATTGCCGCATCGTCTGCCAGGTCGACCGCACGCAGCAGCATCTGCTGGGCCTTGCCCTTGGCGTCCCAGTGCTCTGCAGCTGTCTGCTGGCTCTGCTCCGCGGCTCCACGGGCCTTCTCTGCAATCTGCACCAGAAGGACCACCTCTGCCACACAGGAGCAGCAGCGAAACAGCTTTTGCGCCTGCAGGCCAGCAAGCAAGCAGCATATGACAGTCAGGCTGTACCTTGAGTGCTTCCTCCACTTTCAGCTGCATGTCTGGCACCAAGTCTGGCATGGCATCGTCATCCAGGCCTAAGGACTGCACCCACTTTGGCTTTCCAGCCTCCCACTCGCCCACATACCGCTCCCCGGACTCCACGATGTACTCGCATCTGCAGAACCATCAGCTTGCATCAATCACCGTGCAACAGGCACTGCCATGACACACTCCTCAACACAGTCAAGGCTATACTTGCATCCATGGCCCAGGCGAGCTGGACAGGAGTAAACATCGTCTACAGTCAACACAGCGGCTGTTCAGGGATGACTGACAACAGTCATGGAAATGACCCAGGCGTTAGTCACCACACAGCAAGTCTACGCTTGCAGTGGCCAGCAGAAGAGACAAGCCAGCAGCCGAGGGCGCACAAGCCATGTTTCTTTCCGTTCTCCCACTCCCCCATGTACTTCTGGCCCTTTTCGAAGAGGTACACCCCCAGGCCAGTGGGCAGATCCTGCTTATAGGTGCCTAGGTAGCAGTCTCCGTTGTGGAACGTGTACACGCCGTAGCCCTCGCGCTTGGCCTCCTTGTACTGCCCCACATAGTTGGACCCGTCGGTACACTGCTGCATGCCGATGCCGTTGCGCACGCCGTCAGCCCACGTGCCTTCGTAGAAGTCACCGTTGTAGTAGCGGCACACCCCGTAGCCACAGCGGTTCCCTGCCGAATACTCACCTGCACACAGCAGCCCTGTCTGGCAGGCAGCATGGCCCCCCGGGCTCACTGCTGCATGTGCCCATGACCGCCAGGGCAGCATGCCAAAGTGGGTATTCATACGCCACCGCTACAGCTGTGTGCTTCAAAGCAGCTATGTTAATCAACAGACACGAGACCATGGCGCTGTTTATTCAGAGGTGCGGAGGACTGCTGACTCCAGAACAGGCAGGACTGCAGCTGCTCAGCTGCTCTGAAACAACAGGCAACAGTAGAGTGTCTCGTGATCCACCAGCGCAGACAAGCTAATCAGGCGGATCGGGACACTGTGATGTAGCCAACCCTGCAGCAGGGCACATCACAGGCAGCGTGGGCCTCACCAGCATATGTTGATCCTTTGGCGAATGTCTCGGTACCGTGCCCGCAATAGCGAGCTGCAGACCAGGCGCCCTCGTAGCGGCCCTGGCCAGAGAACGTGTACACGCCGTGGCCTTCCATGTGGTCGTCCTTGAACTCTCCTTCGTACACGTCTCCATTCATGAACATGTAGCTCCCATCGCCACTCTTCTTGGACCGTGAGTACCGGCCCTTGTACACGTCCCCATTCCGGAGCTTGCGGTATTGGAAGTGCCCAATCTTGCAGGCATAGCTCGTGGACGTCTTCAGGAACACGGGCTCGTGCCTGACAATCTCATCCTGCACGCATGCCTCATTCGGCCTGACGGCAGGTGCGTGCGCCACGGCCCTGTGTGGCCATGGCTCGGCCATTGACTGCCAAGCCTGGACATCTGTGGGACTGCTACTCTGTCCAGAGCAGGCAGGCACGTATAAGCAGGTCTCGGCACAGCCATCACAGGCTGCAGATGAACCTTGCCAGGTGCAAGGCCCACACAGCCATGCGCGCTCGTTGCAAGATATTACCACCACAGCAGCTGGCACAACACAAGCGCACGGGTATTGCAGAACAGCGTACCTGGGTGCTACGATCCACGTCTGGGAGCTGTGCCTGCTGCAGCTGCTGCAGAGTGGGGTCTTGCCCAGTGACGAACAGCGGGGGCAGTTCGGCATGTGACTGGTCCACATTGCGGAGCACCTCATTGAGCAGGGTGGCCGCCTCGCCCAGCGTTGAGATCGTCGTGTGCGTGTCCATGGCTGCGCTTGTGTCGGGTGGCCCGAGCCGCATCTCAACATCTCGCAGGTGTGTCAACACGCCGCCTAGGCGGCTCTGCTGCGCCCCCAGCTTGTGCAATCGCTCATCTACCTGCACACATCGCATGCATGCCTCGCCGTTGTCACTGGGGTTAGGCCGACATGTATCTGTCGGACACCCTGTGTGAGCTGTGCCACACACCGTCACAGGTGTTCTCGAGGTGTCATGCTGAGAGGGCCTGCGCCCCTGCGCATCACACATGCATGTTGATGGGGATGAAGAGCAGGGACGAGAACGCACCTTCCGCCTCATGGAGGCGACCGAGGCGTCATTCCAGACATCCAGCCGCAGCATGACGTCCTTGAGCAGCAGGGATGAGTGCTTCACAAGCGTGATCAGAGCGTTCTGCAGGCTGCGGATGCAGCCACGGGCGATGCACAGGTTGACAACGCCACTCTCCAGGTCGTTGGCAACACTGGCAAGCATGTCGGAGCGCTCTGCGAGTGCATTGGAGGCGCTGTCGCATACTGTCAGTGCGGAACTCATGTCGCGGGACCCCTGCACAGCTGTGCAGCGCAATGTGGCTTGTGGGACAGAAGGGTCATGCATGCAGCACACAAGGCAGGATGGAACGATGACGTGGATTGGGGTGGTGTGATCCCCTGTGATGATGTGTATGCAAGTATGGCGGGGTGTGGGAGTAGCGAGGGCTACGCACTCTGGTGGCTCCGTTGGGACCGGACATGATGCTTTTGCGAGGATGTTCTGCTGCAGACGACACGTCTGTTTTCCGGAACAGTTGCCCGGCCTGGAGGTGCGAATGATGGTCTCGGGAGGCCCCAGGCCCCCTGTGCAGAGGATAGGCTGGCCGGGTTGGGGTAGGGTGGGACGCCCGGTGCTGCCGATTCTCGGTATGGCGTGCACCGTTCGGGTGTCCGTCTAGACCATAGTGTTCTATAGAAGCCTCTGCACAGCGACGCAGACTTCAGCAATGTCATAGCCGCAACTGAACGGAGGGACCCCAACATAATCGAAGTGTTGCACACCTTTCATAGCCCATCGCTTGAATGCAGCCTCACTGGCTCCAAATCGGGGGATCCGATCACATCCACCATGCTTCGATACAGCCCTGCGGCCTTTGGGGTCGTAGTCTGATAGCGGACCATGATCACCAAGCGTTTTGAAGAACCACTGCAGCAACTCGAGCAATGCACCTTGATTGCCCTCCAGCATTTTTTGGATGTCAACGTCCTGCACTGTCTCCACCTTGAGGCTACGAGTGGGACGGGCGAAGTGTGCATGTTTTGGGCCGGAGACTTGGCAACAAGGTATATCAGTAAGCAACTCACCCGCATGATCTGTAGCTTGTCAAAAGCCAGCTGCAGGACCTTGTAATTGGCCATGCACTGCTCGTACGTGTACGCGAAGAAATCTACCTGCAAATTTACTGAAGGCGCTAAAGCAGCGGGCGAGACCGAAATACGTCAACATGCAGGACGAGGCACTGCCACACCTTCTGAATTGGAATGGCATCCGGAAAATGCGCGTCCAGGATTTGGATCCACAATGCGCCGCTGATCAACTGCAAACACATGCTCACCTCACGACTGTGTTCACCTTCCCCAGCGGCAGGATCAGTGAATGGCAACAGACATGCCGCACGCGGAAACGAGGCCCAGCAGCGTCAGCATACCAGATCACAAGCAAACACAGCACCATAATATCGATTTAGAACTTGCCGACATTGCCGAGCAGGGTCAAACACATGTGCAACACATTCGAGCTCGGCTGACGCATAACAATGCAGCCTTGCTGAACACACCAGCCAGATGCTGTCCCCGACACATTGCTGAAACGCCGCATTTGCTTACTGAATGCACATAACTTACACGGCAAGAGCGTGGTCGGAGTGGGGCCACACGTCCTCGAGAGAGTCCACTGTCATTTCCAGGAGCCCAGCAACCCAGTCCAGCAAGTCCCGCTTGCTTGCATATGTATATGCGCCGTGCATATTTATGGTACTACTATGACGGGTTTTCGCTGCCTGCTGTCGACGTCCTCAGATCTGCGAATTTGTGTTTCAGCTCTAAGTTCATACACTTGCGGTGGATGAAAGCGGCTACACAACGAATAGTTTATGTCAGTTGCAGAGCAGCCGGCCTTCAAGCCGGACAGGCAAAACAGCGCAAGAAACTCGCATTGAGGACCAGCGTGCGACTGACGCAGACGCTGTACACTTGACAAACGTCATGTAAGCTACAGGTCCCATTAACATCCAATGCCTTGCTGTACACAACGGGCATTGCTTTGCACCTATGAGGGGGTCAGTGCATTGATTGGCCATGCAGCGCTTGCGCGTTCCGGGCTCGGCCTGCTGGAGCACCGCGTCCGTCAACGGATGACCGTTTTCCGCGCGGACGGACAGCTCGGCGCCGCGCGGACTCCCGCGGAGTTTACGCACGCATATTGGCACGGCTGCGGCCGCGTAGCCGGTTACTCATGCATTCTCGAGAAAGGCAATCTTCGCTCCAGTGAGGGTCCCGAGATCATGCAGGAAGGGGATCGAGGGAGCTCATTGGCCTCCCACTGCGGCTTGCATCACGACAAAACCCAGGAGACAGCGATGGTGGAATTGTCACACAACGTGTTCACTGCGACATCAATTGATCGGTCTCACGTGCTCTCACCCCCAGGTGCTTTGTCCAAGCATGCTACATGCAGATACCGCTCAGCTGTACCCGAATACTTGACGTAAATTGAACTGACGAGACTTTGCTTTTGAATACTGGTCCATCTTTCTCCTGCAGCTTTCTGAACTGGTCTATGTAGGAAGGCAACGTGGCCTTCGAGCTGTTTCCATTCAAACTTGTCTACCAGATGTGGTGAATTACGATTCAGCGGTTGCCGGGGCCTGTGCAGTCAGCGCTTTCGCGCGGGCCTGCGCATCAACGAGCCACATGCCAGGTGCAAATGTACCGACGGATGTTCGGTCCTCCCCCCCCATCTTCCTCGACGGGTGTACAAATGATCCCAGGTTCGACAGCGGCAGTGATGATCACGACCCCCACAAGGCGAGCTGCCACTGCCCAATTTGTCAATCTTGCAATAGGAACCCTGGCAGGCATGCTTGGACCCCGTTGCACACTTGTCGGCCAATTCCCCTTTGACTTTCAATTGCTACATGGGCTGCGTGACACATCCCATGTCAGCAAGGGCAAAGACAGGGACAGTAAGTAAACGTTTATGTCAGCGGCGCTAAATCTCTCAAAACGGGTGGTGATCCGACGACGCAGGGCAGGGTTTTGAACGGCCCACATGCAATGCACATCTGCAGACATTCGAGTGGGCAAGACTAGGCTCATGACGTGGGTCCTTAAAGTATGCCCTGTGCATTTGCCTGACAGCAGAAACATCATTGTCTGCCTGCCGATGTGGTGCCTTGGCTGATGCCGTGGAAAGCATGGTTGCTTGCTGCATGCTCACAAGCCTACAGGCGGGGACTTTGGAAGGACAGCAGATGTGGCTATGACTGCAAAGGTGCCGCTCACGCTGGAACAATCCAGCCAGAGTCGATGGGCACTTGAGTTTGGGGCTGTTCCGCTCGAGGGCTGTCGTGGATGAACGGTTTTGAAGGGGAAGATCCGGACTCAGCGCTACAGTCAGTGGCAACAGGTGGTGATGTCAGGCAACGCTGGAAACAGGCTCAGCTTCTGGTGGCATGATGGTGTCGCGGCGTATGGTGCCATGAGGGGGCAGGAGCATTGTGGGGGGGGGCGGGGAGCGGGGGGGGGGGGGGGGATTCACACAGCTGGCCGCAGTCAGGCCTCCGTGCTGACTGATTGCATTGCTTTGGGCTTCTCTTTGGATACCCCGTGTGGACAGGAATACTACATGCATAAGCCGTATGTGAAAGCTATCATGCACAAGCCAGACCGCTCGCAGTTGTGAATGACTTCAGCCAGAAAGTGTCCATTGATGGCCATGGGCGCTGCTCTGCGAAGAGAAAGCTATTGCAGGTGTATTCTTCACACAGTGCCGACGACGCGTGACCGGTGGCGGACGCAAGCCCGTAACTCGACTCAGGGAGTGCAACATCGTCACATTCATGACTACGCCCCACGTAGCACAAGCTAGTCATGCGCATGGGTGGAGTTCCGGACTCGGATTGCGTATGGCGGGGTGCGTGGGCTGGTGCAAGAGCAGGTGCGTTGGGAAGTGTGTATGGAGGATCCAGCTTGTGGTTCGGGAGTTTCGGTGGTGACAGGGCTGTGTTCTGGGTCGGTTTTGAAAATGTTTTCTCGCCTTGGGGCTGCTATGCGGAGTTGGGGGCATATTGGTGTGTAGTCGCCCTGTGTGGACATGCATTTGTTGTGGTGCAGCATTCCAGTGCTACCTGCTTCGCTGCATTCAATATAAGCACAGCTTATGCACACTGAGGAGCTCATATGTCACACGGACAGACTGTGGTCCCGGAACTTGAAGCTGCCAATGTCCCTTTGGCTCTGGCTATGTAGTCATGCACACATACGTACATACGCATGTGCGGTGCTCCTGCAGCCGACCGGACGGCGTGCGCTCGGCATGCGCATCAACAACCTGGAATCGTGGCAGTCCCGCAGGGCAGCCCATGTGTGTTTCAAGGATAAAGGCGGCGAGGCTGGCAGCACCGCGCAATCAGCAAGCACTGCACGAGCACAACCGCCAAACGGGTCCAATGCACCCACGCCGCAGCCGCACCCAGCGCACGCAAAATCGACAGCGCCCCCACGACCGACCCAAACACCCAGACTGCCACACACCACCACCGCAAGCAGCTGTTCCTGGAGAACGTGACCTGTCCACAGCGCTGTGCCGCGCGGTGGCTCGACACATGCACGCTGCTGCCCCGCTGATGGCACGTCATGCGGGCAAGGCAGTTTTGACGGGACTGGCGGTCCCGTCCGATGACCTCGTGCGGCTCACGGGCCACCCGGCCTGAGCGGCAGCACGCCCCCGCCCTGGCTGCCTGTTGGGCGGTTGTTGCCGCTCGCATGCGCGGCCTCGTCCGCTTTGTGGCGGGGCCCCACTGGCTTGCCGTTTGCCGCAAATGGCCGGCCTTGCGCTCGGCGTGCCGCGCTTTGGAGCCACCCTTGCCGTGCGCTGGCGTGCGGCCCACCGTGGGCGCTCGACCGGGGGGGTCGGGCGGGCCGGGTTGGGGTTGGGGGATTGGGGGTCCGTGTGTACGGGTGAGCGGGGTGGTGTGCGGGGGAGGGGCGGGGTGGGTCGTGCTGGGGGAGGCTGGGGCCTCCCCGCGATTGCTGTAGGTGTCTCCGTGTGTTTGGCTTTGCAGCATGGGCTGCGTGTGCTTTCGGGGCTCTGGGCCGGGCTGTAGGTCAGGGTGCAGGTGGGGGTGGGCGTGCGGGTGTAATTGTGGGTGTGGGGTGTGGGGGCCTATGTGTGGATGGCTGCGGCCTGGGCGGGTGCTGACGTGTGCGGTTGCATGGGTGTGTTGGTATGTGCTGCGTGTTGCTGGTTGCGTGGGTGTGCGGTCCCCCTGGTCGTTGCCCGCGCTGCTACCTGCCTCGCTCGCTTTGTCCTTGTAACACACCACCACACGCCCGTCCACACCGCATCCCATATGCAGCCGCGTTGTACGGACAAAGGCGGAAAGGCAGGTAGCATTGCAGGCTCTAGAGCAGCTGCGCGCACAACAGAAACAGGAACACCGCCTACGCAAGCCACCGCCGTCACACCATGCAGCACACTGCTTAGGCAGCGCTGCCCAACAGCACCGCCTGAGCATGCCAGCACCAAAACTCTCCCACATCCACACCCGTACACACCGAAGTCCCACCCACACTTGCATGTCCTCTCCCAAAACCGCACCACCACCCCCGCAAAAACCACTGCATGCGTAGCCCAGGCGGCCAGAAACTAGCCTAGCCACCGCAGGGCACCAACACTGTCGGGGGGCCCAACCCACCAGCACCCAAAACCCAAATCTCCTCCCCAATGCCCGCTCCGGAGCCGATGCAGGCCACTCCCAAGTGGCACGCAGGTCACCCATGCCCGCACTGCGCAGGACGCCCAGTTCACCACCAGTGCCACTGTGCGTCGGCTTCATGCCATGCAGATTTGGCATCTGGCAATCTAGATCTATATCAATCGATTAATCAATTGATCTTCCCAATGATGGGTGCAACAAGCACCCGCAACACCGACCACCGGATCCGGGTCGAGCAGATGCGGGGTGATCAGGCCGAAGAGCCGAGCAGAATAGACTTGAGGGGGGTCGGCAAAGCGCGGCGGCCCACCGCTCAGGCCGGGTGGCCAGTGAGCGGATGGCCGCAGCCGGGCGAGGGACGAAGCTACCCCGCGCATGCATGCGTGACGAGACAGCATCAACCAAGCCCTAGGCGTGCGCAAGTGTGCAGGCAGCGGAATCGACAGCAAGCGCTTTGTAGCCAAACACTTCACGAAGCTCCAGTGTTGCATGCTCATTGTAAGTTGACCCAACCCTGATGTCGTTATGTCCATACAGACAATTATTGACGACAGTAGGCGGCCTACAGGAAGCGTTTGTCAATTCAAAAGCGGCTGTAAGCGCCATAGCATCTGTGTCTGTACCGAAGTGTCAGCCTTTGGATCGTCATAGATATTGCGGACTCGAGCGTTTTGCTCTGAGGCACTCGCGTGCTGTGACGGTACAGCGCTCTCGCCCGCACAGCAGGTGCAGATTCGCAAAGGCATAACAGACGCGGCGATCTGTGGTATGGACAGCACGAATACTAGTCGTGTGATATATGTGGGGTGCGCATTCTGTGTGTGTTCTGTAGCTCCTCGCCTTGATCTCTCCTGTCACTGCCTCATGAGTCAGGGCTGCCCGTGCAGGCACATTCCACATGGATTTTTCGAAAGGGAACTTAGAGGTAGGCTCTTGGAGACTGCATGGGCGTACGCACTGTGTGGCATGGATCTGGCACCCCAGCGCACGCAGCAGCACTGGTTTTGCTGTCGGTGAATGAATGTTGATCATGACGCCTCGGCCGAGCTGCGCAACAACATCACACAGAAATTTGTATCACTCACATGGGTAGCAATAATGCAGGTTACTTCAGCCAATTCGGGCGTGTCTCAAAGGTTCGAGTGTCTCGAAGCAAGCGCACTACGGCATCCAGGGGCTATGCATTCCTACAATTTCACCATCCAGAGGTCGCAGAAATCGCGGCTGAAGCGATGAACGGTTACATGATGTTTGGACAGAAGCTACAGTGCCAGGTTGTGCCAACAGATAAGCAGCATCCAGCGCTATTCAAAGGTGCCAACCGGAAGATGGAGAAAAAGCCATGGCAAAGTATCGAGGCTGAGCGCCACAACATGCAACGGACGCCAGTGCAACATCAAACACGGATGAAAAAGCTACGTAACAGGGCAGTGAAGAGGCAAAAAGCCATTCAGGCTTGTGGCATAGATTATGATGCGCCAGTAGCCATGCCGGAGAAGGCCAAAAAGCAAGTGTTTGATTGAATCAATGGTTTTAGACAAACACATCACAATTGTTACATATTTTTCAGTGTGTCCCTGATCGCCCTCATCTTTTCGCAGTTTGGTTCTCTCGGTGATTTGCAGCCTGTATGTGATTGCTCATGCGGACCATCCCAAATCCAGCGGGAGCTCGCGCGCGTACGTCACACCCCCTTCAGGACTCAACTCTAATGCAACAGCAATTACCTGGACACCCTCATCTGCAGCAGCTTGCACCAGCCTTCCATACTCTGGATCCTTGGCATGGCAAGGTGCAAATGCATCACAATCTGAACGCTGCACAATAAACATACATGCAGCCTGCACAGTGAATGTAAAACTTCGTATCCACGGTGTCTCGCAGGCATATCACACAGCATAAACAGACAGTTAGGTTGGAAGAGCACCTTGTGGCCCATCTTTACCAACTTCATTAGATCCTCCATGTGCCTCTGTGCACGATCACTGACCTACACACCTCACTGCTGTGGCAGCACAATTTGCGAATATTGGAGGGTCATTCACCCGTCCCACCTTGATCGAGACATGAGCCGAAGTAATCCCGGTTTGACAGTGTACGGGATCGAGAAGCGTACAGTGTCCGGAAACAATGCCATTTTCTTCCCCGATGAGGTGCCTGCATTAAATCCCACTGTGGTCAGGAGTGCTGGGGGAGGTGTCACGGCGGGGACGAGTGGGCAGCCCGCACATTGGGCCATGGTCACGGACTTCACTTCAACAAATGTGAGGCCATCGTCTCGCTGTAACTGGAAGTCAAGTCGCGAGCTTGCCGGGCCCGACTTGGATCGTCTCACAGAGAGAGAGCGCTTATGGCCAGATCCGGACATGTGCTTGTCCAATTTGACCTCTGCACTGACTGTATTGTATGGCAGCAGTGATGGCACTTGCTTCCGCTCAAGCAGAGCCTGTGCCATTTTGTTTGCCAACGCGCTGTGGACACCAACCTGCACTTTTCATTAGAGGCTGCAATCACATGCCAAGTGCAAATGTTCCTTCACAACGGAACGTACCCAGCAGCCCCCATCTTCTGGCTGAATCATCTCAACGGTGTGCGCATATTTGCGCCTTGTCGCTTTGTGGAAACTGAGGACGACAGGGGAATTGGGCCTGCACCAACAAAAGGCCATGCACAGAGGTCATCGCACGTTGAGTATGACTTGGACTCAGCATTGAGCAGACCAGACACATAAAGAAACACAGCCATGCACATAATAGTGTAATTCACCTACAGAGACAAATGACGAGTCAACTCAGCGCCTGCAATGTACCAACAAGCAGACAGCACTGGCATGTTCTCTCGTAGTTCACCTGTCGAGGAGGCCAGGCAATGGACCGGTATTGGGAAAGAAAACAGTAGTGTGGTCCGTCTGTGTTCCATCTTCCAACTTTGAAGGATCCTCATGCAGGGAAACATCTGCTAGGAAGCGTTTATATCGCCGGAGTAGCTGGCCTCTAACAACTTTGCCATGCTGCATAGCGGGCGCACATTCAGCAAAGATAAGCCCTCAGAGCTTGCTGGAAAGCATATTTGGATGCGATATGAAAATATTTGGTTGCTGGAACCACAACTTGTCTGGTACTTCCAGCTAGTGTAGCGATTTTGCAGATCTGCGCAGAGTCACGGAAGTGAGTCTGCGGTATACCTGGTACAAAGCATGGTCACACATGCGCAAGACGGCCTAAAGTAAATTGTTTGGTAACTACTGTAGCATCGCCCACATCTTCATCTGCTACTCCAGCGGCGTGCGAAGATTCAAAGTGCGGGTTTCGCAACGTCAGAGCTCAGCGCAAACAAGCAACCGAGCAGCTTGGACGTATAGATCCGTTCATGACATGAAAGAGCGATGTGGATGCTTTGCCACCAACGCGAAGTCCGTAGGGCATCGTACTGTTGGCGATTGAGGTCGCCCCATGTGTTGGTGCGACCATCGCGCGTCATGAACTGGCCAAATGTCGTCCTCGAGCTAGCGGTGCACCCGAACACGCCTCATCGGGGTCCATCGGTCCGGCTTACGGCAGCACAGGCAAAGCTAGCGGTACACCTGTCTCGCAAGCACAGGACATACGCCTCCTGGATGACACACTTGTCTCAAAGGGTCATCTGTGCAGTCACCCATAGGTGAAGAGCGCTGGCTTGTAGTTGCCGCGGGCTCATGGCCAGGGCGATACTGTTCACCTGGCCAAAGTAGTCAGTTCAGTAAAGTATCCGTCAGTAGGGCTGTACGTATCGTCAGGGACATCCACGATGTCGCCTGGCTTGGAATCCCACTCCATCGACAACGCTTCCAAAAACGAACCGATCACCTCATCGCCAGATTCGGTCGAAGTTAGCTTGAAGCAAGTTCAAGAGGTGTGTACTGGACGTATGCTTAGCAGTGGTGGCATCAAGCGCAGATGTGTGCTTTATGTCTCTGCCCGCTTGTGCTTGCACATCTCGGCCTGCTTGTGTAAGAGCTGGGAACTCGATGTGTGTTGACCCTGCAAGCTGTGAGGCACTTCTTGTTGGCTATGATGCAGTCATGGATGTACACGGCCTGGGTACACAGTTTGTCATCGCTCCATACCCGCTGGCAAAGCGCGCGTGCCTTCGTCCGTCATGTCCGATTGTTCCCCTGCCCCATGTACAAATGCAAGTGGCTGTGGAAGTATATATCGTGGACACGTATCGGTCACCTACTTGGCGATTCTCCAAATGAGAACCTGTGCCGTGGTAATCTAAGCGATTTGGCCGGACCTCGATCAACAAACGCATTGTATGTAGCTGGTGATCAGACTCACAGCAGTTCGTGGGGCTCTTCAAGATCATCTGGAGGATCATCCATTGGTGTTTGAGGGTGTAGCAGCAGTGCTGCACTTCGTTAGCCAGATATGTAAAAAGCTCAAATCGACCATATTGGGATCAGGCTCGGGGCCGTTGCAGGAGCTTCTGGTGCAGGTATGCTGCTTCTCCCAGATCACTCTAACCAAACTCGGTGCAACGGGCCAGCGACCCGGGACCACCTAAGGACGTGCATGCATGGCTTTGTTCCTGGAGTGCAGCCATCCAGCTGTGCTGCTCCTGTGATGACCCCTTTTCACGTGTAGGAGGTTGGGACTCGTTTGCATGAGGTGGACATTGCAAAACACTTCACCCCAACCAGCTTTGAAAGCAAGATCAAGCAGATGAATGGATACCAGTCACACATTGTGTCTCCAGAGCTTGCTCTACGATCTCTCGTTGCTGATGCCTTTGCTGATGTCGCGCCTATTGCCCAGTGGATGGTGGTCGCTGTCAGAACCTTCGTCTCCCAGCAAACTAAAGTTGCAGCGGAGACGGTCGTGGAAGATGATCCTGACCACCGGCAGCAATTGGCTGATCTCATTATACAGGTGCGCTCTCGTTCGTGCTGTTCTGGTAGATCCTGAATCTCATGAACACTGTAGCCATGATTGCACTGCATCTGTCACCGCCAGTTCAGTGCACGATGCTGGTTCGGCAGTGCCGCGACAGTGCAACGATACTTGGCACATGCATGCATGATGTTTGCACAGTCAGATTTTTCCTATGAGATGCAAGATACCATCTTGTCTATGGGGACTCAGCTCCAGCGAATTTGGTCATCAAATACGTGCACAGCAGTTGTTGATGACAAGAGCGTATCTCGTTTGTTGCAGGGTGTCGATGAGATTCTGGAAGACTGGGAGCGTGATGCGGCATCCATGACAACTGTCATCATGGACATGGAAAAGGCAATGATATCGCCTGTGTTCTTTCAGCGTTTAGCTCTGAAGAGAAAACAGCGAGAACTAGCACTGAACGCAGCCCCAGCAGGTGGCAAGCTGCGGAATGCAAGGGACAAAGTGCGGTCCAGCGCACAAGGCTTTCTAGGCCGCTTCAAGGGCCGCAAGAGCACTACTGACAATGGACAGGCTCAGCCGACAGCTCAAGGCGGTGGCCGCCGTCGTATAGCACCCGGTGCACTCCGATCACGTGCAACACAGAATGACGATGAGGAGCCTGATGATGAGGCAGAGGACACAGCAGGCCGCAGTCGTGGCCCGGTCAAGCCTTCGTTTGCGCAGAAGGCTCGGCCATCTGCATCTGGTGATGCCGTGTTCCAGCCTACACAAGCTCGTAGCCTGCGCTTTGTGATACACATCAAGACTTGGGGTACGTGTCTGTCCCTGATGCACTGCATGCAAGAAGCATGGACGTGTGAGCTATGTCTTGTCCCTACAGGCCATCTTGTCACTGATTCAGCACACTGCCACCTGCTTTGCATTTCGTGGGGTTGTTGTGATGCGAGTTTGTTCTGCAGAGTCCGTCTCACAGGTCGTCCTGCGCGAGGCTGCGACCGGATCATCTTTTACATTGATTAGGGGCAAGTGCTTCAAGCGGGCAAGGGCGACTGGCTTTCAAAAAGCAGTGACCAAGTCCTGGAGTGGAAGGCATTTCATTTTTGATTGTGGTCGCTGTGATCTGTTCTACTGGAAAGAGCAGCCAACTGCTTCATTCGTCGAGGCAAATGCTGATGCCGAGCATTACAAAGCTACCCGTGTGGTCATGACACGCGCTAAGCTGATGGAGCCCAATCCAGGTGAGACCTGCAAAGCTTCGTTTCCCGATTTGGTTATGTGACTGCGTTCCACGAGGCTCTCTCTGCTCTGCGGCTTGATGCTGCTCAGACTGCGTGCTACCTATACTGCCACTGGATATGTTGTTCCGTGCTCAGCACAGATCCTGATTCGTGCTAAGGACATGATGCTATTGGTCAGACGGATCGCAGCTGACATGTGTTTGGCTGCAGAGGACATGAAAGGATTCAGCGGCCCAGAGACCGCTGGTGTCCGCATTGAACAAGCTTACGTGAAATCAAAATTTGACACTGTGATTCTGGGATTCGCAAATGAGACTGACAAGCTGAAGTTCGTCAAGACCGTCTCCGTGGAACTGCAGAAGGCGTCTGAACCTGTGCGCACCTGGGGGGCCCTGCTTGTCTGCAAAATCCAATGGGGTCTTCATCCAGTTCCAGGGCTCCAGACATGCTTTTATTCACTGTCATGGGACTGGGAGGAGTGGTGGAATTGCTTATAGGTACAGCGTGCACCTGTCGAAGAGGAGCAGCCTGAACAGGAGCAGGAGGAAGAAGCGGCAGATGAGCATGATCAGGACGAAGAAGGTGGGCACGATGAAGAGGCTGAGGAGGATGAGGGTGAGGCAGATGAATTCGATGGGGAAATCCCTGATTCTCCCACTGGTGGGTACCGAATCGGCGGCTTGGGTGTTGGCTCACACTTCTTCAATGCAGATGACCTCAAGTGCGATTCTATGGTCGCCTCGTGTCTCAGCATGGTGGCACATGAGCAGCTTCGAACTCTCGTGTTCGGCACGCAATGCCATGGCCAGTCCTGCGTTGACCACTCTGCAAGAGTCTCATGCATGACGTTCACTTGTGGCATTCTATGGTGCCATCCACCAAGCCAGGCGTTGCTGTACAGTCAGGATCACAGTTTGTTGTCCTGTAGGGACGCATCTGGGACACGGGTGATCAGCAGCGACATTGTCATCCCCGCCCGATTCCGTGTCGTGTCGCGCGATGCGAGTGGTGATGGTGCGGTCGGCGATGTGGCGCGTGTTGAGGGAAATGACGCGTTGCAGTGGCTCACAAGTGACATGAACATGTATGTGACCATTGTCAAGGACACCGTCGCAGCCACTCTGCCCAAGGTGGCAGTCATGCTGATCCTTGATCGCATTATCACTAATGACCTACAGCGGCGGTTGCAACGCATGGCCCTCCAGGTATGTGCTCGGTCCTGTAATCATCCGTGCCATGTTGCACAGCCTCTTGCAATGTTGATATTGTGATATGATCATGGTCATGCATGAAAGATTCACAATGCTTTGTACAGAAGACTGCGATTCCAGACGTGTTGACCTGATCAATTGTCCGGATGGACAACACGTGCTGTTGTGTGAAATGCCTCAACTTCACTCAGCATGGGATTGACTGCTATCAGGAGAGGCCAGGTGAAGCCGCCTTCCATAGTAGTGTAAGCCACAGCATCTGTGTTTGCAGTGGGGTCATGCCGTGATGGACGGCGCTGTGTCAGCACCTGCCAGAGTACTGCATGGCCGCGATGCAGCCACCCAGGCCATCAAGGACTTGGAAGAGGCCATGAATGATATCCGCATGGCCGGCATCTCCGTGACTGCTGCTTGCATGCGGGACGAGAGCAAGCTGAAGGCTGCACGATGCTCGGTCCCCACAAAGACCCTCGCACTAGCCGGCCAAGCACGAATTCTGGCAGCCGCACAGCAGCCCTCGCCGGCAAGCCTGCTGGAGGACATGTATGGCCCACTCTTCCCTTTCAATGCGCTGGACGCCTCAGATGCTGCAGTGCAGCGCGTCGAGGCTGTTGAGGCAAACCGCCTGAGCAATGCACCACCTGTCAACCAGGGGGGTGACCCACTGGCGGTCGCACATGTTGTGCTCCCGGAGCAGGGGGCACCTGCAGACGGTGAGCCTCAGCGTTCGGGCTCCATCTCATCTGCGATGTCTGGCATCGGCAGGCGGATGCGCATGCCTGGCATGCGCCGCAGCGGCAACCAAGATGATGACGCTGAGGAGGATGAGCAGCGTGGCCTGGGCGGCCTTGGCGGCTCATCCCGCCCGCAGCGAGCACCGCAGCAGCCCGCACCCGCAGCAGCAGCAGTAGACCCTGGCGACGCGCTCGCCGCGCCTGCTGCGCCACCGCCACCGGCGGGGGCAGATCCGCTTGGTGACCCTCTCGGCGGAGGCGGGCTCGGACCTGGGCCCGGGTTTGGAGTTGACCCGCTGTCAGCGCCGCGTGTGGCTGCACGGCCTCCCCCGCCGCAGAACGGACAGCATGATGATGACGACGATCTGGACGAGCCAGAGCGCCAGGCGCCACCGCCGCGGGCTGCGCCGCTTGCCGGAGCACGCCAGACGCCTCGGGCGCCAGGCCCTCGGCCACGGCCGGCCCCGCCTGCTCCTGGCGGAGGCGTCCCTCGTGCCGCACCACCTCCGCCGGGCATTGGAGGCCGCCCTGCCCCACTTCGATCAGCCCCCGGCCGCCCGGCTCCATTGCAGTCCCGCCCCGCGCCCCCGCGGGCAGCGCCTGGGCGGGATTTGCCACTGTAGGGAGAGGAACTGGCATCGGCGCTCGCCTGTTCTCAGAATCACTCAGACCACTTCCTTAGATGTTGCAACAATGGCATCTTGACAGCCACTAGCAGGTGGTGGTTTAGGAACGCAAGGCAGCTGCGGGGGATCAGTCCACCAAGCAGGGGTCATTCAATCTCCGTCACTATAGCCGACTGTGTGTCCTGTCAGCCGGGAACAAGCTCCTGTCAGGACGCTGTGGTCCCTGAGTTGGCAGTATTTTGATGTTATCTTTTCTGACACCCTCTGTACTGTGGCCTAATTTGCACCTCCACATGTCAGATTGCGGGGATGTGAGGTCTCACTGCACTTGCTGTGTGATGAGGGATGCTACACTATGTGTGTTTAGGAAATCCTGGTGTGTGCCCACCGCTCAGCCGCAATGGATCAGGTTCGTCCATGTCAATAATCAATTGTCAAGGCAGTGACACTATTGCTGAGGACCGCTCGATGGCGGAGGAGGAACAGTGAAACCGCCCCCGAGACAGTTATGCTTCGATTACCTTACACGTACGTGTGGTGCATGAATACTGCAGCCGACGGCTTGAGCAGTATTGAAGGGTTTGGGACCGAGCCGGGGGGCCTGTCAACAAGCATTCACACTTGAAGCCGTCAATTGCAGAAGCAACCATGTGCATGCGTGACCAGTGGTGTGCACCAGCCGGAAGTAGCATTTTGTATGCAATGCGACGAACCCTGCTGCGCCCATTCCAAAGTCTACAGCTGTCTTGATGTGAAAGTGTGTGCGGTGCCAGCAGTGGACGCCATACACCATTAATTGGCATCAGAAGGGATTGGTCGTCCACCTAAGCCACACACCCTAACACCACTGTCACGCCTCCATGATATGGCTTTGTCTGCAAACAGAAGGACCACGTTCTAAATATTCCTCTCTAGTGTGGCAATTGGTCTGGAAAATTGGTGCTGCTGACAGCAAACTTCCGCCCACCCACACAGCAAAGCGCTGCTTTGGATGCTTGTGCACTTTCACAGGCACACCAGTCGATAGAGATGATAATCGTCCATTCACACGATGCTGCACTTCAAGTTGAAGCCGACGATCAAAATGTCGGAATTGAGTTGAACCACCCTGCAGACACGCAATGATTGGTTTGTCACGGGGGCAATCACACAGTCGGTAGGGGAGAAGCAGGTGGGCCACGTACGCTCAGACAGATGCTATTATAAAGCTTTCTTCGAGCATCAATGGGGCATTGAAGCACTGCTTCGTCCACAAGGGCGTGCAATGGCTCTACATCCAGGTCTGCCAGCTTTGGTTGGAAGTAGCACTCGGGTGCCAGGAAACGCTCCTCTCTGATTGACAAATTGACCGCTGCACCACCATCTGCTGGCTTGAGCGAATACGTTGCTGGCACACAATTCGCAGCTGCTGGGTCTGCAAATTTTTCCATCTCCCGGTTCACCTGTTTGCACACATAGCAGTGCCGCTCTTTGATATCCCTGCATGAGAGGCAAGTTCAGGCACTACGATGTACCTGCTGTTGTGTGACGCAGGTAGCATGCACTTTGCAGTAGCGGCATGGTGCTGTATAAGTGTTGAGAGTCAAGGCAACGGACACGCACCGACAGAGCTGTAAGCAGTTGTCACTTGGAAGTGGAGCAGAACGCTGTCGCAAGTTTTGCTCCACATATGTTGTAATGGTTGACCCCGCCAGAGGAATGCTTTTGATTGCTGTAGCAACTACATATCCATTGATTATCGGGACAACATGAGTGATGCCATCTCCTGAGTCAATGACTGTCCCTGTCAGGTCGCCGGTTGTGAACGAAATGCTGGACATATCCATGTCTGCAGTTCCGTAAGTGCCCTGCAGTCATCAACCTAGTCACTGACATGTCTAAGCGCGGTCGGCGTCAAGCTGTTGCTCCTGCTTGGGAGGGCGAGGGGATGGGGCAGCGGCACCTGCTCCTGTAGCTGGCACAATGCATGTTGCCCATACAAAGCCAGCACAGCCTGAATGCCAATGTGCAGAGCTGGCACTTGAAACGTTTCGAACATGACTTCTGCTAAAGTTTCTCGATTTTCAGGTGGATTCAGCGGAGGCTCTGTCATCAGCACCGGGTGTTCCCTACTGTCTACCCCCAGGCGCCTGTGGGAAACACAGGAATCAAGGTAGGAGATGGGATTGAAGAAACAAAACGGGGATCACTGAGCCAAAGCTAGCCATATAATATAATCCATAAGCAACCCATGTTGGCTCCTTGCCACATGTTTTGTACATGTTCTGTACATGGCACAGTGACAGAATGTCGAGAGCACCATCAACACGTATTAACTCCAAAATATTGCGAAAGTACGCACTCGTACAAGCACTGTGACGTCAACTCTTCAAATTTGCTCCAATCGACTACAACTCCGTTCTTCACAGGGTATGAAGGAGCCTGTGGGGTCAGGTCGTTCCCTGTGGCCCCGCTGTGGCGAGATCGGTTGCCGTGCACAGCTGCAACACTGGTAGGAAAGACTGCGGAAGGTTCCAAATTGCCTCCAAATCCTACATGCAATATACAGCGCTGTCAGTGAATCACACAAGGGTGTACCCCGGCATGGACATGGCATATGCCCCGTACCAGCTTTGGTGTAGCTTGTTCCGACGTCGATCACGACCGGGAGATACCATGAATTACGATTGACACCACTAGTACTCATGATTACACGTTCACCGCTTTATCATTGCAACACTTCAATAAGATTCGACCTTCGCTGGTGCGCACACCCCGCTCGCCCGTTTAGAACTGTGAAAACATACGACACGAAAAATTGAAACAGCTGCACAGAATGGATATTGACGTTATGCTTGCCGTGTGGGGCTGCTCATGCGTTTCTCCTGTTCGAGCTCAATCTGCGTCTGTCACGCGGCATCCCATGGTTCAAAGTCGATTTCCCTTGCAATCCGAATTGTCGGCCTTGCAGCCATCACTTACAGCAATAGCAGGAAAACACAGCCATATGCAGCATAATGCCCTTGCATGGCTCAAGATGATGGGTGGCAAGAACTGCACTTGAGCTGAATACCTTTCTGCGCTGCGCAAGTGCGTCATCAATGGTCGTTTCCTTGAGGTACATGCGCAATAACGTCACAAAGGAAACATCCAAAGCATGCATAGAGCCGTCGCTGGTGCTCCATATTCTGCCGGCATGTGCAATAATTTGTTGTGGAAGCACTCGTTGTGCAAGCACTCTGGGTGCATGTGCACCAGTGTTCTACAACCCGGCGGTTTTCCCGCTGAAACAGACGATTTTTCTGAAATGCCGCCAGATTTTTGAAAAACCAGCGGTTTTTGCCGCTGAAAATGAGCCGTCAAAGCCAACATTCTCTAGAAACAGCGAGCGCATCCCGCTGGAAGCTGTCCCTCAGCGGTGCAGTACCGCTAGAATTTGAAAAGCCCAGAGGGAATTCCTCCGGGGAAAAAATGCCCTGTGGATCACTGTTGTGCACTCAGCGCAGGAGAGCGGAGGCGCGGGTCCAGCAGGTGTCAGCCAGGCTCCTAAGGAGGAGACAGGCTGTGGAGAAGGAAAACTCAATATGCGCCACCGGATTTCAGCGGAGATTCCGTGACCCTGGATCGGTGAACTGACCGGATACACACTACCTGGATGACTGCGCCTAGCAGCAGCTTTCCCGCATCACCCTATTCAGCGAGAGAGCAGGACGCGGAAGCTCGGCGCTTTGCGGCCGCAGCGCGTTGCGCACAATGTCAGCAGCAACGCGAACAAGTGCCAATGCAAATTCGTGGTCCATGATCACGTCCACATCGCCAGTGGATGCGACCGATCAGCGCTGTGCGACTGCCTGGCCCGCGATGCTCTGCTCACAGCACCTTAACCAGCACAGCACCGACACACGGAGTTCATGGATCTAGCATGCGCTAACATGACACTTGCATAGCAAAGGGGCACCTGGCGTGAGGACTATCGCTTCGGCGCTGTGAGATGCAAGTTGCATCCGTCGAGTCGCGGCATGCGTCGAGGCGCACCCCGCCACGCACAAGCCGTGCAAAGCACCGAGGCTGTTGTAAAGCTGTCATTGGGATAGATTTGGGGACAACACATTCAGGAGTCAGTGTTCTCGAAGGCGGATCAGCACAGGTCATACCTGCAGATGGGGAGCACATGCTGCTTCCCTCGCTGGTGTGCTTCCACCCAACCGCAGGTGCGCATATACATCATGTTGCTGATGTGGTCATTCATGCATGTCGCCAAACTGCATGGATTTGTGAACTTCAAATCGGTTTTCACAGGGTGTGCCTTCTCACAGACCCGCTTGTGGGCTCCCTTGCGGATGACTGTTCAGAGGGCGTCCTGGTCGACAACGTCAAGAGATTAATGGGTAAAAGCTTCTCTGAGGCGGCCACACTTCAGCAGCAGATGTCATATCCTGTCCAGGAAGCTGCTGACGGCACAATTGAGGTGGTCTGTGCGAGCGACGGGCGCAGCTTCAGCCCAGAACAGGTGTCCGCAGAGATACTCAAAGTGCGAAATGATTCACCTCCCTTTCCTTTTCTAAAAGCGGTGTCGGACAGATAGTGCATTTCGGATCAGACGTTCCGTATATACATGCTTCCTGTAGCCAGAGCTGCCTAGATGGTGGGATCGTGCCATCAGCACAAAGCGTCTTATGGCCATAGTGACATGGTCCAGCCCAAGATACTGCATCCTTGACCGCCATGACATCTGCATAGCTCTGCAGGTGCTCAAAGGCCGTGCGGAAGCCCACCTGGAAGCAGCAGTGGACAGTGTCGTCATCACGATTCCATCGCATTTCAGCATGCAGCAACGGCTAGCAACAATGAATGCTGCGACTCTTGCTGGCCTTGAGCGGGTCTCCCTTCTGCAGGTTTGCCGGCCCCTGTGTTACAGTGCCGATGCCGACAGTTGAAACGCAGACTTTGTGTTTTATACCCGCGCACACCCGCAATGTCTGTGCCACTGCACTCGATGTGGTCAGACCCCACGGCCTTGCAAAATTTGTCCACAGCCCTGCTCATTTTTCCTGCAGGAACCAGTCGCAGCAGCGATTGCCCATGGGCTGGGCCATGCGCACGATGAGGAGCCAGCCATCTTAGTCGTTGACATTGGAGGGGGTACCTGTGATGTCACGCTGCTGCAGAGTTTTGAGGGCATTCTCGAGGTGAATGCCTATGACGGTGACAATTGCCTGGGAGGTATCGATCTGGACTTTGACATTGTCAGGTGGTGGACTGCAAATGGGAGGCTGCCAGCAGGTGTGCTTGACTGTCAAACGTGCTGACCTGGCTTGTCATAGACTGCAGTGCACTGTGCGTTGTGGTGTGGCACGCTCAGATAATGCTGCCGGTGCCTGTGCATGCAGCACATGAACACTCGATGCTCCAGGCCACACATTGTGGCATGAGTTGGATGATTGATGTGTCTGCATGGCGACCGGCACAGTTGTCACAGAGGGCAACGCTCAACCGGCCTCGATGCCTGCTGCTCAACCTCGAAGTGTGTACTTCGAGTGTGTGCGGTGTGTGCAGACACCGCAGGCAGCATGCTTGTGGATGCTGCACGGCGGAGGAGCTTGCGACAGCTGGCTGAACATTGCAAAATAACCCTCTCCTCTCAAGAAACATGCTGCGTAGAGATCCCAACCGACGATGATGCTTCGATAACGGTCGAGATGTCACAGTCAGAGTTGAAGCGAGCGGCAGAGCCATTTTTGAAGCGTTTGTGGTCCCCACTTGAGCGACTCGGGCAGGCGCATCATCTAGAATTTGCACACTATCCTTTCGATAGCGCACAACCAGCACAGACCAGCCCAGCAGACCGCTTTTCGCCTCCACCTCGAGTCATCACTCAGCTGCTGCTTGTTGGTGGGGCCACCAAAGCCCCTTTCATACAAGAGTTTTTAGAGCGTGTGACAGGGTGCAAACGGCATGCCCTAGATGTTGACCCTGAGCACTGCGTCGCGATAGGAGCTGGTGTGCATGCTGGCATCATGGTGGGAGATGTGACGGATGGCGTCGAGATGGCCGACAGTATTTATGTCGAGCATTTGCAGTCTCGGACTTCAGGTTTCCAGATGTAACATCCTCACGTGGAAACGCCCGGGATTGGAGGCCCCATGTGGACAAACGACTCACCTTGGCCAGTGGCATCATGTCAGAGGGGGATATGGTCGCGTGTAAGCTGACGTGGACGCCATCCATCAAACTGCAACAATGGAGCCCTGCACACCAGGCGCCACATGTGTACCTTTGCCGATATTACGCTTCGGTCAGCAAGTCAACCTGATGGGGCGCATTTGTGTGATCGTCGATGGTGACGTTTGATCCCGAGCCTGCTTCGCCACCATGGTGCACCAGCAGCGCATCATATGCGATCTTCACGTGGCGTTGGTGCATCCGACAGGAGTGCAGACGGTACCGATGCGACCCTGAAGTACACCATCATCCGACGATAAACACACAGGCGGACAGGCTGGACATGTCGCAGCCGTGCCGGTATACCTGGATCTGAGTCAATCTGCGCAGTTCCTCCTTACAGCTTCGCGACACTCTCGCCTTCAAAACCTCATCAGCGTCGTCGCTTAGACGGAACTTTGAGGATAGCCAGCCATGGTTCTTCCATGGCTACTGGTCGGCGCGGCCGCTGCGTTGGAGGGACATCGGCGAGGTGCACCGACCACTGAGACGAGCGCCAAGGTGCACCGACTCCAGGAGGTAGAGAAAGAACTCCGCAAGAAGCAGAAAGAGCTTACAGGGCAATTGCAGGTGAGCGTAAATGTGTTGCTACTAGCCAGATAAAGCTGCCGGCAGTTACGGTCCTGGTTAACATATCGACACTTTGCGTAGGAGGCAGCAAACGTACTAGGAGAGGAGCAGAAGGCTCACGCAGAAAACAAGGGCAGGCTCGAAGACATGGAGCGCATCAAAAGAGAGATAGAATCTCGCATGTCCAGGCTAAACGAGCTAACCGATCAACTCGTCACGGAAAATGCACAACTGAAAGTCGACAATGCGTTACTGCAAGACGAAGCTCAAAGGTACCGGGCAGAGAACGATGAATTGCGCAGCCAGGCAGAGGTGCTGACGCAGAGTAACAGTGATTTGAAAGAAAAGGTTGGTCATCCGCTATGCAATGCATATGCCAAGGCATGCAGACCGTAGTGAGTCATGTACATTGTTCTCAAATCGTCTTCGATTCCGCTTTGCAAAAATTCAGTTGTTATAGGTGCAATTGCTGACAGAAAGCTCTGAAGAGGAGGCATCCCGCATCACAGGTCTTCTTGAGGACCTGAAAGCAGAAGTTGCAGAGACGCTCACAGCTTTCACGAAGGGTGACTTACCAGCTTTGGAATTCAGTAGTAAAATGAATGACATGGGTATCAAGCTGGATTGTAACGTCGAACAGCTTGAAGCAGCACAACGCAATGAGCCTGCCAGAGGACTGCTGCAAGATGCAGTCAGCAGCCAGTTTGAGAGCCAGGTATTTTCTCCGTGAGGACGTCGGCCTGTACTTTGATATCGTTCTGATGCTGATGTTTAATGATCATCGACACATTGCAGATGGGACTTGTCTTGGAAGACAAAAGCAGGCTGACGCACCTCATGAGCATCGCTCAGAATCTGCGTTTGCCATCGTCGCGTAGCGATGCCAGCAGCTATTCTCACACAGCTGGGCCATATGAAGCATCACGCCTGGCGTCGAATGCCGCTTCTAAGCACAGCAGCATAAACGGAGGGGCATTGCCGTTGGGAGGTGGCATTTTAAGAGCCCTAGCTTTTAACAGTGAGTCTGCCTCTGGGGAAAAGGACTTGCAAGAGGAAAACCTCAAGCCTGCGACAAGCAGCATACCGAGGTTTGCATTGTTTCTATTGCCCTGACGATCAGCTGTCAGCTCTTGCCATCTCAAGTTGACGATCTGATCTCATTGCGTGTCCTTGATCAAGGCTGTTGTGGTGCAGTGCTGCTTTGACCGCTTTGCCACAGGATTCTGTCGACTCTGTGGCAGGACAGCTACACGAGATGCAAGTTAGTGCCCACTCCACAGGGCAAAAAGAGGAGGTGTCTGTCACAAAGGCAGAACCCGTGGACAAGGCATGCCTTAAACATCACATTGGCTTCGCCTGTTGATCTGATCGGCATCCAAGAGTGTGTCACGTTTGGTCCTGTACTGCTGCTGACATGCTAACATCATGCAGGGTCAGGCAAAGAAGCCAAAAGGCCTGTTCAGCTTACGCTTCAAGGGGCTGCCTGATCAAAAGAAGAACCCAGGCAGCATGATGGGAGGCAGCATTACGGGCGGGGACACAGGGGCAGATGAGGCAACTTTTTCCAGTGTGCAGATCGTGCGCAAGTAAAAACGTGTCCCGATCCGTGATTGTTTGGCTTTGGCCAGATGGGTATGCATTCAGAAGTTGGCGCTTGCTTGGCCCGTGTTCCAGTATGAGGGAAGGCCTGAAGCTGCATCTGGGAGATATTGCATATCTGTGTTTAGCTCATGCAGTAGTAGCAAAAATGTTCTTGCTTCATTATTATCAAACATCCTGAAGACATGTAGTTCGTGGAGTGTACATTCGAGATTGCATGTGTGTGAGGCTTCTATAAATACATGCACACCCCCCAGCAACACGGGATGCACTCGATTAAAACATGATGTTCAGAATATGTCATTGACGGAAAGTCTGTGGGCCAGTAGGACATCCTTAATGCGATCTCCATTTGATCCTGTAACAAACGTATGGCCACAGGGTGGCTTCGCAATTCAATTCTATCAGTCACTCTCTGTTGTGGTGCAAGCCTCACAGAGGTAGGGACGTTCGTGCTGAAAGCATGGGTTCCACTTTGGTTGACATCTCGCCCACCCACCATTGCATTGTGTAATGATTTGATGTCGAGCGTCTCATACATGTTGCACAAAATCACACACCCCACGACATGTGCAACAGATCCAAAAATCGTTCCATGACGGTGTCAATATATAGACACAACGGCGAATGTCAACAGCACATGCATCCGCTTCTGTTTGAGAAGCCTCTAAATGCAACTGAGGCATGACCCTGTGAGCCACATTGGGTTACAATCGAATTAAGGTCAGTAAACTCTACCTACAAACTTGGTCTTTGGGAATTGCGATTGCAATTCTGGCCACTGCACAAAGAAAAGATCGCAAACGTTGAACAAATGTAGCAGCTTCCCTGTGAGGCTCAAGTTCTGAGTCCGGGCAATGCTCTCAACAAAGACAATTTTCACATCCAGTAGCCACAGCAGCCGTAGTGCATATGCTGCCATACAAATCGGCAGGCAAGTTCCTGGCCCATTGACCAGTATCAAGCGAGGCCGTTCAATGAGAACCACCCAAACGGAGAACATTAAAGCCCACGCAGTTGTGAAGATACTTGAAGCCCATGACTGCCCCACTTCCCTGCTCCTGGGGATGTGTCGGACACAGTAAGAGGGTTTGTTTGTTTCCTGGGCATCTGGATCCAACGTTTGCTCATAGTGGTTGGCCTTGACCATCCCAAGACGGTCAGTATCAGCCACGACATAAACCCTGGGGCTGAAGCGCGACATGTTCAGCGCAGACAGGACCTTGAAAATTTCAGCTGTGTGTCCGCCTGCAGCGCAGCAGAAAATAGGATCTTCAGCAAATGCCTTGCCTGGACACTGGTGTCCGGAACACAATGACCTGCGCTGGCCATGCCAGGGCGCTCCCACAGAAAACAGCGTGTTTATTGACGCATGATCATGCCATTCCAATCAACATCGACATATTTCACAGAATCTGATGTACAATTGCATCATCTACAAGCCCAGGCAATGAAGATAGGACGACTTTCAGCTGACAGCAGAGCTAGAACTGCTACCACATGAGACCCATCGACGCACACCTGAGCCCAAGACGCAAAGCAACTTCAGCTTCGAAGAAGCAGTTGGCTTGAGAAGTGCACGCGCAAGCAGCCATATCAGAAATACGATTATGGACGCAAAAATCATGTTTGTAAGGACTCAGCGGCGATGTGTGGCGTCAGGAGTCAGCACCGCCCCGTCCAGATCGGTTTGGCATTAAAGTGCGATTCAAAAATAACGTGGAAGAAAACGGACGTCTCATGAAGAAATATTTCCGTGAGACCGTTATACTTCCTCTTGCACTACTTTGAGGACAACCAAGGCTCCTGAAGATTTCCTAGACTCCGATCAAGAGCTAAGGACAACACCATGCTCTCCGATCATGTCGACATGTTAGGTGAAGCCTCGAAAACGCTCTCTGCATATGTGGCCGTATCCAGCGCATAGCGCTGCACCTTCGCTAGGTATAGGTGCCAATGTGCGGTGACCGCGACAACGTATGCGCCTACTCCTGTAGACACCACGAGCATCGCGTGATGACGATGCATCGCAAAGTCGCGTCCTGAAGGCGAGGACAGCATGATTCAAAATCATGGTGTGGGAAGCACATACATCTCTCCCGGCTGCGATGGCTTGCGTGGCGGATCTCTATCATGCAAGGTAAGTTGATCCTCAAAGGGGGGCAGACTCTGGTGTCCAAGGACATTAATAAAAAGAAGAAGAAGAAAAAGAAGAGTAAGAAAGGCGCTGACGAGCAGTCTGACGGGCCAGACGTTCACAAAGATCCGGATGGTGCGCAAGAAGATGAAGTGACAAAGCTGCCGGCAGGGACAAAACCACCATCACAATACGAAGCTGAGTTTAAGCTGGAGATGGCGAGAGCAGAAGAAGGGAAGTCACGGAGTACAGCTTGGGGTGTCACCTACAAAGCTCCGCCCGCAGTGCTGCACGGGTATACCGCCCCGGTGACAGGTGCCACGTTTGAACAAAGGTTGGACGTCAGATGCGCGAGGAAGGCTGACAGGATGTGCAAGTGAACCATGTTGCTTCCCGATCTTTCTGCTGGCATGAAGGCTGAATCATGCTGTTTCCTGACACTTGAGCCGGGGGACACATCGAGGCAACGATCGTTTGGCACTGATACCTGCATCACTTTACAAGTAGAAGATGTAATATTGTGTGAGCTGATTTGTGACAGGTGTAGTTGTGGCAGCAGAGTCCCAATTGCATTGCAATGAGCCTTTTGAACCATTGGTCAGCTGCTACAATCGTGCTGCTGCCTGCTCACACCACACATAAAAAAAATTCCCAGGGTACAGGAGAGTGCACATTAATCACATAAGGCTCGTGCTTCCATCGCACAGAACTATGTCTATATCGATTTTATTGCAATGTTCCCTAGTGAGGTGTCGCATTCCCATAGCATGCCGAGATGTCATGGCGAAACTCCTCCTCCCATGTCCCAACACATGTACTTCATTGCAGACTTTGGGGCCATGACAATCCATGCAGCTGGATCACAACGTTACATTCATGAAATCTCATACACACAATTGCTGGTTCAAATGAACCAGATTACCTGGGAAAGGGGAGGCACATGTGTGCATTAGCTGTTGTAGCCAGTTGTGGTAATCGAGTCCTTGGACCCGAATGTTTCATCCCAGACGGTGTGGAACGATCCATCCATGTCCGTACGCTCATACGTGTGTGATCCAAAGAAATCACGCTGGGCCTGAACCAGGTTGGCGGTGGTTCGTCCTCGGCGGTATGTGTCGAAGTATGCCAGGGAAGATGCGATGCCTGGAATAGCAACTCCAGCATCAACAGACAATTTGACAACGGATGTCCATGCGCCGTACCGCTCTACCTGCAACGCACAGACCACGTGTCACTACGGAGCGCACTCCGACTGCACAGAGGCAGCTGCGACCGCACAACTGCCACACAAAGAATGCGCAGGTAGGTAGACAGAAGCTCACCAAGTCCTTTGCGAAACCCTCGTCCAGGAGCAGGCTATCTAATTTAGGGTCCTTCTGGTACGCACTCTTGATGCGGTCCAGGAATCCAGCACGGATGATGCATCCACCCTTCCATATCCGGGCAAGGCCGGCAAGGTCCACATTCCACCCCTCTGCGTCACTCTTGGCCTTGATCACATTCATTCCCTGCAAGCAGCATCACTCATTACAGACATTTGCAATCCACGACATGCGGTACCTTTGCATGCACCAACAGAGAGGCCCCTTTGGATCGCCACGGCCACGTCTCACCTGTGCATATGAGCAGATCTTGGAGGCATAGAGTGCGTTTCGGACGTCGCTGATCAGTTGTGTCTTGTCTACGTCCATGGTCTTCGGCCCGCTCATGCCGAGTTCCGTGTAGAACTTCTCAGCAGTCTCGCGCTGGCCCTTGATGCTGGACAGGTACCTGTACACTAGCAGCCCTCAGTGCCTGTGCGCAGTTCACACCGCGTACATCAGCAGCCCACACTGCGCAAACTCTGCCATGTACATGACAACAACGTCGGTGCCGTGCTCGCATCAGCATAGGTGCATGAGAGCGCACCGGCCATCAAGGGCAGCAGCGATGGTTGGTGCTGGGGTGAGCATCTCCGCAGCCTGCTGCACAGTCCACTTCCCTGTCCCCTTTGAGCCAGTCTTGTCGAGAATATAGTCCACCAGCTCTCCGTCCTTGCCCTTGTCATCCTTGACAGTGAAGATGATGGACGTGATCTCTGCCAGGAAGCTCTCGAGCTCGCCCTTGTTCCACTCTGCAAACACTTCTGCGATCTCCTTGTTCGACATGCCACCCACGTTCTTGAGGAGGTCGTATGCCTCCGCGATGAGCTGCATGTCGCCGTACTCGATGCCGTTGTGCACCATCTTCACAAAGTTGCCAGACCCCCCGGAGCCGATGTACGTCACACACGGCCCGTCGTCCACCTGCGCGGCCACCTTAGTCACGATCTTCTCGATGTACTTGTACGCCTCCTCAGAGCCGCCCGGCATCATAGATGGGCCTGCATGAAAGTTTCTGTGGCGGACAGAGCTGCTCACACGGTGGGGGGAGCTACCATGTATTGACACGGATGGAAAGAAAGGCACAGGTGCATTGCGGACATGGCAGGGGATGCAGGTTGAAATGTGTAAACCTGCACCATAACAGACAGACGGAGCTGTGCCAGCTCAAGCTTGTGGCGCGATACCCAACCAACGCCTGAGTAGCAGTGCCCCGGCCCCGTTCGGACACAGCCTAGGGCTACTGAATGCAGAGACTGCGCTAGTATACAGCATGTGCGCAGGGCAATGGACTGTCTTCAGTTACTTGATTTATTCGTGCAGCCTCTATGTATTGCAGATGTGTCCGCCGGCCCCTGGTAGTCAAGCTAAATGCAGGGGGGAGTGGTAGCCACAGTCACACACCGTTGCGAGCTCCCTCTTCACCACCGGAGACTCCCATAGCCATGTACCGGATGCCCTTCTCCCCGACTTTCTCCATGCGCCGTTCGGAGTTCTCGTACCACTCGTTGCCTCCGTCAATGATGATGTCACCCTCCTCGAGATACTCCATCAATCCATCGATGGTGGCATCAACAGGCTTACCAGCCTTGACCAGGAGAATGATGCGCCTGCACGATCCTCGCACGGGCTCATGGGCTCTGTCGCGCACTGGCGATTCTCAATTTGCACGTTGAAGCCGGTAAGATGGGTCGTTCGAAACGCGACCAACATACCTTGGCTTCTGCAACGACATTACGAAGTCCTTCATCTCCTTGTATCCGGTGAGGTTGTCCAGGCCTGCAACGCGTTGCGCAGATGACACGCTAAGAGCATACGGGAACGGAAGGGCCGCGAGTGGGAACGGTAGTGCACAGGTGGACGACCACTTCGCACGGACACATGCGCTGCAGAAGCAGCATACAGGCAGTATGAACTCATGGCATAGATTATGCTCCTTCAAGCTTGTGCGATGATCGGCAGCAAGACCAATGTGCGACGATAATGCACTGCGGTGTAGAAAAAGCGCCATTCGCACCTGACTTCTTAGCGCGTTGCTCTGCAGCATCCACCTTGTCATTAGATCGGTTGTGAACAGAGATAGCAAAGCCTTTGTCAGCGATGTTCAGAGCCAGGTTCTGCACGGCATGGAGACAGTCAGGACAAATCATCCCAGTCACTAGACGTCGCAAACGCGCGACAAACTTGCCCAAGCCTCCACACCTGGCCCATCACAGCCAGTCCAACGAGGCCGATCTCTGATTTAGCAGACATCCTACATCACATCACAGCCCTGAAGTCAACGGCGACAGCCCGGACAACGGCAGATCCACCATTCCGACAAAGCAGCCAGAGTCCTGCTGGGCATGGATGATATCAGCACCTTACAGAAAGTCGAGAAGGTGTCTGAATTGGCCTACTTCTTGCTCGTGCTGTTAGAGCAGGCTTAGATACCAATGCCGGCGATGATGCTCTGGAGGTAAGGGCGGGAAACATCAGCTGGTCTGATTAGCAATAGCCGAACAGCTAGCACAATGCTTGGAATATATTAGGGAGTTTCTGTGCGGCAGGTGCGATCAATCGACCAGGACAATGCGGCTTACGGCACGTGCCGGAAGGTCAAAATCGAGAATGTGATGATGAATGTGCTCACGCCACACGTTTATGTGTAACAGCACAGCCGTACAATCGGTGCATGGCAACATGATCGCTCCGTTACGTGTTTGACATTTATTTTCTCCCGTCGGAATTCCGAACTGGGATGCAAATGCGTAGACTCGTTTGCCCGTAGAGGCAGCGCGCAGACTCCGAGAGTCGCTCTACATGCATGCCTTCGAGCGGCCTTGGCAGCGATCGCACCTTCCGAAGATGCTCATGGACCACTGGCCCGGAATTTGAGCCCCTCTGAATCCTGTTTCATACGTGCGAGCCTGCTGTTATGATTGTGCAGCTCGACTGGTTCGCATGCGCTACAGGTCTTGTCTTCGACATGTGGTCAGCGTAGACGCTGCAAATTTGGCCACAACATCCAGAGCGGACACCTGCACACTTGGGACTGCGTTCAAGACACGGGGTTGTCTGCTTGGGGGTGGTCTGAAGTGGCTGCGGTGCTATGAAATTGTTCCGTGTTGCTGGCTGCGTTTTCGCTTGGCTGTACTCTGTCGCTGTGCGGTTCTTGCGGTACCACCTGCCTCTCCGACTTGGTCCTTGTAAACACGTAGGAGGGGCGTGGCTTTGAAGCAATGGCTCTCGAGTGCGCGCGGCACACCGCGCAGCAGTGTCGGAGCTCCGCGGAGCTCGCGCAGTCGAAGCGCCAATGCCACTGTCAGCCCACTGCGACGCACAATGCAGCGGTGCATGTGGTGCTGCCTCCCTCTTTGACTCTGTCATTGTGACACACCACTCGAAGCGGCAGAGCCCACACCTGCACCCCACCCGCCACACTATCGGATCATGAGGCATAGTCACACAGCTAGCAGTCAACAGCACCACTTGTGCAACGGCCGGGCGTCACGATGTCCACTATACCCATCATTCTTTTTAAATGTAGAGTTGGCATCGTAGCGGGTTTAGCATACGCTGAAGGCATGCGCTACCGCCCTGGCACTACAGGTACAGGTCGCATCGACATGTCAATATCTCCTGAGATAGATCTCCTGAGATAGCATGCTGTGCCAAGCTTCGCATTCACACAGCCATGACTTGACATTCCCTCAAGACGGCCATCACCACCGATGCCCCCGAGTTGGAACCACACCATAGCTACAAGAAGATCGACCATGTTGCGGTGTGGACGGAAGCTGGGTGCAGAATCCCCATGCCTCAACGGCATTCAATGCACCCCAGTGTTTGAACGTACTATCTGTGCCTTGTCCAAAAACATTGCATACATCCACACCGAGGGTGTCTGCATCAACCTCTTCACTGACGACAGACTGTCTCACCAAGCAAGAGAATGCTGTTGGCCTGTGTGTTGGCCCACACCGGTCCATGCTTTCATGTTGCACAAGCGCCGCAACTTCCGGTGACTACGAATACGCTACCGAGATGGACAGCGACCGGCAACGGTACAGGGTCTGTGTTGATGAGGAGCAAATCCGTGGTGAGGCATCTGGGATAGACGGTGTGGTGGCACGCCGCTTGCAGCACGTGCAGCACCTGAGTCTTGTGTGTATGTGTGCTGGTGACGGTGCCGCAAGGCACATTGTTGCGGTGCGAAGTTATGCTGCGGTAAGCCCATCATTTCCGCGATTGCGTGGTGGCCGGTCACGGGGAGGGCGTTCCTGGGCACCCTGTCCGGCGCTGGCTGTGCTGCAGTGACCTTTGTCCCGTTCGTGTTGGCCCCGATCTTCTCTTTGCGTGCAGAGGGGGGTGTTTGAGAGCAGCGAGTGACCTCCGTATTCGTTGGGTTGCCGGTGACTGTTTGCTTCCTCCATGTGGGCCTGTGGGGTGCTGAGGAGCCTTGGCGGATGACGCGGTGTGTTACACGTACACAGACGGAGAGGCGGGTTGCATCAGCGTAAGAGGCACCGCAAAGCCGGTGCAACACTGTGCAACCCCGACACAGCAACGCTGCCCGCAAATGTGGGACAACCCCATGTCACTTGAGCCACTGTGATGCAGTGTATCAGCAATACAGCAGGGTGCACTGCACCACGCAAGCACCCAGGTGCAAATATACTTGACTGGCAACAAGACACCAACCCCAACGTTGATGCGACGTATTGGCTTGTGCTGCCGACAGGATGCGGCGTGTGGGTCACTCATGGTGTTATATGTCGTTCTGCGCAGGATGCCATGATGGACGGGTGTGCTCTGGTGGATGTTGAGTGCATCATGTTTCTCTTCCCCCCCCCCCCTTCCCCCCCCCTGCTGAGGCCGATACCCTCATGAGTATGGCTTGATGAGTGATTGAGGTCCATTAGTCAAGCCATCGAATCGGCTGCGGTGGAGGCATCACTCAACAGGGCCTGCCGGCCCGATGCGTTCGCGCCGGCAACACACCAACTGTAGTGTACACAAATACATACAGGGCAGGCCAAAGCTGCTTTATATCAATATCGTGCTCCACAGATTGTATTGCCACACTAGTAACTTTGCGTGGCAGCAATGGACTGCAGCCGTTTTACACAACCCCCGCACACACAGTACAAACGGCATAAAGGTATTCAAATGATAGGGAGGCACCAGCACTACATCTCAGCTGCTGATTCGCAAGTTTGCTGCGAATGCTGGTGCGCCCTCGATGGGAAGTGATCGGATGCTGGTGCCGCAGCACGGGCACAGTGCTGCCATTGATCACGCTGCTCCCCAGCAAGGGAGCGGCAGCCAATAACCACACCATGTGACCACAGTATGCACACAGATCTGACATTGTTTGCAAAATGGAAGTCAGAAGAGTCCGTTCAAGGCCACCCCAGCCATCATGGTGCTCATGCAGCTGACAGGAGGTGCATCTGTTGCGGATGGCGCCGCATGTCCCCTGTGGACGTGTCCTGCTTGAGGTTTTCCCCGCAGAATGCGAAACTGGCCAGCTTCCGGGATCAAGCTCATGTGCACATGGACCGTCAGCATGGGCAGAAGTCTGGTGTGTCGAGGCTTGGCAGAAACTTTGTTCGCAAAGCCATGTTTCACACAATAATGTACAGTGGTCTTGCGCGCCGTGAGATGCAGGGATGTCCAGAGAACTGCTTCGTGCATGTACTCGAGCTTGCATGGGCCATTACAAGCGGAAACGGCGACGGTGGCCTCTGCTTGAGCGGCAAGCTTACGCTGACTCACAGCTATTTTCGCGGATAGCACTTACTGATTTGCTGATCAACCGTCGTGGCCCTGATTGTTTTGGAGCTGCTGGGCAGAGCTGCACCACCACTGATCGCTGTGGCGAATACACACCGAAACTGGAGTTCCACGCGCCCGGGACCCGTTGAGAATGTGGTGAAGCTCTGACAGAGTTTGATAGTGTAGAAAGTTCCAATCGTGCGTTTGCCTTGGCACTCGCCAGATATACGCGCGCGAAAGCTAAATGCGGCGGTAAACCACGCCCAAGGCCCGCCACAACGTGTGTCGAGGCTCCAGATATGTCGGAGGTGAATCCACGACAAGTTTCTACAACTCTGCTTTCGATCAATGGAAATGACTGACTCGATGACTGGTATCATCATACGAATTCAAACCCGCTCATCACGCCACATGCCAAGCTGGTACTGGTCCGCTCGCGATCACAGCTACTGGCCGAGCAAGAGGACCTGCATCAGGACATCCCATGGGAAGTTTTCAGTTGGAATTGAGTGTTATTGTGCAAATGTCGCGATGCCTGTCGTTCTGAGATTGCGGCCGATTGTTGCAGGAGCGCCAGTTTTGGGTGCAACAGAATCGACATGAGTAGATTTGGAATGGCTGCCTGCGGTTATGGCAAACGCCTAAACGTTGTCACTTTTGACAGTCCTTAAACCGGAACACACTGACTCCAAGGATTCCTCAAAAGGTAAACTCTCGTAGATAGGAGAAAAGGCATCTCTGCGGCACAAAGCTGCACCACGTTTTGCGTCCCCCTTTCCCTCCCGCCACTGGAGCCACAACGCCCCCTACTAACTCTTTGTTACAACATCTGTTAGCGTCACGTCTGGATGTCCGCGTTGTTGCGGTGCAGCTCACCCTTGTCACTCGGATACCAATGCTGACGGGGATACTAGTGCTCATTAGATCAGCTCGACTGCGCACGGCTTTTTCATCGTGCGCGTCACTTACTGCTCAATCTGCATATCAGCCATGATTCACAGCTATGTTGCTGGGATTTAGGTAAAATGTCATCGCTTTGCTCCATCGCAAGAAGGCAAATTTGTCCGTTCCGATTTCACCAACTCCAACATGCAGAATTCTGCGCTCCAGAAGAAAGTATTGCTCAATTTCATAGGCGCTGGCGCGTGTGAGTTTCGTCATGAACCCGACAAGTGGCGTCCAAGATAAGGCGTTCGCGTTGCTGTGCTGCCAAGGCAACACACGTGGATCGGGCGACAAATCATTGGAGCGTGCATTCCAATCCCTCAGCCTCAAGCACCATGTGGAGACAGTGCATGCAGCAGTGGAAGGCTCGCAGACTGCGTTTCTCCCTGGCGCCGGGGCGGTGTACATGAATGCCTGTGAGTATGCCATGGTGGAGAACAGGTGGATGGCAATCTTCGTCGGGTGCGGACCCCACATCGCCCATCCAATAAGCTAATCAGGTTCTCATGGTCTCTTCGGTACTGATGAGGCAACGTGCGCGTGTGATGTAGGCAGATTGAAAACTATGCATACTGTGTGAAGAAGTATTGCCTCACTGAGGCCGGGCTCGATGTCGGCAGCACATACCTGCTGGAGACTGTTCGAGCACTGTCTCCATTGAACAATGCAGAGGTATGCCACAGGGATTTGTTGGGTGATAGCCGCATGGACAAGATATTCGGCAACTTTCGAGGGTACACGTTTTGTGTATGACAAGTCACGTTAGCTGCTTCAGAGCCGCAAGCGCCATAGAATAATAACTCATCTCCGTATAGGGGCGCAGTAGTCTCAAATTGGTTACTTTCAGAAGGTGTGCTTGACTCCAGAGCAGGCACCAACGCCTCACCAGCTGTGCAGGTGGTCGCCTTACTATTCAAGAAATTGGGCCCAACATTCATGTCGAAGCTCCGGGGTAGTTTCAGCTTTGTCGTCTACGATTCTCAAGTTGGATATGTGCTTGCAACAAATGATTGCAATGGTACGCACAAGCTGTGGCAGGCACATATAGCATCTGACAACAGCCTCTTGATCGCCTGCAACTGTGAGGTCGCCATCGCACACATCGAACGCACCCCCATTGCCGCCGGAGAATACAAGTTTGGCTGGCGATCAATGCCTATCCCATACATGGCTTCGTCAGAAACGGTTATGTCCAAGTGTTCTGAGGCTCGCCAGGCTGCCTTGGAAGCCCTCGCGGTATGCAATGCTCTCGCCTGATTTGACTAGCAGGACCATGCGCTGTCTGACACAAGGGCCCACCACCGCTTGTTCCGGTAGTGCCAGGCACATGAGTGTACACTACACCAATGCAGCGTATTTCACATGAAAAGGGAAGCCGGCAGTGCATGAACGAACGGCAGCTGCATGCCCATCAACTGTTGCCCACAGGAGGCCCCACAAGGTCTCTGATATGAGGCCAGATGTAGTCTCGCAGGACGTGATGCATCCATGTGATCACCTGATGCCCTTGTGCAGTCTGCCAGCGTGCCGGTGGAGAAGCTTGCAGCACCGTCGGCCAGCCGGAGTGTGCCTCGGGTGACGACACGCCGCCACACCTTTACCGTTCCACGCAGCCGCCCCTCGCTGTCGGGAGTGTACAGTCACATCGCGTCTACTTCTGACGGGGCCTGGCACCCGGTGGGGAGCCCGGTGGCAGCCTCGCCGCCAACACGGCCTGGATCGTACGTCCCCCCGCATCGCCGCAGCATGTCGTCAGCGCAGCCCTGCAGCGTGCCAGCGGCGGTCGGGGTGGCTCGGCCCCCTCCGTCCATGCCGCGCAACATGCCGGTGGCACGCTCGGTGGACCGCCGGACGTCGTTGTCGGACCGTGCGCGCTCGTGGCGGCGCGCAGAGTCAGAGGACCTGCCACGCTTCACTCCTCAGGCGGACGCATGTGTGCCGATGCTCGCCCCTGCAGCCGAGGAAGTGCAGGGTGATTACACTTCTGCCCATCTGGCGCATGCCCTGTTATCAATGAACAGCCCGGAGCAGAGCCAGGGAGACGACGAAGAGGAAGCCCTGCGGGCTGCGCCTTACTACCAGATGGCGACTGCAAGCAAGCTGTTCCAGCCGGCACCAGTGGAGCGCGAGAAGCCAGACGCTGAGGTGACTGAAGATGTCACATGTTCGCTGTCTGATGACGAGTTTGTCTGGCCGTCTCAGAGGTCGCACCCCATCCCCATCCGTGTGTCGCGCGACTCCCGGCCTAGCCTTGATGCGACTGCAAACGTAGGGGCCATGGCTCCAGCAAATCCGGAAGTGCAGCCCCTGGTGGAAAAGAACAATGTGAACTCGTCTGTGGAGTCGCTGGTGTCCAGTGGCACCGATGAGTCTGATACTGCAGCTGAGGGTGTGCAAAACATGGAGCGGCCGTCATCGCTCATGTTTCCCTGGTCAGGTGTGTCGGTTTCTGCTTGACATATGACTTGATATCTGAGAGGGCGCATCCCATATTTGCTCCTCAAAGGTGTCAGTGTGCTGCCAGTGCGTGCTTTGGTCCTGTAGCTGAGCAAGGGGTGTGCTTGTAGAGACTGGATCGTCTGCTCCAGGCAGTGTTGCAGGTCTGCAAGGGCAGCTCTCTGCAACCGCTAATGAGGTCAATGGTTGCTTTGCACGAAAGGACTCCAGCAGCCCGTCTTTGCGACAGGAGACCTTCCGTTCGGCTCGCACATGCAAGAAAGCCACAGAGGCAAAGCAACTGCTGGACAAAGTTGCGCAGAGCATCAATCCCGTCATGGTCACGGTGCCGATCACGGAGGTGGATGCTGACCTCAGTGACTTCCCTGACATTGGTGAGCTGTCCTTCCCACGCCTGCACAGGCAAGAGGTCCATTCCAACACGCCTACAATGGCCAACCTTTCCTTGGGAAAGCCGTTGGTCAACCTCGAGCCGTCTGTTGAGGAGGAGCCCGGTGAGTCGAGCTCATCAGGCACAGTGGACACCCCATTGGATGCCAGCACTTCGAAGGCATCGGCACCAGCGCACCCCCAGATGAATGGGGGCATGAAAGCGTCAGGCTCATTCTCTGATGCCCTTCAGCTCCTGCTGCAGTCACGGCCTGCCAGCACTCCGCCTGCGAAAGTGAAGCCAGCCTTCCCCCGGCCACGGTCTGGTCTCATGCACGTGGTACCAACCGGAGCAATCATGCCCGATCCTTCATCTGAGAACATGGACATGCTTGATGCAGCCTCTGTCAGGCCAGAAAAGTCATCGCGCGTGGATGAAGCTCCGGACAGCGGCGCGGAGGACGACCGTGGCTCGGGGAAGACCGGGCCAGCACTGAAGGCGGCAGTGCCCAGCTGCAGCTCTGTCCCTAAAGACCTCCATCCTCTTCCGGCGGCCCTGCTTGCGTCGTGCGCCCCCTTGCAACCACCAACCAATGTGCTGGCAATGCAGTGGCGTGTACCGGTGACTTGTGCAGCCCTGCTGTGAGTGACTGCCATGCTGGCTTAGCACACGTCCTGATTCGTGGAGACATGCAGGCTGACAGGCGGTGATGATGGAGATACTCATGAGAAGGCAGCTCTGGCAAGCCTTCTGTACAGCAGTCCGTGTGCCCTGTGCATCCTTGATGCCAAGGCCGAAGGACAGCCAGTAGTCTACGTAAACTCGAAGTTCAGTGATGAAACTGGATATGCTTTCGATGATGCAGTTGGCCAGCCTTGCCGGTGCGTCTGTACCTCAGTGGAGACTTGCATCATCTGGCTACATAGTGACTTGACATGCAGAGCTCTGTGCAGGTTTCTCCAAGCTGCACCAGGCGCACGAAGGCATCCGAGCCTGGCATCAATTGCACTAGACCGGGCACTCAGCCGCGGGCGTAACTATACAGGGAGGATTCTGAATTTTGGCAAGAGCGGGATTCCTTTCTGGAATCAGCTCTCTATAGTGCCAATTCGGAGTAAGGCAGATCTTGAAGTGACCCATTTCGTCGCGCTGTCGACGTTCACGGCGGCAGATCCACAAGTGGAAGAATCTCCATCAATAGCACCATTGGTAGCACGTGGTAGTTCGCATCAGTGCTTAATGAGTTTGGAGCAGGAAAGCAGTGTCAGACTGGTTCCTCAGCGATCCTCTAGCTATATGGTTTTGAGTTCGATAGCTTCCGGAGATACAGGCACTCTCGAGCTGGTGAGTAATTAAGCGAGACGGCATAGTTTGTGGTCCATTCGGGAATGTCTTCTGTAACATAAAATTTTGCTGTTGGTGGAGCAAGGTCGGCTCATTACAAGCAGACTGAAAGTGACATAAACTTATTATAAATAGACTCAACGTTGCGACCTAGTGCAATCCTGGTCAATGGTGTCACTCAGATCACTCCGGCCTCTTTCAGAAGGGTCTCCAACTGTCCATTAGCAGCGGCCGCGGCAGTTTCATCTCCCCCTCCCAGGAACTTGCCATTGATGAACACCCTAGGCACGCTTCGCCCCCCTGTGAGCTTCAAGAGCACTTCTTGAATCGCCGCTCCATCGTCTTCGCGGTCAAGCTGCATTCCGGCGACTGTGTTACGTGTGGCAACGGGCACCAATTGAACGCTTCCGAGCGCTGACACAGAGGTATGAACGGCTCGAACCAAGCACTACCAACGTGAATGGACAGCATCATTTAGTTGTAGTGCACGCACCTCCAAAACGGTGAAGTCTTGAGTGAACTGCTGCAACGCTGCTTTGCCTTTGTGGCAGAAAGGGCAGTAGGACTTTGAAAACACCATCACCTTATTATCGCGAATCAGCGACTCAACTCTACTTTGAACCTCCATATTGCTGCTTCTACTTTGCTTCGACAGAGTCTTTCCCATGGAATAGATTGTCAAGTAAATATGGTATATGCCAATCACGCCGCAAGCATTGGTATATATTGAGAAGTTATCTCTCACATGTTTTGCGGACGAAGAAACGACGTTGACATGGATTGCTTGCGTGACGCGATGGCTGCTTCATGAGCCCGTTGTCATGCATGACATGATCGCGTACTGATGTAATGATCTATGCTATATGTGATCATCGTTCCTGTCAGCTGGGACGTACAGGCAGTCAAAAAACCGGATGCTTCCTACGCGCTGGTTGCTTGTGTCATGCTTAACGACATCTGTCGCACAGGTTCTCGGCCTGCACATGCTGTCACCGGCCGTGCGCGGCCTTGTTTCTACACGTGTGCGCGTGTAGCAAGCACTGAACTTCGGAAATTCCGCTGCCGTCAGGTCATATTGCATGAACACTCACCGCTTGATGTGCAACGGCAACTGAGTGGCCCCAACGTGTTCTATCTGAGGTAGAAAAGTGGCCCCAACGTGGACATGCATGTCGCGGCCCCCACGTTGACATGCATCACGCGGCTGCACTCGCAGTTGCTGCTGCAGCTGTGCACAGGCATGTCCAACATGTGTTTGAAAAGGAAGAGGACGACTGCGGACATCAGAAAAGGGTTGCAGCAACGCCACCCTTCAGCACAGACACGGCACACCGGCAGGTGCGATTTACCAGGGCGATGCCAGCCTCTACAGTGTCTCCAGCTAAGCAATGAGTGACACATCAGCCCCTCATCAGCTGAGGGGAACAGAAGCGAAGTTCGCTCCGATAGTTCAGCACCGCCGGCCGCGCGTGCAGTCATGAGCCTGCCTCCTTTCAGGCCATATCGGTCCCTGAACTGGCCCATTCGGAGCAGGCCGCAGGGTGCATACGTGCAGCAGTTATGACAGGTCCAAAAGGTCAGACGCTTGCCGACTTGGCATTTCTCAAGCATTGAAGAAGCCCCTAGACGTGTCACTTGAGCCACAAGCGGCATTTCTGCCGCAGGTGCCTCCCACGATTTTCTACCCTGATGGTCGGTCCGTTATACACAGCACTCCGGCACGAGCTGGAGTGGCACAGTCTATTTTGGGGCTCGGCCATGCAATAGCTTGGGCTGATGTCTTTTACTGCACATTCCTCGACGACACGGGCTGGTGTCACAAGGTGGTAGAGGCAGGGGGGCAGGTGACACACCAGCCGCCATATGCGACCGCATCCAGGTAACATTCACTCTCACATAATGTGACGGCCAACAGACCATCAACGCCACACAGCGGCAGACCAGATCAAACCAGCAGCGACAACTGTGTACGTCGCTGTTGGACAGCCAGCTCACTGTATTTCGCAACCCTGGCTGTGACTTGCAGCCTGTCACCCACTTGACTCAGTGACTCGAGCATCCCGTCTCTTGGAGATTTTCAGCTCCACATGCACCCCAATGCATCCCAAATATCGCGTTACCAGGTCCAGTTCAGAGAGGTAGGTGGCACCACAGACACAGCGAACAGCTCAAGCGCACCCCGGTGTGACATTAGTCGGGCTGTCTGTCCGGGTGCACACCCTTTTGGACACCCCAGCTAGGCTCCCATTGCGATCACAATGCCGCAACGCACAGACCAAGCTGCCCCAGAGATGGTGCAAGAGGTCGCAGCGCACCTCTGCCTGACTCCAGCCAGGCACAGGCTCACGAGCGGCGTGTTGTGCGAGGCACCTATTCCACACAGAACGTCGCTCTGGTATCTATGTACATGCCTGCGCGTAGAGGAAGTCCACTGCGGCGTGCAGTTGTACACACACGCAGCATGCCATCAGCTGCTTGAGCGGGCACGCAGTGGCGGGGGGGGGGGGGGGGGGGGGGGGGGGGGGGGGGCGGGGGAGCAGGCAAGGGACAACGCACAGGTCTATGCGACTCCGAAGACAATTGCAGTGAAAGCAGTCTGCCCATGATTTCCTGATCTGTCGGCTCATCACCAGTGTGCGACGGTGAGCGGGCAATGGGTCCTTCGTGCCAGGACCATTTTTTGGGCTTGTGCACGCAGGGGCACGCCCGGGAGCAAGTTCATGGTGTGTACAATTGCGCAGTGGTGGGTTGCGTGGCATGTGCCAGGAGCGGGTGTATGGGGGTGATCTGGAGCCTGTGGCGCTTGCTCCCGTACTTATGCTGTCGCTACCACCTCAGCGTGGAGTGCGTTCCAGGCTTGGCGCTGTGTGGGCCGCGCATTGCGCGGCCCTGCCTATGATGCTGCAGTGTTGGTGGATGAGTGTATATATGATCTGTCAACCCCACGTGGCTCTGAGCCCGATGTGAACTTGGATTTGGCGTCATGCCTCATTCGCTGGGCATGTCTTGAAAAGCGAGTTACGGCGCTCAGTCCAATGCTGCAGAATCCGCCCTGATATGTGTCATCTGGAGCAACAAGTGATTCTGAACGGTCAAACATGCTTGCACGTCTCCCTTTGCTGTCCAATGCTATGTGCCGTCTTCTCTAGTAGAAGGTGTTGAGATGACACAAGAGGCTGCTGAGGGAAAAGTGAAGCTGGCCTTAAAAACACATCAAGCTGGCGAAGATGTTGCCTTTGCTGTTCTCTCATCAGACTCTAAAGGAATTGACGCTGCAATGTGGGTTCGCAGCATTTGGACAATGCATGCTCGGTGTTCGAGCAGGTGACCTGGCTGGGCGAGTCTGCTCCGGGTGTGCACATATGGACAGCATTACGGCAAAATGGAACAGCGATGAATATCAGCAAATTCATGAGTACACTGGCGGATAGAGTATGTCGATGTATTGCAACAGGCTGTCATCGAGCTAGCGCTGCAGTCGATCTGGTCGTCGTGTCACAGCAACAGAGACGTTTCCGCGACCTGTTGGTCATGGTCGCGGCAACTGGGACCCTCCAGCTGCACGAAGTGTAGATTTTGCTAAGCGGCATGGACAAGCTGCGCCAGGTCGCGCCGGCTAGCGTCTGACGAGCAGCACGGGAGAGCGACGCATGGCGCATTGCGTGCAATCTCATCTAATAGTAGATGCCCAGTGGGTATGATTCAGTGTTTTTTTTATATATGCTCCTGTGTCCCGTGCTAGCTTTCGTGGCTCGCACGTCAGCAACGCTCATGCAATTGCCATGCAAGATTCCCTCAAGCCTGACAACCAAGAGCCTAGGCCGTGGCAAGCGAGCTGTTTGCCCATGTAGGTGACCCATCCCGTTGACGAAGCCCCCAAGCAGAGATCAGGAGAGGGCCACATCCGGCTGTTTGGAGGACTCCCATCGCGATCGGTGTGACACATGCATGCTGTGGCCTTGCCTTGCTGCAGATTAGTGGCCATGACATGGAGGGGCAGCAACCAGCACATGGGAGATATTGGCTTGAGTGCAGGTGCAAGTAAAGACAAAATATCCACACCGCTTGGTGTTACAGACTGACACGGACGATGAGAGCGTGCCGGGCAGTGCACGGCAAGCCAGTGCCAGCGTTGCCGCAGCCTTTGAGCGGTACAAGAACACCAAGTTAGGGAGGAATCCTCATCTTGGCATTGGAGAGCTTCCGGAAAGCGTGAGGGATGCATTCCATTCTATCAGAGACGGCATTGCCGATTGCTGTGCAGTCGGCGCAGCAGAGAAGGACAGCAGCTTCTGGGACGTCCCAGGCGACTTCTTCTCTGCTTTTGAGAAGGACATGACAGCCGTGGTGTGCTTGTGCTCTGAATACTGTCCCTTTCTACCCTGCTGCAATGTATAGGCATGATCAAGGTGCCTGTATGGCTTGGAAATGCACGCGTCTGCCCAGCTGGCACATGCGAGCTGACCTTACGTGACAGCAGCGTTTGCGTGTGTAGGCAAGGCTGAAGCTAGTGAATTCCCTGAGGGTCAGGCCGGGAGAAGAAGGTGATGAAGGCTCTCCGGGCTCTCCACCCTCACGGGCCTTTGTAACTGATGCAGCCAAGAGCCACTATGATGCACTGGAGTATGCCGGCGTGAGTGTTTTCGGCCAAGAATCCAATATGAAAGTGTGCCATTCTCCCATGACAGCTCGACCCCTGTGTGTTGCTGTACGCGGTATCAAGACAGGGGTCCTGCAGCCACTTTCGTCCTGAAGGCCCAAGCCTTGCTGCTTTCGACGGGCTAGCTTCAGGAATTGAAGCATGCATGGAGCATATGAGCAAAGCGTGGGCAGCACCTTCCGGGGGGCTGACAAGATCAGTCAAGTCCTGTGTGAGCTGCTCCTCTGTATGCAGATTCGTGTGGGAGACGTGGTGTCGGTGCGACTGGACTCTCGGTCCACGTACTCCTTCAGTGGCTATCAGCATGACCTCTGGGTGGTCAATGAGATCTTCCTGGACATACATGTGCGCTGCTCGAGCCTACCTGGTGCTTGCATGCGGTGCGAGCACATGACTGGATTCGCCACACAATCGTACAGCCCTCCGCCATTCTGAAACAGACTCATGCAGCGTTCAGCTGAGTGTGCAGCTAGCATTCGCGGGTCTTTGTTGCTGTGTAAGTTGTAGTGAACGCCCGTGCTCCATGATGCACCGTGAGGCAATATGAAGCAGGACTCAATGTAGTGCTGTGCGGTACAATGCACGCCTCGATTTAAATATCTTGTTTCATCTGGGGCACTGTGCATCAGGTAATGCTGAGTGGCATACTACACCGATGAAGGTTTCAAACACAAGTGCTCATTACACACAAAGTGAGCATGACGAATGCCTGCATCTGTTGCGCATTTGTAAGGCTGGCTTAGACCTTGGCAAAGTGCGGTGTATTTGGGAACATTTGGTACATACATGTTTGGGAACATTGGGTACATCGCGGACGTTCAATGCACTGAGCCTCTGGAATACTCCGGAATATTGGTACATGTACATGGTACACATTGGCATATGACATGCATACATGATACATATTGGAATGTAATGCAGGTGTATAGATATTGGTGTATAAAGCTGGTAGATACATATTGCAGTTTGTATAACATATGTATAATTACGTATAGAATTGGTATGTAAAGCAGGTGTATAGATATCATTGATTATAACATATTGATAATGTTGCACATGGTATATGATGCAGCGGTTGCGGGTGGTGTTGCTGCTGTGAAGCAACAGGCAGCGTTGATGTGGCTAGGGGTGCTGCAGATCAGCCACATGGTACTGGCAGCTCAATAGGATGATGATGATGAAATAGCGCTTGGAGGGGAATTTGTTGATGCTTGATTCATGGCGTACTGCTTCTGATGCTGCTAGTAGCTGTATACTAGGGTATTTTGTGAAGTGCTCCGTGCTGCAGCCATGGTGGCGCAGGGGTAGCTGTGCACATGCATGGCCAGTGGGCTGCAGAATTTGAGGACTACACACAAGCACCTAGCTGCGTGTACATTGCTCGCTGAATAACAAGGTAATATAATCATGAAAGCGCTTGCTCTGTGCTTTCCAGTGATACAACTCTTGTACCGATCCGATGACTCATCGCGTTATATTAATGGGATTGAGTGAACATGTCATTGAGCTCTATTTTGAGGAATTGCAAATGATCGAAAGCGCACCACAGCAACCTCCTTTAGTCCAACACAGCTGGAACTTCGTCACAAGAATCCTTAAGGTGCTGCAAAACATGTGCAAAAGACATAATGTGTGAATTCATTCTATGTTGGCAGCTAGCTCCATCTTTGTGTTTTGCTTGTGTCCGAAACGTGTGCTAATCCGGCATATATGGAACATATGGAATATATTCCAATGTACCGGGAATTATTGCTCACGCATGTACCGCAAAATCTGGCTTGCGCATTTGCATTGTGACAACCACGCTGCTTTTGTTGTGCGTGACTTTGCTGCTAGAGGGTGACTATCTTGAAGTAATAGCACCTGTTTCAAAACGCCTGCCCATTGCCCCCACCGGCACACAAGCCTGCCAAGGCAGCTCCACCCCAGTGACATGTGACCCTGATGCTCTGGGCAGTAGATAGACAAGTAAGCCTATATCTAAGCAAGCCGACCTTCAAACAGACATTCAAATTCTGCGGCACATGGGCATCAGTATCAAGTAAGCACCAGCAAATTTGTGGACGTGTCGCAAAATACAAAACGACACCCTTTTGCAAAAAAAGTAATTGAAACTGAGAGTCCCAAACAGAGAATCACAAAGTTGAGTGCACATCACAATGCATCCTGAGTGGATTCAGCCCTGTCCTGTGCCTCAGCCCCACCGATTGCACATTTCCCGCACGCAGGTGCGAACCAATGGACAAGCCACGCCTCTGCACACCTGGACACACTTTGTGGCTTTCCAATCTTCTGAATAGCGTGAACAGCACGGGTGCTGCATGCCTGCTGATGCGTCGGCGATTCAGTTGGGATGCATGCAGACCCCTCAAGGTGAAATAGCTGACCGCCTGCATGCACTAAAGCACAGCTCTTGCAGGATCAGCTGCGCCTCGACTGCCAGCTGCTGGTGCACCCCGGTGACCACGCCGGCCACCTCAAGGGCCACGGGCTGTCAAAATTTAGTCGGGATTCATGTGCCACCTGGGAGCTCAAGTGTTTCCGGGAGCGCACGGTGAACATCGCAAAGGAGATGGCGAGTCAGCATGCACACGCAGCCGCGGCGGCCAACGCGGCCGTCATGGCCACCCGGCACCAGGCTCACTCCCCGGGCCAGTGTTGCACCTCAGAAAACCTGCTTGCCTGTTCAGACGTCCCAGCAGCACCCGCGCGTGAGCACGTCACGGGTGCGACTGATTCTGACCATTTGACCTCTGTCTAGTGGCTGCCCGGCAGTTCTGCCGTGCGTAATCTGAGAGCTAAGATGTGCGCCGCCGTGACTCGTTATGTTGTACGCAGCATTCTGATTACCTGGCATGAAAAAGTACCCATTTTTTGGCTGCAAAAGGTTGCCAAACTCTGGCATGCTGCAATGTCACAAGGCTGCTGATTGCAGTGCACAGATCCCAAATTAGCGCTTAATTACAGCTTGTAGTTACACTGTCAGCTGCTCCCATGTCAATCGAGCGCACCACGTCATCAACGCAGGGTCCCGCTGAGGCTTCCTTCGCGTACGGGCAGCTGGAAAGCTCTGTCAGGAGGAGGCACAATGACGCCTGGAAGCTGTGCAGATCTCTCATGCCCGGAGAGTCTCGCGCTCGCCCGCCACGGCCGCACAGCAAACTCCCATGAGATGTTCTTGCTTTCGGACGTCGCTCAAGGGCGCATGTGCTCACTGATTGGCTTGGAGAACGTCTGGGCTGTGGTGAAGGATGTGGCCTTCCTGAAGGCGAATGAGGCTCCACCTGCAGACCGTCCGCACTGCAAATTTGTGCAACATGCACACGACCGCCGGTTCACCGACCTGATGCCTCCACAGGTATGCATGCTGCACAGCCAGTCAGTGCATGCGCGTGTAGTTGAGCTTTTACAGCTTGGAGCTGGCTCTCTGCACTTGACGTTGCACTGGCGTACAGTGCTGCGATGGTGTATGCTGCGGTGGCATTCGCAGCTATGCAGTGCAGGAATGGCATGGCAGGCTTCCACGCGGTCATGATCTGCAGGTGATCGAAGGTCCAAATCCTGTCCACAAGCCGCTGAAGCTGTTTGCTGGAGCTGGTGGCCTGGACCATGCAGCGCCAGAGCCAGGCTGGACAGTCGACAGCTGTGCGTCATCATGTCTGACCAATAAGGCAAACAAGCCTACTGAGGAGGTGTTCCACATGGGCGTGGAAGAGTTTGTGGTGATGTGTCAGGCCATTGACCAGCTCCAAGATCAGATGCAACTGGATAGCAACATAGCCAGTGTGGAACTACGCGACGTTGTGGAGGGAGCTGCCCATCGCTTCACTAGCCAAGGATCCGGCCTGAAGGCGTTCTTGAGAGATGTTCCGTCCAAAAACTGTACGACAGGGACGGAGTTCGATCTGAACAACAAGCAGGCTGTTAAAGCCGTACTTGAAGTGGCAAAAACGATGGGTACCTTTGCCGAGAGGCATGCCTATCGTGTGCAGACAAGAGCAGAGTTTGATGACGCCAAGAAGCCAGATGTGATGAAGGCGATCAATACCATCTATAGGAAGGTGCCCAGGAAGGAAGCAGCAGCAAGTAAGGCTGAGATTGAGGCCCTGCATCTAGATGAGCTATTTGTTGATGTGTATCTGCCCCATTTCATGCAGGTATGAGCCATTCATGCCATTCTTGCCAGTCACAACTTTCGCTGTCCTGCTGCCGCGGTTGCTTGTGTTGCTTTGGCCATGGCAGAGGATTGGGTGCTGTGCCTGATGGTGCAGAATTCACATAGCCTTTGAACTGCATTTGCCTGGTTCATCAATAACGTTTCCACGCTTTGGGTGTCAATGAGTGGACCTACAAGAGCTACTTGCAACATGCTGCAGACGAGACGTGGCGTATGTTTCCTCTGGCACCAGTGCTTTGTGCAGGTGTATGCACAATCATTTGCTCAGGCATTCAACTCGGGGACACCAACTGATGCCTCGGCTCACAATGGGGCAGAGTCCTGGGAGGTCACACTGGCGTGCATGAGATTTTTGCATGCCACCCTCGTTCCTCGGCTACACTCGGCGGTATGCCAGGCTGCATCGAGTGTGGGGAAAGTGGGTCCAAACATCCGACTTGGTGACAGGTGTGCATCGTGAGCCCCAGCAATTACTGGAAGAGAGCCTCCCGTGATGTCGCATCAGCACGACCTTTGCATGTCAAGGTCAGTCAAGGGCCATGTATACAGGTATGGCAAGATTCTGCGCATCACCGACGTCCGGCTGGCCGATGCTGCAGAGCGCTTCCCAATCACCACTAGGCTGAAGGGCTTCTTGAAGCACGAACTCATGCGGTGAGTACTCTTACACAATACGTCTCCGCACATGAGCCATGAATGTGCCAAATTGCTGTTGGATTGACTGGCTTCTGCACGGTCAGCTGCTTTGCTCCTCAGGTCCTTTTTTCCACCAGGTCAGACGCAGTGTAGGGTGGACACGAAGCTCTTCTTCTGCTGCAAGACAGAGTCTCTCACGTTGTGGCTTCCGACAGAAGCTATTCTTGCCAGCGGCGGCAAGCGGGTTCTGAAACACTTTATCAAGAGGCTGAAGCGAGACAGGAGGCTGCCCTGGCCCGGAGCAGTGTCGGTCATTTTGGCTGGACCCCCCTGCCAAGACATATCCAACGCGAATCCCCATAGCTCCAAGACGAATGTGATGGAAACGGACCAGGTACGAATCTCCGCCAACCTGGACGAGCAACCTGCCCATTGCAAAAGACTGCCGTATGTGATAGCTCTGTGATTGCTAGATCGCATGCAGGTTCGTAACAACATGGTATTTCCTCTGTTGAAAGCAGTGGAGTACTTTAGGCCACGCTTTGCCGTGATCGAGCAAGTACCAGCAGCATTGTCAACAGACAAGGGTGCCTACGCTACCACGGTGCAATGTCATCTGCTCACTCTTGGCTACCAGGTGGGCCCCATCACCCAATCACACTGCTACATATGCCAGGCATCCTATCCGGCAACAATCTAACTCTGTGAGCTGGCGATTTTATGGATCGATTGATCAGCCTGTGAACCTCGTGCTGCAACTGGAGGTTGTAACAGCTGTCTGAAAAACACACACATTGAATAGATCTGAGGCCTATGCCACCGAACGTGAGTGGTGACATCAATCATGCAGACACACGTACGTGTAATTTATTCAGAGGAGTTTGGAGCTCCTCAGAGCCGCCGCCGGATGTTTGTCCTGGCTGCAGCTCGGGGAGAGCTCCTACCAGAGTTCCCAGATGCCCTAGTGCCAACGAGGAAACAACTGGAACATCAGCAGCCAACAGAAGTCACCCCGGCAAGATGCAGCGGTAAGCATCGGTTGAGTCACGACAGTGCGACTGTGTCTCCACAGTCATCATCAGGTGCGAAGGCACTAATCTGGTAAGCTATGGCCCACTGCAATGCATTGCAGTAGCTTAGCTAGGATTGCATGCTTGCTCCTGGCCCCAGAAGAGGCACAAACATGCCCTGCTCTGTGTGCACGCATGTGTATTTTCTCATCGGCAGTCTGCCATGGGGCATCACTGTCGTTTGGCTGACACAGGTCTCAGGGGCGGGCATCATGAGAACAAGGAGGTTGGCGATCATAAGGCATGCCTGTGGGATGTGATCTCAGATCTTCCCCACGCAAGCAATAGTGCTTACTTAGGCATGATCAACACAAGTGACATCGCACCGCCACGCAGTGTGTTCCAGGTGCAGGTCCTCCTCAGATTTTTAGATACTTTAAAGTTTCGGTGGCCACTGATGATATGATCTCATGTAGCAGGTGATGGCATCATGTTGCTGGTCAAGTGTCTCTGCCTTGCCGATCGCCTGATATGTAAGGTAAAGAAAGGTAAATCTGAATCTACTGAGCCGTATCCTATTGACAACTCCGAGTTAACGGGACCACATATGCCGGGACCACATATGTTGTCTTTGCCTCAACAAGCATCCGCTGCTGGACTAGTGGAGGCTTCACTGACATGCTGGAGCTGTCCGTATCACGTCATGCTACTCTCAGCACTGTGTTCTTGCTGTTGCAGCAGTACAGCACACTGCCACGTGGGCACAGCGGAGACATGCCTTCGCGCCTCTGCATGGCATTGGGGGTCGTGCCGTACATGGTGATGGCTGCAGTCGTACTGCTGCGTCTGGACCTCAGTGAAGCTGAGGCAAGTGCTGCCTCAAGGCTACTCAAGGCGCTGAGCCATGGGGGCAAGTTGCCCGCACGCTTTGAGACAGTGCTGGGAGAAGAGCTCCTCAACTCCGGGCTGTCCAGTCTGCAGCGAAAGGTACATGCACAGATTGGTGCGTTGTTGTTCAACTGCTTCACAACACGCCACATTTGTGCATGTAAAACTGGCTTCTCATAATGAGAGCTAGCAGGTTTGTGCGGTCACCGGTCTGCCTGTGCATTGTTGCATGTGGGAAATAAGGAAGCCATGTATTGTGCGTCATAAGCTATAGCTTGCAAACTTTGCGACAAGAATGCATATGCTGTAGGTACTGTGCCTTCCGTGCTGGACCTGTCTAGCCGAACCAGTCTGGCAGGGATTCAGGCACACATACAGCATGTGTCCTCTGCAGTGTGCCAGGATGCCATGAACAGTATGGTTGCCCTTGGCCACCAGGCAGAGGCGGAACGAAAGTTCTGCGAACTGCTGAAGAGTATCTTCAGCTGCTGTCCGCCAGTAGCATCGTCTAGCTCGACGCCGGACCCAAGCGTCATGCAGATGCTGCAGCAGCAGCTTTACTATGCCAAGCAAGTCTTGGATGAAGTGGTGAGCGAGGTGCAGGCGCTTGGCTGTGAAGGTGGAGCCCCCAGGCCAGTGATCTGTCAGACATCACATTCAGCATGTATCTGAACTGAATGACGCAAAACATCGCCGATTTAAATGCTGACTGAGAGGCCGGGGCACGTTTTGCCGGCACTCATGTGATGGGTTGATCTGGGTGAAGCGACCGGCATGCGCTGATCATTGTTGAACGCGCCTGAGCATCATCCAGAAGAAGGGTGCCTGGCTCGTTGCCCATTCACTGCTCTCAATTCAGGCCTGTCTGATGGCGTAGGTACGGCAGAGGACATAGCCGACTGGAGGGACCATGATCGCAAAGACCCAGATGGCGGCACACGCAGATGGTCTTGCGCAGACCGGCTGCAGCGGGTCACCCTCACACCAGCTCTGAAAGAGATCCAATCGACGCTGCACAGCGAGTTGAAGAAAATCGATGAGAAGACGGGGACAGCGAGTCCATTCACTGGTGCGCATGTGTTAGGAAGCACCTCCGCTATGACCTGTACCTGCTGTGTACAGCCCGCGCAGGTGCCAGGACGCATCGCAGATGCGCCCACTCCGCCTCAGCATTACCAGCCTACCTGCACAAAACAGCCTGCGCTGAACATTGCTGCACTCTGGTAGAGTCCGCTCACCCAGGCACGTGTCCAATTTGAGACTAGCGCAAGGCATGGCTCTACAAGTGAGGTCTCACGAAGGCTGTCTTTGCGCAGGCTTTGAAAGGCAGCAGTGGATATTCAACCACGTGCCAGTGGAGCTGTCGCTGCATGACGAGGCGCTGATCGCCTCCATGAGCCCGGTGTGCGATAGGAACTTCACCACATTGCAGGCGCTCACCAAGTCCAAGCAAGCAGCCCAGGCAGCGGGCCGAAAAGCAGCAACACAGGCGCAGGAGGGCGTCCAGCTGCTGGTGTCCGGACGTCCAGCTCGCACACACGCGTTTGCAAAGAAGCCGCATGCATACCGCCGGCCTGAGCTGCATGCAGTGCCATCGACCGTGACTGGACAAGTTCGCCTGCAAGTGAACAGCACCGACAGCCACCCTGTGCTCGACCGGACGTTGACGCTGCTCGAGCTGAAGCGCTGTCAGGTATGCAAGCCTCCCGGGAATGGGTGCTGTCCGCATGTATGTGCTTGCCCCGACAGAGGCTGAGCACAGACGCAGGTAGCAGGAGCATTCAATGAATGCCGCACATGTATCTGTGCTTGCATGATCGCATTACCACAGCCGCATACCTTGTGACATGCGCGAATTGGACTCTGCAATCAGGACAGGTTTTGTGCCCTGTGATGACCAGGCTCTGAGTTCAAGTTCATCTGATGTGCTGTCGCCAGCTGGGTATTCACCACTGTCTTGGACCAATCACACCGAACATTACCTCTTTCTAGGGCTCCTGTGAGGACGACAGCTCCAACATCAGACTGATAAAGTCCTCTGCACTACACTGCCGCTTTGTGAAGTGGCGTGGGAGGCGTGCAGGGCTTCCCAGATCATTATACCTTGCTGGCGTTTCCGGACAGCGTGGAAGACCATCACAGTGGTGCCTTGAAGACTGCGCCCTCCAACAGCAACATACGCGGTCCAGGCCCCCCAGATAGCGGCCTCGATAAAGTGGGGCCGCGAACAAGCCTGAAGCATTCCATCAGTCTCCTGTTCAGCCTCTGCATTCGCGGAACCTCAATCTGGAGCATCCAGAAGTCTATGGCGCAGAACAAGTGGCGGCTAGTTGGTAACTCCGTCTCGGTGCCAGTGGCAAGACAAATAGGTGCATTTCGGGCTCCCACACGCTTGCTCGCGTCTCCAGACTCCCAGCCCTTTGCTTTGTAGCCTGACCAGCGTCCGCATCTTGTGTGCCATGCATGTATTACTCGTCGCAGTGCTCTAGATGAGTATGAATGCGCCATGGAGGTGCCTATGCCAGGACTGCAAAGCTCCGCGTTGGCCTACACAAGCCGGTGCTGCGGTCATGTTGCAAGCTGCAATGGCCGCCTCATTTTCTGTGGTGGGCATGGAGGCTGCAACAATGGCTGCCTGTCCCACACAGTTCAGACGGGCAATCTGCTTCTTGCGCGCGTGCTCTGAGCGTTCGTATCGGATCATCGACCGCGCCCCACTCCCACAGAACCCCCCCACCCCCCAACCCCAGGCCACCCGTTTTCCCCTGGCAGCCCCTCCGATCGCCCTCAACGTTACAGGATGTTTACGTATGTGCTCGTATTCTCTGTTTTGTCTGCAAGTCTCACCATACACATACATATTCCCTTGCTGCAGGCACCCGTCTGCAGGTCGCCATGCAGGGCACCAGGGGCAGCCCAGACAGAGCTCCCACGGCGCACACTGCCGCCGCTGGGGGGCCCTCCCACCGGCTGACGTTCCCGCTCAGCTCTCCTCCCCCCACCGACCCCCCGCGGCCCCCAGGGAGCTTCCATGATGCCCACTCAGAGTGGCAGCAGGCCGTGGAACAGCATCAGGTAGCGCGGGGTAGAGCAGCGCAGCGTGCTGGACCCATGCGAGCACATCCAGACACCCACGCAAGCTTCATCGGAAATGCCTTTGGAAATCAGCTGCCGGAGTTCCTGAGCGCGGCTCTACGCGGCAGTGCACCGCACTCTCCGGCAGCAGCCCAGGCCGAGGCTAGTGGGGACTGTGCGGTGGATGGCAAGGGACAGGGGTATCGGCTGCCGTATGGGCTGGCGTGGGAGGGGCCAGAGGTGGCACGCCTGGCGGCGCTCTGGGCCGGGTTGCAGGAGGCGCAGCCCCCTGGGGCACGGCACCCTGGCGTGCAGGCACGCCCAGCAGGCAGGGGCCAGCGGCCACAGGGCCGGCGGCCGCGTGCTCCGGGACGGGGGCGGGCCAAGGCTGGGAGGCGGCGGGTGCCGGACAGCAGCGAGAGCGAGGCAGACAGCGAGAGCAGCTCAGACAGTGATGAACCGAACATGACCACGTCAGCAGGCGCTACAGACAAAACAAGTGACTCGTCTTCTGAGAGCAGCGAGAGCAGCGAAGCCGAGTCATCAGGGGAGGAGCCAGCACCACATCGATCGCCCACCGCTCATGCCGCGCCAAAATCACCATCACCGGGGGGTCGGCGTGTGCATGCCCAGGCTCCAGGGATGCAGACACCAAGCAGGGTGAAGGCCCTGCCTCTGCCTCGAATGGGTGCGAGCACAGGAGGTGCGCGGATGTGCTGTGGCCATTGGCGTTTCCCCGCCCGATCATGCGTCTGACGATCGCATATCTGCACACACGCCGTGATCACCACATTCTTGCAGTGCTGTCAAAATGCTCCATCGCATGAAGCGGCCACTGTTGCCCATGTGGCACCCCTGCAACAACTGCTGACAGGGCGTACATGCAGGCCCCCAATCGCATGCAGGATCGTAGCAATTGCTGTACTTTGATGCCGGTTGGGTCGTTCGATAGTAGCCGACGCTGCTGCAGGTTGCGCGGCCGGAGCGTATACATTAGATCTGCCAAACAGCCCTCAGGAGGATTGCGGTGGCGGGCGCAGGGGATTAGCGGAGCGGCAAGATGACCAGCCGGGCTTTGTTGACTTGACAGCCGACACCAGCAGCGATGAGAGCATGCCAGAGTTCCCTGCAAGCCCGCAGCTGCACACCCCGGCGGCCAGACCCCACAGCGGGGGTGAACCGCTTCCACACGAAGCTACCACACCGTTCAAGCGGATCCGGCTGAGGAAGCGTAAGCGTAAGCGCTCGCGTGCTCGGGCTGACGCTGCTCAATGCCCCGCGCCGGAGCCTGTGGCGCGGCTGGGCTCCAGCGGACCCTCGCCTCCTTCCAGGGCTGGCACCCCCAGTGCCTCTGCGCCAGCGGCTGTGCCCGCGGTGAGGCCTCGTGGCGAGGTGCACCAAGCGGAGTTCACGAGAATTAGAATGCATCGAGTCCCCAGTGCGGTGCTGACGATTTCGGATGACGATTCAGCTGAGGCGGCATGTGGCATGCATGGGGTTCGGGGCAGTAGTGAAGGTACGGCTCGGGTTGCTGCGGAGGGTGGCATGCTTGTGGAAAGCAGGTCAGCTGGCAGCAGTGGAGCTGCAAACGGGGGCCCAGGAGGCTCCGGGCAGGTAGACGGCTGTGATGAGCGGGTGGCAGAGGTCGGGGGCAGTGAGCAAGAGCGTGCGCCAGCTGGGGGTCGCATGGCCGGCACTGCTGAGTCGTCTGGGTCTGGCGGCACCTTTGGGAAGGGCAACGAATATGATGGGGCCTATGCGTTCGAATCTGATTAGTCAAAGATGTAGCCGTGTGCATGTGTGTGTCAGGTCATGTTTCGTCAGTCGCATAGCCGTTTTCAGTGTAGCCGTAAGGAGAGATATTTCAGTGTCGTTGGGATTGATACATTGGTCATGAATAATTCGATGCATTGTCTGATGGCCGTGAGATGTGAGCGTGCTTTCCGAAGATTTTAAATGATGCCTTAGCACTGGGCCTGCCTTGCTTTGCTAAACTACAGTGATAACCTTGGAATCTCTGTGCACCAACCTGTTGTATGCATGCAATTAGGTAGGCCAGCATGCACTGGAGGCCGAATGACAGCCCCCGAGCCTTTGGAAGCTTGTGCACTGCCAATCCAAACAGCAGCACAGGTATCGCAATCTAGCTTTGCACCAGCGAAGGATCCATTGAATACACACCGCAATATCTCCCGGTTCCAGAGAGACAGGTGTAATGCTCGCGCTCGGCGGGGGGCCACACGCTGCAGGCCTGATCAACGCGAGCCAAAGCGCCGACCGTCGGGCGTGCAGTCCGCTCGACCTGCCTGAGCGGCTCCCAAGGCTGTATCCAACATGCATGTACCCCAGCCGCCCCAGGCACTCCTGGCAGCTCGCGGGGCCTCAGGGTGAACTCGCCGCCCCCCACGTACAGATGGGGAACCCTGGCCGCCGCAGAAAACCCACGTAACGCATAACGCTGGGTTTTCTAGGTAACAAGCTAGGTATATATAATCAGGAATTTTTGGGGTGACTTGCGAAACAAAAATCAGATTTATTAGACCTAGACCCCATGTAACGCTGCCCTTTTTGTCGATGGACTTAATTTAGTACGGTATATACTACAGTGCTTGATTATAATCATCCATACAATTGGCGCACATGTTATGATCATCAGAGACTTTGATGATCATTTATTATAGATACTGTGTTCACACCACAGAGGGCAAAATGTTGTTTCCATGAAGGTGGCGGCCAGGGACTGCGGTGCATCCGGGTGGCGCTGCTAGAGTGCACAGCACCCCCCGGCTCCCGCCGGGCGCAAACACGGTGCATGCGTCCCCAGCCCCTGCGACCCCTCCCCTTCACCACCCACGCGTGGATAGTCTAGACCCCATCCCTGCCCCTGTGCACACTGCCCCCTGCGCTCCATGCTGCGCACTGAGGCTACCCCGAGCATGACACACCCGTCCCGTGCAATGCAGCCAATACCTGCGCTGCGGGCGGGGATGAGTCTGAGTGCCCATGGTGGACGTTGGCGGGGATCTTGGCGATAGTCGGGCAGGGAAGGGCCTCCTACCGCTCAGGCCTGCTGGCCAGCGAGCGGCAACTTGGCAGGAGGTTGTCGCACGGGAGCGTGAGTCTGATCGAAATGGCCTTGCCCGCGTGGCGTGGCGGTAGCGGGGCAGCAGCGCGGCATTGGCGGGCGACTGCGTGGTAGAGAGTCGGGTACTATCTGAGGTAGAAAAGTGCACTGGTTGTTGCTGGTTACATGACAGTCACGGACAGACACGAAATGATTCGGCCTTGCCAAAGGGCCTCATCAGATGTCTAGGTGAGTCAAGCAAACAACATCGATACCAGAAAGCATGTTCCTAATGTGTGGCCCTCGAGAATGAGGCTGTCCGTGTCCGGCAATCCACCGTAGAGTCGTGGACAGATCGCGCGCATGCTCAGGATCCTGCTGGGCCGGTCCAGCTGGATCCAGGACCTCCAGGTACGAGACCTGCAGCCGCAGCGATCCCGCGTCGATCGACGCCGCTGAAAGATTTTCAAAGTGGGCAGCCTCATGCAATGTCAGTGGAGAAGCGGCTGCTGCTGTGGCGTGCATTGTCTCGGTAGTCCACCTTCACCTCGCGGGCAGGTGCATTCATCAACGCGCGAATCGACGGAAGGGATGAGCTCTATCAGTTTGGTGTGCTCTTTTCACTACTTATGCCTGAATATTACGCTGAAGGCACCGTAAATGTGGCAGCGTGCACAAAGACATCATGCGCATCTTCGTAATTGTGATCATGGTGCACGCTTAGGCTTCGTGGGTCAGGAAAGGGCGTTCCTCTGGGGCACGAGGCATCCAACGAAGCACACTGATGAAGGCTGCAATATCCACCTCATTCAGCCAGGCGGTCGCGAGTTGGGGTCTGTTGGAGGAGCAATTGCAAGGCTACCCGAGTGTCATTGAAGCATATGCTGATCCAGCGAACGTGCGCAGTCTAATCCGGTCTGCAATCGAAATGCACACATCTGGCATCATTCTAGAGGGTGTCACTCCTTGAATCGGTGTGGACGTGCGGGTGAACCTGCGCTGGCTTGTGTGATGTGTGAGTGTTCTGATCACCACAAGCCCACTAACCCAGCCATCAATCGAATACAGGGGGACGCCAGCCCGCTTTCATTACTGAGGCTATTTGGCACAGATGGGACGCCACGCGTGAAGTTTTATCGAGATCACGCTGCATGGTGTCCATACTGCCAGCGCGTGTGGTTGCTGCTAGAAGAGAAGCGAATTCCTTACACAGGTGTGCTAGCACTGCACAACGCCACGGTCAGCCCCGACCAATTCTGATGGATGTCTTACCTCAGCATGTTCTTGTGCGACTGTGCAGTCGAGAAGATCAATATGCGATGCTATGGAGACAAGCCGGACTCATTCCTGGCGAAGGTGCCCCGCGGCTTGCTTCCAGTGATTGAGCTAGATGGCCAGGTCATGACAGAATCTGCTGAGATCATGAAGGTTCTCGAGTACGAGTTCCGAGATGTTCCTTTGCTCCCACCAGAAACCGACCGCATCAGGTGTGTAATCAACTGCGCTACATTGAATCAGGCGTTGATTCAATATGTGAACCACGTTAGCAACCTATGATATCTATGCCAGGGCTACAGATATCCTCCTATACAGGAAAGCAGAGGATCTCCTTGGCTTGGAACGCAAACTCTTCTCCTCTTGGATGGGCTGGCTCACTTCCAGCTGGATGCACGACATGAACAAGGCAGGCTTTGTGAAGACGCTGAAGACGGTTGATCAGGAGCTCCAGAGCTCTGAGGTGTACACTTCGCCCCCCACAGTGCAGACTTGAACAGCGCATTTGATGTGCGCATTGTAGCTCCTGTAGTCTCACAGCACACACTAGACGTTGCAGTGCAGACAGAGAAAGACCAGGTCGTGGCTGTCACATGCAGGGGATGAGTGTCAATGTGCATCTGGCCGCCCTGACGGTGCTTGTGTGCTGCAGGGGCCCCTGTTCATGGGCAAGGACTTCTCCTACGTGGACGCAGTATTTGCGCCATTCCTTGAGCGCATGGTGGCCAGTCTCGCATACTACAAAGGATTCCACATGAGGGGCACGGGGGAGTTTCCAGGCATCGAGTCGTGGTTCGATGCGATGGAGCAGCGACCGGCGTATCTTGCGACCCGTTCGGACCACTACACGCACTGCCACGATCTGCCCCCCCAGCTTGGCGGTGCGTTTCAGCAGCACGACACATCACATTGACGCGGCTTCCCTGCGCCGCTGCACCGACTCGATTATCAGCGATCCGACTGGGGGTAGTGAATCGCTTCAAGTACCCCCCCATCCGTGGCCGTATGTGTCTCAAAAGGGCGCTCAGCGGCTTTGCAGGCTGTGAGATGCACAAGGACGGCGAGGCAGTTGCAAGCGCGATCAATGGCCAGGACGGGAAGACCTGGCACCTGCCACTGCCGCCCCTGACGGGCACAAGCCTCCCAGAGGTTTTTAGCCCAGGCGAGGCGCCAGAGTCCGATCGCGCACGTGCCGCCTACAGGCTCGTGAAGAACCATGCCGCAGTCGCACGCTTCGCAGCACGTGGAGCCGGCCAGCCTGGCGCGAGGCCTGTGTGGGCCCCGCTATCGGACCCATCAGCAGTGCCAAACGAAGCTGTCGTGGAGCATGTGGATGCTGCGCTGCAATGCGTAGCAGCTGCACTGCTGGACGGGCCAGACACCTGTGCAGATGTTGTGAAAGCATTCAAGGTGCTGCTCCTACCTTTGCTGTCAGAGAGGCATGTATATCGAGCTGCGAGACCCAGCATGTTGAGATATTCATGTCCGCCTGGCTTGCGGTGAGATGGAGGCATCATGGGTGATTCTGCATGATGAGGCATAGGGGTGAATGAGGCAGGTGATGACTCATCAGCCAGAATTGATCGGCATGCCCATGCAGGACGATGTCTCCCGGAAGCAAGGCCATATCGAAGGCGTAGCAGTGTCTCTGGAGTACTTGAGAGATCGGGTTGGGGTGCCTCGGGACCTACCACTGCCTGCTGCACGACAGCTGCGGGCACACCTGAACTGGTTCATCGACTGTTTGAGAGACTGAATGCAACTGTAAGCATTGTCGCCTTTTGAGGGATCCCAATGTCATACCACCATTCACCCAGAAAATGTTACAATGCCGTATTCGCAGACACCTCACACCATTTTGCCGTGGCGTGTAAAGGACGTGGTGAACCGAAGCACACTGGGGCCTTTCATGCCACCTGTGCCTGGAAAAGTGCTGCAGCATGACGGATATGCCCATAGAAATTTAAATCCTGACCACTGTATGACACAGCCCTCGCTCTGTGCACGGCATTTGATGGACTACATATTTGTGCCCGGGTTTCTAGCCTGTGCCAGAAACGAACAGCTGGAGCACTGCTTTGTGAACCTAGGGCAGTTGACATACGCAAGGATGTTCACAAAACTCGACAGCGGAACGGGGCTGCGGGCGAACGGCCAAATTAAATTGTGACTCACTGGCATCACCAGCCTGGCTTTTTGTACCCCTCTCTAAACCTGTGCCAGACAAATAAATACCAACCCCCCCCCCCCCCCCCCCCCTGTTGCATCACTGGAATCACCAGTATATCACACAATTACTGCAGCTACTGAAAACTACATTCGCAGCAGCCACGGGGCGAATACCAGCGTCAATTATCTCTGCGTGTGCCAGACAGGCTTATTGCTGCGGCACCTGCGGGGGGATCTGTGGTGAAGCCACAGCAGGAGCAACAACAGCTCCAGTCGCCACAACTCCTGCACATATCAGCACAGCTGCAGCTCTTCCATGGCAACCTAACCACACTTTAGCCAAAGCAATGCACGTGCAGGCTACAGGCAGGCACATGCTTATGGTACGTCATGCGGGTAGCGGCGCACCATCCGGCACAATGGCAGTCTCCTGCAGGACGGGTGCGGCAAGAACCTCAGCCTCGGGCGGAGGAGGTGGAGGTGGCGGGAAGACCTCAGAGTCGGACTCCGACCAGAGGCCGCGGAAGCGCTCGGGCCGTTCTGCAACTGGCACAGAGTCGGGCCCGAGGCGTGTGCTTAGGGGCCGGTCAAACCGGCACACCGGGTGCGGGATCAGCGCTCCCTGCCCTTGCAGGCAGTCCATGTACGCATTTGTCTCGGCACGGTGTGCAAGAGCGGCGAAGAGGAGGGGCACAGCGACGTTGTTGTCCAAGGACACGACAGTACCATTTGCCCCCTGTACGCGGTGGTCCGAGGTGGAGTCCCGGAAGCCTGGGAGCCACAGCAGGGCGCCATTGAGGCGGTGCACGTTGTCGACGTCTGTCGTCGCTGCGGATAGATCGCACGGGGAGGGGTAGCTGGGGCACGACGCGCCTCGGTGCCATAACCGCCTGTAGTCGCGCGAGTTGAAGCCTGTGAGCAGCGGCTTGCGGAAGTTGACGCCGAGCAGCAGGCGCCCCTGAGCCTCTGCGAAGCAATGGAAGCCTGCAGAGACATGCCCAGTGAGCCCAGATGATGCACAGGGACACATGTGAACCACTGGGGGATGAATATGGCGCTGTCTGGAACAGCGGTAAAAAGAATAGAATGGGGAAGCCGTGCCTGTGAGGAAATAACCGTTGAGCTCTGCTGGGCCCCACTGCCGGGCTGCGTGCACGTAAGTGGCAGCGATTGAGGCAGCCATGACGGTATCCCCGAGCATCATGCTCTCAGGGTGGTGCGCACGGCCGAACGTGGTATAGCGTACGGCACCGGAGCAGATCCAGTCCCAGATCCACGACTGCGCCGCTGAGTGGAAGGACCAGTCTTTCGTGATGACGGCAGCGTGTACGAGGGCAACGTTGTTGAGGTAGTCCAAGGACACCGCCATGCTGTCGCGCTCAGCGTACGCGAGCTCAAACGTCGTGCGACATGCTGCGTAGTAGAATGCGAGGTGGGTCGAATTCTTGTTCGGGAATCCCCCGTAATCGTCAAGTGACGCCCGGAGCAGCCAGGTTGACGCCCAGAAGAGGTCGTCGAGGTAGGAGTTGGACGGGTAGTGGTCTGCTACCGGCAGGCTGGTGATGTTTTCCGCATTGGTGTACAGAGTCGGGCTGTAGAGGGCTGACTGGAACAGGCGGTGGGAGAGCGCGATGTTCTGCTCGGCAAGCGGGTCCTCAATGCGGTCAAACTTGTACAGCGCAAGAGTGCCAGACACGACACCTGCGACGATCTGAGACGCGAGGTCGGCGGGGGAAGAGGCGCCTGTGACACTGCTGCCCATCGGCACAGTCAGCACCGGCTGATCTTCCTTGACGTCCTCCGGCCGGTTCCACTGCTGCCGCTGCAGCCGGATGTCACCCACCTGCGTTCAAGATGCAGTCAGGCAGCGACCATGGCAGCCGTCACGACTAAACAGCCGTGATGTATCCATCCCTGTCATGGCATAGCCTGGAGCAAGCGAATGTTCACAGCAGCTGTCATGGGGGCCGCCTGCATACCTGGAACACGAGCTGGTCAGCCGCTGTGCCATTGGGGTTGGAGAGGTTGGGCACGTAGCACGCCTTCACGTACTCCATGCCGTGCTGCACGAGGTCCAGTGCGCTATTCAGCCGCTCCTCGTCCTTCGCCCACCATTGCTGAAAGTCCAGCAGCGACCACGCCAGCATCGACGTCGTCATCGCGACATGCGTCGTCAGTTTCACAGGCCCGATCTCGCCGTCAGTGAAGAAGCCGCCAGACAAGTTCACGGTCGTGCGGTTGATCGAGACGGGCTCGCCCAGGGCGCCGTATTGCGTCTGGGTGAACTCACCGAAGGTATCCTCCGTGGTTTTGCGCCAGTCGACGGGGTACGGCGCCATGATCAGGCCACCGCGCTGCGCGTACAAGAAATCAAGCGAGAGGTCAGTCGCGCGGACGTAGTTCTCCTCGCGGGGGTAAAGCACCCAGAGCAGGATGAGGGCCAGGACGGAGATGAGACTCTGCGTGTAGAGCATGAACGTGCACATGAAGCGCAGCACAGCGCTCGAGCCGAAGCGGGCATAGGTGAGGAGCAGCAGGTGGGGCACGATGTTGTACAGCACCCAGCACAGCGCGATCGCCTTCGGCGCGTTGACGTTGATGTCAAAGTCGACGATGCCGCAGAGGAAGGCGAGGATGGAGAGGAGCACGAGCAGGAGGGACGGCCCGATCTCCTTCAGGCTGACGGAGCTCCGCTGGGCGCCCTTGCTGGTGGACTTGAACGTGAGGCCCTTGCCGGCGATCTGCTTGAACGGCGTGAGCAGCGCGGCCTTGCCGAACGGCCAGAACATGATCGAAGTGCCGACGTTGGCGAGCCACAGAGCGCGGAACTCGCGCATGGAGCGGCAGTAGTACGTCACAGAGTGCAGCGCCACGTAGTACACCGTGATGGCGATGACGGTCAGGAGGTTCAGCGCGATCGGGAAGTAGCCAAAGAGCAGCGTGATGATCGGCACGAGCGTCATGACCGGGATGGCAATCGCTGCACACACGACCTGGCGTCAGTCTCAGCCGGCTCCATCGGAACCTGCCCCCGGCCCAGCGCAGAGGGTGGTGGCCATGTACCTCGGCCAGCCTAGTCAAATGTGCAACAGGGATCATACCTGCAGAGATGTACGAGAGGCAGGTGGATGAGTAGCAGAGCTGGAAGACAATCCCCAGGCGGCGATCAACAAGCGGGCACTGGCTGGACCAGAACGTCTGGAAATGGCCTTTGCACCAACGGGAGCGCTGCTGAAAGATCTGTCGCACTTCTTCCGGCGCCTCACCAATCGCATTGTACTGCTGCACATAGCGGCACTGCCAACCCCACTTCTTCTGCACATCAACATTCATTGCCGTCTGTCACCGCGGCACTCATGCACTTACAACTTGCGCACACACAAACAAGTGAGTGCAGCATTGGCACCTGCTGTGTCCTTTGCACGTTGTCGGGACATCCCAGATAGGAGCGCACCATACGCATACCCAGCTCCCAATCCTCAGTGACCGAGTCCACTGGGAACCAGCCGCAGTCTTGTAGAGCGCGGCACCGCAAAATCATATTCGTTCCTGTGAGTGAGATGAAACCGAGGGCATCCATGCCTGGCTGCATCTTTTCCCAGAAATGGACGTTCTGATGGTTGAATATGTCCATGTCTGGGTCCACATTGAACATGAGCTGGGGCGAAAGGGCCACTGCCACATTGTCGCCACTGTCAATGTACGGCATGAGAGCTGTGAAAAACGTGCGGGAGCATGACTGGTCAGCATCAAAGAGGCACATGACCTCCGTCAAGGGAATGTTGGGGACCTCGTCATCTCCCCGATCCTCAGCGTAAATGAGCTTCAGGCAGTGATTCAAGTTCTCAGACTTGCCATTAAGCGTTTTGCCAGCAGAGCGCTTGCGGCCAGTGACATATATCACCTGTGGGCCGGCAGTGTTGGCCAGGCTGTCACAAAACTTGCGCTTGTCAGCCTTCTTGCCATCGTCACATAGATAAATCGACACTGTGCAACCTGGCGGGATAATCGCACGGCGCGCCGCGAGCACCGTCCGTTGGACAATTGGCAATGGCTCAGAGTAGCATGGCACCAGAACGCGGATATGGTAGTGCCGACGCAGGTTAGGATCAGACTCCCTAGCGATGATGTCTGAGTTGTCTGGAAGTGCAATGAGCCATATGCCGTAGAAAATGATCGAGATGGCACCCATCATCTCAATGCCGAAAACGACAGCACCATACCAAGCCAGGTAATCAAGAGGCCAGATGGAGTACTTCACGCGTATGTATGCATAGGCACCGGTGACGACGACGAAGAAAAAGAAGAAGAAGCAGCCAAGGATATCGTAATGAACCTTGCGGAAGAAAGGCTGAAACGTTTTGTCTTCATCTATGAGGTCTGCATGTGAAGGAATCCTGCACATGAATAACTGTGAGCAGCCCCATGACCGCACAAAACGCAGGAGACAAGATCCTGGTCTGACACATACCGACATCGTTTCATGTACTCGGCCACCTCTTGATCGTCGTTGTCCTCTAGCTGCGACGGGGTGTTTTCACTGGCCTCGGCAAGGCGCATATCGAAAACTGGTGATCCATTGGCAAGGCCGCTCTGAAACGCTATAAGCTGCTGCTCGAGCGTCTGTATGGTCCGTTCGTAGTAAAGCTCCTTGTTGTGCTCCTGCCCATCGACTGCAAATGCCTCCGCGTAAGTAAAACCACAAGGCATCCCCGCAAAATTTGACACACACCATAGCCTAGAGTGCAGCATGCGAAACTCACATCTATGTGTGGCGGCTTTGGCGAATCCCTCCGTAATCCCCGCCAGTCGCGTAGTACGTGTCGCATCGCCTCCCACCGCTTCAGCCCACGATTCATGCTTATCAGCGATTTCATTTTGTTGACGTATAACTTCTTCGAGAATATCATCAAGCTGCGTAGTACTGGCTAGGTCGGTCTGTGTTGACAACAATTCTGAAGCGCGGGACAGCTGCCCCAGGGCTCCAGTGATCTTCTGCTGAAGTGACTCCTGGACATACACAACTGGCTAATGGTTCTACTGACCGCGACAAGGAGCCAGCGGACGGGCAGTTACGTTCCTACAGCAGATGATGTCACAGAGTAGCGACCACGCGCAACCTGACAGCACCATTGCGCCCACTACACAGATCAAACACCTTCAAGTATCCCAAACAGATGCAGTTCCGATGCTCACGCACCTGTAGGCGCTCAGGGTCTGCGTGAAGTAGCCCCGTCGTGGCTCCTGGTGCTGCGCGGGCGCTACTGCCCAGCTTTTGCCGGGATGAGATATCGGCAGACACCATCTATCTACACAGCTTCGAGCTGCGAGACTTGCGGACTTGCAATCGCAGCTTACTACTTATATGCGCTGATCTTTTAAGAAAAATCTGAAACGACCTGGGGCCACCCAGGCGATATGTTTATGAGCACAAACACTTAATTCCACGTAGAGCTGCTACTACTCGCGACAACTCCTTGTTCTCCACATTGCCCTTCTGGTAAACCAGCATGACAACGCAACCCAGATGAGCTGGCTGCACGCGCGCCGATCATTGAGGATCCTACTTTACGCCTTGCAGGCGCGTCACGTTTGATGCGATTGACGCTGACTGTGGACAAAAGGCTGTTGCGTCCGGTGTTCGGTGGAGCTTGGTGTGATGGGGAGTGACGACGTAACGCGAGTGGCTGCAGCTGTTCGCGCCCGCTGCACGTTGGGGGCAACGCAGGATGTAATCGTACCGGCATCTGCATGACGATGTTGCCGAAAGGCAGGATTTTTCTGTTGTATCCGACGTCCCTGATCGCAGCAGATGCACAGTGAGGGGTCAAATTCATGCTCTGGAACTACGCGTACGCCTCTCAAGGCTTTAATGTTTTCACGATGGGAGTTCCGAGATGACACCGCTGCCTGCAGTGCCCGCGAAGGCAGCTAATGTTGCGTTGCTTGGCATCCTGGTACGCCGATGACGTGAGCTTTGTGCAGCTTTGATTCATGCGGAGGCTGTCCTTCAGCAATCCCCACGCGCGAATGATGAACGCAGTCCCTTCGCGTGACAGCTGCGTCGCGTGGCTTCGAGTGCGCCATCAGCCGCAGTTCGCTGAGCCGGCTGCACCGCGGCGCCGCGAGAAAGGGATGATCCTACGACCAGGCACATCCTCCCAGCACAGGCTGAGTTCTTTCTGTCACAAGAGGCTGAACGCCGGTACGGCAGATATGATTTTGTGGCCACTTGCGGCTGTTTTCGCCGTGCGACCAGTTCATAAAGAGTAGCCTCGTCCACGAAGATCAAACAGCTTGCTGGGGGCAGCGCTGCCAATGGTATTGCGAAGCACACAGTTTTGTACGCCAAGGTCAAATGTGCAACATGCGTCTCCCTAGCACTTTGTGCCAAAAGGTGGGCTCAAACTATCTAAGGCCACGAACGTGCTCAGACTTTGACATCACGGGTGGTGTGCGATTCGTTCGGCAGTTGATATTGGAATGGGGGGGTGCTGCGGAGGACGGGGGTGCTGCGGAGACGCGGGACGTGCAGAAACGCACTGCTTATCGTTTGTACGACCCTGATGCGTATAGTTTCGTGCCGTTGTCGCATGAGACGCATGGTCGCTTGGGGCGGCCTGCCATGAGTCACTTGAATCGGCTGGCGGAGGTTGCGTCTCGGTGTGGTAATGTGAACCATGCTTTGTTTGTGACGAATGCTCTGCGCCGGTTGAGTGTGGCGTTGTGCAAGGGGAATGCTCTTGTGCTCCGTGCGGGGCTTCAATCTTTGGCTGGCATCACTGGCCGAGCTGTGGTACGTGCTCGTGCCCGGCCTAGTGCCATGACTGCGTGAGTGGATTTGCGTGTGTATTCCTGGCAACGGCTCGATGCCCTGCCTCTGTCCTTTGTAACTACATACATACACCCGGCGGCGGCGCCGGCGGCGCCGGGTGGTCAGGATCCGGCGGGGCCTGGGGAGCAGGCCGCTGCCGCGCAGGCAATGGCGCTGGATCAGGTGTTCAGGGCAGTGGCCCAGGAGAAACTGGGGGACATCATGTTTATGCCGCCGGGTGACCCTTTGTGCATAGGAGATGTGTCAGTTGTGAACCCCTGTGCTGCGGGACGTGCAGAAACGCACTGCTTATCGTTTGTACGACCCTGATGCGTATAGTTTCGTGCCGTTATCGCATGAGACGCATGGTCGCTTGGGGCGGCCTGCCATGAATCACTTGAATCGGCTGGCGGAGGTTGCGTCTCGGTGTGGTAAGGTGAACCGTGCTTTGTTTGTGACGAATGCTCTGCGCCGGTTGAGTGTGGCGTTGTGCAAGGGGAATGCTCTTGTGCTCCGTGCGGGGCTTCAATCTTTGGCTGGCATCACCGGCCGAGCTGTGGTACGTGCTCGTGCCCGGCCTAGTGCCATGACTGCGTGAGTGGATTTGCGTGTGAATTCCTAGCAATGGCTCGATGCCGGCCTCTATCCTTTGTAACTACATACATACATACAGGTGAATGTCATCATGCAAGTCCCGCAGGACGATCCTCGTGCGGCCGCACAAGCCGTCCTTCCAGCGCGCCTCGGTGGCCTGGGCGTCATGTCCACGCCGCCGGAGGTCGCAGACGGAGCGTACCTCGCTGCATCTGCGGTGAGCCACAAGGCATTCGCAGGAGGCCCCGAGCGCATGCAGCCGTTCTGGGGGCCGCACGGGCAACACTTGCAGGAAACCTGGCAGGCCCTCAACGTCGCTCAGCAGCTCCATCCGGAGCTGCCCGGCGAGCGGCGACACCATCGCCAAGGTGTTACCTGGTATGCAGCAGCGTGTCACCAAGGTGGTTGCCCTGCGCCGCCAGGCGGCACTGCTTGCCAGCCATGATGTCACCACGCTCGAGGGTGCATGCAACTTGGCACGGCTTCGCAGCTGTGCTTGCCGTGCAGCCACCCTTTGGTTGAGCACACTGCCGCGCTGCGCATGACTGACATTGAGTTCATGCTGTGCATCAGGTGTCTCCTACGCTTGTTCCCAGCCCCTCCCAATGCAGTCGGCTCGCGCTGCGGATGTGGCACATTCGTACAGCCGCATGATCTCGACCACGCGATGAATTGCACACACAATGCGGGGACGTGGACTTCGCGCCACAATATCGTTGAAAACCAATGGCGCGAGATCGGGTCCCACGCATGTGTGGCATCCACGCGCATCCCGCGCACAGCGCCGTTCGTCCGCGCACGGCTCGCGGCCGCTCTGAGGCAGATCCATGCTGGCCCGCCGTGTCCGCCCCCTGCTCCTCCCCAGCCGCCTCCCAGATCACGGGCCCTTCTCGTGGGGCGACCTTGCCCGCGGAGCCGATGCCTGCAGCCCCGCCGCCGCCGCCGGTCGCGCGTGCGGACGCGGCACCGGTACCTGCGACTGCTCCGGCCGCCGACGCTGATGCTGGAAACAGCGCCCGGATGGGGCGCCACTCGCCAGATGCAGCGCAGGCTGCGGCCCTGGCGGCGGCAGCGGCGCCCGCGGCGGCAGCGGCGCCGGGTGGTCAGGATCCGGCGGGGCATGGGGAGCAGGCCGCTGCCGTGCAGGCGACGGCGCTGGAGCGGGTGTTCAGGGCGGTGGCCCAGGAGAAACTGGGGGACATCATGTTTATGCCGCCGGGTGACGCTTTGTGCATAGGGGATGTGTCGGTTGTGAACCCCTGTGCTGATACCTATTGCGGCTGAGCGGCGCGGGAGGACGGGGGTGCTGCGGAGACGCGGGACCTGCAGAAACGCACTGGTTATCGTTTGTACGACCCTGATGCGTATAGTTTTGTGCTGTTATCGCATGAGACGCATATTCGCTTGGGACAGCCTGCCATGAATCACTCGAATCGGCTGGCGGAGGTTGCGTCTCGGTGTGGTAAGGTGAACCGTGCTTTGTTTGTGACGAATGCTTTGCGCCGGGTGAGTGTGGCGTTGTGCAAAGGGAATGCGAGTGTGCTCCGTGCGGGGCTTCAATCGTTGGCTGGAATCACCGGCAGGGCTGTGGCACACGCTTGTGCCCGGCCTAGTGCCATGGATGAGTAAGTGGATTTGCGAGTGGATTCCGAGAAAGGGCTCGATGCCTGGCCTCGGTCCTTTGTCACCGTACATACCAGTGCCCGGACTAGTGCCATGAATGAGTGAGTGGATTTGCGAGTGGTTTCCGAGAAACGGCTCGATGCCCGGCCGCTGTCGTTTGTAACTAGACCCGTACATGTGCATTTTTGGAGGCACGGGCCACAATCTTTCATTTTTGGATGAACAGTCGCTCCACGCCTCTGATTGAGAGTCAGTCAAAGGTTACATGTTGAGGTGCGCATGGAATGCGGTGATGACCAACCCGAAACAGAAAATCGAGTCTTGAGTCTGCAATGTTTACCGGCGCCTACGGCGGTTCATGAGACCATGTACCAACATGCGTCGTACTCACTGGGTGTCAATAATTGCGCACGTGGCATGCTAGATCTCCCATTCCGCTGTGTCTGTTCAGAGTGAACGGGCGATACGCAATACACAACCAGGATATCTCATGAAGCGGCATCCACACTCACAAGGGTACTGACGCACCCCACAGTGTACAGATGAGCAGGGATGGGGCCGGAGCTTCATGCATGTATACGGGGTGTAGGAGGGGTTTGAGGGGCTGAGGTGGCGGGCCGGGCTTTGGATGCGTCTGTGTGGCGCAGCGGGGAAGTGGACTGAGTGCTTGTGTGCTGGTGCGGTGTTTGAGCTTGAAAGCTGTTGTGGAGTTTGTGCGCCTGGGTGTGTCGTCGTCAGGCTGAGGTCTCGGCTGCTTCAGACCAGTTGAAAACAGATAGAATGCATTTGGGAGCTGGTGAAGCTCTAAGCGAACACGTACAGGGCCCTCACGGCACTGCTCACTCGAGGCCCTTGTGTCGTCAAGCCACAGGCGCCGCCAGCAAGAACACTCACAGAAGGAGGCAAGGTGGAGCAATAGCGAATGGAGCACATCAGTGAGTGAAATCATAGCCTACGCAGCCAGTGGGGTACAGGCTGACGCAGTCGTGCACCTGTCCAATTGTGGTTTGAGCTTTCTGGTAGGTCATTGTGAGCTGCTTGTGACAAGACAGGCATCTGCAGTCTCCCTGTGGCAGTGCTGTCCTCTAGCACTAGGACCTGTTCAGGACGCAGTGACCGGTGGGCTATGCAACTTTCCCAACTTCTCAATGCGCTTTAGATGATGTATGGCTGTATCAGCATGGTTTCACCTTCACTGCATTGTAGCTGTGCACACTCTCATGTGGTCGCAGTTTGTAATTGTCTTGCAGCAACGGCGAGGCTTGTACATGCATGCGCTTGCAGCTTTCCTGTTTGCACGGGATACAGTCGCTTCTTCATATGTGATACATTGTCGTGTGGACGTCGAGAGCGGCAGTGCGCCGTGTGGCATGTGTGCCGTCGAACAGCCAGCCAAAGCCTTCTTCAGCATGGAGCCATGCTACAGCGCTTCCTGAAAAAACATAATGTGTTCGAAGCCGATATCTGCTCAATTCCCCCTTCCCCACTGTACAACAGCGGTAGTAACTCGAAGCCTTCAGCGTGCTTGCATCAGGCATGCATAATGCGGCACTGACCGTATTAGACAGCTGCAAAGGGGGCAACTGCATACCGCACCAGGCTTCATCACCCACATGATTAGCGTTGCGCGCGGCGCCAGGTCCTATTTCCGATCATGGCCACACATCCATGTCTGTCCGGCGCTAGGCTGTGCTGCTGCAACTGCCTTCAATGAGCGGTGTGAGCCGCACAGCCTCAACAATGCCCGGGCTGTTGTCTAATTTCTGAAATCTGCCCGACGATCCCAGCGGTGTGTAGAATTTGTGTGTAGAATCCCAGCTGTGTGCCTGGTCTAGACACAACTGCAGACTGTGTCTACAGGGCGCTTTTGCTGCCAACAGATGAGGCAATGCGTGAACATCGCATTTGGGTGTATCCAATATCGTTTCTAGGCGTGTCAAGCGTCGAGATGCCCATGTATGTAAAATGCTGCTTGACTCGTTCAGCTGCATCAGTGGTGCTGGCAGACGCTCTACTGCTGCCCAAGTATATGTTGGTCGGACAGCGATCACGCCGCAGCCTGCGCTCTGACGTCGAAGAGCTGGTGCTTAGCTGCATTTTGACTCGCTTTCGTAGCTTGAATAAGATCGTTCTCCGCAAAATAGGTTTGTTGGTTGTGTCGGTATTACATGCAGTCACAGACTGCCTAGCATTGGCAGTATGCATTGAAGCACTGAAAGCGGTGGCTGCGTTACAATTTATCATACCTCATTGCGTTTGAATGTTTGGCGCATCTTCATCTGGTCAGCCCAGCCTCTTTGGGGCACCTGCCTCATCCCAACCCCAGTCAACGAGTTTCGGTGTCGGCAATGCGACTTTTCCCGCCAGCGGGAACAACCTTTTCGGAAACCCCAGTTCCGGAGGAGGCCTTTTCGGTGGCAGCTGTGTAGCATCTACTGGAACTTCATTGTTTGGTGCCGCACCAAACGCTGGGCTGTTTGGCGCTTCGACACCTGGAGGCTCTGGTGCTATAAACTCGATGCTTGCTCAGTCATCAGCAGCTCCAGCCCCTTCTTCCCTATTTGGCGGATCTACTGTGTCAGCTGCAGCCAGCACAAGTGCATCCCTGTTTGGGGGTGGTGCAATGCCCACCCTCTCGGGCAGTGCCCAGCTGACTTCTGCAGCCCCAATGTTTGGTGCTTCATCTGCATCATCTTTGTTCGGTGCTTCATCGAGCTCGCTCTTTGGTGTATCCTCAGGCATCATGTTTGGCGCATCTAGTGCTGGGCCGACAGCCGCTCCGTCCGGGTTATTCGGAGCTCAGTCAGCGCCAGCGCAGTCCCTATTCGGGGCTGGACTGCCAGCAAGTTCCAGTCAACAGATGTTTGGTGCGTCAGGTTTGTTTGGAAACGCAGTTTCCATGCCAGGCTCCACATCAAGTGCATCAGCAGTGGTGGCGCCAACGTCACAGCCCTTTTCCTTGACGACTTCCGTGCAGACCACTGCAGCACCAGCAAGTGCAGCTTCTAGCTCAGGCCTCTTCGGATCTGCCCCAGCATCTTCTGCATCTCTGTTTGGTAACCTAGCATCAGGTAGTCAGGCGTCACTCCCCAGCACTACGAGTGCCATCCCTGCGTCTACGCCCAATGCATCTGCGTCTCAAGCCGCGGGGGGCCTCTTCTCCAGCAGTAGTCAGCCGGCAGCTGCAAGCTTGTTTGGTGCCTCATCAGCAAGCCTTGCAGTCCCCAGCTCAACACCAGCATCGACACCTAGTTCTAGCTCTCTGCTTTTCGGCGCATCTTCGGGGCTCGTCCCTAGCTCATCATCGGCAGCTGGAAGTCCGCTGCTTGGGCTGCCAGGTTCTTCCGGCGCAGCGACTGGGGCGATCACCGTGTCAACGTCGAGCAATGCAGGGACAAGTGGCGCAACATTCCCAGGTAGCAGTTCTGCTCCTGGATCTCGTGATGTTGCGTCCGCGGCTGCGTTGGCAGATCTTTCCGGCAGGAGTGTTGGAACAATCCTGCGACATTGGCGGGATGAACTAGAGTTGTATGTGAAGCAATTTGATCATGAGGCCGAGAAGCTGGAGGCTTGGGACCGCCACATTCTGCAGAACAGGTGCCACAAGTCGAACTGCATAGCTGTGACATCCCTCGTGTGCAGTGTTGTGGAGTTGCCTATGTGTTTCGCATTTTTGTTGCGTAATTGCAGGCGAGATATGACGCAGCTGGGGCAAGAAGCAGTAAGAGTTTCTGAGTTGCAAGAAAACCTGCTCAAGAAACTAGATATGCTAGAAGCACATCAGGGAGAGATCCGCAGCACAGTCGATGATATGGAAAATGAATCAAGCAAGCTGTTTGAGGAGGAGCAGCCATTTAGAGACCCAGTCGATTCAAAGCGCATATCTCTTTATGATCGAGCTGTGGCTTTGTCAGAGCAATTGAGCCAGTGCGTTTCAAGGCCCTCACAAACTGCCATGACATGTTGGTAGATATATCCACTCGTCTTTAAAGAATCCTTTGGTGTGCCGTGACTTGTCCCCGATGCCAGGGTAGCGTTGCACCAGAAACAAGAACTTTTGCGCAGGGTGGCACAGGAGCTTGCTCAATCTATTGCAAGACTCAATGCAGCTAGAGACTCCCAAGTGAGTCGGGGCGATCCTGCTGCCCAGATGGAGCGCACATTAGACAATCAGTTGAGTGCGCTGAGTGACATCAATCACAAATGCCAGAGCATGGAACAGCAAATCGAGGCTCTTGGCATTCGAATATAGACCTTGTTTCAAGAGATACGCCTGAATTGGTTTTCTGTGTTTCTGATGGCGTATGAACAGCTGCTACCTCATTCATTACCCGTTCCGTCACAGAGCAGACAGCGGTCCGAAGATGCCCTCACCATGAAGGTGCTGTGCATGTGTATCTATATAATTCACACTGTGCATATCCGAGTCACTGACTGCTGTACGCTCAATTACCTCATATCACCAGTTGGGTTGCAGCATCATAGTGTGCCTAGCGGCTTCTACATTATATCCAGCGCCTGTGCTTCTTACCCTGGGTGCACAGAATTCAAGCAATGATGCGATACACGGTGTACCGTAAGGCAGGACAAGCTGGGCAATGAGCTGGTGTCCAACATGTGCAAGATGTGCGGGAAGCATTAGTAAAATGGTGTACACTGGAGAATAAGCTCATCATAAATTTTCAGTTCCACTCCTAACAAAAACTTCCCATTCTTCTCTGCTTAATTGGTGGCGCACCCCAAACACTTGGAAGTGCTGCTCGGGTGAAGCTTTAGGCAGGAATGGCTTACAATGCACGTAGAATCCTGGATACTGTTCTAGAACAGATGTATCAGAGAGATCGGGTTGATCTGTTCCGGGCAATTCGATTGCTGCCTGACCAGCTGCAGTCTCAACAAGGATTGATGCTCCGCCGCTTTCCTCTTCCACGTGGTCCCGAAAACCCTCTGTCCGCGGCAGTGCAGGTAATGTTGGAAGCCTAGTCTCAGCCACCTTCTGTTTCGCTTCGGTTTCTTGTAGTTCACCTGGGACGAATTGGACAGGACCGCCTACACAGAGTCAGGGTAAGGGTGGTGTGGCATGACTTCACAAGATTGGCCATCCATAAAAGCTAGGGCCCGCACCATCTTGATCCGCGGGCTGACTGACGATCATTGTCATAGGGATTCCTTTCGGTACGCCGGCCATAGGCTTTTTGGGCTCCGGCCCTCCAGGAACTGCAGAGTTTTGGTACTGTTTGCCATCTCGTGCTATTGCACCGCTCCTCGCAGCAATGGCGGATTCCCTCATCCGCCTTTGCTCGTCTCCATGGTTGACCACGAATTGCTGCTTTGACTCGTCAACAGCTCGACGTATTTGTTGCATCTCTTCATCGTCCATGGCTGGAGATCACTGAAGCTATCTTCACAACAGCAAAGCTAAGAATTGACTGAAGCCACCCGTACCCGGTGAATATCCAGAAAACAAACAATTGATATTGTTTATAGTTGGCATTCACCAGGGACCGGCGACGAACAACATGCGATGGGGCATTGCAACCGCCCTACATCCGCGGGCTGATATTGTCGAGCCAAAATGTATTGAGGAGCAGTATGACACATACTGAATGCCTTCCCAGGTGACCTGTTGAAAAATCCATGGTTGAGGTACCATATGGACCTTTTATCTGCCGCGATCAGACGGTGCCTTCGGTAGCCACGCAGCGCACTGCAGCTGTGTTGGCCATCGACTGCGCGTACAGCGGACCCTGATACTGTCTAGTGCGCAACCAGTCGTAGCTGTGACATTGAGGTGCAAGTCATGTGCGTGTTCGTGGGTGTGCGTCGTTTGCGGCTGATGTTCCTGTCATAGTTGTGGTTGTTGTTGAGCTGGTCTGGGACATGTGCGGTGGTCCTGTACTGAACATGTGCCGCCTCGCAAATCGTATAACATAGCATAAATATTGACCTGTTACGATGTATATTGCTTACACGTCATGACGTGAGGTATTTGTATGTCTTCACCTCCGCGTAGCAGGAGCCGTGATGCAAACGCACAAGCGGCAAAGCTAGTGCGTTCACCATGCTAAAGATATATTTTTGCTGCAACTTTGGCATCGTCAATGTGCTGGTTCAATTTGTTTACCTGACATTTCCATCAACCTATCTGCTGAGATGTACCTTGCGCGCACTGGCCGGTCAGTCCGGTCACACGATTGGCAGTCTCGTCATGGGGTGCAGTGGTGGCCTTGCTCCGCGTTGGCGGGCAGAGGACGTGCTAGCGGCGATGTCAAGCACGCTTTCTCTGTTCCACAGATCAATCCCCACCACAGGTGGGCACAGCTTTGGGACGGCTTTACAGCTCTGACCCTGGTTTATGTAGCCTTGGCGGTTCCATTTGAAGTAGCCTTCCTGGATGATGAACTATTATCCGCAAACTGGGTACTGGGGCGGGTGATTGACTTGGTGCGGTCTGTGGCACTTGTGAGTTGTCCTGGCAGCGATGTGTATTGCGTCCAACAGCACTTCTCGGTCATCTACGTGATAATGTGAGCTGCCTGTGAGAGCAGGTGTTTTTTGTGGACATGCTTCTCAGCTTCATCACACCATACCAGGATGTCGCAAGAGTGTGGGTGACAAATCCTAAAAAAATCGCCACCACATATCTCAAAACATGGTTCACCGTCGATATCCTGTCAATATTCCCGTTTGAGATAATTGCAATTGGGAACAGGTGCGGCATGGCATGATGCATGTCATGAGGCGCTAGATAGCTTGTTGCCAATGGCTCATTGATTACTACTGTAAATGCAAGCGTGTTGGCCGCTCCGTTTGAGATTGAGGGCATGCTGAACACAGGGACCTAGCCACATTGCGCATCATCAAAATTGTCAAGATTTTGCGCCTGATCAAGCTAATGCGCATGTTTCGCATATCAAAGCTATTTTCGAAATGGGAGTCCGCTCTTGAAATTGACTATCGCTGGCTCAGCCTGTCGAAGTTTGTCGCTGTGTTCCTTTTGGCAGCTCATTGGATGGCATGTATGTGGCATATGGTGTGCTACAGGATCAGTGGACATGCCTGAATGGCGTGCGTGCGTCGTGTGATGAAGTACACAATGAACATCATACTTCATAAGTGACTTTGTGCAGGTTATTGTACTGCAACAGGTCAGCGACCCTGCGCAGGAACGCAATTGGATTACACTGTATGAAGAGTATCATGGTTCAAAGCTTAAGAACACCTCACAGAAGTACACAGCATCACTATACTTTGCAGTCATCACTGTTGCGACCATCGGATATGGTGTGTGGCTGCTTGGCCTGTTGCTGTCAACATGCGTGCGCGTGGTGGTTCATGGAGTACTGCTGTGCTCGTTCCGATTTTGGATTCACGCATCTGACATCAGAAGTGCGGCATTCATCAATCAGTGTGTGTGTGTGTGTGTGTGGGTGTGTGTGAACACATCATTACATGGCTAGATCGTATGATCACCAGCACAACCACTGCGTGGAACCTGTGGGTTTGGCGTATTACTCTCTGTCTGTGACCCCAGGACTCTCATGATGTACATGATGCAGGTGACATTGTGCCGTCCACCCACATGGAGCGGCTCTTTGTCATGCTTGCTGCAGTCGCTGGTGGCGGGCTCTATGCGTACCTCGTTGGGGCAGTATGTGGTGTGTCCACTGTGGCATCCCATTCATCTCTTGATGTATGGCATGACTCCACCCAAAGCAAAGGGTTCAGCAGCCAGACATTGAGGATCCCCAATGACTGAGGATGTTCATCGTGGGCGATTGTGTTTCTTGTGGCGATTGTTTTCATCACCAATGCCACTGCTTTGGATCAATCATGTGACCGTGCAGGTGTAATTGCTCGAATGGATGAGGACTCTCAAGCGTTCACTCGAGAGATAGACCTTTTGAACAGATTTTTGCGGGCCAGAGACATACCTCAGCCATTGCGAGTCAAGTTACGGGATTATGTGCACTTTCGATGGAACGAGAAACGGGCCAGAGGAGCAGAAGTTGCAGACGTTCTGCAAAGCATGTCATCTGATTTGGCTGCTCAAGTCTACACCGTCACGCATGTGCCAATACTGCAGCAGCTGCACTGCTTCACCTCAACAAGTGTGGAATTTCTGGCTGCTCTGTGCAGCAAATTCGAAGTCCATTTGTTTAGCCCAGAAGACATGATCATCAAGTGCGATGTTTATTCACAAATCCTGAACAAGTGACTGGCGTGATGCACTTCTAGAGAGCTGAGTAGATATGATCGGACATTTTTTGCCAAGTCTCGGCAGTCTTCACATGGTTAGGCTGGCTGCCAGGGCACTGGCGATTTTATTCCGATGTCATCTTCACGGTGCGGAATAGTGAGGTGACTGGTCTGTGCAGGGCCAGCAAACCTGTGGAAAACTTGCATATCCTGGAGCGAGGGATTGCCATGCGGTTGGCCAGAGTTTTGAAACCCTACACCGTCCTTGGGGAAGAAATGTTGATAACATCTCGTCCCGTGAATTCAGGCGTAATCTGCCTTACACACGTAATGACGCTCTCGATGAGTCATGCAAACTATGTTGCAGTGCTGCGGGAATTCCCTGCAATGGCTCCAATCATTCGCAGAAATGTTGTACGAGATGCTGTCCGTCAGGCGGTATGCTACCAAGTGATGGCTCGGGTCATGCAAGTGCTTAAGTACTGTCAGGCCCTAGCAAGTCTTTGTTCAGGGTGCTGTAGAGATACTTGTCATCCGTTGAGTGTGCAGATGTTGGACTGTGCGAAAGGCATACGAACAGGGGCAGCACAACTGATGAATCCAAACAGGACTGTCACTCGACGTGACATCGACCGCAATGCCACACCGCTGCAGCTGCAGGCGCTGTATGATGTGAAGCTGTTTATAGACCTGTCTGACCCTGCAAAGAAAGCAAGGCTGAGAGCCACAGCCAATTTGCTGGAAAAGTCATGCAAACGCGCATTCCTTGTCAAGCGTATCATTGCAGACCTGGAAAAGCAGTCTCACTACCACCCAGCAGTTCTGGCCATGGAGCATGAGCTACAGAAGTTTGGACTTGGACATCTGTTGCAGGTGCATCTATGCCGGGGACGTGCTGAGGCTGGAATAACACACATACATTCCAGCCTCGGCTGATCACACTTGCCTTGTTCACGATACATCGGCTGCGCCCCTGTCGATTCATTGTGTGTAGTCAAGAAGACAATTGGATACAGATGTATAGAAACGATGTTCTGGAGCTTCCCACGTGCAGGCAATGCTTGATGATGACCAGGATCCATGGACAATCTGCCAATGCTCAGCAGCCGATTTGGTGTCTAATTATAAGATCCCAATGGGCACAGCGGTGAGGTTGCTTCACTCAATGCGAGTTAACGCTGGAAAAGATGCGATGGGGAAAGGCTCGCTAGTACAACGAAAATCAAGCAATAGAGTGGTGGCTCACCACGTGGCGACAGCCATACTGTCCCTGTTAGAGGTAAGCTGCATGCTTCTCACACACGGCGCATGTGGTTCAGCTCTATCGCCGGTGCTGCGGCCTACATTTCTGCCCCCGCCACCTGATACCTGCTGCAGGTTGCACGCAACAAAAGGAATGGGATAGGTACATCTCTTACCGAATTCAGTGGGCCCAAGCAAGACCATATCAACAAAATGCAAAAATGGGCTTGGAATGTTATTGGCTCGCAGCGTTTGCAGTGGCAAGCAGCAGAACAGCTGCAACTTCCGGAGGTCCGGGTGAATTCAAGGAATGCAGGAGTTCCAACTACATCGCGAGACAATAAAAGCTTTCACTTGCCGGCATGGTTGCCGAGTTTGCGTGCAGGTGGATATGGAAGTAAAGTGCAACCTCTGCCTGGGGTGGTCCGCGGGCATGTGAGCCACATGCGCAGCTCTGGAAACAGTGCTCCAACAACAGGTCAGCATGCTGACGTGTGCTACAGCAGGGCCACTCGTCATCAGGATCGCTTGGAAATGTCAGGATCAGAGATTGACGGAGACAACAGTATGAACATCTGCAATCAATATGTTCCAGTTTAGCACCAAGCCGGTCTGCAGAGGTCAATATTGGAGAGAGGACAGTTTCAGAATTTTTTCCGTTGCCAACCAATGCAACGCACATTTTTTGTTGTAGCCACTGCAAAGCAGTCTTTTCCGCAACATCTCTCTGCTTCTTTACAAAATTAGAAAGGCTCTCTGCCAACTAGTTACTGGACTGAAATGTATCTACTGTTATACATGCCTGCATCGTGGCTCTGGTCCAGGAAACAGGTCAACTGTGTGGTACAATGACGTGACTGATCACTCATCCATTTCTGCAAGCTCCAGAGCGAAATCGTCCCGGTCAATGAAGATGCTGTTTTTGTCTACAGCAAGTTCGGCGAATGGTTTGCCAAACTGCTCCATGTACATTTCATCTTCCTCTACAGTCTCCAGTTCAACATCAGACTGCGGAAACCCAACACACATTAGCGCATAGTTCTTGTCTTTTAATTCCTTGCTGATTCCAAGGGCCTCTGGCTGCCATACAGCTCCAGATTTCACCCGGACTGCACATGCAGTGCAACAGCCCATACGGCAAGCGGACGGAAGCTCCAACCCTGCGTCCTCAGCCTCCCACAAAATGTACCTGAAGATGGTTAACGTTGATGCAAATTGAAATTGCTAAATTGAAATCAGTTTCGTTTTTGGCGAACCCACGTAACAAAGATTTGTGCTGGGCGCCTATCAGCAGAATGGAAGGGATTGTTGCTACAAAACAGATTGGAACTTAAAGATTCGGGCCAGGAATAAACAGGAGAAAACCTGTCCTCTGGCACTTCAACTTCGACAGTCTTCCCTCCACGGCGGTCGTCAATCACTACACTGTGAGTAGCTGCAGCCCCCAGCGATGGGCCTTCACCAGTTCTTTGGCCGTATGTACCACCTTTGTGAACCACACGTCCGCCCTGCAGCACCATCCACTATCAGGTATGAACATATTTGGGACTGCAGATGGACTGAGGGTGACACTGGCTTTGACAAGTGCGTGCCAACCTTGAGACGCGAGCCAGCATTGAATTCCTCCTCGACCCAGAGATCTACCATGCCATCTTTCTCATACTCACTCCTCCAATCTTCAGTAGACATGCTGTGTATCGACTGCATGGACTCTTTCTCCTTTTTCACCATCGCCACTAACTCTTCGTCCGAGAGCTCGCCCGCCTGTTGGCTTTCAGCGAAAGACAGACTGATGGGACCCATAGATACACCCGCTTTGTCTTGAACATTCTACAGTGTGATATCTTAGGTTGACAGATCCGATTGCGACGTGAAGTGGCGCTCATGACCAAGCCGGATTTGGGCATACCTCTACTTGCGACAACTTCACAGACTGCTTGGAATCTACCGCTGCGCAAACAGCATGCCTGCAGCTCCAGCTGCCATTGATACGCTGATATCTTGTCACTGTAAACCGCATTCTGCGGTTGATAGGTCCTGTCCTGGTAGTATGCCTCTGAATGCGGCGAGCCATAGAACAGCAATCTCGGCGCCACAGCGATCTTGACACTGAAAGATTTCTAAATACAACTATCGTCGTATCCGAGAAAGTCGCATTATCATCTGCTGCGCCTGCACCGCAATCGCTGTGTGCACGTGCCTGGGACACAATTCGCGACAGCGATCTCCCTCTCATGCCGCCCCACCCACACGCAGCAGTAGCAGGTGAACCTTAGCGTGCCTCATGGGTGTACACATGATGCACCGCACCTACAGCTCTTCATATGCTCGTCGTCATTTGCGAATGATTTATGAATGACATATATCGAAGACTGCGCCACTGTCGCTATGGCACGTGGGGGACGCGGATCGCGGCTGCGGATGGGAACGGCGGGGGGCGACGCAGGCGTAGATGCGGGTGCTCCGGTCGTCGTAGCTCCCAGGGGACCAGGATAGCTCCACGGTGCCCTGGGCCGACCGTGATTGTGCCCGCTGTGCTCTGCAGATGTGTGCTGCGGACATCAAGGCTTCGGTGTTGACCATGCTGTTGCACGCCGATGGCTGCATGCGGAGCACCTGCCACTGCGCTGCCCGCGTGTGACTGCTCCAAGGCGCAGGATGCAGCCTGTGCTCATCTTCTGCATGCTGTGCGCGATATTGCATGCCAGGGTCCGGCGCGCATTCGCGAAGGTCACTGCTGACGTCCCATGTGCTGCCATGCATGCCATTCCTGCTTGCCCATCATGTGGCCCTGAAGTGTGCTGGCCTGCATCCAGTACACATGGGTGGTGCCTTTGTCCGGCTGGATTCAGCCTCCGTGTGCGATGTGGCAACACGGGGGTGTGGTGAGGCGCGCAAAGGGGCTTGCGAACGATTTGCGGCGGCCCCTCTGCGGGCCCTCGGCGCATATGCGTCGCTCTTGCGGTTCCATCAAAGACCCGCTCGGGATGCTGTTCTCGCATGCTGGCTCTTGTTCCGCCTATCTCTCGTTGTGCAGAGGCCAATGCCCATCTGAGTGCTGCGTGATAGCAGATCGGAGTTTATGTTCCCTGCAGCCTCTGGCCGCCGGCGTGCTCCGATTCGCTGGTGAAGTACAGTACAGTAAATTTAAATTACTGGTGCTCCACAGTCATGTGGCTCGATGCATGTGGCCTGGCATTGACCCATGATACACAGACAAAAGTGGATTGGTGGGGGTGTTCTTGCGCTGCTCGCCGCCGCCGCCGCCTGCAGCCCACCTCGCCACCTTTGCCCTTGTAATGCAGACATTGTGTCCTGTGGTGGCTGGGAATTGATGTGTGCCAGTGCGTGTCCGGATTGGCTGCGCGTGCAGTGGGGTCTGCTGGGACGGAGCCACAGAGTGGGTCGAGAGCATACGAGCCCGTGTGGGTACTTTCGTGTGTGCGGACGGGGGTATGGGTGTGTTACAAGAACAAAGCCGGAGTGGCCAGTAGCACCGGCAATGAGCAATCATACCAACGGCCCAACGTACTCACGTCAGGAGAGTGTCACCCACGTCGAACTCACCCGAACACAGTGCCCAGCCACAGCAAGCACCCGCACACAGTGCCCAGCCACAGCATGACAGGAACCCACTGAACACGCACCCTCATACTCACACACCACACCCACGCACCCGCCCCCACTCCAGCCCCCAACACACGTAGCCCTGCGCAAAACGACCCCGCCGCGACGCGCCCGCGCAGCCGCTGTGGCCCAAGCCCGCAGCCCGGCCGTCGCCGGCCCACCGCGCAAGTCGCCGGCCCCCCCCCCCCCCCCCCCCCCCCAAGCCCCCGGACCCCAACCCACTCCCCCTTCTGCAGCCGTCCTCCCTCCATTCCCGCGACTGATCAGACCAGCCCCAAGCGGCAGAGCAACACGGCAGCGCCGTCGTCCGCCAGGCCAAAGCACGCCCAAGCCACGGCACCCATGGGATGCGTCCGGGTGCCGGGTGCCAGGGTCTGGGTGTGCAGGTGGTGTTGGCGGACAGGGAGTTTGGGATTGGTTGTGTGTGGGGTGACGGCTGGGGCTTGCGTGTGCAGTGTTCCTGTTCTGTGCATGGCACCTGCGGTCCTAACTGCCTCTCCAACTTTGTCCTTGTCACATACAGACGCAGTGACATGAGTATTGACAAGGTCATGATGACAGCCCCTAAAAGTTAAGTTGTGTGGCTGTACGTCAGTAGGGCCTTTCGTTCCGGGAAGTTGTATCCGGCTAGAGCATCTCCTCCAAAAGCCCGCTGTGTCCCTACAGGAGGTGGCGGCAGCGCATGTGAACGTCACGCCGAGTGTAAGGCTTCCACTCGGGTACACCATATATGCCTTATATCCTCATCAATTAACAAATACCGCTGTGGGATTGGCGCATCCAGGTCAACAGTGAACAACTCCCACTGAAAGCAGGGTGCCAGCAAGGGCGCTGGTAGCATGATGAGTCAGCAGGGGGACGTCAGCTCAGGGCCATAGACGTCCCGCTGCGGCGGCGAGTTTGTAGAGGGCCTCAACCGCTTGCAGTCCAATTGCCGATGGCCTCTGCCAACGGCCGGCCCAGCGCCCTCATATCGTGGCAAGCTCCACGGTGGTATTTGCAACCACGAATCTACGAGCGCCACACTCTCTGCATAATTCGAGTAAGTTTACAGCGACCAGCACCAGTGTGGGCTATGTGGTGAAGATCTGTATTCTTGTTGTGAGGAGTTTGGGTGGGTGGTGTTAAACTCATATGGGCGACACACTGAGCATCCATCTCTCGTGTTTGGCCTGATGTCGGTGCCAGGAGCCATTTGGTTCGGTTGCATAATTGCGCTGCGTACACATGTTGCTGATGTGCCTGTGGGGTAGACGTCAGCGGAGCGGGCACCCCCAAGTCGCCGGCAGGTTTTCCCAGGCACCCCCCCTCGAAACCTGGCTCGGCTCCGTAGCACCACCAAACACCCGCGCAGAGACTCCAGACAGCAACCTGGCGATGAAATGGATGCACAGGCCACTGTCCCACACTCCCATCCCTCGCATGTCCTGGGCCCAACGGGACCGGAGCCGGTGGCGGTTGGAGCGATGTGTACGCTTGTGCTGTCGACAGGATGTGACGTGGGTTCCTTTGTTGGCGTTGTGCGTAGCATTGCTGAGGACGCCGGCACAGCCAGGATTGCGCCTTGATGCCGCAGTTGATGCTGTGCGTGATTTCAATCTGTCAGTATGCATATACACTACATCAAATCACATTTTACAAACCGACCTGCAGACGCCATCAGGTCTTGCAGTTCAGCTTCTCAAGCCATGCTCAATAATCAAAAGTCACATAAAAAACCCACAGTATACTGCATAATCGGTGGGACATCTGAAAGAAATTGCTTTGCAGTTGCACTGCCGTCAGCTGAGATCGAACGTGTGGGCTCCCTCAATGGCAAGCAACAACTTCTGCAGCATTGTCAATTCATCCTGGTAGGGCGGTAGCTTCAGCAGGTTGAAACAAGTAGATGCCGTGGGAAGAGCAGTCTCATCATCAACAATCCCAACGTGGCCCCTCATGTTGATGGCAATTGGAGGTTGCATGTACTTGAAACCCAGTAACGGTGGTCTGCATTACAAGACAGCACCTTACGACGAGCTCCACTTGTTATAGTGAAGGTCAACTCCGCATGTCTCGACAAATGCGAAAATCGTCACAGGCGGCACAAGTACCCTGAGCACACCTTGAACATGCTGTCACAAATTTCAGAAAGGCCGACTGCTGGTGCGTGTCAAGTTGAGCAAGCACCCTCCAGAACATTTGGATGATGTTATGCCCTGCATGGTATCCCCCGCCCAGAATGACATGTTCCTTGAAGTCATCCAGGTCAAAGCCGCCTCGGCTGTCACCAGATATCAACTGTTGGAGCTCACGGTCGTTGAACATACGGAACCATGCCGGCTCGATAAGCTTCTTGAATCCATCCATGAATGCCGCTGCGTGTGTTGCAATCTCTCGATTGAGGCGATAATCTGCGACCAGGGTGAGATACAGAGGCAAATTTCCTCTGGTCACTGGCGTGTTCTCCCCTCCTGGACGGTGCGTGCCGTGTCATCGAACAGCTACTCATGCTGCTCGTCATGAGGATGACGAAGGTTTCGGTGAAGCAACACCAGGCAAATGTAGACAACAACATCCTTAGATTTGTGTATTATTCTAGAAGGACCCGGCGGAGATGATTTGGGCTGTTGTTGCATACCTGGCATCAGCGGGACCTCGACGTCATCCCCACTGACTGTACTCATGATGGTGAAGTGTACACCAACTGAGTCCAGGTCCAGATTTGGATCTGTCAGCTTCATGAGATTGGCGTAGAGCTGCCGATCAAGTGAGGGTAAGTCATTGAGATCACTGCTGGAATCGCGAAGCTTTTTCAGGAAGAATGCAGCCAAAGGCAGTTCCACAATGATGCCTTCGTACATTGCCTTCCCTATAGACAGCAGCGCTTGATTCAGTCATGCATCACTCCGCCTGTGTAGCTACCCACCTGTGCCCAGGTACTTGTGAACTGGGTCATAACCGCAGGATGGTGTGCTCCTCAATCCAGCAACAAACTACCACGGATATGCTGAAGAAAGCAAGGCTGCTGCAGCACAGCACATATAGGACCTCATACCAAGCATAGATCCCAAGAGTCGAAATGCATCGGCTGTGCCCTTGTCGGTCTGAATTTTTGACGACAAGTCAGCAGCCGGATTTGGGAACATGGCCCCGTCCTCTGTCTGAAGGAAAATGCCTAAGTCTGGATGGAAGGCTTCCTACATGATGATTCTGCTGTCAATGTAGTTGAGTCCACCGCACGGAACGTCACTGCAGCAAAGAAGGCTGCAGCCGCAAGTCTTACGTGTTGATGCGCAAATGTGTGGCTCGAGACACTGCATCAGGTGGATGAAATTATGCGCAATATGCACATATGATGATGGTATTGCTACATCGCTGATGACGGAGTTGGAACAGTTCTACAATGGATGCCAAGGGCATGTACCTTGAGGAGATTCTCGATGAAGTCCTTGAACAGCCCGCCTCCATCTATACCAGCCTCAGGCTGCCCCAAAGCGTCAATAAAGCTGATGCGTAGCCTATTCTTCAAGTCCATGGAAGGCAAGTCGGACATGAGCTTCAGGCTGTCCTCAAACACATGATCACGACGGATGGTTGCTACCAGGCCCACGTGTGGTATGGCTTGCTGAGATACATTGTTCTGCAGCACCAGGGAAGGGTGAAAGCAACTCCATTCTCCGGATCCAACATGTAGCCAAGGTTGACTGTTCATGTGACATCGTGCAGTGTTACGTTGACTGGAGGGCGTGCACAGGGATGCACCTCTCGGTCCCGGTTGACCAGCTCTTGAAAAACCATTGCACGGTCATCAAAGCGGGCCATGCCTGGTGCATATTTGAGAACGTCCACGTAAGCAGACTTCAAGCGTGCCTCTGCGTCATCGTCTGTAGCACCGTCTCCAAATAGGTCAACTAGGCCCAGCGCCAGCTTCACATCTGCACATTAAGTTGACTGCGTTTGCGAACACGTCTGTCTGACTATCTGCACGCTCTACATCCGGTTGCAGCCCCGCACTCAACATCGAAATGCATACTTCACATTATATGTGCAAACACACAATACATATCTTAGCAATGGTTGTGTGGGCGAATCAAAGAAGCACACATCGACGCACCTCGTAGAAAGCGTGCATGCTGCAGGTCCTTGGCTTGGAAGCAAGAATCGCTGATGTCTGGTCGCCTGGCAGCGCGGCTGTGCAGCTGACCAAAGAGCCGACCTGCTAATAGCTTGAAAGGCCAAGAAATAGCAGGGCTGGATGGTAACCCCCCCCTGTGCTGCCCAGCAAAAATGACAGAATACAATGCTTCCCTGAGAAAAGGGATGAACTGGCCTGCCTCTTGGCCACGTGAATCTGGCACTAGTTCCGCTTTGGGAATCGGCGCCTGCATTCGAGCTACATGAGCTTTGCATGCCGAGTAGAGTGACCAGTAAAAGTATGCTAGCTTTCAGGTGCACAGTGAGAACGTACCTGATCTCCAAAAAGGGCGTCATCTGGGGCTGTTGACACATACTGCGAGTATACCCTACAAAGAATCGTCAAGGGTACCATCCAAGGCTGCACTGGCTCGTCGAGCTGCCAAGATTCTGTTTTCAGGTTCACAATTGAGTTGCTGTCGACGACTCCATCTCTCACGAGCATCTGTAATCCCTTTTGCCATATAACGCGTATGAGCTGGCACGGGGCGGTTGCCCAGGCGATAACTATCTTCTCAGATAAGAGTGGGTCCGCCCGGCTCAATGATAGGATGGTGAACAGCCACAGGCTCATCTCCCGGACGCCGTCCGCATCTGAAAAAGATGTGTCACGAACACATGCATGCACCTGGGCTGCGATCACTTCAGTGGCGGCCACCGCAGTTGGAAACTGGACCGATCCTACTGCACGATCTGGTGGATCTAGGAACGGGCTCTCAACACAGGCGTCACAGGGCAGAAACCAGGTTGCTCCAGGTGTGAAAGCACTATCTGCTTCATCATCATCCTCATCCATTCCATCATAAACGAAGCATCTGGCAATGGGTACTTCCAGCACGCTATTCTGGGTTCCAGACACGTGTATGAGCACTCCTGTCAGCTCCACACGGGCGGCGTGCGGCAGCAATGAAATCAGCAGACGTGCCAACCGGGAGAAAGCAACAACGTGTTGAGCTGTAATGCGGCCAGCGCTGCGATGAAGACCATGCACAAGCGCAGAAAGCATGTTCAAGCTGCAGACGATCACATCCTCGGAACTTCGGTGTGCTGCAGTACTGAGATGACATGCGGTTGAGATGACTTCACATCGGACGTCTTTTGGTGACCTTTGTAGTATGGACTCCAGCATTGAAGGTATCAGTGCGTTGAAGTGATCAACCACTGCTGTGCTACACTGCATTATTTTGGGAACTGCCAAAAGAAGCCATGGCGCATGATTTGTTAGGGCCTTACTGGACAGCCGTTGCACAGCAGCGCTGTACTCCGACATCAAGTGTAGTATCAATGCCTCAGCGGGAATCACGTGGCTCCCACTGCCTTTCATGTAGGGCACTGCTGTCACCATCAGTGCTGCCAGACAACGGAATAGAGACTCGTCTGCAAGTGCCTTGATGACGGACTGTAAGGGCTCCGGATGCTGTCCACAGCGCCATTTACACCATGTCGAATCGCTAGTAAGCGTAATGAGATCATGTACTGCCTTTGAAGCCGCCTGAAGCTCAGGTGCTACATTTGCTGTGCCTTTTGGAGCAACAAGGCATGGCAAGAGTACGCCCCTGCAATCATGACTGCATCAGCAAAGATAAATACAGGAAATTGATCTCAACATGTGATAGCTACAACTCATTTGCTGCTACCCACATGTCCAGAACAGATGTTGCACGTTAGTGGCCAAAATTGTAGATGATGTCGATTTGTTGAAGCAGCAGCGATACATTTTCACTTGTGCTGCTTGTACTGCAGCTCATGAACAATCGTAAAGGCACTGTGCTATTGGTGTACCTTTGCGCTTCAATTGCCCGCAAAATTGCTGAGCTTGTTTTGACGGTGTAGAAGATAGCTCTGCCCACATCCGTCTCATTCCGCCCCTTGCACAGAATTGCTGAGACCAGCGCTGCGGTAATCCGACTTAAGATCGGCAAGTCTTCTAGACAGTCAGCACGGAAGACGCGATGAAACAAAGGGAGCACTGGATTGCTCACTGCCAAGATATCGACTGCGCCGATTGAACCTAAGCAGAACTGCAGTTGTCGAAGCCATCCTTGTCTTGAGAGTTTTCGGCATCTATGACCCCGCCAGTGTGCCTGCATACGTCGATGTGTGGTCGGTTACGCACACGCCGGAAGAGGCAACACCATGATGACTGGAAGACGCTCCGGACAGGCAGAAATTCAGTGTGTGTTTATGTATATGTGTGTTTACCTGAAGCTTTGTTGCGGCTTGTGACTCCGTTTTGCGGCGTTGCCGTTTCTCCCTCTCCTGTTTGGTTCTCTTCAGCACTTCCTCTCTGGACACCCCCTGAGAGCTCTTGCCTCCAAGTGACACTTTAGCACCATGCTGAGGAAAGAACATTGAGCCGCGTGCGCTTGTCGTTGCCTCAGCAATCTTCGACACGCAAGACCTCTAGAACAAGCTCGCATCAGCACTGCAGCCCTGATCACATCGCTTTCACTAAAGCAGCTTCACCATATAACAGAAGTATCCAAGTGTGTTCGCTTTCATAGCTCATTGTCATCTGACATGTGCAATTGCGACCTGCGCGCTCCTGTACGCAGTGTTCTTGTCATACGTAAGAAGTGGGAATGTCCTGAAGTAACATGCTGCATGGAATATGAATGGTCAGTCAACACCAACTGGATCGATTTTGAATAACCCCAAAGGGACCAAATGGTCCCCCGACACAGTCGCCCATGCATGGTGTAGTGCTTGCGTATTGCAGAGGTCGCCAGCCGCTGCAGCGGACATACCAATTTCCAGTGACATGTATGGGCAGCCGGGATATGTCCCCGCATTCCACTATCGCTTGTGTGGTTGTCTCAGTATGACATTGTAGTGCAAAATCGGCGTTCTGGCGTGTACGGTGTAAGACCGGACAACGTTTGTTTTGACTGATCACGAACCAGACTTCCTGCGACACATCGTGCTCACCGGCTATAGCGCGTTAACGTTCGCGTGAGGCAGTGATCCTCGTGTCCGGAAGGTATGCGTCGCATTCTCGGCACACATGGAACCATGCAACAAAAACGACCCTTTGCGACCACTTGTCGCGATGCGACGGTAAGTACCGTGTACCGTCATGCCTGAGGGCGGATATGTGCCTTGCGAAGTGGCCAATAGTGCAATGAGCAGGTACCACATGGCGACACACTTGCATTCTGCAAACTGTCTTGTTGCGCCTGTATCAGCACTACATGATTTTAATGCGTTATTTTGGTTGATCGGCCGGATTTACATCTCAGTCGCGCAGCAGCCCCATGAAATTGCTTACAAGAATCCGCCATGCAGGGATACATTCTGAACCACACCGGGTCAGACTTCTGGGAGACTTGAAGAGCATGCGTTTCTACTGTGATTATTGTGACAGCCATCTGACACACGATTCGGTAAGCCTCGATCTCAGCTGTCTTGCCAGCCATGTCTCTGCTGTTTGTACAACCGGATAGATGTTACCTGGAACATGCTTTGAGCTCTAGACGGCTGGTATTGGACAACAAACGGATTGTCACGCAGCCATCAGTGCGTAAGCAGCACAATGCGGGCTTCAAGCACAAAGCTAATGTGCGGGCATATTACCTGCAATTCGAACAGCAAGAAACAGAGGATATGCTAGAGAAGAAAATGGCTGCCAACATGGCCTTGGCAATGCAGCATGGGCCTGGATTTGCTGGACCTGGTGGCATACCTAGACCGCGTGCAGGCTTGGTTAGACCTCCAGCAGGAATGCCACCAGCAGGAATGCCACCTGCTGGCATGCCACCAGCTGGCATGCCTCCAGCTGGAATGAACCCTCCAATAGCAGGCATGCGGCCAGGTCCGGGCATGCCGCCACCTGGAATGGCCCATGGCATGCCCCCCCCTGGACATGGCGGACACCCACGTATGATCCTGCCTAATCGCATCGCTCTCTTATACCATGAATTCACACTGTGGCAAAGTTTGTTTTTATTACGATATTGCATACTGAAGTTGCGGCATGGCACGCCACAGGCACAGGCCGAGCATTCACGCGTTCCCCAGCTGGGCCGTGTCATCTTTCCTCATGCCTTCAAAACAGTACATGTCACCAATTTCCCCAGCCCATGAATACCCTGTGCAATTTTTTGCATCAATTTCACACATGCTTCAGCTGACAGCTTGCCGCTAATTGTATCAGTGACTGAGCTTGTGTTGCAGATCACCATCAGGGTGGATACGGCCATCCTCAATAGCAACATCACCCCGATGTGGGGATCCTGATGGGTTCGAGATGATCGAGGCAGTCCGCGCGGGCGATCCAGATCATGCATCCTGAGTATCTGGTGAAATTTACAATCTGGACTCGGCTCTGTCTGTCTCCGGTGCCCTTCAAGTGAGATGGCCGACAGTGAGGTATTGAATAGGTGTCAGGAAGTGACGTCAACAATAGTCACAAGTTGTCACTCACAAGTCTGAATGATCACCAAAGGCTGAGAGAGAGTAGCAGCTCTGAATAGTAACACACGCCAATTGTACACTGCTGTGGCAGGGGTTGATGTCCAAGGATGGTAGCAGTAAAACGAATCACTGCTGATTATACTTAGAAAACCGACAAACACAACCAATTGTTTGTGATATATGCCGCTTGCGCTATGTCGCGTGACAGTGGCAAAGGTGATTACCCAGGAGATATGATTTGATTTGCTTTACCCTGAGACTAGTGTATTTACTACAAGAGGTTTGTGACATTACACTTTATCGAGATTGTATATGCTGTAATTTGTTCTCAAAGATCCTCAGACGTATCAGTTTGGCAACACTTGCCCATGCAGGTATGCAATGGAGGACGTCAACATCATCACAGGGCACACGGCCGCAATTTGCTATTGCCGTAACCCGTTGGATGTTCGTCTTTCCAGTCATCTAGACTGCGCTGTTGCATCAACTTTTCATCTTCCTGCTCATCTTGTGTCATGCTCGATATCCTAATCTGAGCCTGCAGCTCATGCTGTATTTCCCGTTCCTCCCTCAGGCGCATCTGCAAACAGAGCAGATTAAATCGGCGTGACCAAGCCTTTCCGAGCCCATACAGAGCAACGGTCTCTCTGTTGCCATTGAAAGATTCCGCTTGAGCACACCTCCTCCAGCTCCAGAAGCCCTGCTTCTTCAACAGTGATCGTTGGCAGAATATGACTAGGTTTAAAAACTGCTTTCGCCTTCTGTTGTTTAGAAGACAGATCTCTGGCAATCTGGAATAAAGTGCCTCTCATATCATCTCTGCGCTGGTCATGCTCAGCTGCTGAATCTGCATTTTTCTGACATTGTAATTGTCAACCGCAAGGTCGGTTTTACCTCTGCCATGCATTGCAAGGATGTAATGAGGCCAACCTTGCGGAATATCTGGCATGTGATCATCTCCAGACTCCTTCTGAGCCTTCATTTTGAGCAAAGTCATTTCCTGCCGTATCATCTCAACAGCATGCACACTTTTTATGCAAGCTGCATGTACACTTGCCCTCCACAGCTCCCTTTCTGTTTCATCATCAAGATCTACAAACAGCTGCAGGTGTACAGCATCTACAAAAGCATTGCATTCAAGCTGGCCCGCAACATACACAGTACATTTCAGGCTGGATGCGGTTTTGTACTATATCCATGCCGCACCTTCAGGCACATCGGCGAGTTCAGATATATTCAATGCCGCCATGAGCCCCACCACTTTCTCCCTGATTGCACGTTCCTGCCTTCTTTGCTCTATTTTGCTATTTCTTGCTGCATGATCGGATACTTCCTCTGCGTGGTTGATTCGCCTGACAGAGGTGGCCGCAGAAGGGTGTACAAGGTCATACTGTTCACACATAGTCAGGAAACATTTGTACCACTTGATGGCTTCATGTAGTTCCTGCAGTCGCACCCGCGGCAACCTTTCCCTGGTATCTGCGTACCCTTCGGCTGCAAAGAATCCAACAAGAATGTATCTACACAATATGCACACCATCAGACCTTGGACTTCGCTGATCTGGTTTGCACAACGTGATTTTGATTTGTACCTGAGACTGGCAGTAGACAAATCGTCAGCATCCTCATTAGCTGAAAACAGTCCCAACGATTCCACGCGTCCGGCACAGTGACAGGCAATATCAGTGACGCAATTTAATACATCCTGGGCTTCATCTGTCGATCTGGGTAATTTGTCCAAGTTTGCATGGGCCCTGACACAGATTTGGAACAACGACCGAAGGGACAGTTCATCCTCCTTGCTGAAAGTGCGGACGCTGGTCCAGTCAAACATGTTTGAGCCAGATTTATGTGCTACGCGTTGCTTTGTCTTGATCGCAACCAGCAAGGCAGTATCGAAGACGTGTACATACGAGGTGCAACAAAGTGGCTCTACTGTGCTGTCGCTCGTGCGACGTGCCACTACCTACCCCACATCGACTCAGAATGGAGGTCGCGCCGGTTGCTTCAATAATGTGGTGCGATGCGGTGATGCATGATGTACCCATAGGCGCGCCTGCAAACCAAAAGCTTCTCGAACGCGCGTCTCTATGCATGCCTCCATTCACGGATGGGACATAAACTATAGTGGAGTGCAATGACATCTTACAGGCTCCGCATAGCCAGCCATCTTCCTCTCAACAGGCCTCGAATCACTCTTGTACGTCCAGGATCAACGATTGTGTGCTGTGTATGCAACGCCATGGTAGAGTAGCCCGGTGAAGGCCGTGTGATGCACCTAGCAGTTCGAGAACCTTTATCCACGACATCGCGTACGTATATATAGCAACATGTGGGCATCTTTCACGTTTGTGTGATCCTGCACATCCTCCATACAGTACATTGTTCTTGTTGACACAATGTCGAGTACCGACTTTCAGAGAACTTATTCAACATCAACTTGATCGGATGTATCCATGTCCCACTGGACGCGGGTAATCAAACATACATATCTCGAGATACATATCTTGAGGTACAAATATACGTTGGGTGCGTGTACCAGCTGGCAGCCAGTGATGCACGCAGAGCGCCTGAGCGCCGTAATGCGACGCCTAATGCGACGTTCCACTTACATACAGCTTGTTATTGCATGTCAGATCAATTCGCAGTCGCCATGTGGTACACGGAAATAGTTGGAGACGAAGGTAGCACAACGCGAACCACACAGCAACATTGCATAGGCGAATCGTGTACGCCACAGCCGCCACCAAAAGCGGAATGAATCAGGCACCACAGCCACGCAAACCACCCCACAAGCAATCCACATTGAACCCTGTGCCATTCCAGCACAAATGACCATGAACCCGCACTAACAATTACCCACCTGCCACCGCTCATCTGGACTGAGCGAGAGGCGGCATCCTTGTGTCTGCTAGGTGCCATCTCCCGTTGGCCGCCGCCATCCCGCTGTTCATCTCTGCCTGGCGCATGGTGTTGTCGATGGCTGCATGGCCTGTGGTTGTTGTGCCAGGGCCAGCACTGCCCCGTTGAGGCACAATGAAGGCTTTGAGGTAGAACGTGCAATGTTAAGTTTGCTGCAATGCGGTTGGGTCTTGGGAATGGTGCGGTTTTGGGGGGCTGCGGCCCCTGCGGTGTTAAAAGGACAAAGGCAGCAAGGCGGGCAGCACCGCGAAAGTAGCAAGCAGACGAAGCAAACACCAAGACACTCACGCACATCTCACCCATCACCAGCGCAGCAAGCGACACAGATCCGCAGACTGCCAAGCACACACCCACACACCAGCACACACACGTGGGTGCGTGGGTCGGGTGTCAGTGAGTGGTTCGTGTGGTAGTGTGTGGGAGCGTGGGGGTGTGTGTGTGCTCGTTGTGCCTTGGCGTTGGCTGTTGCTCTCCTGCTGCGTGCGCATTGCGTTTCTTCTGCTCTCCCTTTTGGTCCTGGCGGTGCTACCTGCCCCTCCAGCTTTTTCCTTTGTAACACACCAGCACACACACGAACAGACCCCACGGCCCACACACAACAACGCAACCGCCAACACCACAACGCCTGCCGCCATACGGCAGGGCCACGCCCAACACACTGCTGCCTGAGGCCGCCCATCATGGCCGCATTGCCGGGGGCCGCCCTAGCCCCAAACCCCACCCCCCGAGCCACAGCACACCACGCCAGCCCGGCACACCGCCGCGCAGCCTCGCCAGCCCACGCCGCACCGCACCCAGGACAATGCGGCCACTGCGGTGTGGAGGCCCGGCTCGGTAGTCTTGTGTTTGGCCGCCTCCGGCATGGCTGTCATAGGTGAATTTGTGGAAGTTTGTGTTTATGGGCGGGTCCTTGCTTGTACGAGGCGCGTGTTGTTGTGCATGGTGGTCATGTTGTTCTGCGTGAGGTGCTGGCTTTGGCTTAGGTGTGCTGTGTTGCTGTTCAAGCTCATGCCACACGATTTCCTGCGGAGCTTCCTGCCTGTTTGTCTTTGTCCTAAATCCGCACACCCCCCACCACGGGTCCTCTGAAGCGGCCCCACACGAGGCCGCTTGGCTACCGCCAGGCTACAAAGTAAAGCAAAGCAAACCTGAATTCACTGAGCTGCCAACTGCTGCAGCAGAAGGAAGATGCGATCGCAAGCACGATGAAACAACCCCTCGTAAATGTGAACTGGATGCTATGTCCCCACTGCCTCGAGCTTCTTGCACTGCCGCTCATTCAACTGTCCAACAAGGGCAAGTGCTTGAGACATAGACCCTATGGCGTGTGTTGCATCACGGACTGCCTCTCGAAACCTGTAGGCACTCCCGAATTTCAGAAACGTTGAGAACGCGTGCAAGATGCGAACGACCGTTTCGTGCACAGCCGCACGCTTGAAGGAGGCAGAGCCTGGTGTGGATATGACGTGCGTGTACTAAGTTAGATCTATCTTCAAAGGCTTTATGTTGGCAAATCGAAGGTCACAAGATCTGAAAGAATGCATAGGAATCCCACATCAGTGCATGCTCATCATTTGATCGTCTGAACGTCTGTGAAATCGCAAGGCTTCGAACAATTCAGCGCTAACACGGTCTCAGCGGGGCAAGATCAACTTCACACCTACGATACAAAAGTGCCCTCTGCAGAGCCAAGTGCATCCTCCGAGACGAGCGCTTACGACGTCGTCGTCGTTCTATCGTCCGTAATTGCTCTTTCGTGCGGTCCACTTCCGCTGCTGCTGACTGCACAGCTAGCCCATCACATCTGCGCCCAAGATGAGCTCCAAAGTTGAAGATGGTATTCAGAGAGATTGCCTGTGAGAGCAGTCCTATACTGTGCACGTGTAAGAGCGGTGCACCGAGCACACTCTGCTTGACGATGTTCCATGACCTCGGTGCCGTCTTTTGCGGCTCTGACTCCGCATCTACGTTCCTGTCGAAATTTTCCCTGTGACAAGACTCAGGTTTACTGCGCAACTATCCGAATGGACATCGCCTTGCATGTGATGGAGGATGTCAAAGGGAGGTTCGTACGGTATTTGAATCTGCTTGGCTGCAGGATGACGGGCACCATTCAGTCTTTGCCATTCCGAAGCTTGATATGCTGTTTGGTACGTTTGCACCGTGCAACCAGCCATAAGAGTTTGCACGGATACTCCAGGTGCATGATGAGGCTGTAGGACAGATACATAACTGTCTGACATAGAACTGTCTGTGCTGACCTTGTCATGACTTCCAGCACGAGACAGAGCATTGTACTGCCACATCAAATCTGTAGCAGCTTCAGGAAGCTGAGCCATAGCCAGACCATCAGCTGACTTCGGCAGCGACAGCTGGCCAGTTAGCTCATCAACATCAGTTTGCAACTGAGCACGCTCTGCTGCTTGCCTGTGGACGCCCTGATCAGCTAAATCATGGTTATCAGGGCTGTGCAGGGAGGATGACATGCTGGTCAAGACAGCGCGTGCAATGGGTGTGCTTGCTCTTGCTTCAGTTGGGTGCTCAGACACCGACCATTCGAGGCGATGCTCCTCGGTACGCTTACGGCGCCTTATTGCGTGTCGCCTTGCATGCGTGGGTGCAGTAGCTCTATACACAGATTGGACCTGCTTTTGTGACTGTCTAGCTTCTGAATGTTTGTCATGGTTTGATCTAGATTTGTCCAGCCCACTCTCAGCCAGGAAAGCTTCTCCAACTGGCTCTCCAGTTGATGTGCTTGAAGCTGAATTTCTCGCTTGCAGTTTCTTGATCAGGCTGGCTGCCACATTCAAGCCTAGAGATGGCACAAGCTCCAATGGATCACTCGCACCATGCCTGTCAGAAGATGGAGTGGAGCAATATGATCTCTCGTCTGCAGTGCTGCCGGCCAACGAGCCATGCTCAGGGTAAGTGTATGCCCCTGAAGTTGCTGGAGAACCACCAATGCTATCTAGCATGTATGTCTCAATAATTCCTGGCAATGGCTGAACAATTGTCGCATGTGCCACATCACGAGGCTTGCGAGACTGCGCCGCCATAGCTCCGGAGGTGTATGGGATTGAGGACATGCTGCCCAATGCAGAAAGGGACTGTACAGAAGCTATGCTGCTGGACGTCCCCATTGCTTGTGGTGCAGCTGACATCATCTGCTTCTCATCAGTTGATAGGACTGCAACGGTTGGTGTCAACGTGTTCAGAGTGTCTGAGGTATTCCGTGATGCCAAATTGATGTCTGTCTTCCTGTGCAGTTCTGATTCTGACAGTTTTGTGTAATTGGTAGAGCCTGGATCTAGTCTCACATGTGTAGAGGATCCTGCGGTAGACCTGTTCCCGGGTGCATCCCCTCTTCCTTCCTTTGCTGTCCTGTCTTTCTCCATAGCCGTAACGAGGTCAGCCATAAACATGCTAACATCGTTGAAAATGTGGCGGCACTGGCTCTGTATACGGTCAAACTTCCCCACACCCGCACAATGGTGGGGCCGGCTGCTCGAGCTCTGGATTCTATTTTCGCGTGCTGCTCTTGCAAGAATAATGATCTGCAACAACTCACGAATGTCATACAGCTCTTCTTGACCCCGCCTCCGGACTCTGATTGCCCATCTGCACGTCACCATCAAGGCTGACTCCTGCATGACTCCCATCAACAGACACAGTACTGTGTAATATGATTGCGCAAACCTGCCAAGTGGAACTGCGCTACTACTGATGCCATGATTGAAAGTTCTGATAAAGCGGATAACATCAGGTGGTATCAGCACATTCCGTAGCTGGCGAGCTCGGTCTGCTAGCTGCGCGCTTGCGTATTGCCTTGATCCGTGAAAGGCCACCGCCTGATTCAATTGTGTATGAGCAGGTACATTAAAGCGCTGTTGCGTAGTGATGAAGGAGCTTAAGATCGCTGCAGCTCTGTAGGTGCCAGATAGCTGTGGCCAGCAACTGCAAACTGCATCGTTCATTGCTGTCCAGATTGACGATTGCATATCAATTCTGTCATCCCCCAAAATTCGGAGCTTCCTCTTGACTCTTCGAAAGGAAAGCAAAATTGTGGTAATTGTAAGGCGAGAGTACAGAAGATAGAGCAGCATCGGTGTTATGTACCGGACCACCACAGCCACAAAATGCTGCTCAAATTTTGTCAGCTCCACGCTGGTTGCTCGAATTTTCCCAAAGAAAGCATCAAACCAACCTGAAACCTGCAGCAATTCTGGAGAACAGAATCAGTCATCACACGTTCACATTTTCAGCAATTGTAGACCTACCAGAGTTGACTGCGCACCCCGTAGCCGGTAATCGTGTTCAACGTTGTCCAAATGTAACTCAGGTCCTGAGAAGCATTGAAGTACAAGGTTGAAATAAAGCTGGCCATGAGACTACCAACAAATCCCAAGCTGATGACAAGTTCCAAAATTGGCAACAGAGCTCCTGCAAGGAAAAGCAAGTCATAGCATGCCAAATCATACGAGGTGCCTGCGTTCTTTGACAATTCTGTGTTTTTGTGAGTCAGAAAACGGCAGCTAGTGTGGAAGTCTTCGGGACTCACCTCTGAGCGTGTACGCCAGCTTTTGAAGTGAGCCAAACGCGCTACATGCGACTATAAAACTGATCAGCATCCCCAGAACAGCTGCTGCCTGAATGCATTAATGATTGATCACGAAGGCACGAATGATTCGCTCATACGTAGTGAGAGCTTGCTTTGTACATACCCTGACCACAAGAGAACTGACGTGCAGCGATTCATACATGCGCATTGATGTATTTAATTGCGCAAGAATGTTAAGGTCGTTGAATTCATCTGGGCGGGACCACAGGGGCGCATCTGGATCGCCTTGGAGTGATTTCCGCGGCATAAACATGCGCATGCCCCCACTCAGGTTTTCATAGATGCGGAAGTCATGAGATGCCCATCCTGGAAAGTCTGCTTGCAAAGCGGTCAGGATTGCTCCAGCCCACAGCATGTCCGCGGTCAGTAGGAGGACCGATGTGAGGATGTCAATGACAAGCAGCAATCTCTGTGTTGCCAAAGAATCCTTGGACTCTGGAGCTCGCAGTGACAAAGTTGTTGTGACACCTTTCAACGCATCCAGAAGAGCAATGCAGGTAAATTTAGTCCAACTAGCAGTGTACAGTCCATGAAACACGTTGATCTGCAAAGATGACTGCAAGTTGCATATGATGGGAAGCGCCGAGCTGTACAAACTGGGTGTTTCCACAAGCTGCCACGGAGGTCAGTTTGGACCCCTGACCTTGACACACCTTGGCCTCACCAGAGAAGCGGCCTGCTGAGGTCCGGTCAAGGAGAAGATGAAACTGGCCATGGACAGACTGCACTGTGTTGTAAAACAAGATGTCCACCGTTAAACTGCTGGTTTTGTCATCGATGTACCTGGATCTGTCACTTTCATCTTGACCCCAAACATTCATAGCACGCACAATTTGCTGGAGTTTGACAACAGGTCTCACCGGCTATCTCTAACATATTGCAAGGCACGCATTGTCAAGGCGGCGTCCGTGCATGCTTCCAACACTATTGGATATCCTGGGTCATAGCCAGGCAAATCAACAGGTTGAAAAGGCCTTGGCTCCCCACGGCAGTCCACTTCCAGTGGTTCATTGCTGACATTATAGAAGTCCTCCACGCTCAGTAGAGGACTGAATAGTGCTGATCTGCCATTGTTCGCTGGTTCACTTCCAAAGCCAGGAAGAGATGTGACTGCCTCTGACATGCACGAGCGCACCTGCGTAGCGATTCCGCGGCTGCGGGTGAGCGTTGTACACATGAAGGATAGATCATTTTGAAACCCCTTTGAGCAATAGAAGTCCAAGCTCCTCGTCTGGTGGATAAGTACACCGCCCAGTATTTTCGTGCCAGAACGATCATGACCTATGACTCTGGGAACTGATGCACATCCATGCTGGTCCAATTCCTTGATGCAATCCAACCTAGTAGGCTGTACTGCTGCTGCGTTGTCAGCATCTAAAGCCGGCTGATAGACAACAGTTGAGTCCAGTAAAGAACGCCCTGAATATTTACTCCCTAGTTCCTTCTGGACTTGAGCATTGGTCTTGACAGTTGCCAGACGCTGCAGTCCACGTTGCCTCACTAGCTGCCAAGCAATTTGTGACTTCAAATCATGCACAGCCACATGTTTTGTAGCCGTTCTTGACTCTGTGGCTCCATCGTCTTTTGCGGACGGGATTGTACCAACTTGCAACAGTGTCAATTCATTCAGCCTCTCCAAGCAGTCAGACTGCTTAGCCCCAGTCAGTAGAGCAAGCTGCACAGAAGTGAACTTATCTGCCTGCAGATTCTCCAGATCAACGGAAATGTCCAGCGTGAGAATTTGTGACAACGTGGTGCTGTCTTTCACCACGTCACACCATGTAGCCCCAAGGTACTGCATTCTAATGAGTGTGTCGATTTCTGCTAAGATCGGAACTGCCTTGCTTGTCCCTTGGGAGCTGACTCTGAGCCTATCTAGCACATCTGTGACTTTTTCCGATACTACGTCAGCTGAAAGCTCTAAAACTTGTTCATCTGTCCACAATGGACAAACGCTTCCTGCACTAATAGATTGGAAGTCGCCGACAACAGTAAACGTTGTTATGGTATTTGTCTCGAATTCATCAAGCAACCCTCCATCATTCAGCCCCAGTTCCAGCCAGGTGATGCGTAGAGGCTTGGCATCATCCATGGCCGATCGCAAGGCCGAAAGCAGAGCCGAAGCTACAGAGACAGAGACAGTGCTTGGATCAAGCCATGGCAGTGATGAATCGTTATTTGATACCATGCCGTGCACCCATGCGGCTCCCAAAAGTGTAGACGGACTGTTTCCCACTCTCGTCCAGCCATCTTGCTTCGTGGGTGACAGTGTAATGTATGTTAGCCGCGTCTGTGTAGCTTCTTGCCCTGGGTACCCCTGAATGTTTTTTAGGTACTCTTCCTCGATGATCTGCTTGACGCCTGTCCACAGCTCATTCACGACATAGCGTAACGCATGATCAAGCCTGACATCAGAGTACTCTGTGATGTCGGATAAGAGATTGATCTTCATAGAAATGCCGATCAACTGCTCAAAGGTGACCGACTGCTCTGCACGAATCTCCACACCCCTAGAGTAGGGTTCAGGTGCATCAAGATCAGGATACTTATACGAGTAGACGAGGTTGTAGCTTCCAGGGGCACAGGATCCCGCCTGAAGTTGAGTCAAAGCACATGGAGGACAGGCAAGTGCGGGCTCTGCCTCTTCAGGAACATTGAAGATTGGGCATGACGTAGCTGTCACCTCTGTCTGCACAAGCTCTGAGGAGTATTCATCTACTCCTTTCAGACCCACACACGTGCCAGAACCAACGGTGGCAACTTCACTACACACAGCGGCCTGGCGTGAAGCAAAGTTGGCACCAGTGCAAGGCAAGTAAATGGTGGCAACACTGCTATCCGGAACAGTGAATGTGGGATCCATGACTGGATTGTAAAACAGGCTCAGAGCCTGGCATGGCACTGACGAACAATCTTTCCCACACATCTGTTGGCCAGCCTTGCAAGGCGCAACTATCACCACACTCCTTTGGGCAGTCACTATGTTTGCTGGCATGCTGTCATCATATGCCATGTACTCAATATCAATCCGAGTTCCAATATCCGCAGACACATCGATTTGGCACGCTGCAAGCCCCACCTGCACAGGTCCAGAGCCCGATGAGAACTGGGGTGAATGAATTTGTGGATTGCCGCAATAGCCGAGACCCGTACAGCATCAAATCTCTTTCCTGGGCAACCCGTCTCGAAGCACTCAGGAGAGGGGCATGCAACCACGCGCCCAGAGAGATCGTGGCCATTGGACGTCACATTGGCACCGGGGTCACAGAATCCGTCCAACTCAGTCAGCAGTAAGTCGGGGGGGCACCGATTGAACAAGGTTCCCTGTGGCAATTCTACAGTCTCCAGTCCGCTATTCTCGGAGCCATACGAGAGCACAGGCTTGAGTGCTATTGTCGGGCTTGCCTTTCCAGAAAGCAGCTGCTTCAGATTGTCAAAAAGAGATTGGTCGTCCGCAGACAAGTATAGTTGTCCTGATGGATCTAGGATGCTAGGGTTCAGATTGAACACTGACATCTCTGTTGACGAAACAGCCTCGAGAAGTGGTGAAGTGGGCTGAACAATCATGATCACTCGAGATACAGTTGCAAAGCTTCCGACAGAGTCTGCCACCCAGAAAGTAACATTCTGTATGCCCGGTGACTTCGTGTCTATTTCGCAATACCTTACACCATACTTGCTAAATGATGACGCATCAACGTTCTCCATCAAAGAGGTACCGGGAGCAGAGCAGACCTTGACAAATCTGGACAAGTCCCCCTCAACAGGATCCACCGCAACAGCTCCCAGATCGCATACAGAGTTCAGAGGACGAGGATATGGACACTTGGCATAGACTGCATTTACCGGCAGAATCAACAGAGCCTCGCCCATCAGAGATATGGATGGAGATGAAGATAGGACTGGGAGTGTGCTTGGGCCACAGAAAGTGTCTCTGGAGCAATGCAAGTACACATCCAGCGGCTCTGAAGGGGACCATTGTTGACCGCTTGCTGTGCAGAGCTCTTCACCAGGCGCACAAGAGACAAGAATGGACCTTCTTGCCTCTGCAGTGTTGCCATCAGAGTCTGTCACAGAGTACGTGATGACATGGGGCCTGCCGGGATAGCTAGCAGCCATCACAGAAAAGCCTTTCAAACCAAATGTTGACACTTTGTGTGTAAGTATACCATCAAGGTCATCATACGCAACAACTTCTGGAACAACAAAGTCCTTGCTTCCATATTTGACGACGTGATGCATGACATTGCCATTCTGTATCGATCCAGTTCCTTTCAGGCTAATTTGCGGTCCAAGCTGAATATTGTATTGCTTGATTGCCGACAGCTGCTGGTTCGCCAAGCCACAAAGGCCAAATGTGGCGCAGGTCAGGTCTGGGCAAATGCGGCCACCGATCCCACAATCAACTGAGAACGTGGTTGCAACACTTTGTATTGCCTCATTACCAGCGGTATCAACCGACAGGAATTCAGTGAAAAACAGAGCGGAAGTCCATGATCTGGAATTGGCAGAATCTGAGTACAGAGTTTCAAGCACTTGCCGGAGTTTTGTTACGTTTGCCACTCGCACAGAAGTCCAACCTTCTTCAGCATCAACAGCAACCACCTGTCCGGCACACTGTGTCAGCACGATGCAAGGGTGATGGCAGCACAATGAGCTTTTCATAGATGCGCTAGCAGGACATATGGCAGCAGATGTTCATACATTCTGGGCAGCCCATGCGTCCAATTGCAATAGATCTTCGACGCTCATCTGGAGCGGGACGCGAGACTGAATCACCATGACAGGTGGTGCTGAGTCTGGTAGCTGTAACGGAACTAGTTGGGCGACATCAGCTGCGGGTTGATCATCAATTGCCGGTGAAAGTTTGACTGATGGCGCAGGAGGTGGAAGCTGCGGAGGTGGGTTGAGTGTTGGGCTGGGTGGCTGGGGTGGAGGGCCGAGTGACAATGGCGCAGGTGGTGGCGGTCGGGTGCTGTGAGCTGGAGGATCAATGTATGGAGCAGGCGGTGGAGGGCTTGGAGGGGGACTTGGTGGTGGATGCATGAAGAGAGAACAATATTGAGGAAACCGGTTGCAGTTGTTTGATTGGCACATGCACTCTCTACTATTTACATGAGAGCACAGATGTAGGTTGCTAGAGCAGAGTGAGTGGCACAGGCAGGTGTCCACTGCCGTTGCGTCACCTAGGCGTCGCTCAAGAAGTGGATATGTCTGATCCATGGAGAACGATGTGCCTGCACCTCGGCCTGCTGGAGGTTGATGGACTAAAAATGTGGATGGTGGTCCACAAGTCAAGCACAGATAGCATACTGGTGCAACAGGCCAAGAGTATCGACATGGCCAGAGCGTGCATCTCTCCTGCCTCACGATGTGCAAAGCGATCTCAGCTGTATTGAAGTTGGCCGAAAGGTTTTGGCTTGGACTTTGACTGTGATCTGTTGCACGCCTTGAAACATGGGCAATGGCCTTTGCATCCCATGGCATGTGCTACCAAAATTAGGTCGCTCGAAAATCTGATTACATTCTGTTTGAGTCGGGGGCTTCGGATTCATAGGGATGCAAACCTGCTGTGCATCTCTGTACAAAAACAGGCTTCCAGAAGATGGCCGTTGCAGTCGGTTTTTGGAATCGTTGTGCATGCGATTCTGCAGCAGTAGGGCGCTATCTCGCATCAAACGAGCATCTCGAGATAAGCACGCTTAGACCCGACACCCACCGCCAGGATTTCAGCAGTGCGCCATGGCGCGCCAGAATGTTGTGCCCAGTGATGCACACACAATGTCTTGAGCCAAAATGGTAAGCACGCGTACAGCCACTCGAAATCGCAAGTCGAAGTGTTGCAGCAGACGACCACATCTGACAAGATGAAACGCCTCTCGAAAGATCTACTTCTGATGGTGTGTCATATTCGCGATTCGCAAGAGCTAGGCATGCATTGGAACGGTTCTCCGAAAAATGTTAACAGCTGTTCGTAGTTGGCTACACCAATGACTAATGTTGACATGCGCGGATAGTTGTAACGATAACAGCAGTAGTTCGCTTCCGTCACAGCACTTAGAATCTGTTGTGCAGGTTTGTTTCTTGAGCTATGGCCAACGTGATCACCAGTCGCTGTCGAGTTACATGTACATCTAGTTCACATGTATTGCGTGGCGGTTCAATCATAATACCAAAACCACTATCAGTGTTCAGTAGCAAATGCATGGGCACCCACCGTCCTACTCCTGTACGGGCTTCCCACGCCAGAATACGGCCAAGGAGCTACCACCCAGCGCCATGAACACAACAGATACAGCAGATGGGACTGCCACCAAAGGATCCGAAAAGTGCTGCTGGGCAAGCAAAAAGCCCAATGCAGCGGACTGCATCCCTGTCTCGATGGACACTGTCCTGGCCACTTTTTCGGTAAACTTGAGCGTCTTGCATATGAAGTAGCCAAGAGCGAATGCACACACATGCAAAAGCCCCACAGGCAAACAAAGCGCTGCACCATTGGTCTTCAAGATTGCAGAGACCTGACCGACTGGTGATGCGCACAGCATTGTGGTGATCAAGACTCCAATCAAAGGAAGCAGTGGCTTGATCTTGCGTACAAGCGGATTGCACAATTCATTTAAAGCCACACCAGCAACAGTCGGGACTAGGACCACACTGAATACATCCTGTGCCATGGCCCAAGCATTCACAGGGACCAGTGTGCCTGCAACCATGTGTCCAAATGTTGTCCACATCGTGTCATGCGTGCATCAGCTCGTGACATGTAAAGTGCGCTAAGCTTGCAGCCACTACAACATGTCAAGCAGGGAATCGTGGGAACCAGACCTGCCAAAACCTTGGTAAGCAGAGGTGTCATCACGATAGCACCAATTGTGGAAGCTGAAGTCATCAATACAGATAGAGCTACATCACCATGTGCGATGAACGTCGCGACATTCGAAGCTTGTCCTCCAGGACAGCAGGAGACAAGAATCAGACCCACGGCCAAAGCGTCCGGCAGGGAGAGGGCCTTGGCAATGAGAAATCCGAGCACAGGCTTCACCATATACTGCGCCACATAGCCAACGAGGATTGGTGCGGGGCGTTTAGCGCAGGCCTTGAAGTCGGCGACTGAAAGAGTCAAGCCCATGCAAAGCATCAGGAATCCCAAAGATGTGCTGAACATCTGTGTAGAAAACCAGGTGACCGCCTCGGGCTTGAAAATACCAATCACTGCGCCGATGAACACCCACAGTGGAAACAGCGTAGCTAGCCGGTCTGCAAACTTTTCGATCGAGGTTGGCTCCGGCTCGGCGACGCTTCCACTGTCTGCGCGACATACGGTGGTCTGCAGGCGCTGGGTATGCCTGACTGGCCCAGGTAGCGTCGTGACATTTACTTGAAGAGGCCTCGCGATGCTTGGCCGGGCTGTCAACTTAGCATGGGCCAGCGGCCGGGTCGCTACGGCGCGCAGGGAAAGGGCCATTGCGAAGCTTCAGCGGTGACCAGTGTTCAGCTTGACTTCAGCATTGGGAAACGAACAGTGATGCTTAAGTACCATGTTATGACAGTATCTTTCCTGCATTCTACCCTGTAGTGTGCTGCATTGTCCGCTGCCCTGCTGCGCCATGAGGGAAGTGGACCGAGCTCAGTCGGGGCGGGTCCATGCATGCGTATGGCTGACCCCCTCTACTGCTTCTCACACAGGGATCCACCGCGCAACCCGCGCTTAACTGCAATCTTCTTCAATCTCCAAACACGAAGACAGTACAGCAGCCCAAACAAAAGCCTCAACATCCATGTGAGAACCATGCGTCGCCTTCGCAGCCGGAATGCGTAGCGAAGCATTTCTGTCCTCGGGCTGGACGACTCTGGTTTGGAGATTATGCTCGCAATCCCGTCGTTTCGTAGCTCATCAACGTACACACGTTGTCCCTCTCTCTTGTTTGTCAACGCGGTACCCGCCATGGCGATCCTCAGGTGTCAATTGGGCTGAGGACACGCAGATCATAAGCTCCGTGAAGCTTCAGTAGAATATGTGCAACATATCGTTCGCGCCGTCTCGGAACTGCAACATTCCATAGTTGTGTTCTCGCCATGCTCTGGCAGCATTCCACGAGATATATGTGATGTCGGGTAGCGTGAGGGTGTCACGCACTGGGCATTAGGCAACGGTTGGATGTATCTCGACCTTGTCAGGCTAGAAGGATCCATTATGAGCTGAACAGATTTACAACTCACGTTGATAGTCTTTCCTTTCAAGAGGGACTAGTGTCCATTTCGTAGGTGTTCGGTCTATCTAACACCTCGCCAGGAGCCCCTACAATTTGTCCTCAAGTGACCACACGCCTCTCTCGCACGCCCCATTGACGGTTCCCCGGACATCCGCACAGCAGCTGACGTGTTTCAAAGCTGGGCTGGACGGTGGGAACTGGTGCACCCGGTGCTGCTGCCGATTGAGAGGGGTGATGGGTTGACATCCATGAGCAGGTGCTGGGCCGAAAACGAGCCGGGACAGCTTGTATCGCTCCAGCAGTCGTTGCAGTGCCGCATCAGAAATGCCGCAACACTTTTGCACGAACGTGAATATTGGCAATAAGTAGGCATTTGGCTTTGTCATACTGACGCTTTGCACGAATGAAGCGAATCGGTCCAGGAGAGTGTTCATAAGCGGCAGATGCAGCGTATGTCCACTCTCTAGCAGATCTTTGACCTGAAAAGGATCCATGAACTGAGCGTGCAAGGGCTGTTCGGCAATTGACTGCAGCCCTGTGGACTGTCTTATGTGCGGAGAATGTTGGAGCGCACATGTTGCACACACAAGAGGGACATGGGATCAGATGGGCACTGGGCCTCGACTAGGAGGCATAGCTGGTTGTAGAATCTCTCAAGAATGTGCACATCGTCCAGTTGTAGCTGGCCTGGAGCCTTGCGTGCTGGTGAAGAATCTTGTACGTGATCCATGAACATTCTGGCCTGGTCGTATGGATCTCTGGGCGGCATGCCTGCAACTGCACACGCAGGCCTATGTCCAAGGCTATATTCGAGCTCCGAAACAATGGCATTGTAGAATCCGGCAGCAAGTGCAGGCTGTGCCCTGGCTTGGCAGCGGCCTTGAAGACGTTGCCACAGTAGCCTCTGCAAACGGACTAGGGCTCATTAGTGACAAAGAGGCCGCAATCACAGAAACCCAGCTGGAATGAAGCATACTTGCATCTGTACGCGGCCTCTTGCTTTTGCCTTCTTGAAGTTCAGCTGCCATCCGTGTGCAGAACTATCTCTTCCAGCTGAAGCATGGCCATCGTCAACTTGGTTCAGAGCAGCCCAGTCCGGCTCCTCTTCCACTAATCCAGTATCAGAGACAGCCAGGCTACAACCTGTGGCAAATGATGGTAGCTCTACGATCTGATCCTGCTTGTGTGCCGAGATGTCAGCCCTGTGGTCGCTGACAATGGACGCACATGGTGCCACCTGGAATGAAATGCACAGTGTCAGGTGAACGAGCCATTTAATTCCTACATTAGCATCAATATTGGTGATGGTGATGTGTTCGGCAGTATTGCCCTGCAGATTGCTTAAAAATATAGAAGGGTCTTAATGTCATTCAACCTAAATGTCAAATGATCACTCGATCAATGCCGTGCTTGCAGCGGAGCCCACGAAAGTTTTATTTATGATGTTTCATGCCACAAATTGAACGCAGAAGCTGCTGTGAGTGGCCCGCTGTTTTCATGAGGTTGTATCCATTCATTCAACATTGGTGTGCAGTGTGAATGCACAGTTGGTAGCACTTGCAGAAGCTTGTATGCACAGACTGATATGTGTTTGCTGAAGTGATTGCCGTTTTATCTGTGGCTTCATATCTTGCAACTGGGGGGGGGGGGGGGGGGGGGTGGGGCTGTCCCCCTTCGCTGCCAATGGAACTATGTCCGTCATTGCAAGACAGAAAACTGCCCATCCTTGCAAAGCAAACCTCTGTTCCTGGGCTGGCCAATGTAGATTCCGTTGCATCCTCCCCCCTTCTTGCAGTGCCGTCGCCGTCTACGTGAACACACGCTGGCACCTTTGCCGGGCCACATGCCACCGATATAGCTGGTACATAGTCCGGGCACTCCTCGAGACGCTGCTGAACCTGGCGTTTTATATGTAGTGCCACGCTTGCCTGATCATGCCGAGATATGTGCCCATATTGACCCGCATCCTGCCGGTCAGCATGAGCCAATGCAGGGTTCAACCATGGAGTGACAATTCGAGAAGCTCGTGTGCGTGCAGCTGCGCTCTTGATAGGGACCTACAGTGGCATACATTGTACAGCAGTGTACAGCCGCATGGACCAATATTCCATTGCACCCCTTTGGCATGAGGCGCCGGATGTCCGGATGCGTCAAGGATCAATTAATGGCGAAGTAAATCCACAATGACCGTAATGTACACACCTCTGCAAACTTTGAATCGTGCGGACAGCCATCATGCTTCTGGGGACTGACCATAGATTCCAAGGTATGTCCTGCCTTATTGCTGCTGACACTGGCTTTCTCAAAGGGCACCACGCTGTATCGACTACCCTTTTTCTGCCTGAGCCGGATCGGTCTTTTCACATTCTCCAGTGTGACAGGTGAGTCACGCGTTTGGCACTGACGACGGCTGGCCAGCTACACACCATAGCACAGGTCACCAGCAATCTGACTGGCAGTTGGGGTCACCGGGGAAGCAGATGTGCTACCTGCTCCAGCCTACCCAGTGTCCTATATGGTTTTCCAAACGCAGCCCAAACACCTGCTTGCGCGCCACGCCTACTCCTTGCGGCTGAGGACAGCAACGCAGTCACTCGTTGGCGCGCTTCACTGTCCAAGTCGTCATCCATGTGAGGTCGCGCTGCTTGTTCCACCCAACCCTTTCTTCTCATGCGATTTGCACGCTGCTTTTCGGTAGAGAGGTACTGCACATATATTGGGTCCTTGCACAGTCGCAGCCTCTGAAGTTTTTGTTGACGAATCATCCCCAAAAGGTCGATTGCAGAACCGGCGTTGTTCTTTCCGGAGGCCGGTGGATGACCTCCAACGCGCTCGCCCAGAACAGAAACCGCCATAGAAGACGTCACGGCAGGACCGTGATCAAAACGACGCCTGTTCGCTTCAGATCTATTTCAAGTTTGACGCACGATTGACTCCAAGGCGCTGCAGCGGGACCACTGCGTCTGTGCCCTGGAAACCACCATGATTGCAAACATGCTAGGAAGCAGAGAGCCATCCTGCGAGATATCCAATGGTGCCGCGGCTGGTGGCCCCCGTGTTTTTCTTCCACCGCTGTGGTCACCAAGCCACCCTCGCTAGCGTGCAGTCATGTCCAAATTCCATTCACGAGCATCAGGACAGCAGCAAAAGCACCAAAAAACGGTCATGTATCTCCAGTCAACCTGGCATTGGGTCCAAAGCCGCCGTGCGTGCATATACCATGGCCGATTCGACTTTTACTGCTCTGACGGACCTGACCATCGAGGCGGACGTTCGAGATTTACGTGTACAACCTTAGACCGTTGCATATGCATGTGATGACGAGATTCGTTGATCCTTAGATTCGTGAAGGGGCGCTTTCGCTGCTTGTCTCGGGCGTGAGGATGTCAACAAAACACTCGGGCATTTTGTGCTCGCTGCGGAAAATCGCGAAAACTGCTGAACATACCGGCACCAACATCATGACGATAAAAAAACAGTGTTGAGCTAAACGTATCGGTATCACGCCGAAGCCACTCGAAGGAGGTCAGCCAGAGCGAAGCAGAGTGCGGGGCTGCTCGGAGCATACGCTGTCAAAATGGCTGCAAGCCAGAGAGCCACAGAAATTATATCTACTCTGGCAGGAAAGACTGCAGGGGTACTGGTGTCACCTGTTGCGGTTGCAAGTACCACATGCATTGTCTGCAGCCCCTCGTAAATAGCAATTCTGCTACAATAGCCGAGGAACAGAATTTCGGCATCGATCACATGGTGAGCTTGCTGGAGGGTGGGATATAGATCATATGGTTTTCGCACATTGTAGCAGTGGTGTTTGCGTAATTGTTGTGTGCAAGTCATGATCAGGCACCCTCGCGCCAACGCTTATCACACGTCATCGATGTCTTGGTTCCTATTGACGTGATACATTACTGCTATCTCTTGCTGGCGGTGACAGGATGGGTCATAGGCAGTGCAGTTGTATCGATTTACAACATGCAAGCCGATCGGCTGATGCGTGGAGGCCCTATTTGCGTTGAACAAAAGTTGAATGCTTGTTTGAAGCTGCACTGCCAAGATACGACGTGCTTGTCAGCAACGCAGCCGCTCAACGGTCAGACGACGCCGCAGCGGCACCAGGACGCATCAAAATATTCGCCGCGAAGGTAGCGCATCGCAAGACAACAACACATTGATGCTTCTTTGCGCTTTTGCTGCTGTCCTGATGCTCTTGAATGGCATTTGGACGTGACTGCGTGCTAGCGAGGGTGGCTTGGTGACCACAGCGGTGGAAGAAAAACACGGGGGGCTGGTGCTGCATAGCAGATACATCCGCAGCGCAGCGTGCTTTGTGCATACGTGGTGGTTACCCGTGACGAAGGGCACGGCATACATTGCACGTACTTTCGGGAAATGTCATGGGGCGGAGTTCTAGGCACAGTGTGATGCATTGGTTGCGGTAGAGGCAGCCCTGCATCGCCTTACCAGCGCTTGTGTGCACGTTTAACTGGATGCCGTGCCAAGAGCTTCATGCGCGTAGTGCGGATGTACATGTTAATGTCCTTGGACGCACTGGCTGACCAGGTTTGATTCCCACCAGTGGCTCCTGTGTACGTGCGTGGGGCCACATGCATGCAGGCTGTGACAAGCGAGAACCAAACTGTGGTGTACGCCAAAGGCCAAAAGCTGTTATGGTGGTGCAAAACAATTGTGCAGGGATCAATCGGTAAATCTGTCATTCCGACGCACGTATAAATTCTAGCCTACGATTCAATCAACATGTGTTAGATCCGTAATGAGCCATATATAGTCTACCTTGCACCTGAATTGTGGTCGGGTGTGGTTACTCGATGCGGTCTAGTGGCCACTTTAATGTTTGGAAGATAGTGTTGTTACCCACGTGTGCGCCCCTTACGATTAGCCTAGCATCTGCAACACCTGCACCACCTCAATTGACGCAGGTGGCCCTATGAGTGTGCAGATCCCAGAGAGGGCGGGGTGGGGCGGGGTGGGGGGGGGGGGGGGCAGGGTCTGAGGCACAGGTCATCCGCCCCTTCAGTATGCCAGCCAAATTAGATGGTGCTGAGGTAACCAGGTGCTCCGAGTTTCTTGAGAGGAGAGCAAATGGATGTACATCGGCATGTTGCAGTGGCAAAAGTGAGCATCAGTTCCTGCAGGTGGATGGCCAGGCCTTGACAGTGGGCGCCGGGAAAAGCAACACAACATCCAGGCAGTCACAAACACCAAGAATTTTACTCTAGCATTATTCTGGAGCATGTGACACCGCACCAGAAGTCTTCGCAGGCACCTAGGCCTTTCTTCACCAGGCCGTTGTTCATACTCACTCACATCTGTAAGTAGATGCTACTCTTCAGCATATTGGGTATCGTTACCTGAGATGTCCACCTCATCTACTAGAATTTGGCCATGTCAACTGCTGTGTCACAAAACAGTATGGTTTGATGACAGCGGTCATGGTGGCACTGGTGTGCTAGTCAAAGTGAAATCCTTAGCTACCGTGAGCTGTTACCCAGCTGCACACCTTTGGGTCCCCCGATGGTCAGACCAGCCCATAAAAAAGGGAACCCTTTGCCTGCAGGGTTTAGCGGTCAAAATTATTGCAGGTACGTTAAGAGGCGATGCTTGAGGGATGGTCGCTCTACATACATGGATACGTACCGCATACGGACACTCTCCGAAACCATGCATCAGACAAGGGGCGTGTGGCATGAAGATGTGGAGACGGCCGCCGGGGGGTTGCAGCTCTTATTCACTGTTGCACACAACTGCGGTGGCAGCCTTACACCTGCCATCGGCGTGACTGTTCTCCGAGAATGCAACCGTCGAAATGTAGCGCTTCCTCTCCAGAGGTCATTCCCACAAAGTGCAGGTGTCCATCGTGGACCGTTGGTATGAGGTGTTCAAGGGGTGTGATCACTTTCACACAAAACTGACCATACACAAACCCACCAAGCAGCTGTCAGTGCAAGTACTCTGAGCATTACATGCCCCACACCCGATATTCAGGCGTTCAAAGTATGGTATATGCGCGAGCATATCCATGCCAATCCTGCCCAAAGCGCTTCTTCACTGTTGATGTGCGGCTCGTGATGAATTACATGGCCGGCTCCAGATGAATATTGACAATTTCAACATCCGGACTTGCTTCGAGAGATGATCACTAATTTTTGTTCAACATACTGCTGACTGAGGACTTGAAGCCTTCCAATGGCCCCTTCGGCACATCTTCCTCTGTAGGCAGCAACACAATACCCTCTGTGTCCATCCAGCTTTCAGGAGTCTCTTTGTCCCTCACTTTGAATCCGAAGTCGTACTCTGTATAAGCTTTATAGCCAGGCATGGTGTCCCGGATGCTCATGACGATCTTTGTCTTGTCTTTGTAGACAGCCTGTAAATGTGGGACAAGGTCGTAAGTTGCGTGACAAAGATACAGTTGTGTGACAATTCAATGGATGCCACACATACTGTGCACAGACTTGCATACAAAACAATAGACTTATCACTGGCAAGCGGATGCAAAACAATAGACTTATCACTGGCAAGCGGATGCAAACTAACGCAAAATTAAAATGCTGCTGGACAGTTTTGGTCGTGCGGAAGATGTAAATATCACCTTTGCAATGTTGTTAATCAGGGTTTTGCTGTAGAACTCCTTGCCAAAATTGCCGTTCATGGCTTTCACAAGCAAATTTGCCTGTGTTCCACCCTTGACAATTGTGAACGGAATCCATCGTGGAAGCTTTGCTGCTCGAACGAAGATCACAAACTCTTCGTTATCGGGGTCCACAGGAGGCGTTGGGGGCCTCATCTGTTGGGACTGGCTACCTCCTTGGCGCATCCTGTTTTTCCCCTTACCGTGCGAAATGACTGAATTACGGCTCAGCGTAGGCAAAGCTTTGCGCAGTGACTTGCAGTCACGCACGCGCATGCCTGCCTCCTGGCACGGCGCACGAGCGACATGCCTCTTGAAGCCAGATGGCAAGCTGAGGGCACTCATTTCCACGAGCTGATATAGTGTACTCAGACGGTGCAATTGGAAATGTGTAAGTCCGAGCAGATTGACGGGCCCAGGTGCGACGACCGACAAGCGGACGCGGTTGCCGAGGTATTCTACAATTGATCGCTGGAAGTTGACCGTTGCGGAGGCTCATACGGCGACTTCTCGCTATATCATCATGATGTTTCTGGTTGAGATATACAGCTGCTTCAGCCGCGCAGGCTGTGTTCCCCCAAAACAACTGGAACCCAAGCTTGGAGTCAGTTTGTGGCAGGCAAGCACGATAGATTTGGGTAGGTCAGAATTGGTTTTGGGCCAAGCTAGTTTTGGGATTCGAACTGCACGGCGTACGAGATGTCGGGGCAAGTATGTGTCGTTACAAAGCCCGGAATTGCCGTGCGGTTGTCCAGGAACAGTTGACTGGGTATACAGCAGGCACAAGACAGTGGGATTGTGTTGCTTGTCGTTTGTGTCTCGTTCATCCCGCCGCTTGTTGACGTAAGTTCCGTTGGTCAATTGACGACCCGACGGTCTGCAAGATGTCGCATATGATGGTATGTAAACAGTTCACGGCGCTTTCAGACATAGTCGTTGTATGGAGCTGTACACATATTTTGCAATGGTGTCAGATTTTGCCAGGATGGCTCGCTGCACAACACTTTGATCCAACAGTTTGACGGCTTAGCATGCTCGGTCGAGTCTTACGTCAAGGTTTCTCCTGGTTGCTGCAGGCCCCCCAGATCGTTCTTTTGAAGGAAGGAACAGATACGAGTCAAGGAACTCCACAGCTGATCAGCAACATTAATGCATGCATGGCGGTGGCAGATGTCGTCAGGACCACGTTGGGTCCGAGAGGCATGGACAAACTCATCCACGACAGTAAGGTGAGGAACTACAAGTTTATCGTGAGATTGTTATGGTCGCTGTTCTGAGCTTCTGGTAGAACGTACGCGTGCGATCATCCTCAGAACAGCTCAGTCACGTTGCATACAGTGTACACCAGATGTTCTGCTTGTAGCATCTTGTGGACGCTGCAATCTCTTGGAAATTCTACTGTACTGTGTGCTGGAGCTGATATCATTCTAGGTTTTGGAGCCAAGCAGGCACACGCTGTTGCAGGGCAAAGTCACCATCAGCAATGACGGTGCCACCATCATGAAGCTTCTTGATGTTGTGCATCCTGCTGCCAAAGTGTTGGTGGATATTTCTTTGTCTCAAGATTCTGAGGTATCGTCTATCACCACGTCTTCTTGCAAAATTAGCTAGTTGCCCATGCTGTTCACTTTGCGGAAAACCTTGCCCCTGGCTTTCACGCTCCGATGTGTCCCCTTGATGCAGGTCGGAGACGGTACCACAACGGTTGTGCTGCTGGCAAGTGAGTTCCTGAAAGAGGCCAAAGCATTTATTGACGATGGGGTCCATCCACGAGTATGATCTCTACTGCCGTTCTATGTGTAGCAAGTGGCAATGGTCGGCTCACGCTCTTTTAAATTTTGTGTAGAGCATTGTCAGGAGCTTCCGAGAAGCATGCCGCGTCGCTGTGGCAGAGCTTGAAGCTCAGTCTACCTCTCTCGAAGAGCATTCGGTAGGGGAGAAGGAAAACATATTGCGAAAGTGTGCAATGACATCAATGAACTCAAAGCTTATTGCAAGCGAGAAGGACTTCTTCGCCGACATGGTAGTCAATGCTGTTTCGTGCCTGGATGCAGAAATTTTGGATCTGGCAATGATCGGCATTAAAAAGGTGACTGGTGGTGGCCTTCATGACAGTTTCCTTTGCCGGGGAGTGGCATTCAAGAAAACCTTTTCATATGCTGGATTTGAGCAGCAACCCAAGTCGTTCAAGGACCCAAAAATTCTATTGCTGAACATTGAACTTGAGCTGAAGTCCGAGCGTGAAAATGCTGAAATCAGATTAGATGATCCCACAAAATATCAATCAATCGTGGATGCTGAGTGGAACATTATATATGATAAGTTGGCATGCTGCCACAAGAGCGGCGCACAGATTGTGCTCTCTAGGTTAGCAATCGGTGACTTAGCAACTCAATATTTTGCTGATCGAGGCATCTTCTGTGCTGGTCGCGTGCCTGAAGACGACATGCACCGCGTCTCCAAGGCAACAGGTGCAAGGATCCAGACAACAGTGAACAATCTAGATGTGAAGGGTGTGCTTCAAGAGTGCTCTTGTGATTCGTGTTACGGGTGACACAGGTCCCGCCTTTGTGCCCTGGACAACATGTTCCAGATGAAATACATGCCTGTTGCAGTATTGGGCACTTGCGGTGCTTTCGAAGAGACACAAGTTGGTGCGGAGCGGTTCAACCTTTTCACCGAGTGCCCAGAAGCAAAGACGGCCACCTTGGTCCTTCGTGGTGGATCAGAGCAATTCATTGATGAGGTTGAACGGTCGCTGCATGACGCCATCATGATTGTCAGGCGAGCTTTCAAAAATTCGCAGATTGTTGCTGGTGGTGGTGCTATCGACATGGAGCTGTCGAGAGCCCTGCGGCAGCATGCACGTACAATGACATCGAAAAGTCAGATATTCGTGAATGCTTACGCAAAAGCCCTCGAGGTCATTCCGCGCCAGCTGTGCAATAACGCAGGATTTGATGCCAATGATGTTTTGAACAAGTTGCGGCAAAAACATCATTCAGGCCACGCGAAGTTTGGTGTTGATGTCAGCACTGGTGGTGTTGTGAACACATTTGATTCTTTCGTGTGGGAGCCCAAACTCGTGAAGCTGAATGCCCTGCAAGCTGCTACAGAAGCTACATGCCTGATTCTGTCGGTTGATGAAACTGTGAGAAATCCAGCATCGCAGCAGCCGGACACGGCTGGAATGCCTGCACCAGGCAGGGGAGGCAGAGGACGCGGTAGAGGCATGCGACGATAGACTGGCGTGTCTCCCATTTCTTGAATGGACGGATACTTTGTCCACTAATGTGGATTTTGTGTAATTTTTTGTTCAAAATGTTATTGAAGCATGCTGCCTCAATCCTGCATTTTAGGACGTGTCACATGCTGTGCATGGGCGCCTGTGTTGCAAAAATCCGTTGTGTTATCGTTTTACTGTCTGTCACAACAATAGGCGCAGGTGTCCGGGACAGGGAAACTTGCACGGGGCCAAATACAGGCCTCGTTACACATTGCATTCAGACCATTGATGTGGCAAACACACCAGGCGAGTTGGCAGGTGTAGGGAATGCTTGACCCTGCAATACAGTAGAATGGCAGTGAATATGCGGATCTTTGACACAAAACTTGCATGACATCACTGAACAGTCTTGCGCATGCACATTTTCAACTGTTGGTCTTCGCTTTGGAGCTCCTTGATGGCCTCACGTACACACGCATCGTCCCTTGCCCTAGCTAACAGTGATGTCATTGAGCCATTGCCTGCCTTCTTCTTGGCATGGCGCCTTCGACGTCCACCCCGTTTCTTGGTGTATACTTTGGGGGTGTTCCTGCAGACACAGCCCAAATTGCAAATGAAAGCGACGTCTTTTTTGGCATAGCCTAGAAGTCTCCACACCCTTCCCAGAACATGTCTGGATCTTGCAGCACTTTCAACGCCTTTTTCAGCCTAGGCTGCAGAGCTGCTTCTACAGATGCATTTGCAGGTGCCTCTTTGTGCAGTGCATGCTGATGCATGCAGCAATGCTCTGCATGTTGGAGTGTTTGGGCTTGAAATTCTTCGTCCTCTGAATTTGTATCACTCTCCTTGTTGCTGTGAATATCATCCTACAAGCACCCACACATGCGGAGACTGTTAACAAACATGAATTCGCAGTCTCAGCGTCTTTCACACATACCCTTCCCATCACGTCTTCAGAGTTGGTTCGAACGTTCGTCCCTAAGCCTATTATTGGAATGTCTATGGCGTTCGAATGTGTCATCCTAGATATCTGCACACATGACGGCCTTTTTTCAAACATGTCTCTGGCAATGTAGTTGGCCCTGCTCCTTCTACCAGCATCGGCTCCAGTCGTTGCAGAAGCATATTCATGACATCAGATACGTGCCATGGGTAGCTCTTCTCTTGAATTTGGGGATAAGGTCATAGACTTCAGGCGATAATCCATCGCATCAGTTTGAGGGTGCTCGTGACATACTGCCTGCTGGGGCTTCACTTCGCACATACGGCTTTCTTGTACTCCTTTGCGCCTGACACTTCACGCGCTGCTAAGTGCTACATCAGTTTCACGTTCCGCCATTGCATTTGGCTGTGCGACAGGCAAAAAACAGCTTTGACGAGGTCACACCGCAGATGGTTGGAACTATCATATTCTCCTCTTTGCACAACTTCCAATCGAGTGTGGGCGCCGAGCAAAACATCCATTTGGTCATTGAGGAAGCATGCACACACCATTTTTCTGGTGTTCTGTAAACAAGCGAGGATCACCCCATCCAGCTTCCATATTTTCACTGTTCCATCTGCAGAGCTGGAGACAACCCACTCTCTCGATTGATCGGCATGAAGCGAATGTATTGTGCTGGTATGTATGACGCGTGCAAGAGTGATGGTGCACAGGCCAGTCTTGCTTTCGACGATGTGAACAGTACCAGTAGCTGTCCCAATGACAAAATTGTCACAGCAGACCACCGCACTTGTTCCATGGGAACCGAGATTTGTTGTACCCGATGACCTGACACCGCTCCTGAAGGACCACACCCTGGCAGCCGAACCTGTACATGGGCACCTTGATGAGATCTGTCACCAGCATTGATGCGTTGGTCTCAACAGGCAATGGGTTCGTCACCAGCTATGGTCATCACCCGCTGCTGTTGCGGTTCACTAAGTATCTGATTGATCGGAGAAAGCTTGTGGGCACAGAACGACATCATCTGGGACCCTGTGCACCTGAATGCATGCATGTAAGTCGATCAATGACACTAGTTCAAGATACATTTCAGCTTGCTGATGCACGCCTGTCCATGATCCATACATCACCATCAGCAGTTCCCGCAAGCAAGAACTCATCTGCATGCATAGTGGACGAGACACCCCACAAGCGCAGCTGAGCTTTTGGAATCGTTTCCTGTGCTGCCATGGACAATGTGACCAGGCGACTGCGGCGATGATGATTCCATACAGCCTGGAGGTGAGCCTGGTCTGTTTGTGCCTTTGGTCGCCACACATGCACGATGCTGTTACTCAGGAGCATGTACAAAAATTGTGAATGCACACTCCAGGCACAGCTGATGACGCTCTGGGATGCAAGCTGTGGAGGGATTGACATGATGCTTTTGCCAGTATGTGGTTCCAGCAGTCGGGCAGAATCGTCCTGCAGCATCTTTGCGCTTCACATGTCTGAGGTTGCAGTGCGAATACACCGTTCACGGACTTGCAACTTTCTTTTCGTTGGGAAGTATACCTCAAACAGCGCGAGTATGCTTCCGGAGTGACAATTCTCAAGCATTATGACGGGTGATGTGCAAGCCAACAGTGTAGGGAACATGCATCGAAGTGACAACACATGTGCCGTATTGCCATGCCACAGAACTGCACGCTTCCTTGAGACGAATTTAAAGTCGGATATTCCACTGGAGACTTTGATTGACACCTGCTGCTGAAAGGTTTCCATGCACCACATTTTCAATGAGCCATCCTGAGTTGCAATGATGATAGATGGTTCATTGGGCACTCTTTGCAGGGCAGTCACAAGGGAAGAAAAAGCACCAAATGTCCGGACATAATTAGCCTTCCTGCAGGTCAGCCTGGAATTGTTGGATAGCTGCAGTTGCAAGCACGAAATGTGTACAGATCTGGCAGTGTGCATTGGCAGAGCGGGCAGAGCACACATACCATGACTGAACCTTCCACACAATTGCTCTTGGTGCTTCGCAAATGGAAACGGCCTGATTGCGGTCTGGAAGATACAGAAAGGATGAAATGTGTCGTGTGTGGAAGTTCTTCCAGGTTGCAACGCAGGTGCCATCGACGAGGTTAAAGCCATACAAGCTATCAAAGACAGCAGCGAAAGCCACATTACATGCATCGTAAACCCACAGTGTCTGGGCAGCCTTTCGGTAGCTGTCTGACTGTTGAGTCTGCAGACCAGGAATATCGAGATGCAGCCTGGCCTTGACAGTTTGGCACTGACCAAACGCCCACGGATTAGACTCGGCAGATACGACATCTTCTGGATCCTTCACACTTCGTGCATAAGTCTCCAAGTCGGGCTGTGTACAGTAGATCTGCACACATTCCATGTGCGGTGCAGATGGCCGACCTCATGACCTCGGAATATTGATATGGCGGATCCAACAGAAATTCTAATGCCTGCTTTCACCGCCGTCTGTCACTGGCTTCCAAGTATGTGTCATGCATCAAGCGGTATGCCTGTGCAGTATTTTTAGAACATGGCGTGATTGCAAAGGAAACAATCAGTGCAACAGTCCATTCCACAATCCACGCATTTATGAAACCATTGCCGCTTCGAACCTTGACACCTTGTGTGCCGGAAACAATGAGTTCATTAGTTGATTTGATATGATGCATATCAAACACAGCGGTTTCCCCCCATGGCAGTGTTGATTTAAGCTTCAGGTTGTACTTATACAACCGGAGACATCCGTCAAGACATGCACAGGCCACAAGTTTGGGGCCAGAAATGAATGACATGCAAGTGACGAAATTGCTTCTCGGAAAAGGCAGGCGCCTTGAACAGACAGCAGCGGAACTGCATGCTTTCAGGCTCCACAATTGCAGCCCGAGTTGGTCAAATGATATGAAGCTCTCTTTCTCTTCAGTGCAGATCACTCGTTTGATTGTGGACTGTGCTCGGTAACGTCCATTTAGCAAGAATCCTGCACAGCGTGCGCACTGCCACAACATGCAGATGCCCCTCTGGGGTCTGAACCTGTCAGGTACTACCAGTGTACCTGAGGTGGCCACAGTCAAACTGTCCACATACAATCCAGATATGGCATGAAGCAGTAGGACACCAACTGCAGCTGTAGCACGAATGTGTCAGGCTTGACAGAGATTTCTCTCAGTGCGTGGCATATCACATATGGCTAACACACATGGCTAACACATAAGCTTTGATGCAGCCTGATGGTAGAACATATATGTTGGAGACGTTACAAAAGATGTCTTTCACTACGCAGGGTGCCATGTACTACTCAAGTTTGCAGTTGTCAGAGCAGACCTGGTCGGATGTTTTTGTGACTCATGTTCACTGTTCCCCAAGAATTCGCTCTTGGCGGTGGGACTCAGAGTTACGATATGAACAGTGTCAGGGCATGGTGCCGCGTTGCCCTCATCCAGTCTACCATAATTCCTGGAGTCGCTTCAAGTTGCGATTGGGCACGAGCAGCAGTCGAATATATTCACGTGCGGGTGCATGACGCAACAACTCTTGTCCTAGGCTGAATCGGCCAAACGGCCGACGTATGTCAAGCGCTAGATGCGAACAGACGTTACTGCTCCTGAAAATTTGCACTGCTGGCCTCAATAAAGTCTGGCCTCAAAGGTTTTCGCTCTGTAAGTGGGCAGGGTGCGACATACCGTACTAAATTCGAAACAGGGACATCTACGCCAGCGTTATATGGGGTCTAGGTCTAAAACTTCTAATCTTTGTTGCATCTGTCGCCTCGAAAATTCATGGTTAAGTATACCTATCTGAGTACCTAGAAAACGCGTTACATGTCCATGCTTTTAATTAACCACGGTATATGCTGCATAGCACTCCGGAGATATTTCCATTTACATGTCCACATTAGCTAACGGTGGTCCAAAGCTCTGACGGTTTCCAAGTCTTTACAAACGCCGACCATTTCAGATGGCTGTGTTCAGTCTGTGCTTCTTCCAATCGCGTGGTTTCAGTGCTAAGCAGTCTGTATTGGTGTTGCACCATGCAGTGGTCCGAGCTATTGTGATTCGTGTGTGCTGCCATGCAATGGCCCGAGCTCGTTGATGTCACATGGGTAGAGTACAAAGGTTGGGGTTTGATGTTCGGTTTTTCAGAGGTGGGGAGGCAAGTTGCACCGCAAGCATCGCACACTGAAACAAGGCCACTCGATGACATCATCATCGACCCCAAATGTAGAACAATCTCAGGTAACCCCAGCCTCCGCCGCAGTCAAACGGCAACACAACCAAGCTGCACAGGCACCACACCGGCACGCAAGGACGCAAACTCCGCACCAGGATGCGGGCACGAACTCCAGTTTCCAGTAGCGTTACACGGACACATCCGAAACTCTGCCTGCCATCGAGGCAGCAGACGACATCATCCCCCCGCCCCAATCGCGCTCCAAAACGCTGCAGCGGGACCTTTGAACACCTCCCCTACCCCACTCACACCCATAACGCCGCGGCATCCCTGCAACTGATTCTCGGTGTGCAGTGGCGGTTGACTTAATGCGGAACACCGTCAGCCAGCAGTTGAAAAATACGTGAAGGCGAGGGTTCAGATGTACACAGCAAGGCGGCCAGTGCCAAGCTCAATTTCGCCCCATGAAGAATAGAATAATCCTGTATCCTGGGCTGGTCCTGCTGCACCGCAACGCTGCAGTGTGCTGCGCACACCCGCGTCGGCCTGCACGCATCACACCACAACCGCACATCACTGCCGCCTGCTGGCGACCTGGCCTGAGCGTCGGGCGACGCGGCGTTGCCTGCCGGGTGCCGTCTCCCCTTGGCCTACGCCATATGGCTGTTTGGCTCGGCAGGGGGCGTGTTGTTTAGTGGCTGCATAGCCTGTAGTCGTTGTGTCTGGGCCGGCACTACCCTGTCGAAGCGCAGTGCAGGCTTTCTATGGGCCAGGCTGTGTGGGCTCAAGTCTGCTGAATTACGGATGTGCTTAGAGAGCGCTGGGGCATCGGGGCCGCAGCCACCCACAGTGAGGAGTTTTGTCCGGGCAGTCTCAGGATTAGCCACCTCTCGCGCCGCTGCGTAGCAGGCTCTTCTATTGTGTGTAAACGGAGTGCAGGCTCCACTGGTGTGTGTTTGCGTGTGGGGCGCATGTGTACAAGGTCTTTATGTGTGGGCGCATGCACTCGTTCGTGTGCGGGGTGGCATGCATGGGCGTGATATTGAGCAGCAACTTCTTCAGCGTAGGGTACATGCCGTGGCTTGGATGTGCTGTGCTCCTATTTCTGTGCTGCACGCAATTCTGTCCAGGCTACGGAGCCTGAAGCGAAGCTGACATTCTCAGCTGTCTGGTGCAGGGGACAAACGGTATTCATAAAAGCTTCGTCCAAAGCTACCACGTTGTTCAGTACTCTCTTGGGCAGGTGTGTGTGCGGTATCAGGTTACACATCAAGGAAGCAGGTCGCACAAAACCATGGGCGCACGTTTTGCCTCCACATAGAAAACACATCACGATCAGGGTACATTGATTGCATAGCTTGACAGAGATCGCACTGCACCTGCTTGTACCATTTTATCAAGGACGAATTGCACTTCAAATAGAGCTAGCACAGGGAGCAAAGCTTCATACGGCAACACATCGGCTGGAGTGTTTGAACTTGAGTCGAACCAAACCTCAGCAGTTCTCCTGCAACAAACAGCGGTGCTTGTACCTTGCTTCTGTACTGTGCAAACTTGAAAACAGTGTAAATACACACTTTTGGACGAATGGTAGATGCTGGCCGACCAGTGAAAGAAATTCCGGCTTGTCCAGTCCACCTGCTGCACGAATATCTTGCGCCTTCATCATCTCTCGGAACTTTGACATGCGTACGTCTACGCCACAGCGAAGCGACTGAATAAAATACGAAATGACTCCCAATGTGTTGCTTGCCTGCATGCACAACGGGCGTATGAGTGCTAGACATGTAAGATGTATACCAATCCACTTGAAAACACTGCGCACATGGCCAGAGTCACGGAATCTCTGCACAATTTCACGTATCTTTGAATCACTTGCATCTGGATACACTGTCTGCATCAAGATGAACAAGTCACTGCGGCCGAATGAACCGGCTGGAGCATTTCCATGAATAAGCGCATAGATTGTCAGTATGTAGTGCCAGCGTGGCAAAGCAATCGACTCAGTCAGGATGTCACAGAATAGTTGTACCAGCAAATTGCTTTGCCGGAGCGACATCAAGCTGCTGTACACTTGACGCAGCACGACAGCAGCAGCAAGATGATGTTGGTACAGCCTGCACTTGAAGAAATCGTGAACACGATCACAGCAGAGCTCCTACTTGCAGGCCCAAGCCCACAATCACTGTTGTGATAGCTTTGTCGGTGTAACGGTCAGACCTGGCCAATACCTCAAAAAGGTATCTTGACGCAGAGGAGCAAGAGTTCAATTCGACTCCACGATCCATGTACCGCATGAATACTATATTCAGAAACAAACACAGTCGTTCACGGCCGATCAGTTTGGGCCTTTCTTGTAGCACTGTATCCGCTGGGCAGTGTGACCAAAATTGCTGCCACAGTGGATCCTGCATGTTGAGTACAGCATTGTACGGAGCCCGGTCAACATAGCTTGGCGAACTGAAATCTGAGATTTTACAATTTCTGAAATCATTGAGGAATACATTATGACCATCATGAAATTTGGTTTTTTGGCGTGTCAATGCCGGGCATAACAGGAATGGTATGGTCCATCACACACAATGGAACATATAAGAGTGGTGTCCGCCACACGTGATGACGTGCTGAACGTTTCATCAGCAATCAGCTGATGAGGGGAGCGCACCATGTCACCCTTCGATGCATGCTGAGTCTGAAAATGGGACTTGATCTCCAGTGGAAAGCACATTGATAGATGATTTCTATGTGCTTCTTGCAGTGTATGCTCGGGCGCTGGCCTGCACACCAGGACACTTGAAGGATTGAGAGGTTGCAAACTTTGTGAGAACTGAGGCATGGTTCCTACACTGTGGGTGACAATTTCTGCAATTCCATGTAAATTGCGTCAGCTTCAGAAGCAAAAATCGACAAGACATCATCTATAGAGTCTGGTTTGGAAGCCAGATGATGGTAAGCAGCATTGAGATCTTGAATTTGACTTTCTAAGAGACCAAGCAATTGTTGCTGCAGCTTGGCGGCGTGTTCTCCATGCTGCATGCCTGTAGCCCAGGAAATTTGGCAGGATGACCCAGGACATGTCCATTCTCATGCAATTCTGAGCAAGGACATCAAGCTGGCATGGCAGACCACAACAAGAACAGCAGGTAGCACACACCCACATGATGGACCTGGCTGACTGTAGACCGTTTCTCTGCCACACCATGCTGCAGAAGCCGATTTTCTGACTCGTTGAACTTGCTAGCATCTGTGTTGGACACCAACATCAATTGCTTCTCAAGCTGTTTGGCTTCACCCTCCAGTCGCAAAATTTCGGCATCTTTCTCAGTCCGGACAAATACGAGCTGCTGCTGGGCTGTGATAAGCTCTGTTTGAGCTGACACCAACTGCAAAAGGTGCCGACACAAGCATTGCTGAAGCCCCAGCTGAAAATACAATATTCACATGTACGTGACTCCAGATGTCTGGGGTATTGGTGCAAGGCTGCACAGATCCACCTCCCCACCTGATCCTGCAATGCCCTGGTCTGCCTTGAAACATCATTTCTGAAATCATCAAGGTCCGCAATAGCTTTTGCATGCTCCAAATTTGCCTGATCAAGCTTCGCCTTAAGCTGTTCACGGTCTACAGCGCGACCCCTTGCATCATCAGCATACTTTTGCAATTCTTGCATTTCCTGCAGATGTACACATGACCATGACACCCTGTGTCACCCATGTTTCACAAGCGGCAATGGGGCAAGTCGAGTCACCTCATGTAAGCTCCTCGCAACGATGAAGAAAGGAGCGCGGGCAAGCATTGAGCCTGGTGCTATGATCGACGGGGGGAGGTCTGTACTAGTGTCCAAAGAGTAAACACACACAAGCACCTGGCGAAAAACTCTGTCCATGATGGTCTGCAGTCACAGGGTTCGAACAGAGACACATTGTGCTGGGCAGGGACACAGCACAGGTACGCGATGCCACTCGCAGGGTATACATACATTCAAAGCTCCAAAAGCTTGACAATCTATCAGCCTCGAGAACACAGCCATGTGGCAACCCAATGCCTTGGGATCCGGCTGCCCTCTCGTTTCCCACGCCCCAGCCTTCACCAGAAACTCTGACAGCAACACCTCTGCAGCCGATGCCGACAATCTGCACGACGGGCCGACCCGCGATGTGGTGGGACTCATACTTGTGTGAGTCGCTGGAGACGCTATGTTGAACTTGTCATTCTCGAAGCATGGATGCAGTAATATACGTGCATGCGCAGTGCCTAAGGATCAGATCAAGCTGGCCAGGAGGTGTGCGCGGTACACGGGCATATTGAGGCGACACTTAAGTGGCATTGCAATGGCTCAAGATGGGTCGACACTGCATCCACCAGCTGCTTGCGGAAGTGGTCGAATCGTGTAACAAGTGTACTGACGCATTGTGTGCAGCTGCGCTGCGGAAGGGCGGATCCACAATACGTCATGACGGTACGGAAATCCGCTTTGAAGTTCGGCGTTATCCCGGCATGTCGGTATCGCAAATTGCGGACGTCGCGACGCGTCGCGGGCGTCGCGCACCTTGGCCAAGCTTGGTGTTCCCAACTTCCCAAAGCCCCTGGCAAAAGCGTCACCACCGCAACGCACGCGCCAACAGAGAACCATGGCGCCACAGAGCACGCGCCAACATGGTGTATGCGCGTGAGGCTGGCTTGGCCAGTACGTGTGCACCTGGACTGCCGCGCCCTGCTGCCAGGCTTTGCCGTTGCAGCAAATTGCTTCAAAACAAAAAATTCCGTTGCGAATGTTATCAAGTTTGATTGTGCAAGTTCGCCACTTTCGTCTCTGTGCGAGCCAGAAGCCGGATCACATTTGACTGGATTGACACTGTGAATCATCCCATGAACAGCCACAGATGCCTCGAACGTGAGCTCACCTCAAGAGTGATGACAGGCGCTACATAACAGTACGTCGAGCAGCAATTCGTTGGCAGAGGTTGGCTTCATCGGCGCCTGCCGTACACGCGCCTTTCACGCTCGTCGGCGTGGCCACTGTGTTTGCGACAGTTGCGTATGCAAGCAGTCGTGAAACATCGCACCATCTAGGGTGTTGTTTTGTGCTGTCTGCACAAAATAATGCACACTACATTCCCTTGCACCATGCGTCAGCTGCCAGATGCGTTCTTTTCGGTGGTGACGCTGTGGCCGATGTGCCGATGTATTGCGCCAAGGGGTGCGGAGATCTGGTATTGAAGACAGGAACCTACTCCGAGTATAGCAGCTATGCAACTTTTCCGAGCTGTGGCACGCCTATCTCGAGATCAGCGAGCCCGGACCGCTGTGTCCCACAGAAGTACTTGTTCGGATCAGACCTCCGGGCGTGAGCTGCACGCGTGACGAGGGGGCTTCGGACAGCGGGGCTGCGGTCTCCTAGCAGAGATGTCGTGCAATGACAATCGCGGTATTACGCAAACTCAGGAAACAGCTCCTGGTGTCTTCCGCGAATCTGTCGGAAGTCCTTTTGATGGTTTCTCGCATCCGCTCTAGACTCAGTGAAGCACCACATGAAAGGATATACACATGATCGGGTCACAACGCAGTGAATGCCATGCATGCACATTTTTGGTTTGCACGCCATCAGTTAGGCACAGTGATTGCTGACCGCACCGACGTCGTTTGAGCATGCTCATCCCAGGAACATCGGGCCTTCGGGTAGGTCCTGAGCAGCACATCAACAACGCGCAGTTCTGCTTTAGCGCTGAGCCAGTTACAGACCAACCTGGGTCGTGGTAAAGAAGCATGCCTGACCATTTCGACAGCACTTTCAACGCCGACTGGAGCACGATGGAAGCATCAATCAAACGTCACATACAGAACGTCGCGCAAAGGTTGCACATATTGATGCCCTGCTGACGCTGCATTTCCTGTTGATATTACGTTTTGGCACTTCCTCCTTTCGTGGATGAGCATTCAAAAGTTTTCCACAGCCCTACGAACTGGTATTGCAGTGGTGAAACTCGGAAGGCGGCACTGAAGGCAGAATTCGATCAGATATCAGCTACAATCTTCCAGTTGGACCATTTTGTGTCCAAAGCTGCACATGCACTGCCGGCATTTGAGCTATGGAAACATAGCACATGCTCAAAACAACTTCGGTCGGAATTGGCACATCTGCGATCTAAAATGCTACCCAGGCAGGAGTTCCAGTTCACGAATGCAGGAGATATATTGATTGTTGATGATCCATTGGCGCAGGTTTGTGTTGTCAGTCGCGCTGTTGCTTGTTACGATATGTTATGATATTGTGATGATGTGCGCATTAACACAGCGCCTGTGATGGTTCCCTTTGCTGTGATTCCACTTTTAAGGGTAATGCTTGCGTGATGGGTAAGTGTGTGTTCATGCACACCCACTGTATCAGGTCCCTGCAACAAGCACTTTCAATTTAGTCCCATATGCTTTCCTTGTCTCCCACGTCGCACAGGGGTGTAGAAGAAATTCAAAGTTGGATGACATATGACTGCGTACAGGGCATTCGTACATTGACTGGATCAGAGGAAGCACCATCTATGATATGCTCTGTTGACACACCTGATAATGTCTCAGACGCAACTCAGACCACCATCTCGTGTCTCACAGATGCAAAACGTGTTGTGCTCACAGACAAGCTGAAAGGAAAAGCATGGACGCTGTCAGATCTACAGGTGCGTGGCCTCCATGTATATTCTGCTGCTGAATTGGAAAAACTCCGTCGACATCAGCTGTGCGCACTAATTGGAACTGTAAGTCGTCCGGCCCAAAAATATGCATGATCGTCGCATCGTTCGCGTCCTCGGATGCTTAAATAGCAGGGAACCGTTTTCCTCGCAGTCCAGGCTACACTTGCCCACTGCCCCATCCAGGTCCACGGGGGTGATACATGACTGTCACTGTATCGGAATTGTTGTCAGAGACAAATGATCGCAAAAAGCCAGTCCGTGATCAGCCTGTGTGAATACAGGACTGCACTATCTATTTGCATGGACCGCTACAAGCCCTTTACATGTATAGACTACGGAACTGCCACGTGGAAGCGGGCCCCGTGCAAAGCGCAGTGTTTGGAGAAGAGATGCACAATTGCCAGCTGTTATTGGCATCTCATCAAGTCCGCCTGCATGCGTCTTGCAATGTCCAGGTGCACTTGAGAGCAGGAAGTAATCCTATCATTGAAGATTGCAATCGCATTGGTTTCGGACCGTTGTCAACTTTACAGTATCAGGGATTTGATGGCTTTTGTGAATCCGCAGAGCTACAAGCAGGGGGTCTGCATTGGGAACGTGTTGAAGATTTCTCCAACCCAGGATCTGAGATAAGGAAGAATTGGTATATTGTAAAGTGAGATGCCCGTTGAACGCCATGCATCTCCGCGTCACATCCATGCATGCATCGCTTAGTGGCTCCAATGCTGCATGTTCACTTTCTGCTGCTCCACATGTGAATGCAATGACAGTCGGACACCTCATGTGCATGAGAGAGAGAAAAATGCGGGGCAATGTAGATTACGTACACAGATCTTCATGATCATTTGTGCCTGCTGCTGTGTTCCATTGCGATGAACGTGCTCTAATCATGGCAGCGCTCAGCAGGCATGTCACAGGCTCACGTTCATTTGATAGGCCACCAGTGGCTGTGCAGAGCAGGTAACTTTCCTGCGTATTGCGTGCTATCAGACGCAATACAAGGATACCCAACGAAGGAGCTTACAAGAAGGTATATCTGGTCACGCGCAATGTACGGAAACAAGCTATCTATTCAATCTGCTGCATGCTGCAGCACTCCCCGCACAGCAGCCTGATTTATGCGTCTTGCATGTCGAGTCCCTCTAGCTCATCGATAAGCTCTTCCAGAGGGATCTCCAATGCGGCCTCCTCTCCTGACATGTCCTCATCAACCTCCATGGTGTCACCTGGGGCCCATCCCAGCTCCGTGGTGGCCTCAGCTGCATGACTTTTATAAAGGGCCACCTGCTGACGAACTTCAGGATCCTCTTCAAGTTCCTGCACGCAATTGATTGTTGAAACACTGCTTGATGGTGAATGCGAATCGATGTATGCTTTACATGTAGACCGATTCCGTCACAATGATTGGAAATGCTCACATTGAGAAATTGCTCCATATCGTCAGCTCTTTGAGCTTCCTGTGCCTGGCCCCGCTTGACATGGAAGTTGGTAGTGTCACGATCCATGTCCAAGTGCTTCAGCTTGTAGCCACGAGGCTTGTGCTGAGCTCGCCGTCTGGCGCGAACCTCATCGAAGCATTTTTTGACCAGGACAACATCAGGCAATTGGTAGCCTTGAGTGATAATACCTTCTAGATTGTCATGTGATGTGACGAAGCGTGCAAGGTCATACCCTAACACGATGTCGCCAGGCTTGAGAAAGCCGCCGAGATGAGTCCGGCATAAAAATATGTTGTCGTTCGCACCCAGGTCTGCCTCTCGCGCGACCTGAATAATGTAATTGTGATTTAACCCCAGCAAAAGTCGAGTACTCATCAGAGATGATCACATATTGACTCCAGCGCAAGATCCCACTTGCCAACTTTGGGACACCAGCCCTTTCACGAGTGTGCACATATGCACAACAGACAGCAGTACTGACCACAGCAGAACCACCCAAGTCAACACAAGGGCTTGCTACTGCAGCCAGACAAACGTTGTTTCAAACCTATAGTAGACGCGAAGCAAACCTGAGCATCTGCGAGCTGAAAACGTCCATGCCGCTCACCCAGAGGTTCGCAATCCAGCACGACGTATCGAATCATTTGTCGACTGCCAGCAACACAGCTGAACTTTCCTCCGAAGAATTGCTTTGCATCCAGATGTACTGAGCGCAGGGAGTAGGGACATGTTAGAGTGAGAGAACTGCTGACCTACAATGCATTCCAAGACAACGTTCAATCAAGCAGAAGTAGCAAGCAACCTACTCGATGTAGCCAAATCTGACCAGCAGCAACAAGCTGGGAACAACCAAGACAAAAGTACATCCCAACCGCAACACATGGGCCTGATGGGCTATGCGGGCAATATTTACCTTCGTGCACAAGAGCAGAGGACCAATCTGGCCGTGCTGCTGAGAGACCTTTGGTGGTAAACAGATCAAGTCTTCTTTGCAAATTGGCACAATCTCTACAGAGAATGTGTACTTGTAGTTGTAAATGGCGGTATGAGTATCATGTGACACAAGCTGCTTGGCGTGTCGGAATCTGGCCGGTACTACACTCTGCACGTTGACAAGTAACACGGTGACACATTGCTACCATGGAACAGGGTGGCCATGGAACAGGGTGGACAGGAAGCATTACATGCAGAAGATAAACATCACTGAACATGAGGATGAACACATGATCAATGGCTAAGAAGGTTCATGACTGATAGCGTCACACCACATGAAGCATGTGTCAGGAGTCCAAGTGTAGATCACTGCATATCAGAGCACAATCGATTGGAATCGCACTTGTAGAAAGTCGATGAACTTTTGTGCATGGGATCGATTTCCAAAGTAGAAGTCAATGCCTTCATGGCACTCTTTGATGTTCACACACTGATCATGAGCACTATGCTTCAGAATCAATTGCTCAAGAAACATAAATGTTCGCTTGTGACTGACATGCTGCCGTACCTACATCACACACCATTGAATTTCATATTTTCATGGCCGCATATCCCTTTCATGATTTCTTTCGAGGATAGACGACAGGGACGTTCAGAATGTTCAATGTATACCGTGTAACTCCTGTGAAACAGAGCGCCACACCTGAGCAACAGCTTTCCAGTGATCAACGTTTGTGTTGGCCCGATTGCAGTCGGGACACATGTTCCATTCAACAACAAACTCAACCACTATAATTTGCTGCAGTATTGCACCATTCATCACTTCAGCTTGGATTGTCAGCTTGATCTTCAGACGTTTACTGTGAGGCTCGGTCCATATAAAGGCTGCGTCAACCAGCTTCACTTTCTGCATCCCTCTGATACGCTTGATACAATACGACAGCAATTCTTTACTTTCTAGCTCTGCCTTGAGCCAGTGCTTCGGAGGGGTTAAATATCTGCCACAGTCCTTGCAATAAACTACAGTAACTTGCTTCTGGATCCCTTCTGAAATATCAACTTGATTTCTGATGCAGTTCACACACATGTTGGCTGCATTCGGACTGATGGCTACCCCACAAAGGCAGCAGGGGATGAGGGCAGCCGTGGCCTGATTGACGAAAGTAGTTTGTGTGGACTCCATATGCACAAGAGGTGGCACGTATTAGCGGAGCGAGCTGTGGTCGCTAAACACGACCGTACGACGCTAGGCGCTCAGCCGAAGTGGTGTCGGCCAACAGCCGGCACACAGACGAGAGCTGCTGCACCTAAGCTATAACTCACTTTCAGTCCCTAACAATCGTCTAAGTTTATTTGTTCCGTATGCGTGGTGATCCGGATGTATCTGAGCAGCAGGGAGGATAGGATGCAGGACAAGGAAGCTCAAAAGCAGGCGCGATCATGCCATGTCGTGCCACCTTTCCCCGACAGTCGGTAGCAATCTGCTTCTGTGTGCAATGTGTGGGTCAAGCACGGCCACTTTGCTTGCTGTGGCAATGCACGGAATTGTCGTGCTCCATGGGCAGCACTACGTTACCGTGTGTTCTAGAAGGTTCTACCAGCCAAAGTAAGTATCGCCTTGCCACGCTCAATGCAGGATGCAAACAATGAATAGATGCTGCACAGGATCTGAGTGTGAAGGTAGCTGTTGTGGCGAGCGTTTCCTGTGGCACCGTGCACAGCGCGAGGTTGTCATGGCTCCAAAAAACAATCCAGGCAGCAAATCTGCTGCTGACAATATGACACCTGAACAACTGGAAAGAGCTCTTTATGTTCCGCCTCCGCCGGACCCTCAGCAGCTAGAGGAACACGTGCGGCAATTGCTGATGCGTGCTCAAGTCAGCTGGCTGCCAAAGCGGGATATCCTAGACATCCTAACAAACTGGCGGGAGTATAGTCTGCCTATATCCTTGATGCCTCCGGATCAACCAGGACGTGCGACTCCCCAGTCTTCGCGGAAGTGCCGCTGCAATTCTTCATGGCGCGGATGCAGTGTCCAGCGTGTTCCTGCGCGTTCACCGCGTTCGCTTACACACGCATCTACATCTTTTCACACATAGCCCCTTGTTTCATGTTACGGTGGTCTGGCTTCTGAGCGGCGACGGTGTTGTGCCGCGCAGTTGTTTGCTTTGTGGTGGCTTGAGCAAGCGTCGAAATGCGTTTGTACCCCAGCCTCGGCCTCCCTGTGCGTTCCTGCACTCTGCAGAAGCCCAACGGAAGCACATATCAAAGTACCTTCTTACCTATGCAGCTGGAAGCTTGTTCTTGTTCGACCGCAACCAACTCAAGTCTTTTCGGAGGGACAACCATGTGTGGAAAAGCAAGGCCGGTGGGAAAACAGTCCAGGAGACGCATGAAAAGCTGAAGGCGTGCATCTTCTACATGCATGCGTTGTGTCACTTCGGTAAAGTACAGTAAAGTCTGGATGTATTCCAGTGCTTTAGCCTGGATGTCAGCACCACACTGCCCATTCACTGTGCTGAGACATTTTATCAGAGTGTTTGCAGATCGAGGGTGGTATCCCAGCCCTTAACTGCTACTATGCTCATTCAGCGGATGGCACTCTTCAGGTGTGACTTACAGTTTGTGCCTGCGTCTGCCTGTGTGCCCAGGTCTTGATTCTTGGGTTAACGCTTGCGTGCAAATGCAGCGCCGGTGCTATTGGAAGCTCGCTGGGAATCCAAACATCGTACTCATGCACTACCGCGCGCCTGGGAACATCAAAGGCAGAGTGACCAATGCTGCCACACCTCTTCATCTGCAAGACCGAGATGCTGTATCAGCGCCCAACTCCCTTACTCCAGCCCATGGTCCATCAAATGTACCCAATCAGCTCTCGGCATTGGTCCCTACTGTTGATGCAGGGCAACGAGGTGTCCACTCAACAACATCTGTAACACATGCATCCATGAAGAAAGATTCCCAAGGAGAAGGAAATCCTGCAGCTGCCCAGTACCTTGCACACTCAGGGTCACTAGTTCCTGCGCCAAATGGAACAGCTCCGGCACAAATGGAAGCACATGGAAGCATGCAGGCAGGATCGGTACCTGCACCAATGGTGGTACCTGCTCCACCATCCAATGCCAACATTTCGGGCGGGCATGGGTGGGACTGGTACCCTGACACGGTGGTGCGATCTATCAGCTCATTTGACGTCTTGTGACCTTCAAGCCGTACATAGTCCCTCATATTCCTTGCCTGCGAGTACATCCACCTGATCTTTCTTGCTTGATGTGTGTAGCACCAATCATTGCCTCATCATCCGGATGGGGGAAGCGATCAGCCTGTACATCTAGTCGCCCATCCACACGCTGTCCAAGATCAGCGTACATCTGACCAAGGTGTGGGTTCGGTGGCATTGCAACCGAAAGATGTTGGGAATGATCGGGCAGATGTGAGTGAAGGCGCGCCTGATGCGTATGGGCTGGCCTATGCGCCAGTCGGGGACTTAAATCCAGCAAATGAATGCGCGGCTGCGAATTCCAGGCTGGGACCGCCTCGCGACGTAGCACTGAATTCTCAAGTCCATGGTTCTGAATCGCAGGTGCGAGTTTCCATTACTGTTGCTATCAAGTTTTAGGGGTTGTCACTCCCAGGAACATATTTGCACGCCGGCTAAATTGAATTTGGTGTCACTGTCGCCATTGATGACGGCTACATGGCGATCGTGCTGCACAGCATTCACAGTCGTCAAGGCGTGTTTGCAGGCTTTGTCTCAGGGCGCACCTGATGTCATTGAACCTGCGATGAAGCGGCAGAGAGCCGGAGAAGATGATGCTCCACTCATGTGATCTGCTTGCGAACAAACCCTTATACATCATAGACAGCTGGGGACGTGATGTGCAGCCCTTTCTCTTGATGTTCGTTGTGCCCCTACGCGATGATTTTTTCCAGGAAGCAGAATGCAAAAGCATGTTTCCCAGTGTGACCCATTATTTGGGTTTTGTCAATTATGTCACCAGTGACTAGCAGTTGACAATGACCTAGCACATGACAAGACGTATGATGCGATTGATGTCAGTACCGACCAGGATACATCACCAAGAATTGATCCCGAGGACGCAGTGTCAAAGGCTCAAAAGCATGCGAAAGTGATGTGTTTGTGTATGATAGCAGAAGATGATTCCAGTTGCAGCTTCACTGACACGTAATTTCGCCGATTGACAAGCTGTAAAACTTTTGGATCCGGAAGTCACATATTGAACCCCTTATGTTTCCAGATAATGCTTGTCGATTTGTGTTGTGGAGTCTGGTAGAAGGGGTTCTTGTGATTGTGTTTGACACCATCGTGGAATGTGAGGGAGCCACTGCTTTTGGTTGAGGTGTTGAGCCGATGTTCATTATTGCGTTGCCTGCTTGATCTTCATCCGCATTGTGCTTCTACTTGAAGCAGGGATACCTGCAACTCTGCGACGTCTCCGTTTTTTGTATCGTGCAGAGGTGCTCCTGTGACGTGTGACACTGATGGACGCTGTCATACCATGGTATGCAAGATCATCGCATTGCCTGCTGGATGCTGAAGGGCATACAACTTGTCTCTCTTGGCAGATTTGACATGAAAGGCAAGCATGTGCTGCATGGCTCAATGCAGGTTGGTTGATGGGGTCAGCCCCAGGTGGTGTGACCGATTCATTGTCAGGGGCAGTACGCCTCGTTGTCAAGGTAAGACTTTGACAACCACGGACTTCTCATACACTCAGGTGTTAACCCAACGTTTTGGACCTGCACATGTATGAGCAGCATACGTACCCTGGAGACAGGCAGGTGCCTTGGCTATAGGTCCATGCATGCGCCTGCGCTGAGGCATCACCTATGAGGAATGACTTTGGAAGCGATCTCAAGGTAGCATGCGCAAAACGAGGACCAAAACAAGGGATATGTGCGACTCAACAGAGGACGACTCAGCTGCGCCTGTAGAGGTTTGGCTTGAGTGCGCTCTGTTGCGGACTGACAAAGCGTCCAAAAATTTCTGTCTATCTGCGATGCGGATTCATTTTGGGATGCCATCAGTCATTAGCTCGATCAGATACACATCGTCAGACACTATTTACTTGCGCGTAAGTCGACTCTTTGTCAGCAGCTAGGTGGACCTTTGAAATACGCTATTGCGAAACGCACACATGTGCGCGTGCTAAGTAAACATCATAGGATCTCAAGGCAGGCTCTCTATTTATACTGCAGGTTTTTGGACCAATGTGAATCTATTTGTACGCATGATCTCCCCGGATGATTCACCGACACCCGCTTGCAGTACCCCCTCCCCGGCCTCTACATGTCGGGCTCGCAGGGCGTAGCAATAGGTCATAGATTAGTGAAGCCCAGCGTGGCTTCTTTTCAGTTCTAGTATCCGTCTGGCATCAACGACTGTTGTTGATTTTCACTGTCAGCGCTCTTGACCATGAACAGCGATGCCTCAAATTCCAGGGCATCGCTTCAAGAAACCAAGAAGTTTCCCAACGGTGATGTTTTCGTTGGTGGATGGCAGAACGGCCTACCGCATGGTGAGGGAGTGTATAAGTGGGCTGACAGAAGTGAATATGCCGGTGCTTGGCAGAAGGGGCAAAAGCATGGGGTAGGCAAGTATAAGTGGCCATCCGGAGCTACGTACCAAGGGGAATGGGTCCATGGTATGATGCAGGGTGTGGGTACATTTGAAGCTGTTGACGGCACTATGTATTCTGGGTCATGGTTGAAGAACAGAAAGCAGGGGCTGGGGAAAAAGATATATGCAAATCAAGACTGCTATGAAGGGCTGTGGAGACAGGGGAAGGCGTGGGGACCGGGGAGGTACATGTGGGTGGATGGCAACGAATATGACGGTGAGTGGTCAAATGGTGTCATGCACGGCCAGGGCACCTTTGTGTGGCGTACAGGGGAACGGTATGACGGGGAATGGAAATGCGGCCTGGAAGACGGCCAAGGAATTTTTACATGGGCGGATGGGTCTGTCTTCGATGGTTTTTGGTCAAAGGGGCGGAAGCATGGTGTTGGATTATATCGCACATTCAAGCATGCAGCCTTGACATCCCGAAAAAGTACAGCTGCTTCTGCAGGCGTTGATGTGCGCCTCAATCCTGTAGACGCTTCTGCCTGATCTATTAGCGAACGTTTCCATATATGCCTCAACCTGCTCACAATGGCCTTTTACCCACAGGATGTGCACTCGGATGAAGTTGCTGGGACACATGCAAGTCAAGAGATCAACAGCGGCGATGGGCCGATAGCTGCACCGACTCTCGATCGGAGGAAAGATGCTGGTGCATCAGATAGATTACAAGCTGAAGCGATGTACGTGCGGGAGTATGACCGTGGCCGTGTAGTGCGAAATACTCCAATTCAAAGACAAGAAGTTCTAGCCATGCTCGCATCGCTCATAGGAGAGAACCAAGCCATCAGTAAACGAAAGGTATGGCAGATTTCATATAGAAGTCATGTTGGCAGAGCGCATGTGGGCTGTCCTGTAAGTATGCTGTGCTGGTGCAGCTTTTCATGGGTAAGAATGATAAGGTGGGTGAGATCATTAATCAAGATCACCGTTCATATGAGTTGATGCTTGACCTTCAGCTAGGCGTACGTTGGTCGGTCAGCAAAGTCACCCAATCACCTGGGAGTGGAGGATTAACACAGGGACACTTTGAAAATGTCGTCAAGGTTGCATTCCCTAGGGAAGGGAGCCGCGAGACACCTCCACATCCCAACAGTGACTTTAGGTGGAAAGATTATTGCCCCATGGTGTTCCGAAAGCTCAGAACTTTGTTTGTGGTGGATCCTGGCGAATATATGCTGAGCATTTGTGGAGAGCAGGCATTGCGCGAGCTGTCCTCTCCAGGGAAGTCTGGCGCACTTTTCTACATCAGCCATGATGACAGATTCTTAATCAAGACCATGCGGAGGAATGAAATGCGTACACTACTGGCAATGCTGCCGCAGTACTATGAGCATGTCCAGAACAATCCACATACACTAGTTACCAAGTTTTACGGCCTATATCGGATCAAACTGCACAGCAGACATGCCAAGAAGAACCGCAAGGTATGCGATTTACACCATCGCTGTGACTTTGTCTGTTCTGAGCATGGCTGGCAGACTTACGACGTGCAGATTCGATTTGTGGTTATGGGGAATGTGTTCAATGCCGAAGTTCCAGTTCATCAACGGTACGACCTGAAAGGCTCCACACATGGGCGATTCACCAAAAACAAGACAACATCGACACTGTGGAAAGACTGTGACCTAGATGTGGAGTTACAACTTACAGACGGTTGGAAGGATCGCTTGGATCGCCAGTTATCTGCGGATGCTGCATTCCTCCGGTCTCAACATGTCATGGATTACTCCCTGCTGATGGGTATTCACTACAAGAATCGGGAACAGGTATATTGAGGTTCTGGCCTATTGTGATGGAGCATTCTTGCTTGTGCATGCATGCACACATATTCTATCAGAAATTGGACATATGAACATGCATACACACCTTGCACGAGCAAGCAATCTCTGCAAAAGACACATCATGTGCGTATACGACATGCTGGATAGGCATGTGACTGTTGCATGATTGAATCAACTGTACTGCAGATGCAGCAGATAGAGATTGCGGGCCAGAAAGCTGCTCAAGAACTTGCAGCTGCCAAAAAGCAGTATTTACAGAAAATTGTAAGCTGGCAGCTACCGGAATCTAAGGCCAAAGATGTTGTATTCATGGTGCACGCACAGCTCCGGCGCAAACAGAAGCGTGTGCAAGCATTTTATGTATGGCTTTCCTCTAATCATCTACTGGTGCAAACTGGAAAACATGTTTGGATACCAGAGTCTTTTTCAATTTTAGGTGTACACATGTGATTTGTGTCTGCAGGGCAAGAAGAGCAAGGTAGATCAAGGCGATGAGTTTGCCTTCCGATTAGGTGAAAAGCGAGTCCAGCTGGGCGTTGGGATGCAAGCAAAAGCTGTCCACAAGGCGACAGGTCTTGCGGAAGATGTCGTGGTATACTTTGGAATAATTGACTTCCTACAGGTGTGCAACTTCAGATGTGCGACGACCTCTGTGCTGACCAGCATTTCCTTCTGGAGCACGCAGTCTACCTGTTGCAAGATCCTGGCAGCAAACGTTTAAGAAAAAATGTCATCTGCAGGAGTACAGCCCTGCTAAGCGTGCTGAGCATGCCATTAAGGCGCTCAGGTATGATGGAGACAGTGTGTCCGTCGTTGATCCAGCAACATATGCTGTCAGGTTCACAGCTTTCCTTAGACAGAAGGTATTTCAGTAAACGGTGTGACCTGTAGCTTTGTCAATTAATTTCGACTTAGCAGCATCCTTCAGGGACCCAACAAACTCCGGACGACTGGGACCATCTACCACATTGTTAGATATAAGCTTGCAGATAGTGTTGGTATCGTGAAGAAAGTACATGGTACCAAATTCCTACAGAGTGTAATAGCTTCTTGATTCAAGCTCTTGATCATCATAGACCTTTTGGTCGTTACATGTCTTGCTGCGTCCGAGATCACATTTTTACGAATTATGTTTGAATAATTTAATGCAAAACCAGTTAATGATCACGAAAACCGCCGTGGAAGGTACCAATGCCGCAACTTGTTGCATCACAAGAAGGTATGCCATGTCATGTGCTTCCGCCCTAACTGTACATGCACATGCTGTGATAATATGCCAGACCAACGCTAGTGCCATCGAACAGAGCAGGAGTCCCCGCAGTGCATCCCATAGGTGACTGTCAGGCTCAACGGCTTCTTGCGCTGAAAGTGCCCGGATATCATGCGTCGACGAAACACGTCTCCACCTCGCTTCGGCGACTATATCCTGTTTGCCCAAAGGATCTGAAAGTTCTGGCGTAGCGGTGTCGGCTCCCTCGGTCATCTCCTGCCGCCGCCCAGTGTGCAGTTGTTCACTGTTTCATGCCCGTGTCCGACAACCTGTGGGAAGTTGCATTTTGTCCGGCAGACGTGACATCATACTAGCAACACATGCTTTGCTGTCATGGTCATATCGTACATGTAAGCAGGTCCCATACCCATCACGCTCGCGACTAGGCCGGCAGAGTGTCTCCTTTCGCAGGTTGGAACGTCATGATCGATCTGTTCAATCATTGCAGCTGCTCACATGGCAGTCATTCTACCAATGCTTACGGACCATATTGTACATTGTACATTCAACGTTTGTGTACCTGTGCGCCGTTGAATATTGTAGTCGGACACCAGAACAATACGCGTGGTTCAAAAGCTGCTCACTTTACATCTTATGTACTGTATCGTGTATCCCACAGCTGCGTTCATCTCCCACGGATGTTGTTCCCCTGGCCCTCACATTTTGGCTGACGTCCGGATCACAAGCTAAGACTGGAGGCACACATGCATACGACGATAGTCCACTCTAACGTGACACCACTGACAGGGACCGTTCTTAATTACGCATCTAGTCGTTTCGGGGTGGTGCGACTCATCTGCAAAACATTGACAGTGATGTGTCTAGAGAACGTTAACGAGGCCTCGCGAGGTGCAGAACGAAGCATATTTATCAGCTTCATTCTCGTTTTGTCCGAACATGGAAAATCCAACCCCTAAACACGGTTGCTGACGAGGGACGAATTAATTCCAGCTTGGACATGCTTTCTGCACAATGTCAACCGCCGGCAGATGTTCATGCATGGGTGCTTGTGGACATGTGCCCTATGCCTCTCATGTGATGGCTTCAGTAGCTTGTTAGAACGTATGCCGCCAACCCCCTGGCGAACGTAATACATGTAGGGGCCCATAGCATCACTTCAGACACGGGTACCGATTCCAGCATTAACGATGTGTTACGGGCGGCAGTGACTGCCACATGACCTGCAAGCTCTGAGACCATGTTCAGGCATATTACCAGCACATCTGGGCTGTCCACAGAAGTGTCGAGTCGTGCGAAGTTCAGGTGCGTTTGATGCTACTTAGACATGTACACATGTCACCTGCTAACGCAAGTGGGTGCCCAACCACGCAGCCACAATTGCGATGGGTCGACACTTTAATCAATGCCCCGATGGATATGTCTATGTGATCACGCATACACATGTACATACTCTTTTATCGGGCTCCGTGCCCGGCCTCTTTCCTTTGTACCTACATACTCTTTATCACGTCCGATGCCACCATCAGTCAACTTTCGGCATTGTATTGAGATCGGCACAAACAGCTTGCTGCAAAATAATTGCTGCGCCATTGAATGGACTGTTGATGTAGATCAAGTTGACAAAGATGAACGCCTGCGTGATTCAGGTGCAGCTCCCGGGTATTGTCCAGGAGCGCGGAAGTGAGCAGCCATGCCGAGAAAATTCACAGGGTACCAACATTCTAACCACCCTGAATCGATCAATGGTCGTGCAGGTGCTGAAGACCATACTCACAAGTGTAGTTTGCTACAGCATTGCCGATTGGAGGCAGTGCATTTCAAACCTCCTTTGACCCACACATGATGAAGTCAACATCGTCACCTCTGTATGTCAGCGGCATGAGACAGCGAAACATCATTAATGTTCATGCTGCTATGCATGTGCAACATCTGAGAAACACAATAACAGTGATTGGGTTACATTGCAAAAGAAAAGACGTAAAATCTAAACCATCCCAGTGTTCGCATACCTTGAGTGCAAGTTTCCTCACACTTGTTAACGCTGTACTTGTGTACACGACTTGAACTACGGTTTCATACAATATAGTGCACATCTCCAAACACCTCATCCGAAGCCCTGACTGTGTGCATCAACTGCACGTCGACAAAGATGCAGAGTGATCTGCTCCAAGTACACCGCTTAGCCACGGGCACTGCAATCGATTTGCAGATCCTACGTCTCAACTCTGTTTGGCAGATCTTACCAGCATGTCTGCATGGCAGTCCAAGGGTTTTATACCAACAGCACACTGCGCTCGCGCTAATTTATCACTTAAGTGCTATCTACAGAGTCGCGTGCCAACACCGCAGGTGCTTATTCCGCTGCAACTACTTCATCCTTCACACGCTTCGTTGTGACCGAGTGTTGTGGCACGTAGTTTCCACGCCGGTATTGCTCTGGCTCCTCGGCTCCATGTCTCTCGTTAATAATGGAGCTATCGACCATTTTCCACCAATCTACATGCTCTGCAAGCAGCCCATCAGGCGGACTGGCACTGGAAAGCTCAACCGGCATGGAGGAGCGTTTCAAATGAACCCTTTTGCGTCTGACTTGCTCGGTCTCTGCACACACATTCTGCTTTCGATACACCGGTGCATCCTGACCAAGCCAGGCTTGCCAATGAGAGGTGTGGTGGCTCAACAGAGGGACATCACAGAAAGATCGCGTGTGTTCGGCACGCTCAAACGCAATGGACTTCGCACCTGCGGGCTTCGGGCTGTGCCTGGTGAGTGGGGAGCTCGCCGCAGCACCAGACGCGCAGCTGCTTGTACGGTCCAGGTTTGTGCTGTGTGTCCGGACAGGGCTGCATGAACCACAGCAACTGAGTCTTTTCAGATCACCATGCCATGCATGGATCGTCACGTTGAAGGCGGAAATTCGTTCTACGTGATACCTCTTCAGCGTGATACCTCTTCTGCGTGACACAATACATTTCTTCATGTGCAGCCACCACCTTTACAGCTGGTACAGGTGATGGTGGGAGGCAAGTGCTTATTGAAGTTAGCATGGGCCTGTAGACCACACAACAGCCACTCGATGCACACCTGCCATCTGTACGTAGAGCTTTCAGCCAATCTGGGAGCTGTTCCTTGTTCTCCTGCCCTGCATGCCTCATATGAGCCTCAGAAGCAAGAAGCATCAATATGCTTGCGACGTGACGGAACTCTTCCACTGTACCTCAACAAACCAGCTAGATCTGACACTGCATCTCAGGCTAAGAAGAACGTCAGTGTGGCACTGAGACGGAGTAGGCATATTTGCAATCACTCATGCACAAGGTATTCCCCATACAGATGCTGCAATCCGGTGTCTCGATCCGCTGGCTGCATATGAGCTACACTGCATGTGTATCACAATAACTTGATCAAGCCTCGGAATATCAATACGTGATAACAGCCGACCATGGCACGGCAGCCAATCCATACTGGCAGGGTTCGCTCTCAGCGTCCAGATACTGCTAAGACAGTGGAGCGAGGGGGACAAAACTCATACTACATGGCGGTCACAGAGCAGCTTCCGAAGCTCGCAAGAGTCACCATAAATTCATTGGATTTTCCTGGCCATCGAGGAGCAACATCTGCTCTGGCTTTGATATACATCATGGCCACACGGTGCCATTGAAAGATCATAGTTGCGACAAAGTTACGTGTATTGCTGTTGCAACAAGATCACTCGTCAGCGGCTACCGAAACCTATAACGCTGCCAATTGCAGCATGAATGTATTCGAGAAGATGATCATTGCGCAGAATCAACGGGGCTCGATACGGCGTGGGTGCTTTCGGGTGACGCTGGTGGCCATGGAGGACAAGCTGACGGTGTATGATCCAGTCATCAATTTTATCCTGTAGCGTCCGACAACTCAATGGTTAGAGCCTTCCAGCTCCAAGAGACACAAATTTCCGGGTGACGGTCAGCGCCTATGAACAGGTGTATGCAATCTAGGTGCTGGACCTGACCTGGACAGGCCCACTGATGCAGGTGAGGCGCGAACAGTTACAAAAGAGTGCACGGACGAAGACACACACCAAAACCGAATCTCATCCGAATCAACAGGAACACACACATACACACACGATCACACTACAACCGTGCCCACACCTCAATCCGGCAGGCGAGGCGCAAACGATTTGAAGCGTGACCCTCAGGCGTACTTGACTGATGTAGTGCAAGAGAGGCAAGGACGCTTCATCGAGGTCTGCAATATCACAGATTTCGAAAGGTGGCTGCTGTCTGAAAGCAAGTTGAACAGCCATGCCTACGTCGCCTGCGGTGGGTGCGCTGTACGTACCACGCTCGAGCTCGCAAAAGAACACGCAGCGCTACGCGAGAAAAGACATGTAAGGTTCAAAAGGGAGCGCCAACGGCAACGACACTGGCGTGCATGATTGCAGGACATGTACAACGTGGTCGGGAGTGGTTGTCGAAGCCGCGCCTCTGTGTTTGAAGTCAGCCTGCGTCTCGACCGCTTCCCAGCCTGGGGTCAGGGAGCCCATGGTATGTTTGCACTCGATGCCTCTAAATTTAAAGAAAAAGACTTACAGTGCAGAGCGTCGTCTTTGAGATCGAGTATGTGACTCTGAAGGTCAATTCGATGCGAATGTAGCTGGACTGTGCCCACGTGGGATTCCAGAACGATATATGGCAATATACCTGTTCCCGACTCAGAACGTATGACGTGCGGGTTGATGATCAGATGAATATGTAACAGCCCCACAGCCAAGTGCCTGTATATGACCGAAGTTGCACAACTGCAAGCAGGTCAGCCTTGTCGTCGAGGCTCACCCGGAAGGCTTTGTCGGATCACGTGGGGCGCTGACGTGTTTCCTGCGTTGTGTCGTCATTTGAATACAGACAACGTGTGTTTGTTGCATTTGTTTGCTCGACCTCTCAGGGCGCGTCTGCTATCACACTGTGTAGCAAGAGGCCCAAATTGTCTTATGTGGGCTGTAGCATGGAGCGTACTACATCAAGCGTACCTTCGCGCAGCAATGAAAGCTTGCAGCGTCAGCATAGCTACCAGGGCCCTGCAGCTGCAGGGCTCTACAGTCGGTGATTTCCCTAGGCCACAGCGACTACAGCTAAATTGGCGCACCCGCGTGCGCAACAAAATGGGTGCGCGTCATGAGGGTGCCAACTCACCCAGACGCAGTCGGAATTGCCTTTACAGGCTTTAACATACTGTATTCATGTGTACTATTTGTTGAAACTCGATCTGCTGAACTCCGTGGGCTCTGGAGCCGCAATGGCTTTTCCCAGAGTGCACACTGCGCACCATCCGGGTGCGCGACGACAGCGGGTGCGTGTGGTCCAGGTGGGCTGAGACGGTTGTTGACTGTTGCAAGCTTTTCGCTGTTTACCATGCAGCACTGGCATCTCCTCTTGTCCATACTTGAGACCGTGTGTTCAGTTCGGTTCGACTCGGATGTCTCGGTGGCCTGGCGTCAGCTGCAGTACCTCGAATGAATCACCTTTCAATCGCACGTTGACCGAGCCGCGCACTTACGCTACGTCTGATGCAGATATCTATTGGCAGGTTCTCCAAGGAGTAATAGTTGATATTGTCTTGCTTGCGAAGCTGAGTACCCAGGCAGGTGCACCACCGGGCTGGGTGTACGACCGGGCGTTGCGCCAGTTGATTTCACAGCAAGCGTCTCGAAGTCATTTCAGCGCGCTTGAGATCGGCATGGGGATGATACATTCTTTCCCCACGCACGAGTATGTCTTTCTGGCCTCGATCATTATACGTGCGGTGAGTCTTTCAGCTCACACACTTGTACCTCCCCGCAAGTAGGGCAGGCATTCCGTGCAAGCAGTGATTATATCAATTCCTCCGCTGAAAACTCACGCTCGTGTGGCATGCTTCGATGTGATGTTCGTCGCGTGTTGAACCAGTCTCCCACGCGCTACTGGCTACGAAGCTGCAGCATAATTCACGCTGCAAATTCGCGGGTGTAACAAACCATGCACGGCAGCCACGAAAGCATCCATGTATGACCAACGACTTTATGCTTGTGGTTGGGCCGGCGTCTGGCGTAACTGAGGCGACGATAACGCAGCTCCCCCAATGAGGCCGCGACATCGCCAAGGCACACGCAGCTACCGGCATTGCCATAGTATCGACAGACACAGCACAACGAGCGTACATGAGGCAACACCAATGCTGACATATGCTGTACGGCTGCATGCTTGCATCCCACGAAGCCAAGTTCGTTGGTTACACACGCGGACTTCGTGCATACTGCGGCACCAGATACCTCACCTGGATTGTCAGAGCCGCATGCGCACATGCCAGCAAACACAGGAGCCGACTGTAGTAAGTAATGAACGTCATTGAATGATGTGAGGTGGTCAGTATGGTGATGATTCACCTAAGTCCGTGAAATCTGCGCAGTGCAGCTGAGGCTAATGGAGCAGCTCGGGCCATACCACGTAGTCGGGACACGGGGCAAAGCAACCAGGGCACGATATGACGTATCGACACAATTCACGGCAACAAGACGGCATTTGTGAATAGTCCGGGCCCTGTGAGGCGTTGATTTGTTTGTAAATCTAACAAGAGCCAGTGAGGCGATACAAGAGCAATGGCGGACATTCAAAACCGCCGGTCCACCATTGCAACGCAATCGCACACACAACCGGCCAGATACAACGTTCAGAATATATGTATAACATGTATCCGTCCACAAACAGCTACAGACCTCATGAATCGTGTACAACAGTCTGGCCCGCCGCGTGACCAGGCCCACGGAAACAGCTGCGGAATCATGAAATTGTCGCCGATCGCGACCGGAACAATTCCATAGCACTCTACAGAGGTCTGGCTCTCAAAACGTGGTTTCAGACAATTTGAAGCCTTTTGCGGCCCTAGGCAGTTGGCGCACGGTCTCGCGCACCCATGTCGCTCACCATGGGTGCGCGACAAACGCGTAGTCTCAGCTGGCGGGAAATCGACAGCTCGGTTCACTCGACGTCGGATTTTTTTCTCCAAATTTTGCGATTTTGGCGGGAAACCAGTTGCTTCGATCGCTCACCGTCGGTATCTGGCCAATTCTCCATATATTTCGGGAACTCGATCGGTTTGTTGAGCCCTGGTGGCTACCCGTGCCGGTGGTAGGCAGGCTACAGCTACAGGTACAGTGTACTCTTCTCAGAAGAGTCTTCTGCAGGCAGCACTTAACCTGCGTACTGTTCTGTCATACATAAGCCACAGCTGTGCAGCATGCGCGAGCTGGCGCCGAGCCGGTGGCAGGGACACACACGGATTGGACATTTCGCTGTGGCTTGCGCACCCAGCTTGCACATGCTGGTCGTGGTGGCTCCATAACATCACGCGCTGGTGTGACCGCCACATGCGCGGCCGATAGGGCCAGTAAGACACAGTCTAGAATTTTGAATCTCGTTGGCACAGATTTTCTTCGTAGGAGGCTGTCTCATATTCCAGCTGCTCATATGTCCCCCGGAGGCGGTGCAGCATGTAAGCTCTGTATGGGAAGGCAGAAGAGTCCATACTGCGCAAAACAGGTGAAAACAAGTTGGCCATGGCATGGGAAGCATCAGACGCACTGTCCTGCATCACGTAAATCCGTGTACGCATGCATATGGTATCGGTGCTCACCAGTGATCCATGGCGACAAAGCCGTGCACATCCAAGGAGTTGAGGACGGTATACGAGCTAACCTTTCCTCTAGAAGATCGTGGTTTTGATTCTGCGTGCGCGTTGGGGAATCAAAACAGCCGTTTGTGACCGCCTCGCTTAGCACAGGGGGAGGCCCTGTGAGTCGCGTACGGTGGTCCGAGGGGGGTTTCCAGGTGGTTTGCCCCATTCTGCATGTGGTCCCGTCCAACGGAGTTGTCATCTCTTAAGGATGCGCCAAAAATATTCCAGGTTTACATGATGTTTTACATCGCACCACACGTCTGGGGTATATGCCGGGACAGCCTGCGCGATCAGCGGCCCTGACACCATCAGACCACATCTTTTGTCTTGGATGCTTGCAAGATAGTTACAGGTCTCACGCACAAATGTGCGTTGTTGGACTGACGCAAACGCCCATGGTCCGCAGTGAGGAGACCAAGGACCGGTGTTGCTGTCTCCGGTTTCCACCCTGCACGCAGATGGCGGTGACCAGGACGCTACATGCACTACATGTGTTTGTTTAGCTGCCGGAATCTGGTGGACGTCTTAGCGTGGGTGCGATAGGGTGCTGAAGAGCTTTTTGCCATCGCCACTGTGTATGCGCTAACTTCGCCTTATGGTCCATCCTCGCTGTGCGCGACCCCGTGCAGGGCGATGGGGTGGCTGGATGTTTGTAGGTTGACGTCGCATTTTGTGTGAAGTCTGCATTCCCCACCATCCGGCCCGGCCGGTCGTGCTGTGGCTTTGGGTACATTGGTGGTGCAATGGCGAGCTCAATTTCTCTCAAAAGCCAATGCCGCCATCCTTGCGTCAATTCCAGATATTGATCACATTGCTGCCAACTGTGCTGCGGCTGAACCAAGCTCCTCAGCAACTACCTCCTGTGTCCTGTACACAGCGATTGTTGGGCTGATTTGTCTGTCCGGCTTGCGTCCCAGATGCGGAAACATCTGTAGTACGTGTGCTGCGGAATAAATCTGATTGCTCCGCCGACCCATAGTGTTCCTGGTGCCAGCCGGGGGGTGGGATGGTTGTGTCACCTTAGCTGCGGACTCTGAGCAGAGACACCGTGCGGATGCTTAAAAATGTTGTGGTGAAAATTGCCACCAGTACGCGGTGGTCCCTTGGCAGCTCCTGCGGCGCATCTGTTTCGCCGCTCCAGCTGCAGCAACTGGTCCCGTTCGATACCTGGGCGAGACACGGTGGCGGCTGGCCGTGCGCTGGTCAGTGGTTTGTGAGTGCTTGATTTGTCCGTCGCTCTCTGTGCTGAGATCGATTCTCGAGTTGGGATGCTTGATCTCTTTACAAACCCGAACAACAGTGTTCCGTAGGCCTCAGCACCCGTATGCACAGATGCAGCTCGCCTGAGACATCAAATCGGATTAACAACCAAACAATTGTCACTGTAGGAATGACTGTCACGTTGCATGGGACGGTGAGTGTGTATCGTGTGAACAGCGTTGCAAGGCTGTCTTCGTTTGTTCCAAATTGCCAACAGCAGTAGAGCTGCCGTTTTCGATGCCAGTGTCCTTTCTTGCAATCTATGTTTGCAAGAGATGTTGACAAGTGCGTACTGTCTAAATTTCCTGTGCAAGCGCTCTCATGCATTTGCATGTTCGTCTTTCTGCTCGGCAGGACCCTGGGCAGCAAGTGGGCAAGGGCTCACGCATGCTCTGGCATGCTTGCTGTGTGTGATGCATAGCGACGGTGAACCGCTTGTCCACACAATGCATCGAGGGACCGCTCGATCGGCCACCGGATCTACACCGGCACCGCCACAATCGATCAGGCTGACGTTTCGGTGGGCTCGCAAACGGGTCGCGCTTGCGAATGCCGACCTGTATCGCACTTGGTACACCTGTGGTTTTGAGCGTCTCCGCTTTTAACTCTTCAACAGGTACCTGCCGCTTTGCAGAAGATTGGATTTGAGGCTACCTTGCAGATATGGTGTCCGGTACACTCGCGCAAGGAGTAGTCAGGAAGGTCAAGAGGATCACTGCCCTCGACCTGGGATCTGAGAGTCTTCGAGAATCGTTGATGGCTTTGTCCAATGTTGACATGCAGCAGGGAAACGGGCGCACTGCCTTGAAGTCCAGCATGGAAAATGCTCTTCTGACATGCAGCCGGACATTTTCATCTGACTGGGAGCGCTGTGTCCAGGCACGGCAATCCAAGCTGAAATGCTTGCTGTGTGATCCTGAACCCTTTCTCCCACATCATGTGAGCTGTCGATTGTCAGTCTTGCAATGGACTGCAGGGCATAGGCAAAAGTGAAGCACATGTGTTGAGTATGCTTCAGACTTGTACAGCTGCCAAATCACTTGTGTCCGACCGCAACAGCACTCCAGCAGTGCTGCTTCATCGCACTGAGTCACTTTTGCAAGAGCTGAGCATTACAGATGGCAAGGCAGGAGTTGTATCGCGTTTCGTGCGTGACTACCAGCTGGATTCAACAGATGCAGAGACTATCACTACTGGTGACATAGATGAATTTTTCTTTTCTGCTATCGAGCGTGTGCATCGAGTGCATGAGAACTGCAGATCACTGCTCCATACACACCATCAACGAGCAGGCCTGGAACTCCTTGATTCAATGGCAAGCTATGAGGAAAGTGCCTATGAGAGGCTTTGCAAGTACGAACCTGACTCTCTGGCAGTGGCTTCAAGATGCGAACAAGGTTCAGAAGCGCTGTTCTGAGGCCCCTACGTTTCAGATCTGTGCCATTCGCCTTGCTCTCCTGGCACATGAACTCTGTGCAGGTGGGTCCAGTCACAGTGCCATAGCCTTACTGACATTGATGTTGCACAAGTTCATCCTTTGCTGAGCAGCGCCTTGCAAGCACTGAAGGCGCGGCCAGTTCTGCTACGTTACTGCTCAGAGGAGGTCGCGACTGCAAGGCATTCGGCAGTCTTTAACTCCTTCTTAGTGGCTTTAACCCAAGGGGCCCCTCGCCCAATTGAGATGCATGCACATAACCCCAGGTTTGAACTCAATGCTCCGTATCATTCTTTCAACACAGCACACCATGATGGCAGCATGTGTGGATGCTGAAGTGGTTAAATATACGCTGATGTGCCGTCAAAGCCAGCATGGGCTCGTGCACAACATATCTGAAGTATGTGTTGTGCACATAAAGGATCACAACATGCTGTGCATTGTGTGTGCGCAAGGGTGTCAACCCAGCCCAGGCGTTTGACCATGAGGTGATCACTTGAGTGCCCTGCAGGCGGTATGTAGGAGACATGTTGGCATGGGTACATCAGACAGTGGCTTCAGAGAAGGAGCTGCTCCTGTCACTCCTGCAACCTCATGAGGCTGTCCCAATGCAAGAGCAAGCTCCAGATATTGAAGGCATCGACTTGTTTGTTCTGCTTGACAAGGTGACCTGCACTGTCTATCCCCAGCATACTGTGCATGTCCAGCCTCATTGCTGCATGGTCAGGCTCATGGAACTCATCCACGTCTGAACAGGCTTCTGTGCGCAGATTCTGGAGGGCGTTTGCCAGCCGCTGCAGTTGCGGGTGGAGCAAGTTCTCTTTGGATCTCCATCAGTGCTCCTGAACTTCCAGTTGTACCAGCTTCTAGCGTTTTACCTGGTCACAATCCAACAGTTGATGCCGGCTAAAGCATCTCTTCTTGATACGATTGCAGCCATGCGAGATCTAGCAAACAGTGGCTTCCAGCAGCAGGTGAAGAACTGGACTGACAAATTGTACAGAGCGCCACTGCAAATCTCTGATGACCTTTCGTGTCCAAGTGAAATCCTTGATGTGCTCAAGCAAGTGATGGAAGTAGTGGACGCTTTTGAAAGCGATATGAACCAAGGTGTGGACTGGGACAGCTGGCAGGAGGGAGGCTGTTGCGGCATGCGCTTATTAGTTTCATTTGCAGCCCTGAGCTTCAGGGTACATTGGCACTGAGGCAAGCTTACGCATGTGCAGGAGAACTGCAGGAAGGTCCTGCTGGAAGCTTTGGCACCTTTCTCGATTCTAGCATTGAACCTCTGCTTCAAGCGTCTGAAAACAATAGTCAAGCCCTGCAAAGTAGCCAAGAAATCAGTGATGAGGGGACGAATAGGCCTAATGCACCCAATATATTTTTGCTCAATTGCATGCTTGCCATTTGGAGTCCCTTGTCGCTACATCGCTCATGTGCGCAGCATGTTGCCCAAATCAGAGAGAGAATTGATGCACAGGTGCAGCCTTCTCTGACAGATCATCAAGCACATGATGGCAATGGGTTTTATGGAAACCTCATGCAAGCAATGAACGATGATGAATGACTCATGCTGCTATCTTACCAGGTCTGTAGTGCAGGTCCGCAAGCTTTCTGAGGCCGAAGCTGATAGGCTGCTGAGTTTGTGTGCTGCACCAGCTGGCGCTGTTGCAGACAGCAACGTCACACAAAGATCAACAGAGGAATTGCGTTTGATCTTGAATAATATTTTTCTCAGATTCTCAGCAGTGGACTCGATCCCTGACTATGAGACAGTCGCAATACCCAGATTCAGAGTTGCTGTGTCTCAAAGTGTCTGTGAAGGTATGGTCAGTCGGTATACATCGTTGTATTCCAAGTATTTGGATCAAGGCGGACAGACTGGTGCAGTTAAGGGTCCCGAACAAATAGCCACACTGTTGGGGACATGACCATTGATACCACAAATCTGGCTTTGGGTTTGTTTGATGTTACTGATCCCTGAAAGGTGCCGCAGAGCATGTCCTGCTGCAAGCCCACATCGTAGTTTTGGATGCTGATCAGTATTGCAGAGGAACCTGGCAAACAACTCGCTGCTGTACTTACGCAGTGACCATTGTGACATTTTGACGAAACGTTTCCTTCAGCCTGTACAACATCTCACGGGTAGATGGCACTGGAGCGTTAGAGCGGGTGCGAACTCACAATCTGACGTTGTTGACCAAAACATGGAGGAAAGTCGTTTGTGTCAAGTATCAGAGTCAGACTGCGAGCAAAGTACACCCTGCCAGCTGGTCATGGAGGTTGTCTTGCTTGATGCTTTATCGTACAGCACCTCGGCATGTTCATTGTCCCAGTATGAGTGACATCTCAGCGAGAGTGTTCAATCACTGTACTTACATGACCTACTGAGAATGTTCGTCATTGTGTGTCTCTCTCACACACACACACACACACACACAGGGGAACATGATGAAAGTTAAATCGGTGTTCAAAAGTCTTTGCCGACCGTGTTGTCACCAATATGTGCGACCGACTTCCATACTGTTACAACGAAACACGTTCAGAAACTCGCACTAGTTGATACCAATTACTGAAATTTCATAGTACACCATTATGTATGAATGCAAATTTTCTGAGCAACGTTTTCTGAGCAACGTAGCAACGCAGAGCCATTCTTGTACATCGACACACCATGCAACACTTCAGTGTGCAAGCCCGCATGCGGACGCACAAGTCAATACTACACAGGTGCACTGCAAAAATGATCATGAAATACCCGCCGCAATCACACGCAGTGCGGAAATTATGCAGTAGACTTACGGACACTCCAAAGAATAAATCGTGCATAGCGTGTGCACTTGAAGTCTTGAAGTCCGACTGATGCAAAAAGGTCCCGCAGTTCTGGCTCACTCCACCACCGGAAAGCAGAGGGCTGAGTCACGTCCAGAGACCGAAGTGGCCGCAATAAGTCGTCGTTTCCAATCAAATTTCCAAGCGGTGCAGTAATGTCCAAAAAAGTTGACCCCACAAACAAACCACCCGGTTTCAACACGCGGCTAATTTCTGACAAAGCAATGCTCGGGGTCTGCCAGCAGTGAATAGCCGCACCAGCATGAAGTGCTGGCACAGAATCAGTTTGGAATGGCAATCTGTGTATGTCTGCCTTCACCAGGGTTAGCCTGGAGGCATCTAGACTGCGGTCCGCTTGGACATACTCCAGTGTCTGCTCCATCATACTGTCGCTGAAATCCATTGCTAGAACATGGGGAAATTTGCCACATGACAAAAATCGGCGCGTGAAGAGCCCACTGCCGCAAGAAACGTCCACTATATTATCTCCTGCATAAGGGCACTGACTGCATACATGCGCCGTAACGCAAGTGGTGGATGGCCATCAATACGTTCAGTACATCAGCCCAGTAACACACGCTTCCACCTGGCTGTCAATGCTAATCAGCGCCACATCATGCAATGCTACATCACACACAGGCAGCTATGAGTCACACCATAGCACTCCTGCAAGTAGTTCAGCATGATGCTGAATTCCTTGTCAGCCCCAGGAGACCCTGACCATGAAAATCCCTGCCTCCAACCTCGCTCATATATGCTGCTGACCAGGGGTTGCCTAAGTGCAGGCACCGCGGGTTACTAGCTGAGCACATGTGTCATCATGTGCGATGCAGTTGACTGCATCTGTGGCACGGCATGTTGGAGATTGAGACGTACTTAAACAATTCTGCACCTGCCCAACTTACCTCTGTATATGCTGTCTTGTTCATGCCCGAGCCCACAGTCAGGTCTATGTATTTGCTTGTCATAGGACTTCCAAACTTGCGCTGACAGCGTCCACAATTCAGGTCACTGCATGGCAGAGCGGTGTTGTGCATGTAGGACATATGTATATATTCATGTTGATATACAGCCAACGAGACATCGAAAAGTCCGAATCCGGGACTGAACGATCAGGCTGCATCTCTCCGTATTGTGTGTGCCATTTGTGCCATAAGCCGACCTCTCTTTCTTGAGGGGCTGTGCCCGCTTGCTGGCGGCACGCGCATCTATGACAATGAACATGCGGCTATGTATGTGTACGATTCACACACGTGAATAGCATATCGATTGAAAAGAGATGAAGATCTAGAGCTCTTGATGCAGGCTGGCTCGCACGGCAGAGTGGCAGCTATCAAGATGTCAAAACGGCAACAAGAAAACATAAGCCGCTGCCCACTCCTGAAGCCGCACTGATGTTTTCAAAGCAGCCACACTAACGTGTTTGTTTCTCACAGTTGGCCAAAATGACATATACACATCGTGTATTCAACGCTCAGCGTGCCTTTGGGGTGTCATCGGACATTCTATAGGCTCAACTGAGGTTGTGTAAGAATCACATTAGAGGCACGGCTAGTGTAATAGAGTGAATTTGCAAGCAGCAGCCCACAGGATGATGGATCCTCATTAAGGACTGCAACCCTTCACTCTGTTGCAGTGCGGGTTGTCACACGGATGTGACGGGACCAATTGATTGAGCATCGGTGACATCGCCCCAATAAAGTGCACTAATCGCATAGCTCACGGACTCGTGACGCTGAGAGCTGGTGCTGTGACATACCCAAGTGAGGTCGCTCCAAGCCCAGCGCGAAGCGTGAACAGTTTCAGATGTGAGAAATCGATAATAAGCACGACAAGCGTGCTGTTGGGTCTGCAGTGAATAGATGTTTTTCCCTCTCATTTGATGACATGGGAATTGAACAGCTGTCACTCGTTTCGTTGCTAGACTACATGAACAAATTCGTCCTAGATTGCGTGTTATGTTTTTTGAAATCACCAAAAAGATGCTTCAATCTTTACAGGATATACTATCCGCATGAAGAATCATCGTTCACTATTCGTGGGTTTTCCTTGATATTTTGGCGCTGGACCTTGATGCTGAACAAACGCATGGGGGTGTAGGGGGTGCCTGATCGAGGCCGACTACGTGTTTCAATCAGAGCAACAGGGGTGTTGGTGTCGCACCTAGCGCGCTCTGCCCCAGAAGTCTTCCCCACCAGCTCAGTGTCCAGACATATCGGGCAGACAAGCGCCCATCTGTTGCTATTGACAGCAGCTTCGGCCTCGGCAACAGTCCGCGGCACGCTGGCAGCGCTGGCTGTAACATGCCGCCTGTACAATGACAGTGTCCGATACAAAATTGTGAAATGAGAGTAGCGGATGGAACTTGAAATCGACCTGGGTAGGTTGTTTTGCCCAAGAACTAGCTCAGGCAGTGGGGGAACGCGTCATCCTACGCGCGTATGCAGAGGCACGCGCACGCACAAGCATAGACCGCTATTACCTGCCTTGTTGCGTGGGATATGTCGTGCCGTGTGTCCTGGTCTGCAGATGCGCAGCGCTCACAGATGCGCAGCGAGTCCCGCCACCGTTCCAAACTGTTGCTTGCCCAGGACTGGACCATGCGGTCATTTTGAACGACTTCGATCCGAGCATGCTCTGCCAACGCCTGTATAGAATGGCGTTTCTAGAATGGCACCAACCGGAACGGTGTAGCCGGCGAGATTTCCTGTCGTGCTAGCACAGCTTCACAATGGCGATAGAGGCGCTTGTGGCAAGAAGCGTGCCAGATGAAAGAGAATCGTCACAGCTACTACAAGACGCAGTGACCTCGAGTGGTGTACTTCTTGTATTATTGCGTTGCAGATTTGCAGCGGGCAGCACGCGAATGCCTTCAGTCAAGGACTATGCACAGGTGTGTTTCAATCGACGGCGTAGCTACAGGTGCTCTGGCCATGCATGCAGTTATGTTTCGCGTCGAAAGGGGCCCAGCAGCCTGCCAGCAGCCCCCAATCGCACCCAGACCACCAGGCTGCCAGCCTGCCAACTCCGGTGGCCAAACTCCAGCCTGAAACTCGCATGTGCCATCATGCACCACACAGCCTCAAACTTGACACAAGTACCACTCTATATCTGCAGATCATGTCTACTCATTTTCAGCTGCATCGAACACCTCTGCGTGACCTCGGCTCTGGTAGCTGTCGGCCCAGCGTGATTGTGTCCGTGCCACCGTTCTCTCGCAAATTCTGTGCCTGTGATGCCACAGTATGGCTTCATTTGACTAGCTGCTGTACCATACGAATTATATCATAGCAACGTGCTGCCCCCATGTTATTTTCCCTAACGGTTGTACACCACGCCACCCTCGCTGGCACGCAGTCTCGATAAAACTCCAAGCACAAGCATCAGAACAACAGCAGAAACACGCGACATTCTTAGTTTGTCATTTTTATGTAAAGCATAGCTTTCACGGCGAGTTTGCGCTGTCATTTAGTGTCGCTGTGGCACTTGGCGACTGCTTCTCGACTGTACTGCTCGGCATCCCGTCGCACTTTTACACAGCAACTTCGAATTCGTAATCGACCGCGCTTTTGGCATTACCTCCGATCGGAAGCCTGTCCGCGTCCAGGTCGGCTTTCGTGCCACGACGCAAAAACACAACTGCACTTCGGTGATAATTGTGTTTGGAAACGATAGAATGGCTGTGCCTGTCTGGAACAGTGAGAACGATGAATGATCTGCTGAAGCACATATCTGTCGCGAGCGGGGCAGGCCACCATTGCTGCCAGCATCAAAGTCCAGGCTGGCACAACTCTGAGATTCACGGTGCTGTCTTCACAGCCAACAACGTCGCACAGCGCACATCAATCGAAGATATAATTGGCTTAGGTTATTTGCGCTGCGGAATCTGTGTATCCTTGATGGTACCGGTTGTTCCGTGTCGAGCACGAAAAGCGCGAGTGTGTCGTTCACTTCATCAACGACGACAACCACCCTTACGTTGATCAAGATGGCAGCGCAGTACATTACACGATACTCATTCTTCAGGATATGAGGTTCGAGACTTGCGTCTCGAGCCTCATACTGGACAGGTCCGCAACGCGATAGAAGTCCAAGGCGCCATTGTATTTCACTCATTTTGGCTGCAGAGCCAACTCAGGTTGCTTTATAAGGAAAGAGAAGGCTTTGTCGTGTTCCTGCTGTTGTCCTGATGCTCGTGCTTGGAGTTTTATCGAGACTGCGTGCCAGCGAGGGTGGCGTGGTGTACAACCGTCAGGGAAAATAACATGGGGGCACGTGCTGTGTCTGACGTACAGCACCTGTATCCTCGTGTCGAATACGGCTTCTTCAGAGCGCAAGTAACGCGCAAGAAACCGTACCGTCGCATTGCCGGCTACATGAAAGCTTCCAACAGGTGCCGTACAGCGGTGCTCATGGATGCCATGTCAATGCCGCGCTGCGTGCGCACACAGGTCCTACAAAAACGTGCATGTCGTGTGGGTGAAGGATCGCAGCCCGTCTTTGAACACACATGCGAAGGAGGCTGCAGCCGATGTCTGTCCGAAACTGTAGCTGTAAGCGTGGATCAGGAACACGGGATATCTTGTTGCCAAACGGAACACCACCACAGTTGCCGTACAGGCGGTGTGTGCCTTACAGCCCAACTGCTGCAGCAGCATTGGTCCCCACGCTTGATTGCACTTGTTTCAATGGATTCATCGCTGCCTCGTTGCGGGAATTAATGTACTGATCGCGAAAGACCGTGCCAGCACGCTGTCTCAACATAACTGCTCCACATCAAGGGCTGCAGATCTGCAGAAACATTGCAAACATGGCTGCCTATCCACCTCGCTGCATACAGCTGCACCTCGCTACACATAGCTCGACAGAATCCACAAAACAAGAGGTCCAATTCGATCATCGCTCAGACATCGTTGCAGAGCAAGAACATGCCTCTGCAACAAACTGGCAGTCATCAGCAGAGCAAGTGCAACACGCCCACCATTGATACTTGAGCGGGGTCTTAATGTACATGCATAGGTACCGGAGTATGTAACCTCTGCAATGGAATGAGTACATGTCAACACGGGTGTGCTGTGCGAGAGTCTGGTGCGCACAGCACAAGCACGGCCCATCAACATGCACGCAATGTGCAGCAGCTGCAGCTGAATATTGGCAGCCATACTCCTTGATACAGGTGCATCTACATATTCAAATGTCAGAGATGTGTGATCTCCAGTTCCAGAGCAGTGAGCTGGGGTGTGCTGTGCGAGTGCCGTAAATTTGCCGTATTGTGTGCCAGCACAAGCGCAGACCATCTCCATGCACGCAATGTACAGCAGCTGCAGCTGAATATTGGCAGCCATACTCCTTGAGACAGGTACATCAACATATTCAAATTTTAGAGCTGTGCGACCTCCAGTTCCACAGTGGTGAGCTGGGGTGTGCTGTGCGAGTGCCGTAAATTTGCCGTATTGTGTGCCAGCACAAGCGCAGACCATCTCCATGCACGCAATGTGCAGCAGCTGTAACTGAATATTGGCATCCATAGTCCTTGAGATAGGTGCATCCACATATTCAGATTTCAGAGCTGTGTGATCTCCAGTTCTAGAACGGTGACCTTGGGTGTGCTGTATGAGTGCCGCAGATGTGCCGATCTGTGTGCCGGCACAGGCATATACCAACATACTGCACTCAATGTGCAGCTGAAGCTGCTGGTTAGTCGTCACAGTCCTTGTCATGTGCAGAAAAGCTTGGGCCTCTATTGATGGAAGCAAGAATGGACAGGCGGTACATGATTCTGGGCTCTCTAGAGCTGAACTGCATTGCTCAGCACCAGTGCCTCCTGATCCGGCTGAAGGACAGCAGCTGCAATCTTTGTCCATTCGAAATTATACAACAGCTGCTCCTGTAGCTTTGTAGACGGTGCATGTCAGCTGGTGTGTGCAAGCGGGTTGCTGAGTTCTGCTGAGTTCTTCTTGAAACAGTCGTCGCAGCACATCCATTGCATCAAGCCAAAGAAGTCTACGCAAATGTAAGTATATTCTGTAAACTGATATACAAACTGCAGCCCGCAATGATAGGCTGGACACCGATCAGGCAGAAACAGTTCTGGATGGACCTCCACCACTGGAGGATATCATGAATTTCTATTGCATGATAGGATAAGCTAGAGATTTTCTCACCGAATGCAGATCGGAGGCAACTGCATTCCTTTTGCTCTGCACTCAGCTGGAACTGCATACTCCACACATGAACGATGGAATCTACGTGCCGAAGTACAGATGCAGCGATGCCACTTGCAGGACCAGATTAGCCATATACAGGAAGTTTTGTACATACTGGTGTCCTTGGGACGTTCAGTGAGCGGCAGCGGTGCAGCAACGGTGTTGCCTGGCGATCACCACACCATCGACCATTTACGTCGCGTACAAAAAGCATCAGGTGTAGCAGCGAATCAAACTAATATATGCTGTGTCATCACCAGCACAAGCTTGTGGAGAGACAGGTTGCACGGGCACCCCCACGCTGGCGAGCGGGGCCTACAGCTACCAGTGGCGAGATCACTCATAGACGCTCGATGCGGCTGAAACTATGCAGTAACAATATTGAGACATAGAGTGGTACTTGTGTCAAGTTTGAGGCTGTGTGGTGCATGATGGCACACGCGAGTTTTAGGCCTGAGGTTGGCCACCGGACTTGGCAGGCTGGCAGCGTGGTGGTCTGGGTGCGATAGGGGGCTGCGGGCATGCTGCTGGGCCCCGGTTAACGCGAAACATAACTGCAGCATTGGGCGCGGCTGGCTGATAGTGTTAGAGGTCAGATCAGATTGCAGTGGCACACGCTAACAGTGAAGATGACAGACGGTGACAGTACTCTCGAGATATCGAATCGGTACTTGAACACCACTTACACTGAAAGGGGCAAAGGACAAAGGGCAGGTCCAAGCCTTATATAGTCTTTGGCCTATGTGCCGTATGCAGCCTAACAGTGCAGTTTAACCTTGCTCATGACAACAGTACCTAAGTGGCTACAGGCTGTCATAATACGCGTCTTCCACTTGATCTTGTAATGCATGATGCAGTAGCATGCATGGTCATCATCTCAGCGTCCAACACTCCCCCACAGCCGGGCACGGTTGTCAAAGAGCTGTCATCACTCGAAGCTGTCGATGCAGAAGCTCGAACTGGCTTCGGTATAGTTTGTAGTCAATAACGTCGGCAAACCAATGTAGCATGGAGATTGAGTCCACAGTCTTACATTGACTGAGTCACGGTTTCCTGGATCGTTCTGTGTTGCCAGAGACAGACAGAGACGGATACAGGTAGGATCGATTAGTAGGAGGCATCCACTTAGCGCGTAGAGCACAGGCATGTAGGAAGATCAGCTCCACCCAACATCGCTCACGAACACGATGGAATGTCGCTCGTTACGCCACAAAGAAGCGCACAGATGTAGAATATATCAAGCTATATCAGAGACAGCATGTCTGTTGTTTTTGCAGATAGCGCAGTCAGCATAGGCATAGCCAGTATGCTTCGGAACGGCAACACTTTCAACAGAATAGCGTATACCATGATCCGGAGTCGCAAGTTGATCTTGCAGAACTCTTGTCTTGTACTTCAACGACCGTGAAGTGGAATGTCGTTTCGACAGTATCGTGCCAGCATAGCTGAAGCAAACGGTACGTCCGGTCTGGCCAGCAATATATTGCAAGGCACCAACCAATTGCACGAAGCGAGAAAGCTCTGTCTCATTTATATCTGTCGCCATCTTATAGCGATTCGAACAGTCGAGATTCGAGCGTCTCCAGCTGATCACCAGTACACCTGCGTGAATCCTTCAGCTTTTCTGCAATGAGACACGGTACACAATCACATGGATTGCGACCAATATTTATATCATACTTCATCGGAGAGGTCTCAATCGATGGAGCAGGTTCGACCAATACAGAGATTGTACTCCAGCGAAGAGGTTCCAATCGATGGAAGCACATTTTGGGGCAAGGGCATGAAGGCCCTGCACCCTCAGGAGCAGCTGACATCAAACGGTGAAAGCACAGAGACTTCACATCAGCTTCTGCGAACCTGATAATCATAGCCACAGGCCATGAACGACTGAGCGTTGAGCGTTGCAGCCCTCACAGCACCGAACTCGGATACTGAATCTTCCGCACCTGCCAGAGCGTAACTAAGCACGATGGACCAGTCACGGGAGGGAATATTTGTACTCTTGTCTGTCATGATCCGAGCACTTGCGGAGTCTAACCCATATTGTGCATATCACCCCATGTCCCCCCCCCCCCCCCCCCATATGGGTTGAGGAAGCTGGTGCCACAAATGGCAAAACACTTATGCAAATAACATGCACACCAACGAGAAGTCAGGCGCGAACACACGTTCATACGTTGCTATCAGCCGATACAAACACTGAAGTTTAAGGCAGGAAGCCTGGCCTGAGCAGAACTCGCAAAACTATACAAGCTAAATGGGAACATAGCCCAAGCGATACCAATCACACATTTTGTACACGCCAACATGACCCGATACATATCAAAGCTCCAGCCAGGGATGTATAGGCAGTACATGCTGCGTAGCAGCTGCAGTTCCTACTGCAACCGCCGTGAAATATGGTAGTGCGTCGACATAGCCAACTCTGTGGTGCACAATACCACGTTCAGACGTACCAGGCCAGCGACGTAATCGCATAGAGGCCCAGCTCACCTAGCACGTACACAGCAGCCATAGGCTAGAAGTGTTATGACGATAAAGACATTTCGCGACGCAACAGGGACGTATCGCGCAGTACAACTGGCACTGTGATGACGCTCCCCCAATTGTCAATCCGGATATCATATACACTGCATATGAAGCAATGATATCAGCACTGATTGTTGCTGCATCGCATGCAAGTGTAGTGACTGGAAGCACAGCACACGAACTGCCACCGGGAAGTCCCGATGTTCCTTTAACGGGCGAACTGACGTTCAACAGTCGCAGCTGGAGATCCAAATGGCGTAAAAATACCAGTATCCAATGGAAATATTCCACGCGTATCCAACAGCGTATTCCAAGGGGATTAAGTGCCATGTTGGATTGTGCATCTCAGCTCAGGTACTCGGACGTATTCAACGTCCGGACCAACCGGCACCATTTCCAGCGTTACCAGAACTTCCACGCAAGCATTGAGCACAAGCTCGCGTAGCGTTTGGCTGTCATAGTAGGCATTGGCTGCAGTAGCCATGGCCAGAACAATGCCTTTACAGACACGGGCATAGCCTCGTTCCGCGACAGCACCAGAGGCTGTTTGTCAATAGGCAATTGCATTATCAGGTCCTGATACAGGTAGCCTGGAAAGCAGTATGTTCGAAACAAGTTCAGACTCGAAACTTGATTGGACTGCTTGCCGATGTCCGACATAGTCGAGACATACCAGCAGAAAGAAACTTACAATCGACCACCTCACCGATACCATGTTAGAGGTCAGATCAGATTGCAGTGGCACACGCTAACAGTGAAGATGACAGACGGTGACAGTACTCTCGAGATATCGAATCGGTACTTAAACACCACTTACACTGAAAGGGGCAAAGGACAAAGGGCAGGTCCAAGCCTTATATAGTCTTTGGCCTATGTGCCGTATGCAGCCTAACAGTGCAGTTTAACCTTGCTCATGGCAACAGTACCTAAGTGGCTACAGGCTGTCATAATACGCGTCTTCAACTTGATCTTGTAATGCATGATGCAGTAGCATGCATGGTCATCGTCTCAGCGTCCAACAGATAGCGCCATCGCGGCACAGCGCACTGGATACCGCGAGAACTGCGCAACGACAGCACATTGCTGACCAGATATGCAACGAAACGTGGCGGCCGTTGAATATCACGTCTCCATCTGCAACTCATGTATGCCACTGGCTTGGCAATCTTTTCGTGTACGGCACGGGCAAACGTTTTCGTTTTCGGTTTCACAGCTTGCTTGCGTTGTCCGACGCCTCCGACACCCTCCGGCACATAGCGTGGTCCATGATGAATTGTGCTGTCGCTGCTGCAGGGGGCTTTCGATGCACGCAACGCTGTCGGACATTCCGTGATCGGGGTCCTCGGCATTGCAGCAAATGCCCTTCCTACACTCATCCGGGTGTGATTTCACTGCACCAAACCCAGCTGTAGAATCCTTTGCTCATACCATACAATTTCCCAGACACGTGCGCGTAGTGCTGTGCGAGTGCACTATAAAACTGGCTCGATCTCGCAGAGATCGAGACTCTTCTGGCATTTGCTTCTCACTTGCACGTCTCATGAACTGCTCTATCAAGTTCACTCCTATTCGAAAATTTTCTGTCTGCAGGCTCTGCAAGGCGAGGGGTGTCTGTTTCGGCCTCCGACGTCGATGCAGCTTCCCAGGTACAGGTGGACAACATAAATGATAGGGTCAGATACATCACGAGCAAGTCCCAACTCGATTTAGAACTTGATGTAGCGGCCGATCGCTTAGTTGTGCTGGAGCTGATGGCAGAGAATGCTTGCGAAACCGGGCTGTTCGAACCTGAGCCAGAAGATCACTGGACTCCCCAATCAGAACAAAAGCAGAAGAAAATGGAAGTCTGCGCGGGTATTCGTCACTCGTATGTGGAGATGGCGGCAGATTCTCCAGATTCTCGCTTTCTTGCGGTGATGGTGTGTGTTTCTGTGCAAGTGGTTAAAGTGCATAACGTGCAGCCCCATCATCCCGACCTTGTATGCAGAAATTCGATATGCTATCGTTTTGCAGGAGGAGGAATCTAACCCAACAGATATTGCTACAAGCCTCGGAATCAGTGTATTCCCTGCAGTAGTTTTCTTCAAGAATGGCCGCGTGGTGTGGCAGAGTTCTGGATCCAAGCACATGGACAGTGACATGGCGGAAGGTCTGCTGTACTTCGGAGGGGCCCATATGGACAGAGCAGACAGTATAGATTGTGTGTCTGACCTGAAGAGCAGCGACGACGTTGACCAATTTGTCAAAGCTGACACGGCTGCGAAGCTTAAAATGCTCATGGTCACCACCAACCTGTGTTCTCCATGCGTTCACATTTACCCCTCTTATGTTACTCTGGCCATGAACTTCAGGGATCTTGTTGACTTCGGCCGAGTTGATGTGGAGGATGAGAGGATGGCAGCGCTGTGCGAACGTCTACGTATCCGGGAGGTTCCAACCTTTATTTCGTACTGTGCCGGGGAAGAGGTTGACAGGCTGATCTCGGGTAATCGAGGCGACTTGATCGGGCATCTACTTGGCCTGTCAATGAAGTTTGGGATCGATCCACCCAGGCCAGCCCAAGTATGAAAGGCTTCTGCCAGCTGTCTACCTCATGCTCTCGCTGGCATTGCCAGCAGCGTAGACGAGTGGTTCATCATTACGCCACTGGTCTGGATAACTGTGTGCAGTAGACCAATGGTGCAAAAGATGATGCCACCATGCTGCAGGATCTCATGCTTAATCTTTGTCATTGTCCGAGTGCAAGTGCACTTTGGTGGTATCCGCGATTGCCACACAGCAATCATCACGCTGAGATGTGTGATGATATTGCACGTTCAGATATGGTTTGTAGATAAACATCAATTATCCATGTGCCTTTTCTTCCCCCAGAAAATTGAGAAAAATTCCATGAAACACAAAGTTCGAGATTTGGTTATATGAATGCTGGTACTGACTGCATATTCTGCCTATGACTGGCCATAGGACTCATCAGCATGCCCTGCCGCAGTGTAACCTGTGTGTAAAACAGGATGCCATGCAGCAGGACAGTTGATGAGCATCACAAACCCCATGCCGGCCCGTCACACAGTAGGCTGCAGCACCCCAGCACATTGAACATCTCCGGCTATGGCCACTACACATTAGCACAGATATGCGTGTTGATGGCACACACAGGTTGCATGCACGATTTCAAATCGTCGATTTGGCATAAATACTGAGCTGCGGACTGTGAGGGTGCACAATGTTGAACAAGAGCAACGCACCTGATCCACAGCATAATGTTCACACACACGATCGAAGGCAAAGCAAAGGCAACGCCGTCTTCATTTTCACCTAAGCTCCACTTGCAACTCATGAGGACATTCTGTGCTCAGGTGACCACATTCAGAGACCACTAGCCAGGGTCAGTCATGGCTGCATGTTGCGACAGAACGTGTAATTCTTGCCACCAGTTATGCTCGCCAGCAGCGGCCAGGCCGTATGTCAATCATATATGTACATAGTATAGCGGCATTGCATCGAATCGGGAATCAAGAGTGCTTTGTTAACAGATATGCTTTCATACATGGACCGACAAGAGAATGTGCTCACATGACAACACATGTGCACTGCATGTAGTCAAGCGCGTGTGCCAACCATAGGCAATTGCCACTGGGCGCTTCCCAAGTGCAACCTTGCCCGTGCCATACCCTGCCACTGGCAGCCCATGAGGTCACCAGCGACAGGGAGCCGTTTTTATTCTAGTCAATGTATTCGCACCATGCTCCAAACTATTTGCAATACGCCCAATAGTGACGTCTCATCGCCTTGTGCACAGTTGGTACCTGCTCAACAATGATATTGACACGTGATAGCACTATATAGCGATGAAAAGGTCCATCTTTGGTGGCGAGCAGACTAGAAACACTCAGTTGATGTCGACGTTGGGAACAGCCGAGGCGCGATTTCGAGTTTCTGCACGAGCAGCGATGAGTATGGGCACACAATGCATTGGCTGACTGCAAGTACAGAGGGTTGCGATCAGAAAGCAGATACCTAGCTCAGCTAGCTATGTACAAAGCAATGCATTGATCCAACACTGATAACCAAAATCGTATTCAGGAGTTTGAGCAAGCATACCAGGCACCACGCCACGTCACATACGCACCAGATTGTGTCACTGCCAATCGGTAACGCGTTGAATGGCCCAGGTTTGAATCACACCAACGCGTATGGCTAGGTGCGACGAGGCGCGTGATACGTAGCATAGCCATTTACAAAAACCAACCCCCGAGCGTGACTTCTGAGAGATGCTGCTCACTGGGACAACAGATGTATCACGCTTGACTATGTGTTTCGTGATTGTGGTACCTGGTAAAGTCGTAAGTAACAAATTGATCACACGAGCCCCATGCTTGCATAGCGCTCCACCACAAGCCTATAGGATACGCATCGTATGCTGCAGACAGACGACTACTTGCTACATTGTTGTGAAGCCTCGTTCAGAAGCTGCTCACCGCCACATCTGTTGCAAGAGACGACATAGCTGAGCCGTGATCGCCATGGAGATTATGCCTGGCGAAACAAACGAAACGTACATACAGTTGAAGCGACGTTTTTCTGATTTCATACATGAGTATCAACCACAAACATCCACCAGATATGTCGAGCGCGTCGAGGCTCTGTTGGCGGAGGAGCAGGCGCCTGGCAAGAATTTGAGACTGCTCATAGATGTCCATGACGTACGCCAATTCGATGAGAAGCTGCATGATAGTATCTTGAAAGATCCGTGTGAAAGCTTCCGTCCTTGCTTGGATGCTGCACGGGATGCGGCCAAGGGCCTGGACGACGGGACCGTCGGAAAAAAGAACGGCAGCAAGGTCGAGGTGTGTCAATCATGGGTTCAGACACTCGCCCAACTGCTTTGAGCTATTTTGATTAGTAAATAGCTGCTACATCTCTTGGCTGCGAGGATAGCAGCGAAACGTTTGCAGGCCATGCAAGTTGGTTTTACGGGTGAGCTTGGGTACCATAAGGTGTCTCCACGGAAGCTGCTCTCCACATTCTTGAACACCATGGTGACGGTTGTGGGCATTGTCACGAAGTGTACCCTTGTGCACCCAAAGTTGGTGAAGTCTGTGCACTATTGTAAGGCAACAAACAAATTCACGACTCGTAGCTTCACAGATGAAACCAATGTGGACGGCGTGCCGGCCACTTCCAACGCCATGCCAACTCGTGACGAAAATCAGAATCTCTTGACGACAGAAATTGGGCTGTGCCATTTCATTGACAACCAGCGCGTCACATTGCAAGAACTCCCAGAAACCGCACCTCCTGGCCAGCTTCCACGTTCAACGGGTACGTTTTGAGCACCTTATCCGTACATGTCCTTGGGTGAAGTAATGGCCCAAGGTCAAACAAGAGCTTGCATGTGCTTTGTCTTCAGCAGGCGCATTGCAAAATCAGTCATGCTCAGCCAATCTCAGTCCACGCTGCTTCCTTGCAGATTTCATTCTTGAAGGCGACTTGGTCGATGCATGTAAACCAGGTGATCGTGTTATGATCACCGGTGTATATCGGCCGCTTGCTGGGAAGGCAAGCGCCACTCTTGGTGCGTTCCGGAGTGTAGTGGTGGTTAATAGTGTGGCACAATTATCCCATACTTCAAGTGCGGCAGCTGAAATCACCGCCGATGACCTCAAAGAGATGAAGCGGCTGGCTGCGAAGCCAACTGTGCTGGATGTACTTGGAAAATCCATGGCCCCGTCCATCTATGGTCATGAATGGATAAAAAAGGTCTGCATTTTCCTGCTGCTTGCATTACTTGTGTGTGGGACAATGCTTGTTGGATGCAACACATCACTCATTCTGTGAGATATATCGAATTATATTGTGCAGGCTCTTGTGCTGCTTCTGGTCGGTGGTCAGGAAAAGGTTTTGACAAACAAGACGCACCTGCGTGGCGACATAAATTGTCTGCTGGTCGGAGATCCTGGGGTAGCAAAGTCTCAGCTCTTACGAGCTGTGATGAATGTTGCCCCTCTTGCAATATCGACGAATGGGCGCGGCTCCTCAGGAGTTGGTTTGACAGCTGCCGTGACGACAGATCAAGAGACTGGTGTGTCGTTGCCCCGCAGTGACTGTGCTTCTGTTGGAGGTTATGCTGTCTGCACATCACTTTCAAAGGAAACAACAAGGTTGTCAAAGATATTCTGCTTTCAGGGGATCGCCGCCTAGAGGCTGGTGCTGTTGTTCTGGCAGATCGTGGATTGGTTTGTGTCGATGAGTTCGACAAGATGTCTGATGTTGATCGTGTTGCAATCCATGAAGTTATGGAGCAGCAAACAGTGACAATTTCCAAAGCTGGCATCCACACATCGCTGAATGCGCGCTGCTCGATTGTGGCGGCAGCGAATCCAATATATGGAAACATTGATGAGACCATCTCTCTGACGCGCAACATCAATTTGCCAGACTCTCTGCTGTCCCGATTTGATCTCCTCTTCGTGGTGCGTGATAACACGAATGAACAGGTGGATCTGAACATTGCCAGCCACGTTCTTCAGCAGCATCAGTACAGAGCAGGCGGTGATGATGGAACATTGGCGCCCGCTGTGGCCGAGGAATTGTATGCTCCATCCTGTCTCATAACATCGCACCATGGGGTGACTTTGGCTGCGTTCACTTGCGTTGCAGCTATGATTCAATTCTACTGACACGTTTACAGGCTTGAGCAAGACGAGGATGAGGGTGGAGAGCCCCCACGATATCTCTCAGGGACAGGGGCCAATGATGCTGAAGAACAGCTGCTGACAGTTGCATTCTTAAGGAAGTATATTTATTATTGCAAAACAAAGTTTGGGAAGCAGCTATTGACTCAAGAGGCATTTGAGGAGATCTCTCAGTTTTACGTCGAAGTGCGCCAGCTGGCAGCTTCAGGAATTGTGGACCCGCGATTCCGGTGTGCTTAATTACTCTAATTGGACAAACTGCATGGTGAGCAAGAGTGTGGACATGATCACCAGAAAAATCAACGCATTGTTCCATATGGATGCAGGCCAATCCCTGTGACAGCGCGTTTGCTTGAAACAACCATTCGTGTGGCAACTGCACACTCCAAGTTGCGCTTTTCTCGAAAAATTGAGAAAGAGGACGTGAAAGTAGCTCGTGATCTTCTTCATCGTGTTGTGGATCAGTCCAAAACTATAGACGGAGTTGCAGATGAAACTGTTCAAATAGATGAGGAGATAGAAGCTCCTGCTGCTGCGGCGGCAGTCCCTGAGATAAGGTCTGATTTTGATCCATCACACATATGCAGGCAACCTGATGAAGCTCATTCTGTTCTTATGCTGTGAAGACCGAATCCGAAGGAACCTAAACCTTTAGGCACTGTGTTGTGTGCAGGCGTCAAACGCGGTCAAATGTTGCAGCGAGGCGGGAACACACTGACGATGAGAACGTCAACAAAGACAACACCGCACGTGTCGGCCAAAAACGCACGACCTCCGGAACGGCAGCAGACCCTCCTCGTCAGAAACAAGCAGGAGCGATGCAGCTAGATGCTGCGCTGGAGAAAACACTGTTTGATGCAGTGAGTGCCATGCTGGTGGGGCAGCGGTATGTGGACGAATGGAAGGTTGAGGGTATTCAGAAATGGTTGAGAGACAACAAGTGTCTGGAAGTCCCTATGACTGTGCTGGAAGAATACTTTGACAGAGTTGATCAAAACCTGACAGAAAATATTCCACATGTGCTGTATGACGTAGCTGAGAAAACTGTACACCGTGACTATTAGTAGCCACAGTAAGCCCATGCCACATTGACATGGTGTCTGAGAACTATATCAAATTCTGATGAGCTGACCTGCTAGCTATAGTCTCTTTACACACAATCTATGTAAATTCAAAGATGATCTACCCAACTTGGTTCCAGCAACTTGGTCAATGCAATCAATCAAATTCAATGTCCTGAGGGTGGACCGGGTGTTTCAGTGGCACTGTTGATTCTTGGTTGACGTCCCGTGGCATAGCTTTTCGCATGTCTGCAGGTACATGGCTTCAGAATATGTACACATGTTCAAATTCGAGTGACATCATTTGTAGTGCGCACCCAAGGCATCTTCTGTGCCACTGTAATAACCCAGGACTCTTCTATATGTGGTGTATCCAAGCTGTTTGTAAAGCGCAATAGCAGACTCATTCGACTTACGCACGAACAAGTCGACAAAATAAGCGTTGTGCCTACACCAGATTTGCCTGCTTGGACCACGGTTGGACAGAATCATAGTTTGTTCAGAATGGACGATTCGTAGAACATTGGAGCAACTTAAGACGTACCTTTTCTCTGTGGTTTCTTCAAGGATATTCATCAATTTTGATGCCAGTCCCAGCCTGCGGCACTGGGGGGCCACAGTGACAGCAGTTACATGTCCATGCCAGAGCTTGGCTTCGCCTTCAACCTTTCCAAGAACTACACGTATACACCAAAACACCTGATGGCATATATTTGCTTTTCAAGTCAACATCATGATCTTCAGTAAAATTGATGATGAGCAGAAACTACAAAGCAGGCATGGCACAATACCAAAGACCATCTCAAGGTGGCTACCAATCCTGCCGAGACATGCAGAGCAATGCGTTGACTTATACACCACTGCGACGCAATTCACATGCATGAGCAAAAGGTAGGGTGGAATGTTGCCACCCCATCCCCAGAGTGAGCATTCAGCATCGCGGGCACAATATCAAATGGGGTACAGAAGAGCACGACAGTGCTATGTTCTTTGATGCAGGTCAGAAGGAATCAGCTGTCGGGGTAATTGTGCCACCGTTGCACACAGAAACTATAGTGTGCGAATGACAGCCGCAAACTCGAAGACACGACATGCGTGACCCAGCATGTGCGGACGTAAACAACAGCATTGCACTTATGCACCTACGCCAGTATTGAGATACAGAAACTGCAGCAATGTGCTCATCGCGACTGCGCACGTCTCCCAGATGTCACTGCTCAGCTGCAAGAAGACGACCACAGTTTGAGGCCCATGCAGCATGAACAGGCACGGTGGACATGGACTGATCCCTCACACATCCAATCCAATCAGAGCTTCCCCATGCTTGGGCCTTCAATCGCTTCGGCCAGGTGGTGACAGTGACCATATTGTTCCACATACAACTAGTAATAGGCACACACCAAATGGTCAGTCGTCAGCTGCGGTCGCACATACATGTGCCCGGTGCAAACATGCTGTTGACGCGCAGCGCCCAGCTTGCAATTGAAGAGATCAAGACCACATCCAGACTCTGATATCATGCTGCTAGGGGCACTACGTGGCCATATAAAAGGGGCGGAGCATGCCTTTGTGTGTACAGGCAGCGCACCATATGCAATGTCGTCATTGCTGCTCCCCACGGCCATCTGGCAGTATTCAGGCCATTTTGCAAGGTACTCTAGGTAAAAGCTGAAGTGGTACTGCATGATGATGCAGATTTAAAATTTTGATTCGTCAAGACACTGCCACGGAGCGTCTATGCCATGCAAGTCATACACTGCGACGATTGCAACAGAATTCAAACAGCAATCAACATTGCAGTGTGGTGATCTACGTACCGTCTCCGTCAAAGGATCCAGGTTGATGGCATTGAATGTGAAAAGGTCGTCGCAACAAAACCTCCTGAGCGTAGTCATGGCCTACGTCCACCGGGGTTGCCTCGGCTTGCAATCCAGCCTGGGAAACTGATATGACGTGCAAAAAAGATGTGCGCATGCGAAAGATCCGAGACATACCCTACACGCGTGTTGTTGTGCTGGCTCGCAGATTGTCAAAATCGAACGTGAATTCGACAGCCAGCACCAGTGCTTTGCCCAGCAGATGGGTCTGGTCGGACTGCGTCGCACCTGCACCACCGTATCGGCCATTGCAATGTGGCACCACCCATTGCAAAGCAGTGGCGGGAACGATCACATTTTCGAAGTGCTTTCCCCTCACGTGGTGTAGGTAGGATGATCGGCGTTGCGGCCTGAAGGAAAACTCCAGCCTGAGCTGCGGCCCCCGAGTGATGCAGGCGTAGCTTGCGCCTCTTACAACTTGTGCTTCGTGAAGCAGATCTCAGATTCAACTTGATCTCTTTCATTTCATTCTGACAGCGCTCCGATTCCATTCGCATGATTTCAGACCTGTCAGCTGAGGCTTCACCTCGCTTGCGCTGGCAGAGATGAGTGCTCAGCCTCTGCCGGTGTATCGAGAAGCTTAGTTGGTCACGGTGTGCTGCTACAGATGAGCTGCAAGACTGAGTATACCGGCCTCAAGGTACTTGTGCATTTGACAAGTCTTGCCTGGCATGCAGCCATGGTGCATTGGGCTTTCGGATTCGTGGAGGATGACTTCGAGCCAGATGCACTCTTGAGGCACAAATTCCCTTGCAAAGTAGGAGGTCGGCCAGCCTGGCTGAACCCAGTTCTGCTGCCCTTGCCAAATCAGCTGCAGTGTGGCAAGCTGAAAAAAACTTCAATATTCCTTCTCCAGGTATGTCCATGTGTGAGATTATGACATTTGGGATTGCAAGTTTTGCTATATCCATGTCACTTGTGACCTTCTTGCTGAACTTGTTCATCAATTTCTATTTTGTATGTGGCTGTGGACACTCACCAGCAGTATGTAGCTTGTATGCGCCGTTTGTTCCTGGTGTCCGGAACTGTTAATGTCGTCATGGGCATAGATACGTAATCATGCATACATACATACATACACAGCGGCAGGGCTGTGGTACGCGCTCGTGGCCGGCCTAGGCCATGAATGAGTGAGTGGGTTTGCGAGTGGGTTCCTAGAAACGGCTCGATGCCCGGCCTCTGTCCTTTGTAACTACATGCAAACATGCACATGTATACATGTACATACACTCACTTATTGTGTCAACTTATTTTTTGTTGATTCGAGCAGGTTTATGCCGCCCCTCAGGCAGGCGCCCCAGATGACCACCCAGGCGCCTTCCATCGATCAATTTTTATTTTTATATCACCAGAGGGTGACACGTTGCATGAGCCAGGAGCAGTTCGGGCATTTCGCTGCCAACTCCCTCGAGTGAACCCATACTACAGCCCAGACCCAAGCACAGAGCGTCTTCCAACTGCTCTGCCGACAAAATTATGTTCAGACCATTGTACCTCTGATCCTTGGAGCACAGATGCCACAATGGCACAGGCTGATTCAGCCCTGTTCAGCCAAGCAGCAACTCCGCCGCTGTTGAAAGAGCTGGAGATTGTGATTGACGTAGATGAGGAGGTGAGGCTCTTTGTGTCGATGCATCTTTCGCCAGGATGACCAACTCCTGCCTTACTGCATTTTAGTTTAGAGCACGTGGTGTGTTTATCTGCAGGATTCTGAAGATGAAAGCCTAGCAGTTCCCAGCATGCAAAGCCGGATCGATCAATACCATGCCAGGGTGAACAAGGAAGGAGACATGAGTGATGCTGAGGCATTTGAAGTTGATAAGATGCTAGGGGAGCAAGAAACTGCAGATGATAGGTATTGGAAGGTGCGCAGCCGTTGACCCGAGAGTGCAGCAACAACTTGAATCGTTGCCGCTTGAATGCATTGTACTGTTTGATTGGGCTCAGCTTTAGTTTTGAGTGTTCAGAAGTTCCAAGGAGTGGCAACATCGACCCCTGGATGCGTGCTCAGATATAGCCGCGATGTGGGTGCGGAGCCATGCTGGGGCAGAAGCAGTCCACTGCCAGGAGATATTCCGCCATGCCCCCGATGCGGTGCGTCAAGGATATTTGAGTTCCAGATCATGCCACAGCTACTGGCCTTTCTGGGCATTGATGATATGGCTGTGCACGCCCCTGACTGGTGTGCTCCGGCTCTGTCTCTGGAGTGCTTGCCCCTCAGCAGCCGAACGTTTGAATATTGTGCACAGCTCTATTTACATACGCACTTGTGTGCTTGACTATGTGAGGTGTGCGAAGATGCCAGCGGTGAAGTGATTGTACATGTAGGTTGACCATGGCGGTTTATACATGCTCCGCAAGTTGTATACCAGAGGAGGGCACAATAGGTGAACAGGAGTCACCGTCATATGCAGAAGAATTTGTGTTTGTACAACCTCCGTACAGTGAGCCATGACTACTGGTGGCAGTGTGTTGGCATGATCCAAGCTGTGTAGCACAGCGTCAGATATGCTGCAGCCTTGTCAACAGTGGCCTTTGTGCCCGCGTACCCAGTGCTCCAATCAGTTGCAAGGCTGGTTTCTGAAGTCAGATATCAACCTTTGAAAACTTGCATGAATGATATTTTTTGTCAGAACAAGCAGTGCAGAAGCTCACCTGCAGTAGGTCTGAAAACCACAGCTGCCATCGTGTTGACAGGAGTGAATCTGATTATTGTTACAAAGGTAAGCAGTTTCTGTGGTTGAGTATGCAAACTTTGCAACGTGGGTGTGTCTCCTGTGTTAATGTGTAACAGCAGGCTCTCAGCTGGATGTGACATTGGTGGGTGGTTTGAGGCGGACACGGCGAAGCTCACAACTTGGCCTTGCAGTGCGCACATTTTCTGTCCAAAGCATACTTGTAAGCCAGACGCTGTATTTTCAGCATGCATACTTGTGGGTGCTCCTCTCTGTACGTGTCTACCCCCAAGTCAGCCCCGTGATCAATAGCCATGTCTACACTTACCTGTGTAAGAGGACCTCTCCGCGGTGGATTCAACTGCAGTCATCTTGAGCAGCTCGCCCGTCACCACGACAAGCTCTCAATCTGTGATGCGAACGACACCGGGTCTTGCATGCATATGCGTGCCCAACACATGAATTGAATAATGAGCTGTTTTGTACTGGAGCCTCGACTCCAGCCGCGTAAATCCCTGCCAGCCTAACAGCGCACGGGGACATGAAAGCCCAACACATGCTCGCAGATTTTGCAGGAGTCAATGCCTTCATAGATGTAGCTATAGCGTGATGCATACATACGATACCCCGGCCCCAAGCGCATGCAGCCGTTCTGTGGGCCGCAAGGGCAACAATTGTAGGAAGCCTGGCAGGCTCTCAACCTCGCTGAGCGGCTCTGCCCGGAGCTGTCCGGGCCGGCGAGCGACGACACCATCGCCAAGGTGTTGCCAGCTGTGCAACAGAGTGTCACCAAGGTGGTTCCCCTGCGCCGCCGGGCGGCTCTGCTTGCCAGCCATGATGTCACCACGCGCGAGGGTGAATGCAACTTGGCACGGCTGCGCAGTTGTGCTTGCCGTGCGGCCACCATATGGTTGAGCACCCTGCCACTCTCCAGGCTCTGCGCATGACCGACTTTGAGTTCACAATGTGCATCAGGTATCTCTTGGGCATTCCTCCGGCCCCTCCCAATTCCATAGGCTCGCGCTGCGACTGTGGCACGTTCATACAGGCACATGAGCTCGACCGCGCAATGAATTGCAAACAGATGTCGGGGACCTGGACTTCGCGCCACAATATCGTTGGAAAACAACGGTGCGAGATCGGGTCCCACGCATGTGTGGCATCCACGCGCATCCCACGCACGACGGCGTTCGTCCGTGCACAGAGTGTGAACACTCCGCGGCAGGACCGTGCTGTCTCGCCGGCCCCGGCCCCCCTGACCCGCCACAGCCCGCCTCTCAAGTGCAGACCCGTCTCACGCGACGACGTTGCCTGCGGGGCCGCCGCTGCCAGCCGCGCGCGCGGCTGCGGCGCCGATAGTGGCAGCTGCTCTGGCCGTCGATGCCGATGCTGGGCACAGCACCCATATGGGGCGACCCGCGCCGGAGGTCGCGCATGCTGCGGCGCCGGCGCCGGCAGTGGCGCAAGTTGGTCAGGGTGCGGCAGGGCCAGGGGTGCAGGCCGCTGCCATGCGGGAGGAAGGCTGGAGGGGGGCTGGAGGGGGTGCTCATGGCGATGGACCAAGAGAAGGTGGGGGACATCATGTTTGTGCCGCCGGATGACCCTTTGTGCACAGGGAATTTGTCGGTTGTTAACTGCTGTGCTGTCACCTATTGCAGTCGGGCAGCCCTGGAGGACAGGTCTTCTGAGGTGATGCAGGACGTGCAGAATGACCCTGATGCAATGCGTTTGAATGACCCTGATGCATATAGTTTTGTGACGTTGTCGCATGAGATGCATGGTCGGTTGGGACAGCCTTCTATGGCTCACTTGAATCGACTGGAGGAGGTTGCGTCTTGGTGTGGTGTGGTGGACCATGGTGTGTTTATGACGAATGCTTTACGCCGGTTGAGTGAGACATTGTGCAAAGGGAATGCGGCTGTGCTCCATGCGGGGCTTCAATCTTTCGCTGGAATCACCGGCTGGGCTGTGGTACTCGCTCGTGCCCGGCCTAGTGCCATGAACGAGTGGATTTGCTAGTGGATCCCGAGACACGGCTCGAAGCCCGGCCTCTGTCCTTTGTAACTACATATGATACCCCGCTCTCTGAGCTATGGCGCCCATGGATGAGATGTTTCCCTGCTGGCGGTAAGCAAGCGCTGTCTGCTGCAACGGTTTTGATGTGCATGGGACGATGGGATGCGTGGTTGATGACTAGCTGCTTTCTTATGAAGCTGGATGCCTGCGTTTTCTGTGATTATGAAGACGCTTGCGTAGTTTCTTATGTGCAGAGCACTTGCCCTTAATGGGCATGCACGGATATGGTGAATGGATACTGTAGTTTAGACGCTTGCCTCCTGTGGTGGTATCTGGGATCATGCCCGGCCTCTGTCCTTTGTAACTACATACATACAGAATCACACACGGGCGAAGCTTCAAGCCTTGATCGTTCACCGCTTAGCCGTTGAAGTGGGCATTGAGATTCAACACAATTGCGACTACCTACAATTGTGGTGAACATTTGGTGAGTTGCACCCCTGCACGGAACGCCATTGAACTGCTTAGCATATCGGAAGGACTTCTATCTCAGCGCGCTGCAGCGGGCCCCTCATGACCCCGTGCGGCCGGTAAGGACGTGGCTATCAGGGGAAAGTGGGTCCGCGCTCATACGAACCCGGTACACCGCGGTGCACTATGTCGTCGTGGCCCGACCGATCTTGCGAGCAAAGACTGGCTGCCCAACTTCCATCAGGGCTCAAACCAGTCGTATGCCGAGATTTTGTCATCGTCGTGCGGCAACGTGATACATTGTCATGTCGTCACGAAGGTGTACGATCCATTGCTGCACTGTCCAAAGTAGTGGATCTGGGGTCATATTCGTATTACAAGATCTTTATTGTTGTAGCCGTAATTCGAAAGATCTCTTCTCTGAATGGACTCACATATGATGATCATCGCCCCCCGCTTGTCGCCAAGTCCTGTACGCGCGTGAGGTTGGCGTCAAGTCATGGGTGGATACTACGAAATCGACGACATTATTGCGTCTGAAACAGTGCGCTACTGCAAGCCTGTTGCGGCTCGAAATGAGTCATTGACTTGAGCTTCCGATGATCATGGATCGAGCGCCTCGACTTGCAGCTCTTCCCCACCTCGCTACGATGCGGCTCAAACCGGACCGCAGAACTCCTACAGATCCCGATTCAGCGTCATTCCGGTGGAGAACACGTGCGTCAGATCCTTCCCATGCGGCCTTCACTTGCTTCATAATATGATACATGGCCCCTGAGTGCAAAAGCAACAGACGAGGCTACACCTTCAAATCCTTTTTGCGCCCGCAGGATGCGCGAAGCGCCAGTAAAGATTTACCATGGTGGCTTGCTTCATCTCTTCAGAAGCATGAACTGGCAGTGATCAGAAGGCCGAACTTTCTCGGAGACCGGTGTGAATGCTTCTCAATTGAACAGATTATATAGACTGATGCGGCTAGCAGGCTTTTAAGGAGAATACTGTGTCAGGATTCAACGGCGACTGACAGCTGGAGCTGCATGCGAAAACCTCAAGGCCAGGTGCCCGTATTACTACAACATGGCGAGGGAGTTCTGCAGCATGTACGTGCACTCATTTGTCACTGCTGCATGAGCGCTGCCGAATACGAGACGATGTGCAGCAAGCTCATTCAGCTTGAAGCATGCTCAGCCATTGAGTACATACCAGTGTGGCTTCCACCAGTGTCTGTTCTTGTCAAACTGCCATGAGCCACAGCATGAAAATTAGCTGCAGGGCGAGCACAGACGCTATGACGTCCAACGCAATATTCTCATCATTTCGGGAGCGCTTCTGCAAGGTTGCCGAGGGAACACTTGGCATGAATCGCACTGACACATTGAGTGACCTGGAGCAGAAGCTTAGCTTAGAAGAGCTATTTCGTATGAGTCTCTTCTTCTGTGACACGTGATGATGTGTGCAGTAGGACTCTGTGCTGTATCTAACAATTGTGACAGGGTGTGCAGTTCATCAAGGAGCAGGCACTGCAGCATACCATGCGAAGTCATGGATGTATGACCATGCCATCCACAGTGCAACATTCCAGAGAGATATGTAGTGAACTGTGGATTTGATATCCGTGATTACCGGAGAAGTGGACAAATTATAGATCTGTGGACGAGCAATGTCATCTTGTTTGGGTGGGTGTTATCGCTATCACACAAACCATTCTGACGTGTGCAAGAACAACATCAAGTCAAACCACGCACCATCTTTGACTTAATTGGATCGGGATTGCGTCCGGCACAGTGGCAAGACAAATTGGCCTTCACGGCGCATTGTCCAACACATGCTCCTGTCTTGTACATTTCCACATCAGGGTCCCTCTTGGCCTTGACCTGACGTTGCTAGTTGGCTCTCTCTGCTACTCCTCTGCTGTGTATGGGTTTCTCATGTGGACCTGGCTACAAAGCGAAATTCACCTTGTTATCCAGTCAGCCTGGCAGTGTCGGGATGGCTAAGAAACGATGAATCGCCTCCTTGACGTAGGCAAAATTGATTCAGTGATGTGAGGAGCCCACGTGTGTGGGTGTCGTCTTGTTACTTCTGGGTTTTACAATCACCACGATGACAGCAGCACAAATTTAGCTGTCGCGAAGGTGGTCATGGCGGCAACTTATGCTACAGTCGTACGAACAACTTCCTATCTATGTGGTTACTTGCACAGAACGCGGTTTCTTTTGGCAATATGGCCGAACAGGCCGTTCTTGATTGAGACGCTGTCTTTGGCAAGCCCCACGTGGTCTGCTTCTCCACTACTGCTGTTGCATGCACCTTCGTAATACCCGATGCATACGAAGACAATGTGGCGGTGTGCAGCAGCGGCAGTACCTTCCACGGAGCGCTTCTCAAGCTCAGATTGTCGGAAGCGACATTGACGGGGGATCTCGTCATCTGCAAGCGAGCACACTGCGCGCCCGTGAATAGCAGTGTGGGCGCAAAAGCACGGCTTATGGAACGGCAATCGTTATACAATTGCTATGCTGAATGATCAAGGCTGAAACCGTTGGCATGCCGCGTCTGCACAGGTCACAAACCAATCCATCTCACGCTTGGGCATGCGCTTGTACATCTTGCGTGACAGGAACAGAACAGAGTCTCGGGGAACTAGCTTTCTCTAGATCTGCATGCTACGCCGCGCAATCAGGGGATGTGAAGAGGTATAATCATTCTGAATCAATGTGGTGTGGGACACGCAACAGAGTTTACTCAGCGATGTAACGGCATGGGAAGTGTAGATTGGCCCAAATTCTCAGCAAGCACCCCGAGGGGGTGAACGAAGATGGAGCAGGTGTTCAGGCTTTTTCGCACCCTTATGCGTGATTGTTCTGGCTAGCCCGAAGCGCTGCCATCGTCATGGCTGTGTGCAGGTGGTGATAGTGGATACACACCGTTGCACTATGCCGCAAGAGGGGGCCACTTGGTGCGCATGCTTCAGCCAGCCTGACGAACCCAGAAGTCTATAGTACACATGCACCATGCGTTCTGCATACCAACATGACACATGAACTTGAAATTGTGCTCCAATGCATCTCAACTGTGCGATGCAGGAATCATGCAAACTGCTTCTGCAATTCAGTAAGTTCCTTCTGCTCGACAACGTGTTCGATTCATGAATGCGTCTTGAGATGCTGCTGTAACTGTTTACGATCCTTGAATTGCTACATGTATCGCAGGCGCATGTGTCGATGCTAAGACTAAGCATGGCTTGGCCACCAGCCTTCATCGAGCAGCATATGCTGGTCAAATCGAAGTGGTGAAGCTGTTGTATGCACCTCGTGCGATCTCGGATGTTTAGCAAAGTGATGTCCGTCCAAGATCTCTTTTAAGCCTGTGTGTGCAGGGTGAAGCACGGTGCGGATGTGTGTGCTCAAGATGCTGATGCTGAAACCCCGCTGCACAAAGCATCAGCTCAGGCAAGTTACGTCATGATTACGAGCCCTCTGTGCCATCCGGACGTGTTATGAGTGCAGCATCAAACATATTGACAGCGATGGACGTTACCAGAGCATCATGAATGCAGGGACATGCGGATGTATATGCATATCTTCTACGCCAAGACTCTAGAGCAGCAGGTGCTCTTGACAGGCATGGCCGCCGCCCAATCAGCTTGTGAAATTCTGAAGGGTAAGCGTTGCATCTGGTGACAATGACAGGTCCCGAGGCAGTCCATAGATTGACAGGGTGCAGATAAACGGTACTGTTGCAGCATGCCACTAGAGCATTGATTGCGAGATGAGTCATTGACTTGAGCCCTTCTTGACAAGTAACACTGAAGGATTTATCAATGTAGGCTAGACGGGTCGATGGTGGCTGGTTCTCTAGGTCAAACAAGACATATGTACTGATCATACAATGCTGAGATCGCCGTCACTGCGTGTCCTCTCTTCTATCGGCGTTTAATCTACGCTGGCCTGGGCAATGGACTTTGTCAGCTTGAGCAGACAGGTTGTCTGAATCAGCACGCCTTTTGAGTGCTTTGAATGAATCAAGCCTTCTGTTTGCCGTCATCTCTTCCCAATTTAGCAGCGTTCGCGCGGGCTTACTTGGTGGACCCGGCAGCGAATCATCAGGCTTTGATGCAGCCCCGTCTGCAGCACTAGGTCTACTGCTTCCTGTTGCATTACTCTGAATCCTGGCAGATGCAACACTTTGGCTGTTAGTTCCTGGCACAGGTGATCGCCGATGGAGTGGTGAGCTACGGTGGTCTGCTTCACGTCTACGGCCTCTCTGGCCTGATCTACTTCGGCCCCTGCTGTCTGTGTGCGTGCGGTTTGGATCATCACCCTGCCTGCTGCTGAATGATTCTATATGCCGATCTTTGGTCATCCTTTCGGCACCTCTGGAGCTATCTGATCTATCGCGGGGTCCGTCGCGTTTGTCCCGTGCATTATCAGGGCCATCATGGTGCCGCTTGCGACGCGAGGCTCGGCTAGATTTAGGGGTATCTCTGTGGCCGGTCCGCCCATGCCGGTGCCGATACCCATCCTCTCTATCACGTCTATCTGATGCGAATTCCCTGTCACGACGATCAGACGCCTCGTCCCGATCATGGCGATCAGCAGCAGAGTCTGCCCTACTGAAGTCGCATCGGTGTCCTTGGAGCGGTGCAGCGTTTATGAATTCATCGTGACTACCCCCCTGCACAGATCCACTTGGGCTGGATGCAACTGCAGCCCGAGCACGTGCATCACTAGGATGGGCCGCTGCCTGACCACTACTGTGGGTGGACTTCACAGTAGGCGATTGTGTCCTTGGAGACAGAGAGCAGCCTGTAGCCATCGCCTCGTCCATCTTGATCACTTCAAATTTGCTGGCTGCCAGCTTGGCATCGACAGAAGCGGCAGTCTCGCCCTTGTTGACACTGATGTAAACCGGTGTAGGTAAGCCATGTAGGGACACAATCTCCGCGCAGACCGTCGCCATGTCACCAAAAGATGTGTCAGCGAACTCCCACCATGGAGGGTCCTCAGGCATCGCAATGCCTAGCCTTCTAGCTGCCAAGAAAATACATGCGCACGCAATGGTCAGAGACCGGAAGCGCACGCAAAGTGTGGTCTTCAAAGAGTCATTTGCTAGTCCCCAGGCCTCCTGCAGCGCAGATGAGCATAAATGTAATTCACACAGTGGACTGCAGGGCGTCGGGAGCACAGCAACATTAAGAGGAAGTACCTGTAGCAGCCCATCCGGAATATGAGCTGTGCGACGTAGACTGTCATAAAAGATAAGGCCCGGTAGATTTGCTGTCAGCTTGTGTGGGTGGTCCACATGGCAGATGAAGCCTAGGGCGTGAAAAACCCCCATCTCGTACTTTGTAGCAATTTCTGCACGCAGCTCCTTGAACTTTTCACTCTTGGGATCGGTGACATCAATTTCTTCCTTACCATTCTCCCGCTGCTGTAGCACGTCAAACACCAGTGCAACATCATTGAGCTGCACGATGTGAGTCTGCTCCTCTATCTTGGCAGCAATCCACGTTACTGCCACCGTGAGAAGCTGCAAGCATGTATACACTTACAAAGGCAGGGGCAGAAACTAGACTGTCTGGAATTTACACGTGCTCACAGAAACTGACATGGCCTTCAAACGCCAATCCGGCGACGACCTGACAAGCGTCGCACCCGGATATGCCATTCTTGAAGGTCCTTTTTGCAATAAAAACGATGAAGTAAGGTCTGGGCTGTTGCGGCGACGACCTGCGGCAATCCAAGGAGGACCACTGCTCTCTGGATTCTATCGCAGCCGTAGTACCGCAGACGTTTCTCAGTTTCTGCATCTACGCCTACCTGCCTTGAAGGTGTGTTGTCTAGCTGATCGCTAGACAAGTAGAAGTTGTCGAGTTGCTGCAGAATTGATGTCATATCATAAACGCCCTCCAACGTACAGCACCACACAGCGTCAGCAAGCGGCTTTGAATTCCCAGATGCGCAACATGCACTTCTTGTCAGCACGAGGGAGCTTGCTATTGCTGCGTCCCATCGCGCTCTGACGACTTCATGAGCACGCCTGCAGGCAGCCTGAAGCCACAACTTTACATGCATGCATAGTTGATCGTTGATCGACCCACATGCGGCACCCTTTTGGGACTGTGTTGCACTGGGCCGCCCTTGTGCAATATTCAGCTTGAACATGCCATGCTCAATTATGCAATGTATTTCACACGTGCATCTGACACTGTGCCATGCACTGCACAAATCTGCTTCGGTTGTTCTTGGTACACTATAGTTGCCAAATATATCAGATGCACCACCGAGCCGGGCCTCTTCCCCTCAGGCGGCGGACAAGTCACACACGAACCATCCACCACTGCACGACCGGCCACGTGAGTATCCTAAGAGCACTATGGGGGGTCGCAAGAGCGGCGCAGCCACGCAACTGGGCGTTGGATACCAAAACACCACCATGGTGGTGCACACATCAGTCGCCAGGCCCACTGCAGCTTGACCACATACCCTGGCCGCCACAACGAACATGTCAGCTGCAGTCAGTCTGATACAGGCTCGTGGATCTACACCAAGGCCAGAGCCACGCCAGCACGCTGCAGAGCCACGGAAGGGTCAACTGCGCGCATGCGTTGCAACCGGGACTGCAAACACGGCAGGGCAAGACTCATCCGGTCCCCGGCAAAACGCGCTGAAATGCAGACACCGCACAGGGGACATGTTGCACAGAAATGACAAGGTCATCCGGGGTTGTAGAGCATAGATGGCATGCTGCATCGCCGGCCGGGATCGCGAGTGAGCACCACAGCAGCATGTGTTCAACAGAATCATCGGCATCATAGTCATTGTGTGGGCCCCGCACGTCCGCACAGCACAGAGGGCATAGCCGCGGATGCTCAACGGTGGCATAGATGTCATTGTAACCCTCCAGTATATGCGACAGTGTTAGGAACATCACAGCGTGTCCGCGGACGCCCGCGGACGGCTGAGTCACATTTTCGCATAGGCACCTGTCACAAATGCACAGATCCTGAGCCAAGGGCTTGCGGAGCATGGGGGCGCACAAGTGTGCGGGCCTGGCCACCCGGCGATCGCATCGGCATCATTGGTGCACGAGCTGCAAGTCTCTGGCATCGCGTGACTACCATGTCACGGCCCATGGGTGTGCAGGTTCAGGAGAAGGGGGTCAACAGGTGCTGGCAAGAAATTAAGAAATTATCAGAGCAGGCCGTATCCACATGCACTGGACCAAATGCGGTGCAACGCAATAGCCCATGCCTTAATGAACTGTTTAGCAAATGCATCAACATTGCAGCCATCATGGAGCCTCAGCCTCGGCAATGTGATGCAGCCGGCACTTGAAAGCAAAGGAGCAGTCCAAGCGGAGATGAATTATGCGTGCACCACACTAGAGAGAATCTATTAGCCCAATTGTAACAATGCATTGTCTGGGCTCCTCGCTTGTTTCTGATAGAGCATCAGCCACATGTTCCGAATCCGCCATTTCATGGAGGTCGTTCGTCGACTGCGATCAACATGATCAAAGCAGGAACCAGCGCCATTGTTGGAGCCAACTGATCAGGGGGTGGGAGGAGACCATCCCCTGGTTCTGAAAGCCGCAGCTGCTTTCGACTTTTCGGAAGGACCCTACACCACCCATTCTGCAGAGAAGCTGTACGGATCTGGCACGCTACCAAGTCACTAAGACGTTGCCGGCTTTCGCACGGGCCTTTGCTCAGTGCTACCTCCACGGTGCAATCCATTTATGCCCACTAGTGTCAGCTGCCAGTGATTTGAATCTATGCCAAATGGTATCATGAAAAGATATATTCATGTATATTGTTGCCCCCTGCTCCAGTTTTTGCACTGATACATGGTCCTTCAGGACCATCTGGCGCCTGGGGCGTTGCAAGCCCAAGGATCCAGTCTCGACTGGAAGGCTTCGCCATTGATAGCTTTGACCAAACTTCTTACAAGGGATGATTCGACGGCCTGCCTCCATGGAAGTCATTTTCTTGAGCGGAGAAGTCTTTCAGGCTATTAGTCTGCGAACACTGCAACACCTACCAAGTGTTCTATGTATAGTCAGCCGGTAAATGGTCTGTTCTGTCCAGCTGTCTCATGAACGCATTACAACCGTCGGCCAAAGGTGGTCACATGCTGAATCTAATGGTGCTTCGTTAAAGTGTAATTAGAGCATGTTAGGTTTCCTGCACACTCCCCGTCTCACAATCGAGCACATGCAGAACGTCCCGCGCCAGTGCCTCAGCTGGGGACCGTACAGCATTCATGCCGTGCCTCAGTTTAAAGTGAGGGCCTCAAATTTAAACGCGGCACAGATTATGGACGCACACACCTTCACTTTGCAATAAAGACAGACCAGAGCCACACATCATTCCTGGGCACGGAGCATGCGATGGTGAACCGCAGGATGTCTCGCCAACTGCCAAGGGTACTGTGGCATTAAGCTGAGCACATAGAAAAGCTGCACATTACTTTCAAAACGGTTAAGCATCATCTTGTAGGTTCTGTAATAGCAATTGTAGTCTGATCTTCAGTGTTCTTCACACCACTGCCATTGGAAACGATGGTCAATTTGGCAGATTGGCATTGGCGCAGGATTCAGCAACCCTGACCTCTTTCAGGGCAAGCTGGCAATGCAAAGACACCAGAAATCATCAGATGCGCACCCGGAGCTTCGATGACAAGTGGATCATCACAATGCCATGCAGGGACGCTGTTCTCACCCTCTACCTGCAAGCATGGTGACATGCCGGTGCCACCACACGCCACCCATGAGTTCATACTGCCTCTTGATTGCGCAACGATGGAGAATCCGTCATCACCATTGTCTAATGCTACACGCTTCAATGATGCTCACGGGACGTAATGCCACTGTCCATCTTTTGCTTTGCATGATGTACACAGCATGCTTCCACATGCACCAGTCTCATGCTGTGATGTAGCACACCTGGGTAGAAGGCTTCTTTCATTGAAACATATTCTGATACAACACATCGATCTTGCTCGGAGTAACATATAAGATCGCCAGCGCATAATTCAGATAGCCGCTGGCAACACGGCATCCACTCCAGTCCACAGGGAGCACATGTGATGTACATGCCTCTATGGCCTATGTAAAATTCACTGGTGGGTATGTTGAAAAGTCTGGAGTACACGGTCGTTCTTCTTGAGCGACACAGAAGAAATTGTGAATCATACTAGATGTCGGGATCAAGCCAGCCGCATCACAGAACGGCTCCGCTGGACATGGGATTGAAAAGGGAGATCCACAGGGCTCGCATAGCGGGCCATGTGTGTCGCTGGCCACACAAGAAAAGCCTTGACTACATGGAACCGTGTGCTGGCAACATGGTTGGTATGCACCACCACAGTCAATGAGTGACAGAGGTAGCCTGCTCGATGCCATGGCGGAGCACACAAGGATGGACAGGCTTGCCGGCTGCAGCGGTGACGGCAAGGAATGGTACATCTTGCACCTCCCACACTCTGCTGAACGTGACAGACAGGCAGAGCCAAAGATGTCCAGCGCTGGCCCGGGATGTACCAGTGAGGCTAACAGCTACGGGAAGCACTGAGCAACATGAGCTGCAATCGCAGCAGTCTTCTGCATCACGCTCTGATCAAGCTCGCCAGATGCATGTGCCACATCATGTGTGCATCGCGTGCGACACAACTTAGTGAGGCAAGAGAGAGAGAGGGCCCAGTACGCCGCAGGTGCGACGCCCGATGCTGCTGCATGCATGAAAGGCCCGGGCCTGTGTGACGCCAACGCAGCTACAACATGTGGGTCCAAAGGCTCTGGCAGCTAAGTACAAGACCGACTTTCACGTAGCAGAATGTATGATCCGTGATTGTGGACGGTGTTTATTTCTAAAGTGCTCCTCCTGAACTTAGCGGCTCTGAGTAGTGCCCTGGCATGTCTCTGGAATTGACGAAACACTCATTTGCGTTGCATGTGTCGAAGGCATGCATGTGCTAATGACGGTGTATCGCGGAGCACCTTATGAATGCATATGCTGTACATCGCGTGCGCGAAACGATGCCGCCGTGTCTGTCACCGCTGAGCATTTCATGTATAAACTACCACGTGAGGGGCACATATTATACACAGGCAACCTTCGAAACGTGTGTCACTGAATCGATGCGCAGACCGAGCTAACGTGCCGTGTGATCGTTCCCGCACAACGGTGCACCAAAGTGCAGGCACATGAACTTATGCCTCATGACGCCCGCAATGGAGCGTCGCATAGCTCCACGGCGGACACATAAACATCCCAGCCGCATCATGCATATCCGTGATCAGTACTGCAAGCGTGCATTTCCTAGTGTCTGTGATTCGCGTGTCAAAGCCGGATTGCACAACACTGCAAAACTACACCAAACGGATACGGAGAATGGCTGGATTCTTCAACTTCTGTGTAGTCGCCGAAATGACGGCGCTGTGCACGGCGCCAACCAATGGCCCGCCAGCGCGCTGCAGCGTCACGATGTGACCGTAGAACGCGGCCGCGGCTTCCCCCTTTATGTGAGTGGTCGGAGACAGCAAGCACCGGACGAGTCCCAGCTTCACAGCGGAAAATAGGGGTAAAAATGTCGAAACTACAGGTATACTGATCGGCTGGTGAGTTCGACTACTGTCGGTCGGGTAATGCAGATTTGATTAGTGTGCCTCTTCCGGCCAGGATGTCGATTTAATTACGGGTGCTGCAACCGAGCACAACAATTTAAACTATTTCACTTCAATAAAGCCTCCTCGTTATCGTCTACCTTGATCCTTGATCCGCGATGCTACCCTCGTCATCGGCTGGGGCAGGTGCGGCATGTGCCAGAGACCCGCTGCGCATTGCTTGCATAAATGAGATCGAGCATAAATTCAGCCACAGCCATTCCCATCAGGTGATATCGCTTCCGCAGGCCATCGCTGTTTGTGCTGCGGCAACTAAAATTTCCTCGCTGTAGGTCGATCACTGAAATAGCAAACGTTTCCGATGCGCTGCTGCTTGCAGTTTAATACCAGCATAGACCAAAATTTTATTTGTTCCTTCGTTGCTGGACTGTTGCAATGGCCACCGTCCATCATGTAGCCTAGCCTTCAAAGCCGTCCTGTGCTAGATGCCCGGCTATCCGCACAATCAGAGTGACGGCTACGTGTCTCACACGAATATCTCTGCAGAATGGGCCTTTGTAGTGCGAAGGACACGACGATCACACTTCACGGGCAGCACGCGCGGCATGTACGTGTGCGCACGACGTCAAACCGAGTTCAAACCGAGTGGATGCATGCAGACTTATCTTCAAGGAGAAATGGAAGGGAGCTGCACTGGCTTGCGCAGGTAGAGCTTACACAGCAGCAGCAGCAGGTCCGCCTCGTTCCGCTGAGAGACCAATGCACGTCACGGGCTATGCCGCTACAGCGGCACACTGCATTGGCTCAAAGTCTTGCCACGCGAGCTGTGTGTGGCGTGCCGGTAATGCGAGAATGCGTGGAGGACGATCCCACCATTTGCAATGGCCCATGCATGCAGGAGCAGGGTCCGAAGAAGCGTATCCCGCACCATTCGCCTCCGCCACCGAAGACACCCGAGTCTGACAAAATGAGCGCCGCCCCAGGCGTCATGGCATCGGCACCGTCTCCGGTCGCAGCTCCGGAATCAGATCCAGCCCCAACGCCGCCCGCCGCAGCGCAGTTGTCTGCCCGGTCGCAGACACCAGACTCTGACCACTACACACCGTCGGAGGCTGTGCATTCTGAGGACTCATTCTCGCGGCTGCAGGACTCAATGGCCAAAAGCATTGTCATGTCACAGCAGCTTGAGCTGCTAACCGAGCGAATGCCTATATCTGGCCAGGCTGTGACGTCCATCATCTGCCTCATGGACCTGTGTGTGGCGGCGCGCCCCGTCGCGCAGAACGCACGCGAACTTGCACGCCTGTGCCTCGATGTCATTGACATTGTGGAGGACCTTGTGGACTTCGGCGACATCCTCACACCGAACCTGTTCAAAGAGCTGCACAAGGCATTTCAGACGGCGGCGGCACACGTCGAGCTGTTCGTGCGCCCAGGCTGGCTCATCCACCTCGCGCTGATGGAGGATGTGAAGGGGCATTTTGAGAGCATCCATCAGCTCATCGTTGACATCCTGCAGAATTCAATTCCGGAGGGGCATCTTGCAGAGGTGCTTGCGCATAAGCGGCAGTACACTGATCCGGCACGTCCGATGCTGCGCGTTCTGCGTCAGATCGGCGACGGGGATGTCGTTGACGGCATGTACTCTGCCAAATCTGACACCGTCCATGTCCACGCAATTGTGCATGCGCTGACGCCGCCGAGCGTGTCAGGTGTCGACGATGTCGCTGTCCGCAAGGAACTCAAGGGGCTGCCCCCAAAGACGAAGAATATTGACCTGGAACGTATGTATCGCACTGGCGCTGCTGGCAGTTTAACAGAGGTCAAGTCCGAGCTTGGCCCAAGCGCTGTCGCAGGCCTTAGGCGGGTGTACAAGGCTTTTGCCACGTACGGTCAGCGCTACAATGGCGCTATCGGCCTAGATGGTGCGCGCTGGCTGAAGCTCACGCAGGACTGTGGATTTGTGGGCCGTGGGCAAAAGCTGAAGAACACAGATGTGGACCTGGTTTTTGCCAAGGTCCGGACCAAGGGGGAGCGAGTGCTGTCCTTTGAGCAGTTCATTGAGGCCCTTGATGCGCTCGGCCACAGGAGCGGCATGAACTTGGCGGACATCGCAACCAAGTGCCTCGCAAGCAACGGCCCTGTCACACGTGCGACCGTTGCTGGGAGTGTTCGTTTCCACGATGACAAGGTGCGGTTCTGACACGGCAGAATTCCTGAGTGCCACAGCTTCATGTGCGTTTGATGGAGAGACATGACTGTGCCCTCATGGGATATCTCTGATGCCCTTGCTGCACCGTGGCTGCTGCTGAGCAGCTTAATCAGCACCTGAGATAGCCTGTGTCATGTGTGAATCAGACAGCGTTGTGTTGCAGCTGAGTCAGTGTGTGCAATCACCCTGATTCATACATGATGTGTGCTGCAGTCAACATACACTGGTACATGGGCGCATGGAGGTGGACCACCAACGGCATATGACGGACCACGCGATCTGGGTGCCCAACTGAGCCGGGACATAAAGTCCGAGCGACGTCGCTCAGCTGGTCAGTGCCACGATCACCGCTTCTCCCGGTTTTCCATGGCAGGGGGAGCACAACGACAATCGACAGGCAAGATGAGTGCGTCAAGGGCCGCACTGTCCGATCCATTGCAGGAGAAGTTTGTTTCCTTTGCAGTATTCGGTAAAGGCGCAGCCGTTGCAGATGCTGCAGCAGAGGACCCGGACAACGTTGTGATGGACTCCAAGGGGTTTGCAAAGCTGTGCAAGGAGGCTCAACTCATGGGTGGCAACCTTGACTTGACACGGGTTGACCTATCCTTCACCAAATGCAGCAATAAGGTGTGCCGTAAAGCGTCTGGGGACACGTTCAGTAACTGGCTGGGGTTTTGTGTGCATGGCTTGCACAGAGAGCCAGGTTCACAACATAGGAACCAGGTAGTGTTGGATCCAGCAATGTTCGCGGATAAGTGCAGGTCACAAAGCGGCTGAACTTCCGGCAATTTCAAGCTGCACTGGATGTGTGCGCTGATGCTCGTGGCTGGCCAGTGGAATCTGTGACAGACGCAATCAGCCGATGTGAAGGGCCGATTGTGCACGGCACTCAAGCACAGGCAGTTCGATTTCATGACAAATTTTCCACCACACGCACTCCAAGGGCCAGCCAGGCCAAGCCGCAGCTGTTCACAAAGGATGGCCGTCCTGTATGGCAAGAGAAGTAGTTTATGGCTGCTGTTTCGTGATGTCCAATGATATGATGTGTCTCGCCACCGTCATTAGGTACAACAGGTGGTTTGCCATCGCTGGCATGTTTTCCGGGTCTGTGCCAATAATCACTTGCTGTGGCTGAGGGTTTCGGTCCCAGCAACAGCATGCTTTGATGCTTATAAGCTCTGTTTTGAAGGCAGCGATCTGCTGACTCCCAGCCGACCGATGGGTTTGCGCAACATACATAGCAACAGTGTCGATGTTGTGGATTGGTCGACAGGACATCACTGTCACAGAATTAAGCGGTCAGTCTGACTTGATCATACCGCATCAACGTCATGTTTCTCGTTCATGAGATTTCGATATGACACGGATGCATTCACCACGCGCGAGAGCGAATGCCGGGTTCATGCACACATCATCGTTGGTGTGTTGTCAAACGATGACGCCCCGGACCCATTTAACGTTTTTTTGCTATGCTTCAAACACACAGCTCTAATGCCTGGTGGGCAACTACGCCTGCTGCAGAAAATCACTTCTACGACCGCTGACGGCTAACATGATGCAGAATTCCGACTGTAATGCCAAGGTGATGATTTTTTCAGTCATGTTATCTTCACACAACGCACTGACCGGAGTCGATGTCTTGTTGATCGCCTAAACTTGATCGCCATACCCCCTACCAATTATATTTTCTTTTTCATGTGGAATCATAGGTGCACCTCGTGCGGGCGTCCTCCGTGACAAAAACACAATACATCAATAGAGAACTTGGAGCATATGCCCTCCACTGGACTGGGCTAAAAGCAATCTACAGCAACCTCTCGCAGTTCGTGCACGCCGCTAGAGCCCCACCGATCATCAACCCGGGTTGCCCGGCTGGAGGCACATCGAACTGGCTGAGACGCGAACGGCACCAGAGACCGCTGGTTGCAGGATGCTTGCGTGATGTACAGCCATTGTGAGCACAAATGTGTCATTGCGGGCAGAACACCAAGGCACAATATGGACAGATCCAAATATGCATCGCAACATGCACATGCCTTCTGCGTTACGGCAGACAACAAGTGTATGGCAACTGCTGAGGAATGTAGACGCTCATTCACTCATACCACTCTTGTGACATCGTGCAGCTAGCGATAATCGTTTCGGCCGTTGTGATCCGGAGCTGCATCTTTTTTCAAGACTTACGGCATGGCAATTACTGCCTGCTGCCAAGCGAACGCCTGGGCCCAGATTTGTGGTTCTTAGCAGGAGGGGCTGTAGGACAGCTAGTGTGCAGTTGTGCACAACCGCTCTGCTGAACACCTAAAATGAATTGGAGAAGCTTACGCACAGATCTCTACAAAGAAGCAATGCGCAAGGAGTGCTCCGAACTATGAAGAATGCCATTCACAGTGGCTGAGCACCCAGATTGGTGCCGATCCTTACGACTCCGTACCTGTCTAGACCACTTCTGTTTTTCGTGGTCTAGCGTGGTGTGAGCGCTGGGACTGGGATGTCGAAACAGCGGGGAATCGGGCCCTGCCGGAGTGGGGAGAAGGCCGCAAGGGGGGCTGCTTCTTGCCTGTCTTACCCCCCCCTTCCAGGGGGGATCCTGATTCAGACGACACGCGGAAGCACGACTGCGAAGTATTCCTGATTTTCTTATTTTGGCCGCACGGACGAGCTGCGGACGAGGTACAAATAAACAAGTACAGCGTTGGAACAAATACTGACTCTGTAATCAGTGGTATCAGCAGTTCGTGGGTAGCGTACTTGTGTTGGCGTCACGTCGTGGCACTGCAGTTCGAAACGTAGAGCGGTGCGCCACCAAGCTGGATTGCAATGCGCTTCCACCGACAACGACCTCCTATGTCTTTGTGAGATTTATATTTATCTGCCTTGACCCCGTGTCATTGGCGGACCTGGTTGCCCGTGCTCTCGAAACGCTCGCCTCGGCTTGGTCCTTGGATGCTCCTACTGTTTGTGATTGATTTCCCGCTGTAATCACCCATATTCAGTTCGCAGCTGACGATTGTCTTGTGAATTGGGGGTCATTGCTGTGTGGGTCAGGCTTGACTCGGCGTGTCATCATCCACAGCTAGTTCCTCCGGATCAAAGCGCGATCTCTTGTGTCTCTCCAACCACCCGGGAAAAGTCATCATCCACAGTTCTTGTGATTGCCGAAGGCGCTTTTCGGTGTTGCAGACACATCATGTTGAGAACGATCACTCTTCTGGCGTTAGCCGTGGCCCCCGGCCTCGTCCGTGCGGAGGATGAGCATGTGCTTGTTCTCACATCTGGAAACTTCTCAGAGGTTGTAGCAAAGCACGACAAGCTGGTCGTCGAGTTCTACGCTCCGTGGTGTGGTCATTGCAAGAAGCTGGCACCTGAATTCGAGACTGCTGCTGGTCAACTCAAGGATGAGGGTATATACCTTGCCAACGTTGATGCCACCCTGGATGAAAACAAAGCCCTGGCAAGTAAGTATGGCATTCAAGGCTTCCCTACGCTCAAGATCTTCCGTGGATCTGAGGAGTCGCCATCCGAGTACCAAGGTCCCCGAGAGGCTGCTGGAATTGTCACGTATTGCAAGGGCGAATTCGGCCCAGCATCTGTTCAGGTTAATTCATCTGCCGAAGTGACAGCTCTGCAGACTCCAGGCAATGATATCAACATTCTTGGAGTGTTCAAAGGCGGAGCTGATGCAGCAGGCCTTAAGGTCTTTGTTGAGGTTGCAGATGGCATGCGCGGAGCTGCTGTCTTCAGCCACGTCATTGATGCCAGTATCGTGTCCGACTCTCTTCCTGGAGATGATTCTGTGATCATTTACAAGAGCTTCGATGATGAGAAGGTCGTGTATGATGGTCCCATGGAAAAGGTGCTACCATCCAAACCTAAAAATGATAGTATCGGTATTGGGCAGATGCTGTTGCATGTGTATGCTCATGTGTCTGAGCAAGTGTTCTTGAGCCGTAGAGGTATGCTGCTTTCTGAGTATTTGTATGTGGTCATGTTAAGGAACCTTTGAAGAAGTGGATTGAGAAGAAATCAACTCCACGCCTTGTCAGCTTAGACAAGAATCCTGTCAACAAGAAGCCACTGGCAGCAATGTTTGCTGACGAGAAGCCAAAGGTTATTGGCATATTGCCAATTGAGAGTGACAAGATCACCGAGTTCAAGGATGCTCTGATCTCTGCGAGCGACGCACATGATGATCTCCACGTGCGCTAGACCTCGCTTGTGTACATTGATGATGTGCTGTATGTGTTAGGCACACACGTGTCATCGTCTGGGACATCACACGCTCGTGTGATTTGGGTACTGTTCATGCAGGTTCTGTATCTGGATCCGAAAGAGAACCCAGGTGCTCTCGACTTCTTTGGGGTGAAGTCAGAGGATTCTCCAATGGTTGTGGTGCATGCACCCAAGTCAAATGGCAAGTATGCCAGTGGCACTATTGATGTCTCCAAGGTCGTGTCCTGGGTGGCAGACTTCCAGGCTGGCAAAGTGGACAAAGTTGTCAAGTCTGAGGAAATCCCAGAATCTCAAGATGAACCAGTCACAGTGGTGGTCGGCAAGAGTTTCGACTCCGTCGTGAAATCGGGCAAGAATGTGTTCATCGAATTCTATGCACCCTGGTACGTTGCATCACCCGATATGATACATGTGCATGATGATACATTCGACAACTGATCTGCACAATCGAGTCAAGTTGATTTTTATCGTCGTCAGCGTCCATATTCGTTCATGATGACGTAAATCTGAGGTGTTTGGCTACTTTGCAAACACTGAGACATGACCTCCATCTCCTGCAAATCTGAACGCGTTCATGGTTGATGACTGTAAGGTAGCATATGATTGTGTAGGTGTGGCCATTGCAAACGCCTGGAGCCAGTATGGACTGAGCTGGCCACAAAGTTCAAGGATGCTGACAACCTAACCATCGCCAAAATGGACGCTACAGCAAATGACGTACCAGACTCAGAGTTTGATGTCAAGGGGTTCCCCACTCTGTACTTCGTGCATTCGAGTGGTACAATCTCCAAGTACGAGGGTGGTCGTACTTTGGAAGATCTGGCTAAATTTGTGGAGGAGAAGGCCGGCATTGCACCCACAGAAGAAGCCGCGGCACCAGCTGATGCAGCCGACAAGAAGGATGAGTTGTGAGGCACAACCAAGCTCTCGGAATTCTGGTCTTAGAGAGCCACACTTAGTGCAGGGGTGCCCTGGAGCTGTTTGCCCTCTGTGTGATGTCTTTGATGGTGCCAGAATAGTAAGTAGTGTGTACACCAACATTACCAACCGTTTGGTATGTTTTCGTACCAATGGTTACCAGAAATGTAAGCTTTTGGTAACAGCAGACCAGTTGTGCAAGGCCCGCATTTTGTGCATTTCATATGTGCATATAACGCATCTGTCATACATCAATACCAATTCAGCGTAAAAAGTTCGGGTGCATGCAACAATGTACTTTCCTGACATTGGTATTGTGCCAGTCACACACTTTCTGTTGCCTTTACATATCACAAAACGTTGTACAGCTCATCATGAATCATACTTAATTATGTCTCACGCACTCTGCTGAAGTCTTCCACTGGCATGTCGATATACTCTGCTGACGTCATTTGGTACACGTTTGACTACATCAGCATGCACGATCTTGTCACCATATGCTTTCTCTGCACAATATTTGCGATGTACAATAGCACCAAAAGTTTGTGAATTTCATGTAGATCAAGACCGGCCGGTAGAGTTTACAATCCTTTGGAGATAAATGCAATCATGCCAAGGGTCGTCAACACACCGCAGAGAGGAAATGGATTGCAAGCCTGATACAGATTGCAAGGCCTCACACATGTGCTACATCCTCCTCTATATTTCCGTCCACTTCTTGTTCGTCCCTCGCTCGTTTTCTTCCTGGCACGGCGATCTCGCATGCCTGCTGCCAGTCCTTTGTGCCCCAGAAATTAACCAAAATCGAAACCACTTGATTCACAGTCAAGACCTGCTGCCGACAAAGCAGCGGAGATTAGTATGCTGTTATTCTGGGTTTTTATAGGAAAACTTGCAAGTGCTGACGTAGAGACTTTCGTCTTTTGCGTATCACCACACCGCTGCATTTCGCACACTCTATCCTGAAGCCATGGTCTGTGCACTGGGACAAGGTAAATAGTCAGTCGGTCCTGGGTCACCTCCCCCAAGTCGGTCCTGGGCCACCTCCCCCAAACCTGTGCATGCTGTGTATATTCCCAGTGTGCACACTGCCATCTGACTGTTCTGATCGTGCTGGCCAACAGGCGCAACAGCTGTGAGATCAGATGACGGTGGTTCAGTGGCATTCTGTTAGCAGTCCATACAGTGATACAGCCATTGCAATGTTGCAAGGTTTAGCGCACCTTTGAACCTGCTAGTTGCAAGAAGTTGGCAAGTGGCAATCGTGCTGTGCGGATACCATGCTCCTCTGCCCGATTTAGGCAGATTCGTTTATGTTGGTTCCTATCTACAAGCCCACCAATGATGTAATAGCAATTTGTATCTAATGTCTGAATTTCTTCCTCTGCATCTGCGGTCAGGTACACCAAGGATTTCTTGTGATCTGACAACGCATTTGACCAATGCCCAGGATGAAACTTCACAGCCCAGTTTGTGTGCCCTGGGAACTGCCGAGCGATGGCTTGTGCCACGCCTCCATCAAAGCTGCATGACAATAGGATGTATATGGTGATGAAATCAGTCTGCAAGTGCTTGCCCCAATGCATGTCAGTCATGTCCATCCTCAAATCCAGAGGTGCTCTAGAGCGTACTGCAAGGTGCATAGCCGGAACATACATAGCATGCGTGTGACCAGACAAACGACACAACATGATTATGTCCATGTGTCACCCACCTTGTCAGATGTATGCTGCATGGTTTCACGGACTTTTTATTGCATCCCGCAGAAAAGGCGACTTGAGACACTAGGCTACGCCGATATCCGTCTGCCATCAGGTCCCAAAAGTCAAGATCCAGCACGAGCTTTGGCGCGTCTGATTCTGCGTCCTGGAGCCTTTTTGCAACAGCTTTTACATGATCAATGCGCTGCCTTGATCTCTGTTTTTGTGCTTCTCGCTTTGCTGCCCGCTCTTCTTCTGTCATTGGCAACGTATCTGCAAGCTTGCGAGACCTTTTCTCTTCGCGTCTCTGTGCCTTCTCCAGCTTTTTCTCTTCTTTTCGCTGCTGATACATCTCTTTCTTCCTGGCAACGTGTTACTAACCTCAATTGTCAGTGGAATGCATGTGACAATTGATTCCGCCTGTGTGGCATACCGCAATGATCACCAAGTGCAAATCAAGCTGAGCAGGAGCTTGAAGAGCCAGCCTGCGCGTACACTGACGCGTAAACTGACTGCAACATTTAGAAATGCTCTGCAATATCAAATTCTGCACTGCTGAATGAAGCTTCGCTTCCTGATGGCATCTCATCAATGCTATGACTGGAGTCAATGTACTGTCATCGGTACAGTAGATTGTTTGGAAAACTCCAGCTAATCTGCGCCCGAAATTCAACTGCTCTGCGCACGCTCGGGATCACAGCAACTTGATGCTGTGAGCACAGGCTGGCTACAGTACATGTCCATGCTTTGGCTGCAATCTGCAGAGTTTATGCCGGGAGGTTCAATGCAGCCAATGCCATGCACCTCAAAAGGATTGCTATCGTGCAGCCTGCGTAGTCAGGATGCGCAGACGCTCTGGAGACTTATTGGTATCGGCGTCACACTAATGCATGGCATGGCGAGGCCCGCAAAGTGCAGCACATCGCACCGCTGGAGCTTCGCGAGCTTCTTTTGCTGATTCTTGGAAATCAACGATGCACAGGGCGCGGCAGCCGCAGGCGGACAGTGGGTGGCAGCCTTTGGCAGGTGGGGAGCCGCAGATGCAGGCAGAGAGGGCGCATCTGCCTCGGACGAGGAGGGGGGAGCAGCCCCCGGCAGAGAGGCCGCATTGTCCGCAGGTGGACAGGACACAGCAGCAGCGGCGGCAGACGACGCAGCTTCACCTTTTGGGCCTGCTTCGGTGGAATGTGTGTCCATGTTGCTTGAAGCTGAGTGCGCACGCCTCCTCGTCCCAGGTCAGAAACTGGTGCCAATGCACGGTTGCATGCGCAGAGCGGAACAGCAGCCACACGTCTACAACATCTAGTGAGCTGCAAATTCCACTGTTTGGGCGGCTGCATGCGCTGCGGAAGTTCAATGGACAGGCTGTCAAGGATTCAATTGCGAGCAGTAAGATTGCAAAAGTGCAGTTTCACGACGAAGAAGCAAATACTGAACAGCATGCTCTATTTGAAAAGCTGTCCATTGAGAAGTAAGCGTATCCGACGGCTACGCTTCGACAGTGCTGGCGTGGAACATGCGCTATTCATCCGCAAGGGCGTGCACCGCGCAACGGCAACCCACTCCCTTCAAGCTTCGGCGCAGTGTCCGTACAACAATCCACGCGCGTGCGGCCAGTCGTCAGTGGGCGGGATGGGCCATACCTGCTTCAGCCCCACAGCCACACACACATGGTGCGCCAAGGCGAAGCCATGTCGGGTTCTGCATGCGCGCCACAGTACAATTCATGCGTGACACGTGCGTATCCTCAGAGGCGCTGCAATGCTTGCTTTCTGCGGGCATTTGTATGAATACGATACAACATTGTCGTACTGTGACCCTAATGCTCCGCTTGTGTGAGCGAAGTCGTGTCACAGCCTTGCCGGTGGTACAATCGTTCGGACGCTGAACATCACGCGCAGCTAGCATGCGCTGGATGACGAGATCGACGCCATGTGATTCATTGATGGTATGTGCTCATAGTCAACGTGCTAGATTCGCTCTTCCTGGGGTAAAGCAAGCGGTTCTATCGAGGTCGACCAGTTCCAGCCAGGCCAAGCCAATAATGTGGTATCGAGGAGTAGCAAAACCATTAGGTCTGTCTACACATCTCCGCATTCACGTACTGTAATCCATGTCTCTTCATGTGGTTGCGTGTGTGCGTGTGTTTGTGTGTATGTGTATGCGTGTGTGGAAGGGGGAGTGAGTGGGGTGATGGCTTCGAGTAACATAGTGCCTTAGCTCTGCACGTGGGGCAACGAGTATGCGCGGAGTTTGTATCTGTGATGGGATGAGCGGCTGATCGGACTCAATATACCGCAATGTCTGAATTGTCCAGCGAGCACGATGTAACGGGTAGGCATGCCGTGGCCATTAAAGTGCACAAGCAGAACACGACTTCGAGTCGGATAAAACAAAGCCTTTTGAGCTTGGTGACTGGGCACACGAGGCATCTGCGAGGATGATACGATCAGTTTTGATGGCGAATGTGCCATATCAGAGAAGGATGCTACGCCTCCCAGATATCGTCGCAGACTTGTCGGAACAACTGCCCGCTAGCTTACAACATTGCTATGAACGTTGTGCATGCCTTATGAACACGTGGAGGCCCTTCTTGTGTGTGTGAACTGGTGAGCGCTTCCTGTGACAGTGCTACCTTGCATACAGGGGAGGGAGCTTGTAATGTGGCAGTAGACATTCCCCCCTTACCGCCCCCAAGTGTATCGAAGACTGATGAAGAGTTTCTGCGTGATGGTATTGAGTTTGTTTGGGGGATTGATGGAATCGATGTCGAAGAATTAAACATATTGTTTTCCAAGGTATGGATTTATGCATGCTAAATAGCTGGGTTCTCACCATTTGTTGCAACAATCTCATATAACATAATGGCATCTCACGTGTGTTTTGAGGTTAGCCCATATCACAGGTGGGGTTCCCAAGGCGCGACCCTGTGAAGCTGCAACATGCCCTAGAAAACACTCACACAACACTATGGCTTCGAGCGACCAAGCAGACTAGATGGGCTGCGAAGCATCAATTACTCGGATTCGCCCGAGCCACATCTGATGGATCGCTCACTGCAACTATTTGGGATGTTGCCGTTCATCCAGCGTGGCAGAGGGTTGGCTTGGGGCGTGCGCTTGTGGAGAGGCTAGTCGCATCTCTCTGTGAAGCTGATGTTCCTTTGATATGTTTGTATGCTGAACCAAACGTCGTTCTCTTGTACGAAAAGCTTGGATTTCAAAAAGATATGCAGACCATGAAGGGAATGGGATTCCAGCGCAAGTCTCCAGAAGGTCAGGCTATAATCAGCGCCGCAATACGATGAGGTGAATCCGTCCTGTTGTTTGAGATGCCATTGTACCCCAGTCGCTGGATACAGCATACAAGTGCTTGCTTTACTGGTTCAGGTGTTTCTGTGTCTAGCAAGCAAAACATGGTGACATGTCTGATTGCCCTTCTATCGCAGGTTTGTAACGTACAACTAGTCTGCGCAGCTACGCAAATAGAACAGCCAGCACATAATCATTTTGATGTGTAATGGCTGCGAGCACTGTTGTAAAACCAGTGCAAAGTATGCACAGGAACACCCAGACTGTATCCAGTGAGCACCATCTGATTCAAACAAGTTGTCTGGAAAACCCCATAGTGTAGCCAACGCCTGGGAGATGCTTGTATTGCCTCCTCTGCAATTGCAGGTCGCCCATGTAGTTTGTTCATGTCTGTAACCCACTGCAGATCCTCAAGAAAAGGCCACCGTTGAAAATTAGTTATCTGCATGTAGGCAACAGCATGGTAAAAATGATATGGTCTCAATCCAGATGGAACAGCTCACCGTGAAACACACATGTGTCGCGGCTGCAAGACGACGCAGCATGCCAAGGGAATTCTGCCGTCTGGTGTCTCATTGGAGATCTTCTGATGCGACCATGGATGGATGCCTTTCAAGTGACATGCAGGAGCGTTTTACTTTGTATTGTTGCGTGGATGACCTGCCCAGCATGACGTGCAAGGCCTGCGCATATCAAATCCGGCAAAACATGGCAAAGTGTTGAAGGTCTGATGCATGCTAAAAGCAAACAACAGCATACTGCAGTGCTTACGTCACTTTCAGGGTAGCACATGCAGGACTGTCAATTCCATCTGTTGCGCTTCCATAGGAAACAACATGGTGCTGACGATCAAATATGATTTAGGAATGCTGGACAAACACCTGGAATGCCCTTGAACTGCAGAACAACCCCTGGTCACCGTAGGGTTGACCGCGTATCCATGTTCGCATCCGTATACCCCATTGCACAAGCCGCATCGAAGGCATGCTTGTTTCAATGGTGCAGAAGCATCCCCACTCACGGGGCTGTTTTCCTGAAGCTCCATCGTTCAATGCCGTTTTCATTGCCTCAAAGTAGCCTTGAGGCAATTGACAGTCTGCGTGCATAAAGAGGAGCCAGTCTTTACTAGTGTGTTCAGCACCTGCAGATGCCAAAGGTTGATTTTGTGATACTCTGGGCTGAACGTGGTACCCGATCTCATAGTCTACACCTTGGTACAAACTGTGCATGTAGGCGGAGGGGCTTGAATGTCAGTGTCAATGAGTGTCATCGTTTTGATGCACAGAGAAGCAGAATGTTTTTATTCTATACGTTTGCGGTAATGGGGCGAGAGATTGACATGAACCTGAATGTACATGCAACGGACGAAGCCGCACACAAGGTCTGGCGAAATCTCAGCAGACTTGAGCTACGTCAACGAAAAGCGGACACATGATGACATGGCCTCAGCGAAGCCAACGGCCGGCTGTTTAAATCAGGACAGTTGAGTCGAAGGTCAAGTACTACTGCAGGCAGCACAGAATGTGTAGAGGTGTTCACATTTGTTATGAGGGAAACGGCGGTCCACAGCAACCACACGCTTTTGCGAAAGGCCTCAAGCACTATCAGGAATGCAGCATTGGCTCACAAACAAAAGCTCTGGTTCAAGTGTATGACACAGATTAGCCAAAGATTGAACATGCATCAAAGTCAAGGGCAATCCAGTCATGACATGATGATGGATCAGCTTCATACACGGATCGACTGGGTGCGCCAGATTCACATTCTAGGCAAGCAGCGCCCGGAGAAATTATGAATCAGGTGCGTCGGAGGCAAGGCTGCGGTCCTGATCATTCGTATCAAACAGCTAATGCCTGCAGACTAAATCCGCTGTGCACAACTTGCTTTGTGGACAGCTTACCCGAATGCGCTTCACCACCGCAAGCAGCATATCAACACTGCTTTGCCACATGACAGCTACATCATGAATGCCATGCGATTGCACCATGATTGCCAAGCATCAATGGCTGTATCTCTATCAGATACACTTTGCTGGAGGGGGCCGGCAACCAAACATACCTCTATTTAGTTGGAGCCCACGACCACCTTCCGGGACAGATAGCACTCGAACACCCGCGTGCGAGGCTGCAACAGTTCTCGTGCGGTCCTTGCTACCTCCATCAACCACGATGACTTCAGGTTGGGTTGCAGATCCACCCACTTGAGTGCTTTGAATTGCCTGAGAAATGCTGCTTTGTTCGTTGAGTGTTGGGATGATTATGGATAGCTGGGCTGGATGATGCAGCCGAAATCTTTCCTGTGTGAGCTTCTGCCGTTGGGAATGATGATTGCCCATTACGATGTGCAAGCATGAGTAGGTCTACAAGACGAAAATCACATGCTTCTCAGACACTCTGAGCTGTAGGCGTGGGAAGTCAAAGTTTCCTATGGCACCTTGCTACGCATGCACACAATGAGAATGGCTTGGGATCCGCAACCTTTCTCAAAGAGTTACCAGTGATCGCGATCAACTGCATCAAGCAAAAGAGCACGACCAGGTACTGTGCTCCATGCAGACCTACCCTGGACGCAAGCTGAGTATGCTTAGCCCTGTCACGTTCCAGACCTGCAGATGTACCACGCGTGCATTCCAGCCGGGTGGTTCTGGGAATCTTTTGGGCCACCCGTCGCTTTCCAAATTCGAGAACGGATCGTACAGACGACCTTGCTTGTTGCTAAAGTAGTCAATGAACATGCGCTCAGTCTTTGTGACCTCGAATGTTTTGGCATTGCACCGAGCCCGTGGTTCATCTCCGACCTTTACGATTGCTCGAACAGGCGACAAGACAACTTTTTCTTTGACGAACCCAGTGACAAACGTAGACCGATATTGTGGGTCGTAAAGTGTTGGCTTCGTGATGAATCGTGTACTATGTGCGGGGGCTCGGTCCACCGTGCCGAGTCTTATGTCTGCTGAAGCATGCCGTATTCAGATCTTGCTGCTGCGGCTCGATGACATTTCAGCAGACTTTGAGGAATGCCATCACCCAGGGACTGCCTGTGCGTTCACGGTGTTTGCATATACAGTTCTTGCAGTACCACGTCCGTGCCAAACACAACCGGCTCTGGCTACGGAGGACGAACCAAAGCAGTCGAGACCCTCAACTGCGCACCACGCCATACCCGCAGGCGCATATGCCTTAATAACCCAGGGAATGGACAGATCTCGAAGAAGACACTCATCATGTACTACGGTGCAGCCGCAACAGCATCCTGTGCAGAGCTGCACACAACGCTAAGAACGGGCCGCACCCTGCCATCCGCATGCAACGCCAGCACACCCTCATCAAGCAGGAAGGGAACCCAGACACGCCTGCTGCAACGACCTCACTGCAGCCGATGAACCCTCCAATGCAGCAGCAAGGTCCTCACAATTGCACACCGTGATGCAGGGTCATGCCGCACAATCACCAGAGGGCATATTGGCGACACCATTCTCTATGTACTACCCGTGCGCTGTACATCAGTCCAGCCAGCACTGAATTCTTTGGAGAGATTCCCCTCGGCATCGAAAAAAGCTCACTGTAGGGCAGGCCCCATGCCAACACTGATTATCACTGGAGAGGAGCAACGCTTGGAACAAGATGCCCTTTTCGGACCGCCGCAAACATCACCGAAGTTCTACCGCGACGCACCAAAACACAGGCTGCGGGTGATCCATACAAGGTTATTCGCCCTTTGATGTTCTACCATACCGCCCAAATTGTACTGCAGGCCTGGGGGTGGTGAAGGCTCGAATACAATGCCAAGGCCGTCCGTTTTTGCTGAGCTGCAACCGCCCCACTGGTATTGACCCACAAAGGCATCGCGTACAAGTTTGACATGCAATGCCTGAGCAAGCGTCTCTGAGCTGTCCACAAGACAGATCTACTGTGGACGACAGATGTACTGTGGATAAGGTTTGCACCATGTGCAGTTGCAGACGGAGTCGATCAGAGCGTTGGCCACCTACGTACATGATGTGTCCACCCCTCAGGGTGCAGAGGCCGATGCCAGTCGGCATGAGGCATGTTTCCCGTTTGGGAGGTACTTGTTTCCGAACCGGTGAATGATGCATCGCTGGCATGGTGGGAATCCTGCATTCCACACTGCAAAACGCATGACGCTGGCGACTCTTGACCACAACCTGGGGATGACCATGGCTTTGATCTTCTACGCGACCCTCATTGGGACCCTGGACGGGTCAATGAGCTCTAGCATGCAAGGTCACAGGAAACCAATTATGTAGCAGCGCGGGTATCAAATTAGGTGTTCAGGCGGCAGTACTCTGCGTTAATGGCCGCACCACCATTGCTATGTGGCGAAACATTGGGCTCGAAGTGTTCCCAATCCATCATGAAATGACGTTTCTGGTGCCGGATTGTGCGTTGCCAATGACCTGCCTCCGTTATGCGTTCAAATTCCTGCAGCTCAGTCCACTTTTGTCGCCGCGCTCAGCACAGTGGCACACTGTAAGAAAATTAACCCAATTCGCTGACGGTGGCGCCTCTTACTGGATTCTCTGATTTCAGCCGCAGCACGTGCACTTCACCCTTGGCTTCTTCTTCACTTGTTCACCTGTGCTTAGCCCAGCGACTGCGTCCATCACTCAGTCACATAGATCAATCGTCAAATCAGAATTTACATTCCGACTCTCCGCACATACCGTGGTGCGTCGATGATTGAATCAGTACTCTGCACCATCAAGAATAAACCGTCCGAAGTCAATTCACGATGATTGTTTCAAAGTATCCTCGACAATCAAGTAACGTCTGCTTGTTTTCGCTCTTATCATTTTTTGAACACAAAGCCAAACGAAGCGCCGGCGCCCTGACCCGGAGCCAGGTTCTGCCCCTTGTGTCCACAGGTGATCGCACTGTTCTGCAACAGCAATGGCCATCGCGCTCCATTTTAAATGTGCCCAGACAATGGACACGTTGCAGTGAGTCACACGCGAGGCACTATGGAATGGCTTTGACGATCCAACCCGCCGCGCGTGTGCTAGCAATAAGCGATCACGGGCCGGGCTGGTGCCACTTTGCAGCTGCTCCTTGTTGAAACCTCAGCAGAACTATGATGATCTGATTTTGCTCATCAACTAATCCAGTTCGTGGTTTACATGCCGTGGTCGGCTGATCGCGCTCAGGCGCCCCTGCTCTCCCTGCTGGAGGATGATGTCTTGAGGCAGCTGAACGGCGGAAAGCATGAAATTGTGCAGTCGCTGTCCATTGGCCCTGATGCACTGGCTCAGTTTTCTTTGCAGTGTTTGTGGGCAGTGGCTGAAGGAAAACTGCAGGCAGACAAACTGCCAATGGCAGTCAAAGCCACTGGCATTGAGGCACCATTGTCGGGCATTCTTGCGCATGTGTTCTGGTTAGTTTGGTCCGACATAGAAGGGCCCAACATTGACAGTTTCTGCGAGGAAATCACTGCACCAGAAGCAGCTTTAGATTCCGAAGAAGCCGGCAGAGTGATCGAAGCACTCGCAGAGTGTCGTAGACAAAACGTCATCACAGAGCAAGATGTCTTGGAAGTCCTAGAGCTAAGTCTCCTTGTACAGAGTGGGAGCTGTGCCCCACATTCTCATCGCAACAGCTTTGCCCGGAAAATTGGTCTCGCTCGCAACTCAAGGTTTTTGAAAATCCCCACATTCAACGTTTTCAGAGAAGAGCTAGAAGGCTACTCAAAGTTGATCACATTGCTTAACAATCCTGCTGTCTCACAAATAGAAAACGCCTTGCGAATTCGCACAGAGATGGATCAACTGGCTGGCTACTATCGCCTGAGCCCCAGCAAGGTTGCGAGTTGCATCCTCGTAGCCATGGAAAAAGATATCTCGACAGCACCGGTGCGGCATCTCAAATTATCAATCTCCTGTAGTGCCTCTGCATGAGCTATGTCTCGTCACAACACTGCGCAATTGTGTGCAGTAGCGCTTGCACAAGTTCCAGGCGCGCGCGCACACACACACACACACACACACACACACACACACACACACACACACACACACACACACACACACACACACACACACACACACACACACACACACACACACACACACACACACACACACACACACACACACACACACACACACACACACACACACACACACACACACACACACACACACACACACACACACACACACACACGCACACGCACACGCATGGCATGAACACCTGCGTGCATCTTTCATGCTTGGATCAAGTGCCTCAGACACCTCATAACCAGAGCCTGTACACTGGCAGGCACGCCTCACACTGATCCAGGTGTCTTTTCTATGTTTGCCTCCTGCGGATGTAAAAGTTTGCCGAAGTGCTATGCAGGTGCTGCTGGAGTTGCCATACCTTCTTCCTCGTTGGTGCATGGATCACATCAAATTCACATTGCATGCACATCGTGCATTGGACAAGTCTCCACCGCTGTCACAGTCGTTCTTTGATGTTGTTGCGGTGCTATTGAACAAAGAAAAGCTTGTGCTAGAAGATGTCTGTAAACAGCTGGCCGCAGAGTTTGATAGGCTGCCGGACGTCAAGTCCATGATTGAATTGGTGAAAGATGCAATATCAGAGATGACTCCGAGCACTGGAAATGTTCTTCTGGCTTCTAATCTTGACCTCGACCTGTCCACCTGTGACGGCAGAGTCAGCGAGCTCATGAATCTCCCACAGTGGCCAGCCATGCAGTTCATGCTGGCTATGGTATCAAATGGCAAGTGGTGGCATGTCCGCGTATTACTGCGGCAGACCAAGTTTAAGTTTCTTTTGCACAGGGACATATTTATGGCAGTCGCTGATAGGCTTGAGGCCACGCTCAGCCAACACGCACAGATTCTATTCCCCTCAGGACCTCTGGGACCATGCATCCTTCCGGTGCCAGACAGCAACACGCACGAAGGTATCGCGATTGCCTCGCCTTTCTCACAAGAGGCACTGCAGATGCTGGAGGTATGCTCCATGCCTGACCTCAGGATCCGCAGTGAAATTGGGGAAAAATATTGTGGGCTACATGAGTCCATTATCATCAGGCTTCGTGTGCCTTTCTAGTTTGATACTTCTGCACCTGCAGGCTCTCGGGGGTTTCTTGTTCCGCCGGCATGACTTACTTGTGTCACTGTGGCGTATCATCCTGCACATGCTCCTGACTCATTCCGAAGATGACGTAGTCCGGCAACATGCCATCATTGCCATCCGAGACTGTGCCCTTCCTGCCAGCTGCTTTTTGGGTTCTCACACACAAGTCTGGTTGCTCGCTGAGCAGACACTTTTCGAGCTGCCACAGCTTCTTCGGTGTCAGCTGTACCACTACACAGCCACACGCTTGCACATGCAGCCGCAGCATCCATCTGAGAAGACACATGCGATGCTTCCTGATGCAGAGCTTACATTTTTCAAGGCCCATGCATCCCGCATTGACAGCCATTTGGGAGCTTTGTGCAAGAAGCTGCCCATTCCTCGAACTCAAGAAGACATTCAGCGGGTATTTGTCAGTACTTTGCCCATCTCATGCAAATATGACCTGATCATATGAGGAGCCGCACACTGTTGGTTTGCAGGATCTTCGACCAGCGTGTCTTCATGTTGGCAAGGTTGTAACAGCACACCCCATCGCGGCTGCAAACAGAATTGTGGAGCTTTGCCGCATGTATGACACCAGCACAGAAGTGTTTGTCACTTTTTCAGGAACTCTGCTGCCGATTGAACGGGAGATCATCATGTATGAGGCAGTCAGAAACTTCTTGGTTCAACAAAAAGACAGATCCAGCTTTCAACAGACCGGCCCTGCTGAATGGCTTACTAATCTAGCCATGTTCATTGGGCGTTTCGTCACGCAGTATCAAGACCTGGACCTTTACGTGTTCTTTGCTCACATGTCACAGAATATTCGAAACAAGAAGCACCCGCTGGAAGTAGTCATTGCTGGCTGTGTCTTTGATAACGCTTTTGGTGCGGCATCTGCATCATCATTCGAATCCATGTGGTACGTTGTTATAATGGCGTTTGTGGCAATATGTGTTGCGATCAATCACATTTGGCGTCATTGCAGGAAGCCTGCCTGAACAGGTCAACATGGAGCAGAGGCTTTCGCTGTTTTATGGACCGTTGATGCGGTCTTACAAGCTGAAAAACGATTTCTTCAGCCCACAGACGCTGGCAGTGCAGTGCGAGCGTCTCTTGCAATCCATTCATGGACGGAAAGCTCATGCGCCGAGCTTGATCATTCCTCTGTATGTCATGTTGTGCCAGCAAAGATCCAATGCGTGCAGTAGCACAGACACGACCAATGTTCGTGGATCTTTTGAGGTCAGCCTTTCCACCATTTACAATGATCCTTCTCTATGTGCACTTCAAGGCAGTCAATATGGCTTTCGTGTGCTCTGCAGGCAACGCAGAGGACACATCATGTAGTGCTGCAGTACATTGAGCTGATGAAGCGGCTTCCTGTGACTGAGCTTGCACAGATCCTGCCAAAGCTGTCCATGCTGATTCATGACTTCCAGATTGGCGCCGAGTGCGCAATGTCTGTGTATCGGCCGCTGCTGCGCCTGCTATGCGGACTCAACATGGATGCGGCCCAGGGAAAGGAGCTGGCCGGAGATGAGAACATGCAAGACGCTGTCATCATTCCTCTACCTGTAACAGGGAAGGATGTCTTAGGCCCTCGAAAGTTTGCTGATGGTTCTGAAGGCGACGGGTGGGCAACTGGGGTGGTGGAAGTGCCAGTGGAGGCTGAGGAGGGTGCAAGCAATCCACAGGAAGATTTGACACCAGGTGTTTTCCAGTCTAGCTTTGTGCTTCTCTCTATATCCATCGATCATGTTGGTTCTGGATGGGTTCTGACTTCACATGTACAGCACGCGGATTAGCTGAGCTGTGAGTGAAAAAGACCATCATGTCACATCCGTGATGATTCGTATGTGTTTTTTTATTTATAATGATAAGTTTGCGGCAGGGATGGGCATCTCAACAGAAGAGTTCTTCAAGGATCTTTGCAGCTGCGTGCCTATGCTGGCGCATACTACACAGGATCACGCTCAGAATGCAGCAATCAGCCCCAGCTTAAAGGATGCAGCGGTCCCAGGATGTCCTGCAAAGCCTTTGATCAGTCCGCAGTTCTATGTGATGTTCTGGGCACTGGAGCTTCCAGACCTTGCAGAAAAGGTGAAAGAGACGTATGCAACATTTGAGGCCGTGCTGAAAGCTGACTTGGAGGAAAAATCCAAGAGACTGCGTGATCTCCAAACTGCAGAGAACCGAGGGCGGAATGCACGACCATGGGGCAGCCGCAATGTTGCAGCCGAGGAGCCCTTGGTCACGAAGGCTGATGTGTTTGAGGCCAGCGAGGAAGTGACCAATCTACAGGTCAAAGTGCAGAAAGTGCCGCAAGAGTGTGATATTCTCTATCGACGTTCAACTGTTGCAAGCAAGGCATTCGAGCGCTACGCCCGGTTGTTCTCGCCCTCTGGCAGTGGTCAGAAGAACCTTTGCAACTCATTCATGCAGGTGTGGTGCTCAAATTTCGTCATCAAGTCTGTGTGGGCATTGATGGCCAAAATTCTGTTTCCGTGACACACTGTGGGAACCACCTGGAGCATGGCTGCAGCAGTCTGCACCACAACCTCTGCACGTGGGCGTAAATGATAAGGGTATCTCCGGCTGTGCAGGAATGTATTGTACCGCGTTGCATATTTTCTGTTGAAGATGCACTTTTCTGTGCTCAAATTCTGTATCGTATGGCTCTGCTGGACCCGCCTCACTTCCAATTTCCTCATGCTCTCCAAGCGGTGTTTAATGAAGTTTCTGTCCTGCTGCGATCTTGCACTCAACAAGAGACAATGAACCTGTCCTTCTTTTTCAAGCAGGTATGGAATCATTCTCAGAACCTCCAGCATTGGTCAATCAAGGATATGCTGCCATTTCCTGCTACATTGTCATTTGAGATTCTGAAAAGTTGTTTCTGGTGCTGTAGATGTTCTTGCTGGTCGAACAGCTCACAAAAGACAGACAACTGCCCAAAATAGACCAAGGTGAGAATGAAAGTAAGTGGGCCATTCTAAAGAGAAAGCATCAGGTGCGTACATTGTCGCACATCTCACGGGAATTCTATGTGTATGCACTCATCATGCCAACAAGGTGTCTTTCATGCAGAGGCAGATGTGCGGAGTCCTTACCACCGTCCTCAATGCGCCAGACAGTGGGGAACTGATTCAAAAAAATGCTCTCAACATGATCAATGAGCTAATGCCCCATCTGGTCACAGACACTGAGTCACAAGGGACACTGTTGACATCGCTGTCCATGCTGGAAAAGAAGTTGGAGGAATCCGGGAAGCCTGGAGATATCTCCAGTGTTTCAATGCTTTTGAATGCGGTGACACGGCAAGTGAAAAGTATGGTCACTGTGAAATCTTCAGAAGCTAACAGAGAAGATAAGAATGATGCAGAGGAGGGTGAGGTTGTTATGGACGTGGACGCGCAAGATGGAGATGAGGGTCTGAGTGGGAAGCGGCAACGAGACAATGGGGGTGATGATGGTCGGCACTCTCGACAACGCATTGGTTACAATGGGCGACAATTCGGAGGTGAACGCGGGCCTGCCCATAGGTAGTGTAGAGCACTGCCGTCAATTTCAACACGGATGTCTTATCATCTGTGCATTCTCACGTCTGGGTCCAATGGAAGCGCGTTCCATGCTAACATGAGGGTCAATTGCGTGTTCCCCACAATAATGCAACGCAGATGGCACTGATGCACACCACCAAACAACTGTCAATAGTTGTGTTCCTAATACGCAAATTTGAATCAATTATCGTGACACCAAATTCGCTGAATTCAGAGACTTGTCATATCAACAACTGAGTTTCCAAAATGCCTTGAGTGAACCTTGTCTCATGATACCTTGGGCAACCGCTATTAAATTTTGGGCAATGATACATGTAATATGTCCCAGATAGATCGCCCAGTTCTGTTTGTGGGATCACTGTGCTTCTGCAAGTGTCCATGCATGCAACTACTGTGCCGCAATGCCATCTCAGGAGCGTCCTAAAATGAAAATAGATACTTCTTCCTTTTTGGCATGCGACGGGCATCACTCGACACTGTGATGAATTGACAAGACATCCTGGGACCATGAGCTTTGCTGTGAGAGGAGCAGTGACAGAATTAGAATAACAAGGCAGTTGAGCATTCTTGATTCAACTACCTCTGGCAGGCACACTCAGACAAAATAGGAGCTGACGGTGATGTAATCGTATGTGAGTCATGCGTAGAAATATTCTGAGCAGCGTGACAGCTTTGATATCAACAATTCATTATTTGACATTGATGCAAGGCACTGCCAACCGGATGCCATAAAAACTTCCACACCATTCCGGGCGCAGAAATCAAGCCTTCGACTCTGTATCCTACTCCAAAGCAGGGTCCGCCAGAGCACATGCACCTTGTCGATTTTGTCCTTGCATCTGGACTACTGCTTCGCAGTTTGACGCATGTATGGAACATCCGCCGCCGCCTGAACAACACGTGCGATGAGAGGCACCCAAACTTAACAGTTAATGCGTGCGGCAAGCAAAGATGTAAGACACCCCCAGTGGAAATGGGCAGGCGCCTAAGGGGAAAATATGCCAAATTTGCACAGGATTCACTCCGTACCGTGTTCTCTTGAGGAAGATTCAAGAAGCTTTGCTTCTGCTGCTCCTTCCGCTCATGCACTCTGCATGCCATCATGTTATGTGTACGCGACGCAAAGTTTATGACGACCCAGCACACTGTTGGTAATTACTACAAGAAAAAGTCGTGCAGGAGATCACTTGGCCATTTGGTCACGCATCCTCCTCTTATCAGCATTGATTCGACGTTTGTTTGAATTTGGCACTTTCTGCAGACAGTGCAGAGATTGCAGACAATCTGAAGATTGCTTCTGAATTCAATGCCAGGGCAGAACAGTATACACTTAATGCAGGCACCACCTTTTTGGCGTTGGAGATAGCATTGGGTACCCTTGTAGTTGTGCCACGTGGGATATTGCAAGGATCAGAGTTCACTTGTGATGCTAGCTTTATGCTCTTCATATGTTTGGTTCTATGCACATCAACTCTAGGTGCCGCTGGCTTCAACCCATCAGCATACTCAATGTCCGGAGCGCTTCTGCCTGCGAATGTACCCAAGAGTCAACTTGACTCTCTGCGCTATGATGGCAGGAACAGTCACGGACGGAGAATCGCAAGAAAGTGCAGATGTGCCAGCATGAAACACAACACATGCATGATGTCATGCATCAAATGAAGCCTTGAGCTGGCACAGCAAACAAGAAATTCACTTTGCGGCACAGCAGCATTGGGACAAACGAGCTTGTCAACACAGAAACTGACCTGCTTCATATACATGCTGGGTAGTTGTGCATGGGGCTGCCTGCTGCGAAGAAAAGTTGCCTGTGAGAGATGCAGTTCTCTGATACTTTGGCTTGTTAGTCCGTTCATGCGGGAGCAATCGAAGCTTGTCTGCAGGCAATGATTTGGAGTACACTTTTCCTGAACTGGATTCATGAGCCCTGCAGCAACATGCAAAGTTGGAAGCGTGCAACATGCCCCTCAGCCTAGGCGATGTACAAGAACAAACAGTGCAACCTACAGCAACAGAAAATGCTATGCATTAAGCCTCATGAAATGAGCAGCCTAGTGTAAAAGCGCTACCATCTTGATCTAAGGCCTTTTGGAGCCCATTGTGAGTCTTCATTTCGCAGCCTTGATACAAGCCAAATGAACATCACCTCACTGATTCGGTCACCCGAGCTGGACACACGAGGTCTTTCAGAGATGACATTAGCTGCGAGCAACCACGGACCTGCAATGTTGTTGCTGCCATAAATGTTGCATACAGAGTCCACACATGGAAGCAGCCATCAACTAGGCATTTTCCACAAACAGAAGTTTTTAGCTGCGGTGTGGTCCAAACAATGTGTGCGAATCGGATTTTTCTGCAAATCATAGCCAGGACATACAAATCATCTGCTTGAGCCAGCTGCAGTTTCTCCGCGTCAGCTCGCCGCAGGAATCGGGTCCCCCCCGCAACACCAGCATGCCGAAACACTGGTGCAAGCATGAGTGTGTCATCAGCGACTTCATTGACGAGGTAAAGCTGTTGCATAATTCGCTTTCGGTGCGAACCATCACCCCGGGTTCCATCGTGCAGCTGACAGCCATTCAGCCACACCAAGGTGCCGTGGACGTCCTACATGATCACTGGGTCCTGACAAGCGCAGGAACCTTGCAAATTTGCTACTATCACAATATAATATGGCAAAATGGTCGTTGAACTCCTTCTAATCCATCATCCAGGAGTACAAGATGGTATGACATCTCACATCCCATAGCATTTCTCACAATGCAGTTGGCAGCACCTCTACCACGATGATAATGGCGTGTATTAATGATATGTAGCTCAAATAGCATTCAGTAACACCGGGGGCCCGCACCAAGTCACAATCCCACAGAAAATTCACGTCCTTGCCTGCTTGATCGGAAAGTTGCATGCACAGAGAGTCGCGAACGCTTCTGAAGTCCATGTTTTAAAGGGAGATCTGAGCCCGAATTGCCTTATCTCGTTCACTTTGAGGTGCCTGTTGAAGGATCATCGCTCGTGCCGTGCACCTTAAATTCCTCGATAGGCGATGCGACCGTTGCAAAACATATCGCAACAGCTGATGAATAGTTGCATTGTGCAGGGAAAAAAATGTCAGGTTCTTGGCATTTGGGGCTGTGCTGGCATGTACACAATATCTCATAGAGATACGGTGCACACAGAGGTGTGGGTGGTGGCGCGCTGCCGCGAAGGGTAAAGACCCTCATAGCCACGTTTCACTTGTTTGTTCGCTCACCACGCACCACAACGACGCTCAAAGCCGTTTAGTATTCAAGAAGAAAACTACGCACGAGCGACATCCACACGTACTAGACTACGCACAGCGCGACCAGCAGTTGTGTTTATGAGGAGACACGCTGCACGGGCCCGATTAATAATATTGCACTGTTCCCAGCGATTGGCTTGCGTGCCCGTACTGAGATTTTAGCGACCGCAGATGATTCGCAAACAATGAGGCATCCGAGTCGCTACATGATTACCAGCAATGCGACCCGCGACGACGACCATCAAGTGTTTGCATCATTAGGCTCACCCGGCACGAGCCTACGTGATATGGTGTTTAGAGTCGCAACAACTCATATTCAGGCCTCTCAGGCGCTCCAGAATCGTGACAGGGATGGATCTGAGCCTAACGCGTTTGTCCGAATGCACTCTCTGCTGGCTAGGGAAGGTCCGCAGCCGTTGTTTAGCCAATCTCACTCACTGGGAATGCCAAATTTCCAAGCTCGTGATGATCCGGCAAATGCAGCAGCATTCCAGACAATGGCTCCATGGGAAACCGAGAGAGCGAGATACGACGGGTCGCGGCCTCAACCACGCCCGTCCACCAGGAGAGGCCGATCAGACCACTCGATGGGTCAATCTTCTCTTCAATATGGTCCGTTGCACATCTGGTCATCTGTGCCGAGCTTTTGTATGCTCCGTTCCGAGCTGTTCCCCTTTACGCGACCACGATTGATTTGATTCGACTGTATCTCACCAATTTTGGGGCAAGTGTTATGATTTGAATTATGTCAATCCAGGATTTCAGCGTCGACTCAGTGCTCCTGGGCTACCCAACCCACGAAATGCAAGGCAAGCTGTTGCTGGAGACAGACCCTCAACCTCTGTAGGACAGTGGCATCGAGAACAACAAGAAAGTGCTGCGGAGGACCAGGCACAGCCCATGCACCAGCACAGGACGTCAGCAGAGCGTCGGGCACTGCACAGCATGGTGCGTGGGGTACAGCGTTCACTGGCCATGGTGGATGAGGAAGACCTAGCATTGCAGCGTTTCATTGACCACGACGAGCATTCTCCTTCTCCAAGGCTCATTTTCAGGCCACCTCATCAGCACTCGGACACTCAAGGGCGCATTGGCGCAGCTGCACGCATGAGGATGGAGAGATTACGGGACGATTCGATCGCTTTGCCAGCAGAGGACTCCCGTTTGGTTCGCCAACGTAGCTGTGAGCGTGTGCGCCCAAGCCTGGCACTTCCAGATGAAGGCAAGTACCTGACACCTTGCGCATTCTTGCAAGCAGGGACGTCCTTTGTCGGATCGCAATCATTCCTTACATCAGAATCTCTCCCCCTCAAGGCCTGGAATGTTACAGTTGAAATAACAGAGGTGTGTTGCATTCCTTTGCATTTGCTTTGACTGTGTCCAGACAACGATCCCAAGCGCCATTCTGCACCTGTACATGCAGGTATCATTACGTGATGGAGTTCTATCTGGGACAATGACTGCAGGTGCCATACTGCTGACATTGAAGCGCTGTATGAGCTTGGCAAGAATGTCGCACAGGCGTTTTCTTCTTGGTCAACATCACGACTTTCCTGCTGTTCGATACCTGCTGACACTGATGTGATGGCATGCAGACAACATTCCAAGCTTCGATGGAGATGCTAAAACGTTCTGGCGAGGCGAGCTTATCGATATGGCTCGAAACACTTTCATATCTCCTCACCATGGTACAGATGCAAGCACTGATTGTGAGCAGTGGCGGAAATTTGATGCATTCCATGTGCTAGGGTGCAGATCGCCATCGCAAGTGAAGCGGCTGACTTTAGAGGACTTGGACGCATCCGGCTACATTTTTATGAGGTGGAAAGAGCGGTCATTCCTATCACGGACCACAGGCGGTAGCTTCGGCTCTCTGACCATAGCTGGCTTCTACTATGTGAGAATTCCTCTCGAATACTGAGCTGGAGCCATGGGTGCTCCTTTTGTTGGACTGATATTCAGATGTTTGATCATCACAAGTTGCTTATATGTGTTGCAGGCATGCTTGGATCGAAGGACAGGCCAGATTGACGGGATTTACTATGATCCGAAGACATCCCCTTTGCAAAAGCTGCAATTGAAACCCAGTCGCAGCCCTGAATGTGGCTACTCCTTTGGAACAGTGTCTATCTCGTGAGCTAAAACAATGGTGCTTTTTGGTGCTACCAGCTAAATGATTCTCCCGTTTGAAATGTGTAAATATCGTTGGATTCCTTCTGTTTGGATGACTCGTGCCTTTATAATGCGAAGACTTGATATTCTCCAATGTCTGCTGTTTGGTGATACCCATTTTGTTTTGATTCAACTTCATGGTGACGGGTCAATACGGTCCATGCTGAGCCATTGTCTTTGTGTTGACCACGCTTCCATCGAACAGGGCCAAGGGGCTTCACTGCTCTGCTGTACAGCTGCGGCTTCCAAGCTCTGCTGTGTGGCGTGCTAGCCTACTCAGGCACGGTTGCTGTTGCTGATGTGCACTGTTATTTAGTGTTGACAAGCCTGGGCCGGGGAGACTATGTGTTTGACAGTGCCAATGCGGCGATCATGACACATACTACAGAGAGTGTAGGTATGTGTGTTTTTGCTCCAGAACTCGTGGTTTTGCTCCAAAACCCTTTCTGACTACTGGTGCCGCAGAAGATGATCACTCTCAAACATGGAAATCGATCAAAGCAAATTGCCAGGGTCATGCAGGGCGTGCTGTGGGTCTGGTACCGTCATCTCCTGTGGCCATTACAACCGGCTGAAATGTGCAGACATATCTTGCTGTGTACTAAGGACAGTGCAGCTGGTCAACCATGACCATATCGTACGTCACATTTTGCTACCAGAGCACAGCTTCAGTTCCAATTGGCAAATTACCTCTCGACCCAAGCAGGGCACCCCGCCCATGCCGTCTCAACAAGAACATGATCTGCACAAGGAGTCCATGACTCGGGCACAGATCTTGCTTAAACGATGCGTAGATCCGTTCGCCCAATTTACCGTCAACATCAGTTTTGTGCACGATGTCCGACCATACGTTACTCTGGACCCACTCATGGGCTGCTGAATGAAGCACTGTAGTTCTGTGAAGCAGAAAGATCTTTGTATGTATTGCTATAGCCTTGTGCTTGCATGCACACCACAAACTTGGTGGAGCCACATCTATAGTTAAATTAGTCACGTGTGCAATCTAGCTAGGCCTACACTGTATCATTTTGTCTTAACGCTCCAATGTAGTCTAGGGTGCACCTCGTATTGTCTGGCGATGCTTTTTCAAACGTATGTGTAGGCGAAAGCCTGGTGAAGACGGCAGCTGGACGATTAGCTGTCGGCGCTTGCACAAATCGCATCTGCTTTTGCCTGACCTCTCCTTGATGTGGTGATAGATTGGCTCAATGATGTGTACTAGCGAACGGTGCTATACCTCATTCAGGTGATCTATAAGTGGATTCCCAGCATCGAGCACGGAATGCTCTTTCTACTGGATTAAAATTTTGCTGAACGGCTCGTTGGCGATCACACCCAGCTGACAGGCAGACTAGTGGACATTGCTGCTACCAGGGTCCATAGTGGCGATGCGGTGGGCTCAACTCCCAATACTTACGAAATATTTTGCGCTACCCCTGGCCAGGTGGTGGTCACTGAAACTGGGCCCAAAACAGCCTCTGGCGGCTGGCTGTGCCCTGCTCGGGGACATGAGCACTTGAGAAAGTCCAACCCCAACAGTGCCAAGGAGTGTGCCCCTATGAGTGTGGGTCATGGTTCATTTGTGTGATGTGGCCCTCACAAAGCCCCAAGGTCATGGGCCATGCCTGTTTCGCTGTGGCACCGGACACAGATTATGATCGATGCTGCCCACGACACAGTGAATTTGGAGTCACACATACATGTTCCTGGACCTGCCTTAGGACCACCTTTGGTATGCAACCTTGATCATCTGCTGCATTTATGAATTTCTCATGCCACACAGAGCATTCTCGTGTACATTAAGTTTGCCGCTTATGTTCCAACACATAACCATTCACACGCGTCACCGCAATTACCAATCCCGAGGACCATGGCATGCACAGCCTGCAGGCACCAAAACAGGCCCAGCCACCCCATCAGGGCAGAGGAGAACACAATGGCAGACAAACCCAGCGTTGCGCCTGTTCAAGGCAGCCTGGCAAGTCCACGTGTGGCGACCCCACAATGCTCAAGCACAATCTGAACATATCCTATGCAATGAACTAGTGTCGGCCATTGCCAATATGAGCCGATTCTAGGCTCTCATTGGTAGTGGGGCCGGCTGGAGGCTCGAAACTTGCAATACAGCCAAAAGAGGAAGTACAAGCTTCGTCCCGAGCCTGCCTTGTCGAGTCATCAATGTCGACGTTTGCACTGTCAGGATGCTGCCAGACCTGCCACTGGGCATATAAATGCGAGGCTGTGGCGCAAGCAAGGTTCCAATGAGCTCACTCTTTCCGATGGCCTATGCAGGCGCTGGTCATGGTGGAAATCCGTTGGCCCATCAGTTGCCCAAACCCTCTCACCAAAATCCCATCAACGGGTACATGTCCAACATATGCATATCCTTCGAGTCCCCCAAAGTTCAAGTTAGTGACACTGGTACAACGGCTTCCAATATATCGCATAGCCTGTACGAAAATTTTTGGAGCTCGTGGACGGCTGGGTGTGGGTCACAGTCTGCATCAAGCTCCTTCGCTAGAAACGAGTTTGTAAACTGGCCCGGGACTTGTATATCCCGTCTGGCGTCGCAGTAATGCGCAAACCGTTAGTTTTGGCTGAGCAAATTCAATCTGTAGATGTATAGTATTATTTGTCTTAAGCTTCCCGTAGTTCAGTCTAGTTGCGCATGCACAAGTTGTACCTAGCATAGTGGTGGTGGCATCTCATCATCTGCATGACATGCATCAATCTGTGCTTGAACAAGCGGCCGCAGTTCAGAAACATGCCCACTGGGGAAACTGTGCTTAGTATGTTTCTCCGCCACGTCCACATGCCTTGCAGACTGTTCACAGGCCTTTTGGCTTCCTGCAGACGCTGAAACACTGCATAAATTTCTCCGGCAGGGCGGCAGGGAACGGCTGTCCCTGGTCAAGATGTATCTGGAACAATTGCGAAACTCAGACGAGTGGATAAGTAAAGGCACAAGCCAGGAGCGCTGACATCATTGGACATACAACCAAATAACTGCCTCGAGTGTTTATAGTGATATCTACCCGCACCTTGCAATGTGAACGTCAATGACAAATGCACACAGGCACAGCAGGAGTATCGCACTGATACTCTTTGGCCGCATACACGTGATGTCCAGGTGTCCAGAAGTAAGATCTACTCGTGGCATCATCAAAACAAGCATTCCTGTAGCTTTTGACCTTTGTGCAGATGATCGGTCTGCATGAACTTCACATGGCAGCCTCAGCTGCAGAAGCAGTCCTTTGATCAACAAGCGCGCCCATCGCGGTTGCACATCTGCCTACAAGATTTTGGGGAGTGACCTCTGAACTGCTTGCTCACCATGCAATTGGACACGCGCTAACAACGGACCTGAACAAGAGCGGAGTCCAAGTGTTTCCCAATTGAAACGGACAGCTCGATATTACTAGAGTCCTCGCTCAAGTCCATTGTGAATTCCCAGGACCCTTCATTTCGTTGTGTTGGGTTGTGATCTTCAGAAACGGAAGGGAACGACGTCCGCCGTGCAGGCTGTGGATCTCTGTATGCGGACTGGCTGGCTTTCTTCCTTCCTTCCTCTTGCTCCCTGCAAGTAACTATCGTTGATTCTGATGAAAAATTCAAGCAACAAGAATTTCACACTAGTCGCGCAGACCAACGATACCGTTCAATCTTCTCATTTTCCCTGTGCTCAACAATCCTTGTTGCGGGACACCATGGCCTTTTGAATTTGCCATCAAGTGGATCGACAAACCCGGGGTCAACAATCTCGTCACCAGAATCATAATCAAGGCCATCATTTTCTACCTCCTGTGCATCGAATACGTCAACCCCTGATCGAACTAGTTCATCCAAGAGTCGCATGTGTGTGACCTCCTTCCGCTGCACTCACCAAAAATGTGATCTTGCGAATTGTCCTTCCATGTACTTCGCAAGACGATCCTCCCAAGGCCCCACACATTGGTAAATGCAATTAGCAGCCAAACGTTGTGCAGCATTTAAAGCGCCACCTACCTGAAGCGCAGAGATCCGCTCTGAAGGTTTGATGGCATGGCCATCAAGCCGCTTTAATTTGGGCAGCACAGCGACGATATAATCGCGGTATGCTGCCCAATCTGCGCACGGATTTCCCAACAGATATAGCTCTTCGAGTGCAGGATTCGCAAGCAGAGACTGGACAGAAAGCAAGCCTTCTGTGGGGACAAAATTCATGGTCATGTCTAACTTCATGAGCGATTCACAAAATTGCAGATTCTGAATCTTGGTGATATTGTTCAGAGCGACGTTCAGGTACTGTAAATCTTTCATGCGGTGAAGGTTTTGAAACTTGTGAATGAGATTGTTCTGCAGAAGAAGTATCTTCAAATGCCTGCATATTCGATTAAGCAGCTCTATCTTTTCGATGTGCTGTTGGTGAAGAGCAAGTTCTTCTAAGTTCGAGAGCATCCCTTCATTATGCTCGGACCTCTGCAATCCAAAGCGTGGTCAGCGATGGTACGGTAAGCTAGTCTCGCGAGCTATCAGACCCACCTTTCGGAGCAGCTCGATTGTGATCCGACCCATCTGAAACAGTTGACCTGGGTAATCGCTAGACTATTCGCACGATTGACAGTGCAGACATAGACTGTCCAGACATTGATGCATTTGATTCCATGTTCAGTGTAGCTTTGGCTGTTCGGCTCATGTCCCGCCTCCAGTCTTGTGACTGAGCCTTGAGTACAAGATCGACAGGCATGGCTACAAGTGTGCTGACGCATGGGGCGCGGCCGGCGCGAGGTAGCACATGCGGGCTAAGATCGGTCCAGTGATGAGAGATCTGGTGAGAAAAAAGCTGGTGCACTCAATGGTGTACCAGCCAAAGTATGCAAGTTTCTTGTCTGTCGCGCTGAGCAATGCTGCTGGTGCTCAACATACACCGTTTGCGAGGCCCCGCTTGTTCTTCGTACAATATTCCAACCGGAAGACGGTCTTCATATCTAGAACATTGACTTGACGCTCTTGATACACCCGAAAGCATGTCGTGCTTCTCCGCTTTCATGAGGTGAGACCTGCGTATACGTTGCGCGATATGGGCCTATGGTCAATGCACGCTAGTCCTGCACTTTCCAGTAGCGCGCTTGAATGCATATGAGGGTGCAGCAAAAAGATTTCCATGCCGGGTGGCGTTGGAGTGGGCTGCGTGTCGTGGGACAACCGCGATGGCTGGTTATGCTGTGGTGCTGGTAACGGCTTGATAAAAATCATCAAATTGGACGGTGATTCGTCGGGGCAGGCCAAAGTGACGACTTTCACGCTGACGGGACATACAGAAAGCAATTCCAAAGTCACGGCCTGCTGCTGGAATGAGGCACACAGGAAACTGACCACAACGGATGAGACGGGACACATTGTTGTATGGGCTAAACACGAAAGTCAGTGGCATGAGGAAATGATCAATAACAGAAACAAAAGTGTCGTAACAGATATGAGATGGTCGCCGGATGGGACAAGAATTTGCATCGCATACCGAGATGGTGCTGTCATTGTTGGAAATGTAGACGGGGCCAGGATGTGGGGGAAAGAACTCCAGATGGCGTTGGACAAGCTCACATGGAGTCCCAATGGGCAAAATATCGTTTTCTCGACAATGCAAGGCGAGGTCTATGTGTACGACGCCGATGGGAACCAGATCAGCCAGCTCAAAACGGATTGCCCTTCCAGTGGAAGATTGAGCAGGCTGGCAGGGCTAGAGTGGTACAACTATGACCTCCTCCTGTAAGTATGGTGGCGTCTTCATCCTTTCTGCACTTTATGAGTGAGTTTGTGTGGTTGTGTGGCGCAGGTTCAACGGACCCGCACATGCGCAGGCTGGTCAACAGAAGGTGTTGGCGTTGGCCATGGTTCAAGGCAGAATTCAGCTGATGCGCTCGCACCTGGATCAAGACCCTATCCTCATGCAGACGGCAATGCAGATCTCATGTGCAGCATGGAGTCCCGGGGGAAACATCCTCTTGGTTGCAGGATCTCTTGTGATGGAACATGAGGATGTCGAAACGCATGCCTTGAAGTTCTACAGTCACACTGGTCGACTTTTGCACCAGATGCCTGTGCCAAATACAGGCACAATCCATGGTGCGCGTTTCAGATGTGTGTACGACTACTGAGTGGACCAGAGTTTCACAGTAGGCGCGTGCTTGGTTCAGGTGCATCATGGGACTCAGTTGGGGATGGCAGCCGGCTTGCTCTGGCAACGGACGCATCACTCTACATTGTCACTGTCCGGTCACCGCGCGTCTGGGCAGTGACACATAACACACTTGCCTACGTTAATGTTCGGTTGCCCAAATGTCCCCAATTGCATTTCTGGAACTTTGCCACTGATCAAATGGTCACCAAATCTTCGAAGTATGTGACCGGCATCTGTTCCAGTGACAGACATTTCTTGCTTGCGGCAGAAACAGACCACTCTGGACAGCACTCCTTGATCATATGCAACTCTATTGGGACGCCAGTGGTATCAAAGATGATTGACTTTGTACCCACATGCCTTACAGTTACTGACATTTATGTGATCGCCACTGACGGCTGCCTCATGTTCTTGTGGGCATACTGCACAACACAGGTCCTGTTTTTGTTCGTCGTCTCAAGTGAATACAGCTGTGAGTTGTGCAAACACAATCTGTGCCTTGAACGTGCAGGGCAAGTTGACAACGACCGATCTAGATTCTTGTGGACCAAACGACAATCATTACATTGTACAGATGCAAGACGGCACACCTCATGTTGTAGGTTTGCCAGAAAAATGGCCAGTAGAGTTCTGTCTGGGTTCAGGAGAAATACAGGCTATCTGTGCGTGTGACCGTTTCGTTCTGGTAGCCCAAGAGTATTCTACTGGAAGCACTGCCTTGTCCAGAGTTTCATTGCCTGACATGCAGCTCCAGAGCAGCAAGAAGCTTTCACAATCCGTTTGCAGAATGTGGCTCAATTGTGATGCCACGCAGGTAGCAATTATTGACCTGCAGGTGTGCACGTCCGTACACATAGTTGGTAGAGATCTGGAGCACAGAGAGTGGCAGCAGATCATGTGCTTGCATTCCTGCTAATTCACTAATGTTGGATTATCACCTGTCCCAGCGCGCAGGGAAACATGCAGCTGACTTCAGTGGTGGATGATGAAACAGCATGTGAACCTTGTAGAACAGACGTCTGGGATGTTCTGTGGGCTTCAGATGATCCAAGTTCACTGGCGGTCATGGAAAAATCCAAGATGTTGGTAATACATGGAACAGAAGCTGAGGACCCAGTTCGGACAAATGACTATCTTCTGGCATTTGGGAACCTTGAGGTGTCAATGCTAGATGCGATATCGCTGCAGGCCAAAGTTCAGGTGGGTCTGGACCCATGCGTTCTCAAATTCATACGATGTACGGCTCTTGATTGTTCGTGTTGGTGACTTGCAGCAGCGACCGCAGCCCCTGTCTGTACAGGAACCAGCAAAAGAGTTGCTCCATAAGGTTCAATCGCAAGTTCTCAAGGACACCGAAAATTACCTCCAGACCAGCTTTGAGGATGCCTTTGGATTTGTGGAGAGATGCCCGCATAAACGTCTGTGGACAATGCTGGGTGACCATGCTTTGATCAGCAGAGACTTTCAGCAGGCAATCAAAGCTTTTGTTCGTCTCAACGACTACAACAGGATTCAGTATGCAAAACAGGTACGTTCTGGTCTGGATGCGATGAGTTTGAAAGCATCAATGAGCATGGACAGGTTATAGGTGGAGCGTCTGCATGATCAAAGAACGCAGGATGCGGAGATAGCTGCTTATTTTGGGGATCATGGGAAGTCTACAACATGTTATCAAGAACATGGAAGATTGGACTTAGCATTGCAACTCTTCATGCGTTTAGGGTTGTGGTCTCGGGTGGAAGCACTTTTAAAGGTACAGATGCGGGCAGCTTTCATCAATATTATTATGCTGATTGATGTGTGAGGCTCGTCATAGAAACGCTCTGCTCTATAGGAGCATAAGGACAGGATGCGCTTGCCATCTGTCAAGGCGGGGTATGGAGTCGAGAACGCAAGCCACGGGCATGCTATGGTAACAGATGAGCTCATACAGCGCGCACAACGACAGCTTGGATACATGTATATGGACAAGCGACAGTGGAAGAAAGCTGCCATGCACTTTGTACAATGCAAGCAGACAGAGCAAGTTGCTGAATGCCTTTTTCGGCTGGGTGACTATGAAAAGCTTACTGACTTGCAGACACACTGCACAGACAAATGTGAAGTTCACAAATTCCTGGCACAAAGCTACCAGTCGGTAGGCATGTGCACAGAAGCCTGCACCAGCTACGTCAAGGTGTATCATCCGAAACACGATGTTGTCTGAACTGCAGGTGCTGTGGAATTCGTATTGATCACAGCTCTAGCATTGTGCAGGCCGGAATGGTGCAAAAAGCAATAGACTGCTGTGCACAATTCAATAACTGGGCACTCGGAGTCCGAATTGCTCAGGAATATGGAATTCAGATAGACAATCTGTTGAACAGCAGGATGTCAGACCTGCAAAAGCACGGGCGCCGTGTGGATGAGGTCAACCTGTACAAATCTGCAGCGCAGCATCATTTGTCAGCATCCGCACTGGCTGAACTTGCCAAAGAAGCAATCGTGCGCCGCTTGCTTGTGTCCATGAAGCCAGTTCTCTTCACATTACGGGCAATATGAAGCGGAAATACAGAAAGGGCACATCCAGGAACTTCATATGCGGCCAGTCCGCATCAAGCAGCTGTATGTTCTAGCAGCCCTTGAGGTGGAGAAAGCGCGAAATATAAACGAGAAAGAGCTTGCGGCATCACACGGGTTGACTCTTCTTGGTGGAGGGTTTGCAGCAGGCAACACGATGAGTACAGTCACACATGCACGGAACACTTTGCAGGGCCTTGTGACGCGTGACTCGCTTGATGCTAAGGTGTGCAGGCATGCACTGCAGAAGCTGCAGTATCGACAAGGCTACCACATGTCAGCAACACATTCAACACCAGAATCTGTATCTTTCTTACTCTCATCAACATCTTACGCATGTTGAAGCAGTCCTACGTGTTGCAGAAGGACGAGGGGATGGATCGGGCATGGCGTGGAGCAGAAGCACATCACTTCTGGACATTAGCTCAAGCCCAAGTGCAAGCCGGAGAGTATCACGCAGCACTTCGGACAGCCTTGAACACTCGGAGATACATAGATGCTCTGGATGCTTTTGATGTATTTTCGATGCTAGCTTTGGTAGCCCTCTGTACAGGTCATTTCGGAATTGCAAGCAAAGCATTCATGAAGCTGGAGTCTATACCTGGCCTGTCCGTGCTCCAGAAGGAGAACGTTGCGTCGCTGGCATCTTCAGTTTTCATGGAGCATTTGCCTGAGGTGCTCATTTTGTGTCAGTGCCATGTGTCATGTGATCCGAGCGCATGACTTAGCTGACACACACTGAGCCTGTCATCCTGTGCGGCTGCAGGATCCTGGTGACATCTGCGAAGCGCAACATATGCAAGCTGGCGATGCAGCATCACACCTGCTAGATGGTCTGAGCAGCGAAAAAGACACAGTTTGTGTTGCAAGTGGCCGTGTTGTTAAAAGTGTTCAGGGGGGTGGCCTTGAATCTGTCCTGCGGTGTCGCAGGTGTCGCCATGACATGCTGCTAGAAACTGTTGACACGAAGCGGCTGCGCATTTGCTCGCTTTGCCATGCAAGGATAGCTACGAATGCATGATCTGACTCAGAGTCAACATGCACTGCAGGCCAAGGAAGAAATGACCTCCATTGAACCTGATGTGCGTCCATAACCTTCTTGTACCATTTTCTGGTCCATGTTGGGGAAGTCAGCGTGATAGTCTATAGGGCAGCGCAAGGTATGGACATGACTGTAGCTATACATATGTAGGTTTATCAACAATGGCATAGATCCTAGTCTCCCACACTTCCTGTAAATGAGTGTACGCTTCACTGAGAGAGACAACTCATTGTGCTATTTGTGCTGGGATTCTTCTTGCTACTCATGTATGTGTCATGTATCACCGCCACTGATAGGCATTTGGTCGAGTATACTAGTAGGCTAGTATACTAGCGCAGCTGGATTTTATGGTGACCACCCCATATCAAGCCAGCATCGGGGCAGGAAATTTGTGAATCGCCCATATGTCAACAGGCTTGATGTTGTGTGCTTGCCTGTTGGCTGTATCATGGTCAAGCAGTATGAGGCGCATCCACACGACAAGATTGTGAGACTCAACACGATGTGGTCAAAAGTGGTCCGACTCAACACACAACACACACACACACACACACACACACACACACACACACACACACACACACACACACACACACACACACACACACACACACACACACACACACACACACACACACACACACACACACACACACACACACACACACACACACACACACACACACACACACACACACACACACACACACACACACACACACACACATCTCAAACAAGTCGAATGGAACCAACACAGCACCTACAGACAGCATATGTGGTCCGTTCATTCGGAGTTGTCAATGTCATCTTCAGGATATGGCTCAGTACATTCAGATTTACTTTACAGACACCGCTCTGCGCCGGATAGATAGCGGGATGCACACCCCGATCCAGTGATCCATGCAAGAGAATGTCTGCCAGACATGCAAATTCTTGTCTGGCTTACATGTGGCAACAGTTGTGTACACCCTGGCAGGACGTGGCTTGCAGGTGGATGTGTATGCACCTGCAAACTCTCCCGACGATGCCAGCCGCCAAGTCATCACGTTCTGTGAGGTCCGACAAGAGACCATCAGCGCCAAACCCACCTCCGGGGCACCTGGGGCACCTTGAACAGCGGCAAACACGCTGGAGCCCACGCCATGGCGTGCTGGCGCAGCTGGTCTCGTGGGCGTTTTTGCATCTGGACTGAAACCTCAAACATGACTTAATGTGAAGTCTCAGTCTGCCACCACCAGGACACCTCAGTGGCGGGCGCCAGCGAATGCGATTGGCAGCACAGGCATGTGCAGAGAGGATGTCCTCCCTGATGACCTCGACCATGCATTGATTTGCAACAAGACGTCTAGAACAGAAAGCCGCAAGTTCCCAAGAGAGCATAACGTCAAGTCGCATCCCAGGCTTATCTTGCGAGCTTCAGCATCCTCCAGGTATGGTCGTTACGAAGTCCATGCTGCAAGCTTGTGTGCTACAAGGGCAAAGCCGGAGGGGCCGGTAGCACCGCCATGACAACGAGGAAGCACACGAACAGCCCAAAGCACACGCGTCAGGAGAGCGGCAGCCACCTCGAATCCGCCCGAACGCAGGGCCAAGTCAGAGCAAGCACCCGCACGCAACACCCGGCCTCAGCCCGTTAGGAATCCACTTCACACACACCCACATACCCCCACACCACACCCACGCACCCATCCCCGCTCAACCCCCGAACACCCGCACCCCCGGGGCAATACGACCTCGCCGCCCATTCGCGGCGGCCCAGGCTGGCAGCCCGGCCGACGCTAGCCCAACGCGCTGCAAGCTTGTGTGGAGGCAGCTCCACAGGTTGCACCCGCTGCAAAGCTGAAGCCCCCAGCATTGCAGGTTGATTGGTGTCCCCCCATGGGTGATGCCAACGCACCCACGACTGCCCACCGCAGGGCCCTGACGGCACGGCACAGCCCGGATCCGCATGCCGAGCCAACCACAGAATATTCAGCCTGCCCGCATGTGGGGGTTATCCAGCAAGATCAGGAGCTCGATGCGGAGGAAGCGACTGACCGTCAGGCCCTTGCTCTGCAGGACTAGATGGCAGCAAAGGCTGCCGGTCCGACCAAGGAACACGTCGCTGTCGTATCCATCCTGCTGTCCGTGCAGGACGAGTGTAACAAACTAGGTGTTTGTTAGAGGTGCGAGTAGCTCTCGCTGCACAGTTGAGTGCTTTGACTAGCTGTGAACTAGTTTCGACGGAATTCATGACAGAATTCCCCCGCCGGGAAGACTTCGTCCCGAAGGCGGTAGAATGGCGCAGGCAGGATTTGAACCCGGTTCTCCTGGAGGAAAGACCTTCACCAATACCAAATGTAACAAACTAGGTGTTTGTTAGAGGTGTGAGTAGCTCTAGCTGCACAGTTGAGTGCTTTGACTTGCTTTGATCTAGTTTCAACGGAATTCATGACAACGAGGCCGCCGTCCAGGACCATGAGGAGTACCAGGGGTGAGCTACAGAAGATCTATATGATCGTGACAAGGTTGGCAACATCTGACCTCGGCACCATGTAGTACGGCATGTGTCTGTGATCGTACCGGCTGCCTAGATGCACTGCATGGGCGCGGTCCGCGTGACGATGTTGCAACGGCACGTAGTAACAGGGACATGGGGATTCTTGCGCATGATCTGGATAGTTCGAAGTCGTGCCGATGTGTCGTGCTTGTCAGGTTGGACCAGCCGGCCATGCAGCATTTCAAGATAGCTGATGCTTTTGTGCGAAGTGGTCAGATGGACATCTTGTTCTCGTGACGATCAATCCCAGCCACCTGAGTCTGGCTTCGTGCAGCGGCAATTCTCTGATGCTGCATTGGGGGGTATATACTCTGACGGAAACAGCTGTTCGAGCTACGGGGCTTGGTCACACTGCGCCCGCGGCCAGATCATGATAAATAGGAGCACGTTTGAGCTGATTCATGGACTTTCAGGCCGCTCTGATGGGAAGAATAGCGCGCACGAGGTACGGGTTGGAGGAGAGCACTCCCTCGGTCAAGGAGAAAGTCACAGTCCATCAGTCGGGCAGGGCAGCGGCGGATTGTGGTAGGTGAGCAGTTTCACGGTCCTCAATTTCATGTCCTCCTACTCTGGCTAGGATATCTGGCCGGGCCGCAGTGCTTTATTGCACATGGGTACTGTTGTGAGATATCTCTCACACTAGCGCATGCAGGCACAATTAACACCTTTTCTTATATGCGTAGCAACTTGTCCAGCCAAGTGGACGGTCGCACACGCATAGCTTTTGAATTACCGATCGAGTTGCACACAGTGTGATCACACGTACGCTCAGTGGGCTTACGTGCCTGCACTCGCCACGTGTGACTGCACGCGTCCACCAGCCCTACGTGCACATTGCATCAGCACTGTGTACAGCCTTCTCCCGGCACAATGTGTCCCGTCATAGGCTTATTATGGCTTTATGCGGCTAGCCGAATCGTTACTGCACATATTACGTCTTACTGTGTGCATTACCGTCGTTACACAGGGTCCGCCCGGCGGGCTCCAGGGTTGGCATGCACGATGATATCTGTACAACCACCCAGAGCTGCCCACGAATTACGTGCGCAGCCTTGCTTACACTCATCTCAAACTCTGTGAGCCACAATTTAAGATCTCCCGCGGTTATGCGGGATCTGGTATCGGTGTGGCAGTTATGCGGCACGATTCGGCGAGGCCGGCTTTGACAGGGGGATTGACCTGGGCGCACACACCCCGGTATTTATACCGAGCGCTTGCTGGGACCAGACACGCTTGCCAGTAGTCTGGTTGGGGCGCCATCCATTTCTGCACTACCACGTCGCATCCCCGCGTGTGAGTGTACCCCTGCTCTGTTTGTGCCTATACAGCCCTCGTGCTGCGGCAATCTTGACCCATCACTGCTTCTTCTTACTGCCATCGAGGTCTGTTACCCAAGACCAGACCAATAGGTCTCAACAGGTACCCACCCTACATGCCATGCCTAGGTAGGTCAAGCCGTGGCTGAGCTGGTGTGCAATGAAGCCAGCCTCTCCCCGCTATGCAAATAAATACATTCATATACACACACAAGCCAGCTTCTTTTGCGGTGCTGCCCGCCTCATGTAACAAACTAGGTGTTAGAGGTGCGAGTAGCTCTCGCTGCACAGTTGAGTGCTTTGACTAGCTTTAACCTAGTTTCGACGGAATTCATGACACCTCGCCACCTTGATCCTTGTAACACACACAAGCCATGTGGCGCAGCCGATTAAGCTCCCACATGCCACATTCTGCGAGGAAAGTGATGCACATGTCAGAGACACATTGCACGCATGGCGCCAAAATGAGCCTGAACACAACCAAGAGATGGATGATGCCTTCACACTTCACGAACTTCAACAAGCACTTGCTACAATGCACAACTGGAAAGCCGCAGACCACGATGGTATCATCTGCGAACTACTGAAGGCCGGAGGGCCGCAATTGCAAACCATCGTCCTGCAGCTCATCAATTTCTGCTGGACGCACGAAACCATTCCCAATGCATGGTCACTTGGAACAATTGTAAGCCTCCACAAAGCCGGGGATGCAACAGACCCCTCCAACTACCGGGGTATCACACTGCTTTCAATACTCCGGAAGCTTTTTAGCACACTGCTCAGGTCCCGCCTCCAAAACAATATAACCCTCCATGGGTCTCAAGCCGCATTCCGCGAGGATCGCGGCTGCGTAGACCATGTCCACACCTTTGCACGCATTGTCCGGGCGGCTGCCGCGGCGGACACTCCACTTTATGCTTCCTTCTTGGACATCCGGAAAGCATACGATACTGTGTGGCGCGACGGTTTGTTGTACAAACTGCTCCAGAAAGGAGTGACAGGCCGCCTCGGTCGGGTCATCGCACACATGCTCTCGAACACGAAATCAAGGGTGCGCTTCCAAGACCAGGAATCACCATACTTCCCCATCACCCTCGGGGTCGGCCAAGGCGACCCCCTGTCAACCATTCTCTTTGATGTGTTCATTGATGATCTGCTTGAAACACTGCACACCCGTCCAAAACAACTCTGCATTCCCCTGGACTCACCAGACACCGATAAAATTTCCGGACTCACTTATGCAGATGATGTCAACGAAATGTCCTTGACACCGGCACGGCTCTAGGGACACATTGATACAATCGATCAATGGTTGTTTCAATGGCGCTCCTTACCAAATGTGTTGTCAAAGTAAAAAACTATGGTGTTCAATCAGCCGCGGGGTGGCGCACCAGTTGTCTTCCAACTGCGGGGGTCGCAGTTGGAGAAGGATCACAACTACAAATACCTGGGTGTTTTCTTTCAGTCGAATGGCTCTTGGTCTGAACATATGCATCATGTACGCGCAAAGATGAACAAGGCACTTGGCGCGTGGCGGCCAGTGCTGCGTTGCCACTACCTCCCGGTGACCGCCCGGCTCCGCCTTGTTTATGCGTTCATATATACTCTTGCTGTGTATGGGGCTGAGATCTGGATTGGCCCGAAAACTGAAGCTGACAAACTTGATACCATCTGTAAAAGGCAATCCGCATGGTGTTTGGTCTGCAGCAGTGTGATTGCAGGGAGGAGATTCTTTTTCCGACGCGGGCCTTCTGCCTGTGGGCTCAATGATCAAGGCAGCAAAGGCCGTGTTCAGTGGACTGACGTCGAGAAACAAAAAAGTTGCAAAATGCCTGAACGAAGCAGCAACTACACATATGATCATAATTCAAGTATCGCTGCATCGATAATTTGTCCTGATTCGCAGGCGTTTAAAAGTTATTTGATGATACGTGATGTGTCCCGCGAATGTGTCCGGTCGCGTATGTGACCCCCTCCGAAAGATCTGCAAAATTCGCAAAGTCTGCATATGAAAAAGCCTCTAGTAAACACCCATGTCCCTCAGAGCCTACAAATTTCATTCCTAAATTCTTCGTGGACTGCAGGTATCTCAGAACATGTTGCACGGCAGACCAATGTTCCTTCAGACTACTAGACATGTGCCGGGCCAGGGCATGTGCCACATGGCTCAGGTCAGGTCGTGTCACTCCTGCAATATACTGGATGCTCCCTACAGCACTCATGAACCTGGAATGCTTAGCAGCACTGGCTTTCTCCAGGTCAGGATGCTCTTTCACACTCCTTAGCTGTTGCCGCGGCACTAAGGGAGTGGGAGATTTACGACAGTCAGACACATACTGTACTTGTCCAGCAGGTTCTGGATTTTGGTGCGTTGTGTCATTGTGATTGTTTTGGCCTTTCGATCACGCGTGATCTCAGTGCCAAGTGCCCAGGACAGGTCACCTAGGTCTCTACCTTCAAATTTTGTGAGAATGACACTGATGATTTCCTGCAGCCCCGCGGAGCAACTGAAAATGAATAAGTCATCTACCCACAGAAAAACAAAGCATCGACCGGTTGTCACAATGCATGAGCCTGCGGGCAGCAGTGTGGTGACAGGTGCATCCATGCACGGACGATCCGCGGATCCAGTGCAGGGGTAAGCCGCCAGCCGAGATTGTCTCGATGTAGTGAGAGAGATCCCGCGAGGGTTTCCCGCCGTAACCTTGAGTGTTCAGTGTGCATATAAGCTTGTGCACACTGAGATCTGTAACCATTCTCTTTACTGTTTCCCGGTACTAGCACTCCCTTTCAGCATCTCTCGGTTCTACCTCTGTGCGCAGCAGGTATGAGATGCTGGCTGTCCTGACCTGACCTGCATAAGGACTGCGCGTCCAACCTGCACAACTTAAGCTTTTCTGACATGGTATCGGTGATGTTAGCGTTACGTCTGTATATGGTCTTGTTCAGGAAGCCGTCGGCCAATGTCTGTGCGCAGACACGGCGGGCATTCCACTGTTCTGCCGGCGCTCAGACAGCGGTCAAAAGCGCAGGCATCATTTAGCTTTCTCGTAGTATATTGTTGTTAGACACAATTCGAGAAGCTTGTTTTAATGATCAGCGCTGAGAAAAAGCGAACGCGTTCGTTTATTTTTCTCAACCTGTCTGCTTGCGAGCAATCCCATCGGTTAGTTGCTGCGCGCAACAAACAACCGTCTGTCCTAATGCAGGATGTCTCTCTCCAATGCCAACTCAAACGCCAACTCTCCTCGCGAGGAGAGGCGTGACGATGCTGACCAGTAGCCACTCGTCGACAGGGACGCTGACCAGCAGCTCCCTGACGGAGAACAGCCTGCGGGTATGTTGCTCCGGGGCGGACGAATTGTCCGGCCACGACCCTCTTCCCATACTGGGCAGAGCAGCCAGCAGGTGCCTTTTTCCTGTCATGTTGTTGACGCTCACGGTCACACTGAGTCATTCATCACGCTCGAGACGTTGACCGAAGCGCTGCGTGCATCTCGGGGACGTAGCGAGCCTGATTTGACCAAAGGGAAATTGCCTGAATGGAATTTTAAGACTGAAAGTTTCGTTGCGTACGAACAGAAAGTCTTTTTGTGGTTAGGTCAATTTGAGTTAAATCATTTGTTGCAGCACGCACCGTCTGCGGACGAACAGCGTGTTCATGCTAGGGCAAGGACACAGGTCCTAATGTCGTTGCCTGACGCGGATAGGACGACTGTCTATCGCATGTCACACTTGTATGAAGCATGGTCTTACTTGACTGCCAAGTACAGACCTAGCACCGAAGCCGAAATCCACAGACTGTGGAGTCGGTTTAATTCTTTGTCACAAAACAATAAAGATGTTGCGACATATTGTGGTGATGTGATGAGTGTTTACACTCAACTGGAGGCACTAGGTGCCGATGTGGGCCAGCGATGGCTACGTTTGAAACTGTTAGAGGTGGGGGAGGAGTTCAACGCTGTGCGCGGCGAAGTTCAACACTCCTCCCCTCATGTGATAATATCACGTTTAACCGAGCATGCTGATTTGCTCAAACAACAGCGGTCGCTGCAGGCTAGGTCTGGGGCGCCCGCGGGCAAACCAGGCCATGGCTGGCGCAAGCAGCACCGTGGTGATGGCCCTGTGGTCGCTGCTCTCGCAGCCGGCCAGGCTCCTCGCGAGGAGACGAGGACCTGTTTCTTCTGCAAGAAGAAGGGACACTTGCGTGCGAACTGCCCCCAACGCAAACAGGCTGCGGCCAAGGATGTTTGCACTGTAGAAATGCCTGACAAGTATCCACAGCCGGACGCGTCCCTTCCGTGGAACATCATTGTTGATAGTGGGTCGGACATGCATATAGTAGGAAATCGTGAAATGTTCACTGAGTACGGTCCGTGTCAGAAAGTTGCCAATCTCGCGGGACCAGGGCAGCTTTCTATCATGGGCAGGGGAACCATTCAGGTGAACCTGGGTGCTTATGTGGACAAGCATGGGAACAAGCATCCACTGGATGTGGAAATCCCTGGTGTTTACTATGCTCCTGAATGTCCGTACAACCTGCTCAGCACGATGGGTCTTAGACATGAACAGATGTTCCTAGACACGCGTAGAAATGTGTTGTATGTTCCTGGTCTGGGTGATATGGCTACCGACGTAGAAGATGACGTCAAATATCAGGAACTAGATGTGGATGGTCACCCTGTCTTTGCATTTAAAATGGCAGTAGATACCAAACCCATTCTCGTCGGTGCGCCTGTCAATAGGGGGGTAGTCTGGTCTAACCAGAGCAGTCCGACCTCAGTCATTGAGGATCAACAGCAGTGGCTGTCAGAAAAGCTATCATTTGTGCAGGGGCGGACGCGCAGTCCTCGTTCAGGTCAGGTCAGGGCAGCCAGCATCTCATACCTGCTGCGCACAGAGGTAGAACCGAGAGATGCTGAAAGGGGAGTGCTAGTACCGGGAAACAGTAAAGAGAATGGTTACAGATCTCAGTGTGCACGTGCTTATATGCACACTGAACACTCAAGGTTACGGCGGGAAACCCTCGCACGATCTCTCTCACTACATCGAGACAATCCTAGCTAGCGGCTTACCCCTACACAGGATCCGCGGATCGTTCGTGCATGGGTGCACCTGTCACCACACTGCTGCCCGCAGGCTCATGCATTGTGACACTCCCCCATAAACCCTGCTACGTCTCCACTAGCTGGAGTTTATTACGACCTTCTAACAAAGCAGGTCCGGGCAGCACTTTAGTAAACACATCCGCTAACTGATCAACAGTGCCTACCCATGCTACCTTAAGTTCATCCATCTGGACATATTCCCGCACCCGCAAGTGCCGCACACGAATGTGCTTGGATCTGTCAGTGGACACAGCATTCACAGCCAAGATATTGGCACTCTTATTGTCACCCCACAGAGTGGGCTTGTGTGGGACGAGTTTCAGATCGAGAAGCAATTGCTTCACCCACATTAACTCGTTGGCTGTTGCACTCATCGCGATGAGTTCAGCCTCTGTTGTATCCCCAGCCACTATACCCTGCTTCTTCGAACGCCAGAGAACACAGTTCCCATACACCCGAATAATCATACCAGACACGCTTTTCAGATCGGCAGAGTTCGCGAAATCTGCATCTGAATAAGCCTCTAACAAACACCCGTGTCCCTTAGAGCCTACAAATTTTATTCCTAAGTTCTTTGTGGACTGTAGGTATCTCAGAACATGTTGCACGGCAGACCAATGTTCCTTCAGACTACTAGACATGTGCCGGGCCAGGGCATGTGCCACATAACTCAGGTCAGGTCGTGTCACTCCTGCAATATACTGGATACTTCCTACAGCACTCATGAACCTGGAATGCTCAGCAGCACTGGCTTTTTCCAGGTCAGGATGCTCTTTCGCACTCCTCAGCTGTTGCCGCGGCACTAATGGAGTGGGAGATTTACGACAATCAGACATGCTGTGCTTTTCCAGCAAGTTCTGGATTTTGTTACGTTGTGTCATTGTGATTGTTTTGGCCTTTCGATCACGCGTGATCTCAGTGCCAAGTGCCCAAGACAGGTCACCTAAGTCTCTACCTTCAAATTTCGTGAGAATGACACTGATGATTTCTTGCAGCCCCGCAGAGCAACTGAAAATGAACAAATCATCCACCCACAGAAAAATAAAGCAGCGATTGGTTTTACTGACATACAGTCCGGGATCACTCTGTGCGCACACAAATCCCAGTTCAGCCAAGACCTTTACTAAAGCTTTATGCCACTCGCGAGCGGCTTGCTTCAGGCCATACAGAGTCTTATGCAATTTCCATACACGTGCTGTCCCGTCTGTAAAATACGGGGGCTGTTCAACGAAAACCTCTTCCTCCAGGTCACCGTTCAGAAAAGCACACTGTATATCTATATGCCTTATCTCCAGATCCTCCTGAGCAGCTATAGACAGCAACACACGCAGTGTCGCATAACTACCTACAGGAGACCATGTCTCGAAGAAATCTACTCCTTCTACCTGAGAAAAACCACGAGCTACATATCGTGCCTTGTACCGCTGAATCCCACCAGCGGGTCCGCGCTTAATCTTGAACACCCACTTGCCCGAGATAGCTTTCTTACCCGCAGGCAGATAGCACAACATAAATGTCCCGTGCTCACCCAGTGCGTCCACCTCCTCCTGCATGGCACGCAGCCATGCATCCTTGTCCGGACCCGCGAGTCCTTCCTTCATAGAAGGCAGATCAGGGTCAGAAGGCTTCTGCTTCCTGGCGGCAGCTGCTCTGCGCGACCCACGACGCTGAGCATTCTGCTGCTCGCCAGACTCCACATGCTGAGGCTTCAAGCCTGCACAGGACACTCCACAGTCAGCCGCGGCTGATGTGTCCTGATCGCAAGCTGAAACTTCAATAGCAGCTACAACTGTTTCACTACTAGCAATGTCAGAGCCCGCAGGCTCATGCATTTGTACAGCTGCTACATCCGCAGCCAATGGAACAAGGCGTCTGCGTACAAGAGGATTGATTTTAATACGAGGCAAGGCGGCTGGAATGGCCCTCACCTCGTCAGGCAAATCAACCCCAACTGCGGCTGAGGGGTCCGGATCCTCTCCCCCTAATTCGGATCCGGTCTCCACCTCATCTGGCTCATCCTCCCAGAAGGGCCTCGGCGCCTCAGCTCCTCGCAAGGGCTGAGCAACTGCCCCCGCGCCAGATGCTGAGGCCGCTGCCGAATTACTCCCGGAACGGACCCGCTGAGCCTCCAGATTCTGATGAGCCGCAGCCCTTTCATCATCTGAGACGGTGTAGTCCATGCGCTGTTCATCATCGTCATCATAGATGCCAGGACTCTCGTCGTCCTCATCCATGTCATCATCAGACGCACTGACAGACACTTGAACAGGGAACGCAACTTCTACACCAGGGTCGTGCAACACAGCGTTGCGCGTCACAACATACTGCGCAGTACGGGAGGGCGTGGCGACAGAGTGATGCACTTCGCCGCGCACACGGTGGGGGACAAGGACGTCAGGGTGAGCAGCAGCTCTGGACATTGCACGCGTGCGATGCAAAGCTGCTCTGGCTATTTCCGGCGTTGCCCTAGCAGGGTCACGTCGGATAATCTCCGCAGAGGAGCCAGCTCCAAATCGTGGAGAGTACACAGCAGGACTGGGCTCAGGGTTGTCCTGCCGGAAAGTCATTTCCATGACAGGAACCCTGCCATGACCTGGGGGGGTGTGAAGCTGGTCACGCAGACGGCGCAACACTCCCCCATCATACGTGTGCTCTGCCGCAAAAGGAGGGACATCGGCATCAGTCACACGCTCACCCTCATTGTCCCCCTCGAAAGCAACCGTGTAGGAGTTCGCAAACTCCTCAGGTTCTCTCTTGTCCACAACGGCGGACGCATCGTACTTGCGTACGTGCCGGATCATCTGATCCGCAGTGCACATCACTTGACGCACAACAAAAACCCTACCCCCAGGAACATCCTGGGCGTACACACGCTGCATGCTGGGGCCTAACCCAGCCCCGACCCAGTATGCAGGCACACCCCGGGGGGACAATTTCCGCAGCTTGTCATCCCTGGGGTATGCATACACCTCAACCCCCCACGGACGCTGCTGCCGCAGCAGATCGTGGAACACCTCAACGGAGGTGTCTCTGAAAAAGGCCATGTAAGGAATGATATCCTTATCACAAGACCGCACTAAAAACTCATCTAATTCTGTCGTCGCAAGTAACTTGTACTTGCGTTTCTCCTCATCCCTCAACTTATCGCGCTCGGCCTTTTTCATGCGCTGTCCCTTCCCCAGGCTCTTCTCAGCTTCGTCAACGTCCGCAGACGCATTGACAGCATGCTGAGCTTTCAGGCCCTTGAGGATGCTTGCCAGTTTGTCATGGTACAATGCCGACGACGGCGTGAGATTGTGACCATGGACAACACTGGCGAGGCATTCTATCCACAGGAACAGAGGCAGGCCGCTCGCGAGCAGCACAGCACGGAGTGACTCAAAGGCCACTCCGATCCTCCTCTCGATCATGCCATTACAGCGATGAGCGGCTGTGGGGGTCAAGCGGTGAGTAATGCCACGACGCTGGAGGTAGAGTTTTAAGGCCGCGACCATGAACTCTCCCCCTTTGTCGGTGTGTAGGATGCGCACACCCGGTTCACCTGGCTTCACCACATTCACCCGAATGCGTTCAATGATATAAGAGATCATGGCCGCAGCCTCACTCTTTTTGCGCAGACCGACCACGAAAGTATAGCGGGTAAAGGCACACATCACAAACAAAACATATTTCACACCACCAATTCCTACTGGAGAGACAGGACCAGCTAAATCGGCATGCAGTTGCTCACCAGGCCACTTGGCCTGACCCATGAGCTCACGATCATTGGCAGAGAAGTTACCCGCAGGCACTTTGCCAATTCTGCAGCCGTGACCCCGATTCCCCAGTGGCTCGGAATCAACATCCAAATTCAAATGACCATAAAATTCACTGTTAGACTGCATGCGCTTTAGAACCCAATTAGACTGATGAAAAGACAAGTGTGCTAGAAAAGCAGGTTCCAGCAAGTATGCATCATATGGGACCTCAGCTCCCCCAACATTGGGTCGCTTCAGGTCAATGGCCGCGACCGCCACATGATGCCACTGTCACAATGCATGAGCCTCCAGATTTTGATGAGCCGCAGCTCTTTCATCATCTGAGACGGTGTAGTCCATGCGCTGTTCATCGTCGTCATCATAGATGCCAGGACTGTCGTCATCCTCCTCCATGTCGTCATCAGACGCACTGACAGACACGTGAACGGGGAACGCAACTTCTACACCAGGGTCGTGCAACACAGCGTTGCGCGTGACAACATACTGCGCAGTACGGGAGGGCGTGGCGACAGAGTGATGCACTTCGCCGCGCACACGATGGGGGACAGGGACGTCGGGGTGAGCAGCAGCTCTGGACATTGCACGCGTGCAATGCAAAGCTGCCCTGGCTATTTCCGGTGTTGCCCTAGCAGGGTCACGTCGGATAATCTTTGCAGAGGAGCCAGCTCCAAATCGTGGAGAGTACACAGCGGGACTGGGCTCAGGGTTGTCCTGCCGGAATGTCATTTCCATGACAGGAACCCTACCATGACCAGGGGGGGTGTGAAGCTGGTCACGCAGACGGCGCAACACTCCCCCATCATACGTGTGCTCTGCCGCGAAAGGAGGGACATCAGCATCAGTCACACGCTCACCCTCATCGTCCCCCTCGAAGGCAACCGTGTAGGAGTTCGCAAACTCCTCAGGTTCCCTTTTGTCCACAACGGCGGACGCATCGTACTTGCGTACGTGCCGGATCATCTGATCCGCAGTGCACATGACCTGACGCACAACAAAAACCCTACCACCAGGAACATCCTGGGCGTACACACGCTGCATGCTGGGGCCCAGACTAGCCCCGACCCAGTATGCAGGCACACCCCGGGGGGACAACTTCCGCAGCTTGTCATCCCTAGGGTATGCATACACCTCAACCCCCCACGGACGCTGCTGCCACAGCAGATCTTGGAACACCTCAACGGAGGTGTCCCGGAAAAAGGACATGTAAGGAATGATATCCTTGTCACAAGACCTCACTAAAAACTCGTCTAACTCTGTCGACGCAAGAAACTTGTACTTGCGTTTTTCCTCATCCCTCAACTTATCGCGCTCGGCCTTTTTCATGCGCTTTGTGCCCTTTTCAGCTTCAGCCACATCTGCCGCAGCGTTGATGGCATGCTGAGCTTTCTGGGACTTTAGAATGAGCGCCAGTTTGTCATGGTACAACGCCGAGCACGGCGTTAGATTGTGGCCATGTACAACACTGGCGAGACATTCTATCCACAGGAACAAAGGCAGGCCACTCGCAAGCAGCACTGCACGGAGTGACTCAAAAGATATTCCGATTCTCCGCTCGATCATGCCATTACAACGATGATCAGCTGTGGGGTTAAGCGGTGAGTGATGCCGCGACGCTGGAGGTAGAGTTTTAAGGCCTCAACCATGAACTCTCCCCCTTTTTCGGTGTGTAGGATGCGCACACCCGGTTCACCTCGCTTCACCACATTCACCCGAATGCGTTCAATAATATAAGAGATCATGGCCGCAGCCTCACTCTTTTTGCGTAGACCGACCACGAAAGTATAGCGGGTAAAGGCACACATCACGAACAAAGCATATTTCACGCCTCCAATTCCCACTGGAGTGACAGGACCAGCTAAATCGGCGTGCAGTTGCTCACCAGGCCACTTGGCCTGGCCCATGAGCTCACGATCATTGGCAGAGAAGTTACCCGCAGGCACTTTGCCAATTCTGCAGCCGTGACACCGATTTCCCAGCGGCTCGGAATCGACACTTAAATTCAAATGACCATAAAAATCAGCGTTGGATTGCATGCGCTTGAGAACCCAATTTGACTGATGAAATGACAAATGCGCTATGAAAGCAGGATCAAGCAGGTAATCGTCATGTGGGACCTCAGCTCCCCCAGTATTGGGTCGCTGCAGGTCAATGGCCGCAGCCGCCACATGATGCCACTGCCCCTGGTCCTCGACCACGCAGGTCGGACTGCTCTGGTTAGACCAGACTACTCCCCTGTTGACTGGGGCACCGACAAGAATGGGCTTAGTGTCTACCTCCATTTTGAACGCAAAAACAGGATGACCATCTACATCTAGCTCCTGATATTTGACACCGTCCTCGATATCAGTAGCCATATCACCCAAACCAGGAATATACAACACATTCCTACGCGTGTCCAAAAATATCTGCTCATGCCTAAGACCCATTGTGCTAAGCAGATTGTACGGACATTCAGGCGCATAGTAAACACCAGGGATTTCCATATCTAATGGATGCTTGTTCCCATGCTTGTCAACATAAGTACCCAGGTTCACCTGGATGGTTCCCCTTCCCATGATAGGGAGCTTGCCTGGTCCCGCGGGATTGGCAGTCCTCTGGCATGGGCCGTACTCAGTAAACATTTCACGATTGCCTACGATGTGAATGTCCGAACCACTATCAACAATAATATTCCAAGGCAGAGACGCGTCTGGTTGCGGATACTTTTCAGGCATCTCTACAGCACAAACATCCTTGGCCGCAGCCTGTTTGCGTTGGGGGCAGTTCGCACGCAAATGTCCTTTCTTCTTGCAGAAGAAACATGTCCTGGTCTCCTCGCGAGGAGCCTGGCCGGCTGCGAGAGCAGCGACCACAGGACCATCACCACGGGGTTGCTTGCGCCAGCCATGGCCTGGTTTGCCCGCGGGCGCCCCAGACCTAGCCTGCAGCTGTCGCTGTGATTTGAGCAAGTCAGCATGCTCAGTCAAACGCGATATGATCACATGAGGGGAGGAGTGTTGGACTTCGCCGCGCACAGCGTTGAACTCCTCCCCCACTTCTAACAGTTTCAAACGAAGCCATCGCTGGCCCACATCGGCACTGTCACAATGCATGAGCCTGCGGGCAGCAGCGTGGTGACAGGTGCACCCATGCACGATCTGCGGATCACGTGCAGGGGTAAGCCGCCAGCCAGGATCGTATCGAGGTAGCGAGAGAGATCCTGCGAGGGTTTTCCCGGCGTGACCCTCGAGTGTTTACAGTGTGCATATATTGCAGTGCACACTAAGAGCTGTAACCTTTCTCTTTACTGTTTCACGGTACTAGCTGTACCCTGTCTCCTCCCGCATTCCTCGGTTCTACCTCTGTGCGCAGCAGGTATGGAATGCTGGCTACCTGACCTGACCTAAGACTGCGTGTCTGACCTGACAGATAGAGTGCTTTCTGACATGGTATCGGTGATCGTTTACGTTATGTCTTTGTATGGTCTTGTTCAGGAAGTCATCGGCCAATGTCTGTGCGCAGACTCGGCGGGGCATTCCACTGTTCTGTCGGCGCTTAGACTGCGGTCAATAAGCGCAGATATCATTAGCTGTCTCGTGGCATATTGTTATCAGATACAATTCGAGCAGCTGTTTCAAATGATTAGCGCCAAGAAAAGCGAATGCGTTCGTTTATTTTTCCAATCCGACGGCTTGCGAGCCAAACCTTTGCTTCGTTGCTGCGCGCGACGCACAACCGCCTGTTCTACTGTAGGATGTCTCAATCCAACCGCTCAGCTTCAAACTCTTCTCGCGAGGAGATTCGCGGCGAGGCTGATCAGCAGCCTATCGTCGACAGGGGCGCTCACCAGCAGCTCCCTGATGGAGAGCAGCCCGAGGGCATGCTGCTCCGTGATGGACGAGTGGTCCGGCCACGCTCTTCCGCTCAGACTGGGCACAGCAGTCAGCAGGTGCCCAATCCTTCTCATGTCGTGAATGATTCAAGTCACGCTGAGTCGTTTATCACGCTTGAAACGTTGACCGAAGCGCTGCGAGCGTCTCGGGGACGTAACGAGCCTGATTTGACAAAGGGAAAACTGCCTGAGTGGAATCATAAGACCGAAAGTTTCGTTGCGTACGAACAGAAAGTCTTTTTGTGGTTAGGGCAATACGAGCTAGACCATCTGTTGCAGCACGCACCGTCTGCGGACGAACAGCGTGTTCATGCTAGGGCGAGGACACAGGTCCTTATGTCTTTGCCCGACGCTGATAGAACGACTGTCTATCGAATGTCGCATTTGTGCGAGGCCTGGGCCTACCTTACTGCCAAGTATAGGCCCAGCACCGAAGCCGAGATCCACAGGCTGTGGAGCCGGTTCAATTCCTTGTCACAGAACAATAGAGATGTCGCATCTTATTGTGGTGATGTTATGAGTGTGTACACTCAACTGGAGGCACTAGGTGCCGATGTGGGCCAGCGATGGCTCAGACTCAAACTGTTAGAGGTGGGGGAGGAGTTCAATGCCGTGCGCGGCGAAGTTCTTCACTCCTCCCCTCATGTCATAATTTCACGTTTGACCGAACACGCCGATTTGCTGAAGCAACAGCGGCAGCTGCAGGCTAGGTCTGGGGCGCCCGCGGGCAAACCTGGCCAAGGCTGGCGAAAGCAACCCCGTGGTGATGGTCCTGTGGTCGCCGCTCTTGGGGCTGGCCAGGCTCCTCGCGAGGAGACCAGGACCTGTTTCTTCTGCAAGAAGAAGGGACATTTGCGTGCGAACTGCCCCCAACGCAAACAGGCTGCGGCCAAAGATGTGTGTGCGGTTGAGATGCCTGAGCAATATCCAATGCCTGACGCGTCTCTGCCATGGAACATTATTGTAGACAGTGGGTCGGACATGCACATAGTAGGGAATCGTGAAATGTTCACTGAGTACGGTCCGTGTCAGAAAGTTGCCAATCTCGCGGGACCTGGGCAGCTTTCTATCATGGGCAGGGGAACCATTTTGGTGAACCTGGGTACTTACGTGGATAAGCATGGTCAAACCCATCCGTTAGATGTCGAGATCCCTGGTGTATACTATGCTCCTGAATGTCCGTATAACCTGCTTAGTACAATGTGTCTTAGACACGAACAAATGTTCCTAGACACGCGTAGAAATGTGTTGTATGTCCCGGGTCTTGGTGACATGGCCACCGACGTAGAGGATGACGTCAAATGTCAGGAACTAGATGTTGATGGTCACCCTGTGTTTGCGTTCAAAATGGCTGTGGAAACTAAGCCCATTCTCGTCGGTGGGCCTGTCAATAGGGGGGTGGTCTGGTCTAACCAGAGCAGTCCGACCTGCATGGTCGCGGACCAGCAACAATGGCATCATGTGGCAGTTGCGGCTGTTGATCTTGTGCGCCCCAATGCTGGGGGGGCCGAGGTCCCACATGATGCGTATTTGCTGAACCCTGCTTTTATCGCGCATTTGTCCTTTCACCAATCGAACTGGGTGCTCAAGCGTATGCAGTCGAACGCTGAGTTTTATGGTAGTTTGAATTTGAGTGTCGATTCCGAACCTTTCGGAAATAGATGTCATGGCTGCAGAATTGGCAAAGTACCTGCGGGTAAATTCTCTGCCAATGACCGTGAGCTCATGGGCCAGGCGAAATACCCTGGCGAGCAACTGCATGCCGATCTAGCTGGTCCTGTCACTCCAGTAGGAATTGGAGGTGTGAAATATGTCTTGTTTGTGATGTGTGCTTTTACTCGTTATACTTTCGTGGTCGGTCTGCGCAAAAAGAGTGAGGCTGCGGCCATGATCTCTTATATCATAGAGCGCATTAGGGTAAATGTGGTGAAGCCAGGTGAACCGGGTGTGCGCATCCTTCACACTGACAAAGGGGGCGAGTTTATGGTCGAGGCCTTAAAGCTCTACCTCCAACGTCGCGGCATCACTCACCGCACTACCCCCACAGCTGATCATCGCTGTAATGGCATGATCGAGCGGAGGATAGGAGTCGCCTTTGAGGCACTCCGTGCTGTGCTGCTTGCGAGTGGCCTCCCTCTGTTCCTGTGGATTGAATGCCTTGCCAGTGTTGTCCATGGTCACAATCTGACGCCGTGTTCGGCGCTGTACCATGACAAGCTGGCACGTATCCTGAAATCCCAGAAAGCTCAGATGGCCATAAACGCTGCGGCGGACGTGGCTGAGGCTGAAAAGGGTCAGGGAAAGCGCATGAAAAAGGCCGAGCGCGACAAGTTGAAAGAGGAGGAGCAACGCAAGTATAAATTACTTGCAAGTACTGAGTTAGATGAGTTTCTAGTGCGGTCGTGTGATAAGGATATAATTCCTTATATGTCTTTTTTCAGGGACACCTCCGTTGAGGTGTTCCAGGATTTGCTGCAGCAGCAGCGTCCATGGGGGGTTGAGGTGTATGCATATCCCAGGGATGACAAGCTGCGGAAGTTGTCCCCTAGGGGTGTGTTGGCACATTGGGTCGGGGCTGGGCTGGGCCCCAGCATGCAGCGTGTGTACGCCCAGGATGTTCCTGGGGGTAGGGTGTTTGTTGTGCGCCAGGTCATGTGCACTGCGGATCAGATGATCCGCCACGTACGAAAGTACGATGCGTCCGCCGTTGTGGACAAAAGAGAGCCTGCGGAGTTTGCGAACTCCTATAAGGTTGTCTTTGAGGGGGATAACGAGGGTGAACGTGTGACAGACAGCGATGTTCCTGATTTCCTGTCTGACCACACATATGATGGGGGAGTGCTGCGCCGTCTGCGTGACCAGCTCCACACCCCCCCTGGGCACGGTAGGGTTCCTGTCATGGACATGACGTTCCGGCAAGACAACCCGGAGCCAAACCCCACGGCATATTCACCTCGGCTTGGGTATGGCGACTCTGCGGAGATAATTCGGCGTGACCCTGCTCGGGACACACCGGAAATGGCCAAAGCTGCTCTGCATCGCACGCGTGCGATGTCCAGGGCTGCAGCCCATCCTGACGTCATCCCCCCTCCCCGTGCACGTGGTGAACTGCGTCATTTGGAGGCTGGTCCCTCGCGCACAACTCGTTATGTGCCCACACGTGCTGCTGCATTGCACGACCCAGGTGTAGACGTTGCGTTCCCCGTTCCTGTGTCTGCGAGTGAATCGGACGACGACATGGACAGTGATGGTCCTGGCGTCTATGACGACGATGACGAACAACGCATGGACTACACCGTCTCAGATGATGAAAGAGCTGCGGCTCATCAGAATCTGGAGGCTCAGCGGGTCCGCTCAGGGAGTAATTCGGCTGCGGCCTCAGCATCTGGCGCGGGGGCAGTTGCTCCGCCCCTGCGAGGAGCAGAGGCGCCGAGGCCCTTCTGGGAGGATGAGCCAGATGAGGTGGAGACCGGGTCCGAATTAGGGGGAGAGGGCCCGGACCCCTCAGCCGCTGTCGGGGTTGATTTGCCTGACGAGGTGAGGGCCATTCCAGCCGCCTTGCCCCGCATAAAAATCAATCCTCTTGTACGCAGACGCCTTGTTCCATTGGCTGCGGATGTAGCAGCTGTGCATATGAATGAGCCTGCGGGCTCTAATGCTAGTAGTGAAACAGTTGTTGCTGCTATTGAAGTTTCAGCTTGTAGCCAGGACACATCAGCCGCGGCTGACTGTGGAGTGTCCTGTGCAGGCCTGAAGCCTCAGCATGTGGAGTCTGGTGAGCAGCAGAGTGTTCAGCGTCGTGGGTCGCGCCGAGCAGCTGCCGCCAGGAAGCAGAAGGCCTCCTCCGACCCTGATATGCCTTCTATGAAGGAAGGACTTGCGGGTCCGGACAGGGATGCATGGCTGCGTGCCATGCAGGAGGAGGTAGATGCACTGGGTGAGCACGGAACCTTCGGGTTGTGCTATCTGCCTGCGGGCAAACGGGCTATCTCGGGCAAATGGGTGCTCAAGATCAAGCGTGGGCCTGCGGGGGAGATTCAGCGCTACAAGGCACGCTATGTAGCGCGGGGTTTTTCTCAGGTAGAGGGTGTAGACTTTTTTGAGACTTGGTCACCTGTTGGGAGCTATGCGACACTTCGTGTGTTGCTGTCAGTTGCTGCTCAGGCAGATTTAGAAATTAGACACATAGATATACAGTGTGCTTTTCTGAATGGTGAGCTGGAGGAGGAAGTGTTCGTTGAACAGCCCCCGTACTTCACTGACGGGACAGCACGTGTATGGAGATTGCATAAAACCCTGTATGGCCTAAAGCAAGCTGCTCGCGAGTGGCATAAAGCTTTAATAAAGGTCTTAGCAGAGATGGGATTTGTGTGCGCACAAAGTGATCCCGGACTGTATGTTAGAACATCTGGTCTTTGTTTTATTTTTCTGTGGGTCGACGACTTGTTCATATTCAGCGGCACTGCGGGGCTGCAAGAACTTGTCGACATAATCCTCACAAAATTTGAAGGCAGAGACCTGGGTGAACTAGCATGGGCACTTGGCACTGAAATCATGCGTGATCGTAAGGCCAAGACAATCACCATGACACAGCGAAACAAAATCCATAGCCTGCTTGAAAAGTATAGTATGTCTGATTGTCGAAAGTCTCCCACTCCGTTAGTGCCGCGGCAACAACTGAGGAGTGCGAAAGAGCACCCGGACCTGGAGAAAGCCAGTGCTGCTGAGCATTCCAGGTTCATGAGTGCTGTAGGAAGCATCCAGTACATTGCAGGAGTGACACGACCTGACCTCAGCTACGTGGCACATGCCCTGGCCCGGCACATGTCCAGTAGTCTGAAGGAACATTGGTTGGCTGTGCAACACGTTCTGAGATACCTGCAGTCCACAAAGAATTTAGGAATACAATTTGTAGGCTCTGTGGGGCATGGGTGCCTGTTAGAAGCTTTTTCTGATGCAGATTTTGCGAACTCTGCTGATTTGAAGAGTGTATCTGGTATGGTTCTTCGAGTGTATGGGAACTGTGTTCTCTGGCGCTCGAAGAAACAGAGTATAGTGGCAGGGGATACAACAGAGGCTGAGCTCATTGCGATGAGTGCAACAGCCAACGAGCTGATGTGGGTGAAGCAGTTGCTTCTCGACCTAAAGCTCGTCCCGTATAAGCCAACTCTGTGGGGTGATAATAAAAGTGCCAATATCTTGGCAGTAAATGCTGTGTCCTCTGACAGGTCCAAGCACATTCGTGTGCGGCACTTGCGAGTGCGGGAATATGTCCAGATGGATGAACTTGAGGTAGCATGGGTGGGCACAGTTGATCAGTTAGCGGATGTGTTTACTAAAGTGCTGCCCGGACCTGCTTTGTTAGAAGTTCGTAATAAACTCCAGCTAGTGGAGACTTAGCAGGGTTTATGGGGGAGTGTCACAATGCATGAGCCTGCGGGCAGCAGCGTGGTGACAGGTGCACCCATGCACGATCTGCGGATCACGTGCAGGGGTAAGCCGCCAGCCAGGATCGTATCGAGGTAGCGAGAGAGATCCTGCGAGGGTTTTCCCGGCGTGACCCTCGAGTGTTTACAGTGTGCATATATTGCAGTGCACACTAAGAGCTGTAACCTTTCTCTTTACTGTTTCACGGTACTAGCTGTACCCTGTCTCCTCCCGCATTCCTCGGTTCTACCTCTGTGCGCAGCAGGTATGGAATGCTGGCTACCTGACCTGACCTAAGACTGCGTGTCTGACCTGACAGATAGAGTGCTTTCTGACAGGCACCTAGTGCCTCCAGTTGAGTATATACACTCATCACATCACCACAATATGTCGCGACATCTTTATTGTGTTGTGATAAAGAATTGAACCGACTCCACAGTCTGTGGATTTCGGCTTCGGTGCTAGGCCTATACTTTGCAGTCAAATAGGCCCATGCTTCACACAGGTGTGACATGCGATAGACAGTCGTCCTATCCGCGTCAGGCAAAGACATTAGGACCTGTGTCCTCGCCCTAGCATGGACACGCTGTTCGTCCGCAGACGGTGCGTGCTGCAATAAGTGGTCTAACTCGAATTGACCTAACCACAAAAAGACTTTCTGCTCGTACGCAACGAAGCTTTCGGTCTTAAAGTTCCATTCAGGCAATTTCCCTTTGGTCAAATCAGGCTCGCTACGTCCCCGAGATGCACGCAGCGCTTCGGTCAACGTCTCGAGCGTGATGAATGACTCAGTGTGACCGTGATCGTCAACAACACGAGAGGAAAAAGGCACCTGCTGGCTGCTCTGCCCAGTGTGGGAAGAGGGACGTGGCCGGACAACTCGTCCACCACGGAGTAACATGCCCGCGGGCCGTTCCCCGTCAGGGAGCTGCTGGTCAGCGTCCCTGTTGACGATCGGCTGCTGCTCAGCCTCGTCACGCCTCTCCTCGCGAGGAGAGTTGGAGTTGGAGCGATCAGAGTTGGACAGCCTGCAGTAGGACAAACGGTGATTAGTCGCGCGCAGCAACTAAACACATGGGGCGGCTCGCGAGCCGACAGGTTGAGAAAAATAAGCGAACGCGTTCGCTTTTTCTCAGCGCTGATCATTTAAAGCAAGCTTCTCGAATTGTATCTGATAACAATGTGCTACGAGAAAGCTAGATGATGCCTGCGCTTTTGACCGCAGTCTGAGCGCCGGCAGAACAGTGGAATGCCTGCCGTGTCTGCGCACAGACATTGGCCGACGGCTTCCTGAACAAGACCATAGACAGACATAACGCTAACGTTCACCGATACCATGTCAGAAAGTCTATCCTTCGTCAGGTCAGACGCGCAGTCTTATGTCAAGTCAGGAGGCCAGCATCTCATACCTGCTGCGCACAGAGGTAGAACCAGAGAGATGCTGAGGGGAGACAAGATACAGCTAGTACCGTGAAACAGTGATAAGAAATGGTTACAGATCTCAGTGTGCACATGCTTATATGCACACTGAACACTCAAGGTTACGCTCGGGAAACCCTCGCGGGATCTCTCTCACTACATCGAGACAATCTCGGCTGGCGGCTTACCCCTGCACTGGATCCGCGGATCGTCCGTGCATGGGTGCACCTGTCACCACACTGCTGCCCGCAGGCTCATGCATTGTGACACTTACTGCCATCGAGGTCTGTTACCCAAGACCAGACCAATAGGTCTCAACAATCAACCAGTGAACTTTCTACCTGTTAGTACATGGGATGGAAAGGCCATGCATATGCCTCCTTGCGTTCTTTCTGTGACCTTCAAAGGGGTCGCGTCTACGTTGCCCCTCTGTAGTCCTCTGCAAAGTGATGGCAGTCAGTCGGTCGCTGCCAAATGCAATCTACTTGTAGCATTAATTTTGTACGTCCATGGGGTGGTGAGATCGAGACAAGGGGGATTGTTGTGTTGTATGCAAATACCGATACATGCCAAGTCGTGATACCAATGTGTCATGAAGGTACACACCAGCTCGCGACACCGGTGTATGGTGCAAATTAGCCAGTTTTACAAGCCCGGGCCATTTGGCAGCAGCTACATCCTGGCCTGGGAACCAGCAGGTGGGCAGAGCAAACATGGCACATTTGTACCCTTGACACAGTGAAATTGCGGGCCTCACCAGTTTCTGAAGCCAAGATGCTATGGTTCATTTGTGGCCGCCTATTGGAGTGCTACACATCTCGGGATACATGTAATGGCCAGAAAAACAGAGAGACGTGCGCGATCTTTGCACCAACACCAGCCAACGCACACTACCCAATACAGACTCACACGGCATGCCTGTTGCTTTCTGACGCATTAGCCTGCACGTGCGCCGACCGAACAACCCTGTGCCGGCCACGCCGTGAATCCGCTGCCCACTTGCATGTGTCACAAGGACAGAGTCGGAGGCAAGGAGCACCGCAGGGTCCGCGCGCACAACACGAATTAGAACAGGAACACCACCCACTCGCATGTGTGAGTTGCTTGCCGACGCGTGAAGCAACAACACAGTCGCGTTTTCCCGCGGGCCCTTTTGGCACACGGCCTTCTGGGAGCTGCTTCGCTGGTACAGCCATACGCGTGCCATATTGTCCGAAATGGCGGCAACAACAACGACAAGTGAGTAATCTGGTACGCATGCAGATGGCATGCTTTCAGGACTTGTGTTGGCAACCATACAGCCACACCTGAACATCGTATCTCTGTCTCCGCGACTCTTCATTCCGTGACATCAAGTTCACGCAGGCAATTTTCCAGACACGACGCGACTCCCCACTGTTGGTATCGGATTCATAAATGGATGAGTACGAATGGGAATCAGCATCCAACTCATGCGACGGGACAGATTTCGCGGACGATGCAACGCATATGGATATGACCAGGTCGCTAAGCACATACAGAATCATCACACCCGCGACCATGAGTAAGCATCAGGTGCGTGTAATACAGTGCCTCTATCAGACGTGATCATCCGCAGTACACGGTGACGACATCTTATCTGCGCAGAACGAAGCAGTTGAAAGGGCTGTAGATACGCTTGCTTGCACAGCCTCGCAAGCAAGCACAGCGTTGAGACATTACCGCTGGAACTATGAGCGTCTTCTTGGTGCGTAGGAGGCCAGGATAGGCACGATTGCTTCTGTTCTTGCCGTATGAATTTGTTTCGCATGTGCACGGACACAGCCAACATCGACCCCCGTTTACTTGTACTGCAGAAGCTGTTGCAGAGACAGACAGGGACATAGTATTCGCACGAGTGGGGGCTGTAACAAGTGGATTGGCAGAAGGATCAGGTATGTCGCTGTGTGCACAGCTACTGACACTCCTTGTGTACTGTCACTGCTCAGCCTCTTCAACTCATCAGACGCTGTACTCAGCCAACACCACTCAACTGAAGGCTGCTCTTCAGACCTCTGTTCCTTGTGGAATGCGCAGTTTGTGTCACAACGACACCAACCGACACCTGGATTGCATTCCAAACATCGCACGTTCGCACAGCATGACAGCACAACGACTACCATGGAATCTGCCGGCTGACATATGTAATCTATGATGCCTTAATCACGGAGCTGCTTCTGCAGGTGATGCTGCTGCGTGTATGGTTTGCATGGACGATATCGGTCCTGCGGACCGGATCCTCATGGACTGTGGCCATGTTGCGTGTCAAACATGTTGGCTACAGCACATTCAAGTGAAGATTTCGGATGGTCATGCTTGTGATATCCCATGTATGGCATTCAAGTGTGGAGCCATATGCGCCCAACCGTACGAGCACCATGTGTCCTTTTGAAAGCATGTCCATTGCTTCATAGAATTCAGCACATACTTCAACATACAGGGTCGTCACGAAGTTATTGGAATTCCACAACCCAGATCTATTGATCAGATATACAGCGGCTTTGTTGAACAGCTACATTGAAGTGTGCTTTGTCTCATGCTGCATTGATACTGGTACAGCGGGTGCCACTTTGTTCATCTTGACCTGCAACCACAGTGGCATGTGCTGGTGTGATTAATATAAATCACACCAACATGTGGTTAATATAAATCACACCAGCACATGATAAATCACCGCTGACCTGCTTTCAGGACAATGGCAATGCAAGATGGTGCCCGTCAGTGCCATGCTGTGGACGGGCTGTGGAATCTCTGGATGACGGATACTGTGAGCCAAAATGTGAATGCGGCCATGCATTCTGTTTCAAGTGTGGGTCGCAGCCACACAGCCCTAGTACGTGTGCCATGTGGCGGACGTGGCAAACGAAACTGAGTGATGACAGCGAAACAATGAACTACCTGCAGGTGATGAAATGCCTTGATCTACAATTCGCAGTTAGTGACTATGAATTCATTCTGCATTGTGCATAGCAGTATGCTGAAGGGCAGAAGCAGCGGCTGCTTCAGCTTCCGTCCTGTATCCCGACCTAAACTTCACAGTGTGCAGGCCCATATCAAGCCTTGTCCAAAGTGTGATGTTCCGGTTGAGAAAGATGTACGAACCACAGCCCACAACGCTGTTTGTCATGTTATGTTAAATCTGTCAATGGCAGTTGTCTGGGTGCTACCACATGACATGAAAACTACGGTCTGCGCCTTTAGAATACTGCAACCGCTGTAATCTGAGGCAAATGCAGGGTGGGTGTAATCTTGTGGTCTGCCGGTCATGCCGTCAAGCATTTTGCTGGCTCTGTGGTGCCAAAACTGGTACAGCGCACACATGGACCCGTATAGATGGTCACACATGTGGCGAGTGGAAAGTCAATGCTGACAGAAAAATCGAAGACTCCAAGGCCAAGCTACAACGGTACTTACATTATTACAATCATTACCAGGTCGACCTCCAATCCTCCTTATAGTGGACACTTTGGGACCTCTTGATGTTAGTGCTTGTATTGATTTCGCGTTTGACCAAGTGTTTGAGTAAGATGTTTGTGCAGGGACATGTTGCCAGCCTGCAAAAAGAATCTCAAGGTGAGAAGATTGCTCAGCTACTTCCAGATTTGAAAGATCTGATATCAGGGTTGGTTGATTGGTCATATCTACACAGAGCAAACTGCACTCTTCTGGAGTGTCGGAGGGTTCTTTCCAATGCATATGTTTTTGCATTCTTCATGTTCAACGCAGAAAATTTCTTGGAGGTGAGTCGCTCTTGATCCAATGTCTATTAATCCTGTGCAAGGACTTGCATAGATATCGTATGTTGTCCGTCTTTCGATAGAGCTGATGCACTTGAGCTGATGCACTTGAGCTAGGGCCATGCAGTCCATGACACCTGAAGAGAATGGAAGGCTACAGCTTCTATTTGAAGATAGCATGAGCACGCTCACCTCGGCTGTGGAGCAGTTGTCTCATGATTTAAGTCAGGAGTTGACGCTGTTGAGTGATGCCATTCTGGCTGTCAAAGAACCTATCGATGTTGCACCAGTCACGCCAATTCAGCCAAACAAGGTGAGAAATATGCTGTGATGTGTGGCAAGGTGCAAGGGACACTGTCAGGGTATAGCAGCGGTGGTTTGCAGGTAGATCATTCAAGCACAGGTCATGGGGCCGAGGCCAGGCGACTCAAACTGATAAACATCACCGACAGCATTGAGAAGCGTATTTTGAATCTCTTCAGTCTGTTAGAGAAAGATATACTTTCAGCGGTGCATTCGGACAACATGCAAATTTCACCGTACAGTCCAGTTTATGTAATACATTAACCCCATCAACGGACTTGCACGAAATTATGGAAAGCTTTCTGCTGATGGCCTTGCCCATCTAGGTCCTGACGCATGCCCCTCACACTTGTATGGTGACGCGCCCGCTCTGCACGCAGACCACAAAAGCTGGTATCTCGTTTCATCTCGTGTGTCTCAGGATTCACCTCACACCTGGTATGCGGACTGCCCTTGAAGGCGGGTTCGCATCAAGTCCAGTTGGGACATGTCATTTGCAACATATTTCCTCAGTTTTCAGAGATGTATTCCATCGGTGGTAATTTGGGAGACAGTATGGAGTGTTTGCATCGTTGTCAGTACAGTATCGATTTTGTTAGCTTCACTGCCCCATTAGGCTTAATTGCTTCAATACTATTTTGTTAGCGTCATTGCCGCATTCATAACAGAGCAACCACATGCGGGCTAAAAGAGTCAGAACGATTACGTTAACTGGGAAATTTGGTGTCAAGACTTTTCAGCTACACCAAAATGAAGGAATGAATGACAGACATCATATGGCAGGATCTGGTTTCAATAGGATCTCATTACCTGAAAATGATTAGTTTTCTGCTTCTATGTACTGTGTGTTGTTTGATCACATAAAGGATGTTTTTCTGTCACAGTCAGTACTGTGTGCGGCAGGATCTTTGACAGCCAGTCCCTACATTGCAAATGCTCAAAATTGTGCGGCTGCTGAGGATATTCACGATCTTCATGTTGTTCAGGCGGCCCTTCGACTTGATCACACAAACACTTTACTACTCTTATCAATGTTGGGCGCAGTCATGTTTCTTTTCTTTTTTGTATTTTGGGGGGAAAACAGCATAGCTGCTGTAATATTTTCTGTGGACGCAGTTTATATCGGTCCAATGACTCTGTTTTGCAAATTGACAAAAATACCACCACTCAAAGCACATGAAATTATAATTATGTGCAATAAAGCTGAATTTGGCACCATCATCTTACCTGTGCCAACATGAAAGTCACCTTCCAAGATCTGGGGGCATATATTGGATGAAGAACTTACCGTGATCGTCGCAGCAGGTGCGGATGGAACTTTTAAAAAAAAAAATCCGTATTTGAACATAAGGTTTGTTATTGTTATAATTGTATGCCCTCATGGTCGTTCAGTGAGAATGCAGGAGTTTTAGTTATTCATTGAATTGGATGGAGCAGTGACGTGATTTGTTTACTTTGCCGCTTTCACACCATAATACATATGGGCTTGGCGTGAAATGGGGGGTTACTTGATGCGGGTGCTGGCGACAGTGCAATCCCGCAATCTGCAGTGGTGCAACACAATGCGTTGCCAGTACATTGCATCTTATTACAGATTACTCAATTACCCGTAATCGGCTTGTAAGGCATTGAAGTCGGCTCTGGGTACGAGGACACGCCATAGTCTTGACCACTCTCCAAGTGTGCGACGACGATATCGCTCTCTTGTTGATGATGAGTGGCGCGTCCACGCCTCCTGCGTGCACGCACTTGGCGTCCAAAAGACTCCATTTGCCTGAGAGGTGTGCTTCTGTCTTCTTGCCATTTGGGCACACAGAGACCGTAATCCTCAAGCCCAACAATTCCAAGGATCCGTAACGCCGTCAGCTCCTGGAGTACATTGCCAATTATCCCCGAAAGTACCTCAATTCGAGTCTAACGCTCCCAGCTGGACATGGATACTGAAATGCATCACGATTTTTTGGGGGTCTGAGGGGCACACCGCACGAAAACCTCGAAACCGGCGGTATCCACTTGCACGTTTCCGCTTGTATATGTAGGTTGTGGCATCACGAACTTGCTCTTCCACCGTAGCTATAACTCGCATATTCTGTACGAATGGTCTGCCAACGACTGTATCGAGTGGAGTACCAGCGAGCAGTACTCGGTTAAATTGGACAATATCATCCACGTCAACACCTTGCATCTTGTGAACATAAATTTTGTCATCAGGAACAACTGCATCACCGTGTTCAGATCAGTTCTATTGGCTCAGCTGCAGGATGGCGCGTGCCAATATGCATGTTTCTGCCTTCAGATTCAGAGGATTAGCAGGGTCCTTGATGTGAGAAAGAAAAAGTACACTGGTCTGACGCTTCAAATGCGCTATTCATGCAACACGGGAACTACAATTCTCGAGGCGTGGTGTACCTTTGTATTGTGTTGGCCCAGCCTCAACAACCGCAAATGCATCTTGAAGAACAATGTCATCCCGTGCGTATGGTGTGACCACACGGAAGCTCAGCCGTGTCCATTGTGACAAATCTTTTGTTGGCAGCTCTTCAGCAGCAGCAACTTGACTTTGGGACAAGAGTTTATCGTAGGCGGTCGTTCTCTTGATCAAGGTGCGGAGCTCGGCACTTGGGGTAGCCTTCAGCCTCTGCTTCAGTCCAACCCCCCGGACTGCCGGGACAGGAACATTGGTGCTGCTTGATGGCCCCGAATCCACGGTGGAACTTGCAGACATGAGGCGAGGCAATGGAGCCGCCACCGATAATCTAGATTGAAATTGTGATGGACGTGCCGTCCACTGGAGCACTGCTGGACACACGCCGTGGAGTGCAACACTGCAGATCGAGTTGCACCGTCCGGCCAGGGCAGTGGCGGAGGTAGGCATATTATCCTCAAGATGATGAGAAATTCTATGCTGTAAGCTGATCGCTGTTAGGTGCCAAATGTTCTCTCCTGAATCACGCGCTATTCCCGACTCCGCAGCAAAGCACGTCAGACATCCTCAGATGATCACGGTATTTCGATGGACACAAGGCAATATATTGTTTGAGCACCGCGCATGGCTGTCTGTCTGGACGGGGCTTTGATCGATGTCGCAGATTTGACGCTGCACCGAAGTGTTGTACTTGCAACAGCAGCCAGTCCAGACCTTTAGCACTCAGGCCCCGATATACATCTGTTTAGTCTTGACAAAATTGCGTGGGCAAACTAACAGGCTGTTTGATTGCGTTACGCCCGCGTAACAGCTGCGTACGCTATACCCTGTCGTAGATCATGACCTGTAGCCACTATGTTGCATGTCCTCGCCGGACATCGCGTCCACCTCGAGGTTTCGGCTCGAATCCTGATGATGCATCCTGGACACACTTTCGATCCCTTCACAAAGTTGACCACAACCTATCAATAAAGGGCAAGAGCGATGCTGTACCGAACTTTCTCTGTTAGGTGTCTGCGTTTGTGCATAGCGTTGATGATCCAGGCAGGCATCTGTTTGCAAGTGCCGAACGACAGCGACCTTGCACTTACCAGGACTGCAACATTGCCTGGGAGTTTGGGTGGAAATCTTCCTTCGGTTGCGTATTTGCCCATCGGTGAAGGTCTATGCGTGCCCTTGAGCCATTGCTGCTCAAAATCGTGTACTGTTGTGAGTGCCATCGCCCACTATACACTTGCCTGTGGGAGGGCTTGAATGAACCTGGGGATAATTAATGCTACAGAAGGGGTCATTTCGAAGCTGTCAATGATTTTCACAGTCATCTTGAGAGAGGCATACTTTGCTGCATGCGAAGCTTGCTCACAAAGCAAGCATACCACTCTTACCACCGCAAATTAAATTCAGAGAATTTAGCGCAGTTTTGGCAGTTCAGCAGGATTGTGTGTTGTTCTCGGAGCACGCACATAGCATCAGCCATGAGCCAATTGAAGACTGCAGTTCAACTGCTGGAGGAGGTCCAAACAGAGAACGATCACATCAGAGGAAGTGCTGAACAAGTGCGACTGAGACCCGTGGATGTCATTTGCGTTTTCATTTGCGTCCAGTTGGCCACAAGCCACCCAGTGCCTGCAGTTGCACATGTGGTACCTGGAGCTCTTTGATGCCTTTGCAATTCTGAAAGAGCAATACGTTCGTCTTCAGAAAGAACGTGACAACGTAGAACATCAGTATCAGCAGCTATGTGATGGGTGGAGACTCGAATTGGAACAGAAACAAGCCGCCTTTGACCAGGCACGGGCATGCATCTTATCCCAAAGGTCCACTCCGATCTCTCCCCACGTGCGCCTATGATAGTCGCCCACTTCCATCAGACCCTGCATGCGTCCTCCTCGTGTCCTTTTGCCTTCCGTTGGCATTGTTGCGGATATGCGCATGTAGCCCAGTGCCACATGGCATCACAGCTGCCTGTTGGCCATAAGACCGGGCACTCTAAATATACTGGCATCGTGCTGCATCAATAGCGAGAACTGGATTGCAGTATTTCTGATTCTATAGGTTTGTAGATTTTGTCTTTGAATGCGTTTCTGCTTTGTTTGATAGACCAAGAATTGAAGAACTGTGTGTGTGTGTGTGTGTGTGTGTGTGTGTGTGTGTGTGTGTGTGTGTGTGTGTGTGTGTGTGTGTGTGTGTGTGTGTGTGTGTGTGTGTGTGTGTGTGTGTGTGTGTGTGTGTGTGTGTGTCTCTGTGTGTTTGACAGCTTTTTTGGTTTTCCCTACAGGGATGTGGAAGTCATGCGTAGTGCAATCTGTGAAGATGCAGAGCGCCCATTCCGGGCAGAATGTGCGAAGCTGCGCAAGGTGGGGACCCAGCTCCGGGACCGATGCGGTTTGAGAAAGTCAGGGTAATCCATGAGCTACGTCCGATGCATGTGCAGGATGCTGCAGATGCTCATACAAAGTTTGTAACACTCCGTAGAGAGACTGAAGTAGAAAGATCTGCAGCAGCTGCCCACGTGTTGCACCTCGAGACGTCCATCAAGCACTTACAGGCACAAAATGACGCACATGTCGCTCGTGCCCAGCATATAACCAGCCGTCATGGTGATCCAGGTCTGTCAGGAAATTTGTGAATCATCTTCCATCATGATGTCAGATGTTTCATGAGCAATGGACAGCTTTGCAGACTCCGATGAGTCAAAGGCAAGAGAGGCACAGCTTGTCAGTGAACGCCATGATCTACGTAATCAAATTGCAAAGCTACTCGCTGAGTCTGAGGATTTACGATTAGAGAATCTCACACTGGAGCGCAGTAGTTGTAGCGCTGCGGTGGAGGCGGAACAGAAAGTCAGTCAGCTCACGGCTTCACATCTCAAGGCACAGCATGAGGCAGCACTGCTGCGTGAGAGGATCAAGATCATGCATGATGAGATGGATCAGCTCAGGCAGAGCAATGTAAGACTGGTAAGGGAGGTTCGAGATTACTATCTTAACTCTGGCAGGCTCAAGAATCGTCTGGAAGCAGCAAATGCAGCAATGTATCGAGATGTTGAGATTCTTGAAGAGTACTTCCACGCTGTCCATGCCACCCTGGATGCGCAGATTAGTGTTTGCTGCAAACAGATTGATGTTATACAAGCATCGTGCGATCAGCACATTGGCGCAATCGAGCAAAAGATGGACGGTTTGAAGGTGGGGCAAGTGTGCAAGCACCTCACACTCCACATTCTATGCATCATCTAGAAATTGCTATGCAGGGAAGCATCACGTATGTTGCAAACTTTCGGAAACGTTGCGCCACAGCCTCTTGCTCCTGCAGTCCAATGGTGGCCGCATGCGCAGACGAAAATTGTTCACCTTGCCCCAGAGATCATCACAGCAGTGTCTCAGGTATGAGAAATTTGAAAGGAACTACTCTGGTGATTTCAGGATTGCTTTACCTGTGTCATCTGATACGGCTTTTTAGCCTGTACCTGGCTTGGGGCATGCACCTCTAGCCCGGAATGGACTCCAGTGGGTGTATGCTTGACATTTGAATTGCCTGCAGAGGTCTTGCACAGGCCAAACAATCTGGAATCTTTGTGGGTACGCAATCTCCGATATGCATCAGTCTTGCATGCACTGGGTGCTAGCTGTCTCCATAGCGATCAGGGTATCAGGGACCCACAGCTGGACCATAATGCAGGATGGTGTCTTACTCGCACAGTGTCTTCGCAAGTTTGTGAACAGCTCTACGGGGGAGCGTTCCGCCATCAAAGGTCTGTCAATGTTGGAAAATGCACAACATTGTCCACAGCAGCCAGCACAGCAAAGCAGAGGCGAATTGGATCATAAATGGACCACTATCAAGGAGCAGCTATCTGTTTTACATCAACGCCAGTCTGTGTATCTTTCACAGGGCCGAAAATGAGCTCAACTCAGAAAGACTGTGGGGCAGAACTGGCGAGCTGTGCAGTTAGTCTCATCTTTGAAACATGGTTCATTGGGAACTCTTCGCTGGAGAACTAAATTCAAGTTTCCCAAGTCAGCGCAAGACTAGTGAACATACACTGTGGTTGGGGTAGACAACATATCTTCATGCTCTCATTACACACATTCCGACATCACGTCAACATTCACAGCATGATGTATCTTTGATTCATTAACCAGTTTCAGACGAAATGAAATTGTCCATGTTCTCGTATCAATGAATGTAAATGTGTACAGCTCTGTGGCACACATGATATGGTGCACCGATGGTGCTTGCACACATGGCAGGACATGTCCTGGCTCGAGCAGTGTATCTCTAGGTGCCTACTAGGCTATGTGTGTTTGCACTTGGTGCCCCTCACCATTTCCTTGCTTTTTTCTGCAAGGTATTGTGGGTATGTGCTGCTTTGCGATGCATGCCCTGTGGCCCCAGATTTGCAACTGCTTCACCTTTCTCTGATCATATCAGTGCTTTGCAATGTAGCGGCCTGCACCTCTGAAAAGCACCACCTTTTGTCTATCAAGCTGAGATAAAAACTCTGCAAATCCAAGAGCAGCTTCAAGGCACACTTCAATGAAAGACCACAATGGCATGAAGCGTGATATCACGACCAGACCAGCCTGAGCTCGAATGAGTTAGCCACAACCATGGACAATCAGCGCTGCAGAAGCAGTCATACTGTTTACGAGGCACAGGGCCCAGCAGAAGCATGCTAATTCATATTTTAATGATGCATTGAAGCACATCTGACGTGACCCTTTTGAACGGCGGACCACGGTGATGTGACCAATTAGATGCATGTATTCAGCATTATTTAGGCCCTGCTGTGGTCTACATGGTGCACAAGGCTAGTTGCTGAAGCGGCTGAACAGCTGCTGGATCCTCTGTATGCGAGACTTCAACTCCCTTTGTACGACGTTTGCGATGCGTGCGTCGGTAGTCCCATGACATCTGCGCGCATCTCGGCTACGCGGGCGATGCTTAGTATACTTTTGGGCCATAATTTATGGACGAAAGTTTGCTCGTTTTCACCTGCTGCATCGTATTGTGATGGTCGTGGATTGAATTCTGGCGAGGTTGCATGTTAGCAAGGGTGGCGTGGGGGTTTCCTGGTTGTGAGAGCAATGTGCAAGAGCAAGCGCTCAGGAATGATCACGATCGGACAGACGGCCTGGCCAAGGTTTTGCGGATTTACAGGCTGAGCAGCGACAGTGTTTGGAATTGGCAAATGAACTGGCTTCGGTGTTTAAATCGGCACGACATTGTCCGTACTCTTGCTCCAAGATCGATGTCGAAGGTTTGCAAGCACTTACCTGCATGCTGGCGCGTCGTGACCACAGTAGCTGTGGCGTATGTGGCGCTGTTGGTGCCGCCGCAAGTCGCATTCGCGGAGATTAAGGTCCACTCAAGGCTGTGGTGGCTCGGGACTTCAGTAGACATGGTGCGGTGTTTTAGCAGCTCTCTGGGCGGATGACTGTGCGGCAAAATGCACCACAGCAAACATCAGGTGCAGGTGTTTCTGGTAGACATGATCCTCCGCTTTGTGTTGCCATTTCACGAACAAGATCAGTGGATCAAAGATCCACACAACATCGTTGCACATTATATACGAAGCTGGTTCTTCCCGGACCTCATCTCGATATTTCCGTTTGATATGTTTCTATCCGGGACACACACTGAGTACGACAGTTGCAACCAGCATTGAAGGCACAAGTAAGCACTCTCCGCCTTGGGCACTGCTCTGACGCAGTCGGCCGCATGCAGAGGGGCAAGTAGTTTACAACTTGTGAAACTAGTTCGACTGCTGCGTCTACTGAAGCTTGGTCGCATCTTCCGCACTCCTCATCTGCTGCATGGACTGGAGACCACAATGGATATAAACTACATGCAGCTCAAGCTCTGCAAGTACATGGGATTGTTTGCCATATGTACTCACTGGCTAGCATGCCTGCTATTCATGTTTGCTTCCTACTCAGACTTGCTCTCAGCCAACCCCGCCGACCAGGATACTTGGATTGATGACTTCCTCAATCGATGGGGCGATCTCTCTCGACCACAAGAGAAATACATTGCCAGTGTCTATTTTGCTGCTGCCATCATCACAAGGTTGGGAGTCGGGGACATTGTTCCTGCTTCCACGGCAGAAGCACCCCTGTTTGTGTCTGTGATGATGCAAGTTATTGTTCCTGTGGCATGCTGTGGCTTCTACGCTTACGTCATTGGAGTCGTCTTTGCATTGCTCTCGGCGATGCATGTGGAGAACGAAGAATTTATCACAGAACTGGATAACTTGAATCAATTCATGCGATATCGTAACTTGCCAACACAATTGCGTGTCAAGCTTCGAGATTTTGTGCACTTTCGGTGGCGAGAGCGCCGTCTGAAGGGCAGTGACATGAGCGACCTGGCCCTGACGTCCAGCCTGTCAACAGCGATATATCAATTTACGCACATTCCGCTGCTCAAAAGTCTACACCCATTCAGAGGAGTTGCGAATGACTTCCTGATAACCTTATGTGAGCGAATGAGCATGTGTATGTTCTCATCACAAGACATGATAATCCGGTGCTGCATCCCCGCTTATCTGAGATTTATTGGTGATTGGCAATGTGCCGACATTCTTTGATTAGAGAACTTCTCCTTGGGCAAACGCAACATGTGCTCATCAACCTGCAGTCCTGGCAGACCAGTCCCAGCAATGCACATCCTCGAACGAGGGATCGTCATGAAAGCGGCCAGAGTACTGAAGCCGCATGCTGTGTTGGGAATGGAAATGTTGGTGTCGGAGTTCCCAACTTGGAGGGGTGTAGTGTGTCTGACAAACGTCATGACACTGTCCATCAGCAAAGAAATGTATCTCAGTCTGGTACGTGAGTTCCCTGGAACAGCTAAAGCATTGAGGCAGAATGCAATCAGAGACAAAGTGCGAGAGGGGGTGTGGTCTTCTGATCAGCCCACGTCGGATTCCTGCCAGCTCAGCTGCAACCCTAGACGTGCTTGCAGTGTGCAGGTCATTGCGTACACAGATCTTGTGCGCCGTGCCCTGCCAACCTTATTGAAACGTGGTGACATGTTGGACATCGAACGGATTGCTACTCCTGGGCAGTTGCAAATGCTCTATGATATACGACTGAACATTGTCCTGGCTGAACCGTCGACTGGAGGACCTCTTCGCAATGCTGTAAAAATGTTGCAGCGGGTGAGACGGTACCATCGCATTCGCCACTTAGTGCTTGCTGACCTGGAACGGCGTGCTGGGTATCAGCCACTTGTGTGGGTTATGGAGCAAGCCATGCAGTCCCACGGGATTGAACATCTTCTTCCTGTGTGCTGCCTCTCAAAACTCCATTCTGTGGAATTGTGGCAAAGTAAAAGGCATTCAAGCATCAACCTCAACGCTGCTCTTGATGCGTGCAGACGTTCCTGGAGCATGAACATGATGCATGGACACTCAGTCAATGCCAGCCCAAGGATTTAGAGCGTGTTTATCGCGTCCCCATTCGAACAGCAGCTGCATTTCTGGAAAACATTGCAAAGAGTGCGGGGACTCAGGGAGTTCTCAAGTCAACGTGCCGAGCAAGTCGGCGTGCGGTGGCGGCCCATGTGTCAACTGCAATCTCAATACTTTTGGAGGTGTGCTGACTTGCTGTGGAGAGATTGGGAGTTGAGTGAGGCACACCGACAAAGTCATGCTTTACTTGCAGATTGCGAACAGAAAAAAGTATGAAAGAATGAAAGCTACAGGCGAGGTGAAGCGGCAGATCGATCACGCAAGAAGTGTCTACAATTGGGCCCGTAGAACGTGTGGTCGAGTGAAGTCGAGAACCAATTCAAAATATCACACTTGAATGTGGACTTTTTGCATCTAGCAAACCCACGGAACGCTCACAGCATGTGGATTGAACTGCATGGACACCGCCTTATACCTGAATGCAGGTATTGGACATAATGAGTTTGCTCTGAATCTCAGAATATACGTACACACATGAATTTCTCAAGTTTAGAAGAGAGCCACAATCAAGGCAAAGTATTGCACACATCTCATATTCACTTTTGTCGTATCTTTATGTGTCAACACATCTTGAATCGCATGCCATATGGCTTTCCAACTTTCACAGCCGTACCCTGGGGTCAATGCATGCATGAATGTGCTCGTTGCACCGGAATTTGTCAATGTAACGCTTACGTTGACGATGCACGCCACACCTTTGCAAATCATCAGCTAGCGAATAGCACAAAAGCCCGCCTTTGCATATGGCAGTGTGCTTCATCACGGAGTGGCTGTTTGTGGTCCGGCTTTCTCAACTGATACTATAGCAGCTGCTAGTGCACACACAGCCTGACCTGAATGAGGAGTGTGTCTCGGTGACTCCTTGACGCCTGGCTGCGCGCCGTTGCAGATGCCCATTTCTTGCCGGGCTGCAGTTTCTGGGCACTCAACATGGCCATGCCCCTTCGTATCTCTCGCCGGTTCCTGTTTTCCTTCTGCAGCACAACTATACTTGACTTGTGAAGCTGAACACAACATGTGCCTACCGAGTTCAAAGAGGCAGCGCATGTCATGACAGAGGAGGCCAGGAGAACTTACCGCAATGCTGGCGGGTCGAGTCCAACGAAAAAAGCCAGTCCTCGTTCACAATGACAGAGCATCTATCTGGTTCACAGATTGTGTGACTTCTTGGTATCGAGGAGTGTTGTCGCAAAGCCATTTCCGACACTGTGCAAATGGGCACATGTGCACAACCTTTCCTTGCGAGCAGCTCGTCCGTGTCATCTGTGTCATACCCACTATCGTATCCAAACATATTCAAAGTTGCTAACTTAAAGCAATATTCAATGCTGCCTTGTGCGCAAGCGGTAAGTGCCGGCTCTGCCGATCAGCAGGACAGCGTACAAATCAAGCCACTGTCGCAAGTGACGAAATGCACAGACACAAAGGAGTTGATCTACAAGCTGAGCAATTAGTCATGCTGTGTTAAACGATGATGAGGACATCATGTATTGTGAGTTGTACGGAGAGTATATGAGATATGGTGACTGGCATAGCATCAATGTCCTGTCGCCACAATGAGCCTTCGCGCATGCGAGGCCGATCATCTCGTCTGGTAGTCACGAAAATGACACTAAATTCCGGAGGTATGTATTGCTGAGTTTGGGTAGGTCATGCGTACTGTGATTGAGTCCTGGGCCCGTTATTCCCTGTTGCCCGGCGATGCAGTGAAATTCAGACCTTGCCAAACTTAAACAATTCCCGACGTAAAAAGATACATCGCTTCAATTTACTGCAATTTCGCGCAATCCACAGCTGCTTCTACTCAATTTTGAGGTCATACGAGATTCTATTCACGATATTAACACAGCCAAGCTGGCCGACGGGGTCCAACCCGATCTCTTGCTGAAAGTGGAAACGTGTACCGTTACTTTTCATGACTGCTTCTCACGATGGCTCGGCGTCTGCCTTTGAATCCCAGCTTGTGGCACAAGTGGTGGACTCATTGGCGATGCACATGATGGACAATGCCCGCTTTATGGCCGAACGCCTGAACGCGGAATTTCCCAGAGAAGTACGACTGGATGAGCACGTGTTCCTGGAGGTTAAAGCTGCATATCTAACTGTAACAACGTGCAGAGTAATGCTTACCTTCTGGGAGTGTGCAATTATTGGTGCGATAAGGCCTACCCGGCATACGAGATCCTGCGAGGTGCGAAAATGTAGCAGCCTGAGTTGTGAGCGGTGAAGAATCTGAACATTGTAAATTCATTGAATTGATCACCACAGGTTGCACATCAGCACAGAGTCGCTACATGTTCGCTCTTTGCTGCATGAAGCTGGGACGATACCTGGAGGCCGAAAAAGCTCTGGAGGCTGAAGATTCGGCAGTACGCTTGTATCCCGGACACAATCAGTGATCATTTGTACACAGTTTATTTACCTGGCAAGTGGAGCGCGCCACATCTTGTTATGGGCCTGTACAGGTGCCTAATGGTGCATACGGACAATTTCTATTGGGGCGGATAGCAAAGCTTTCAAATCGACATGACAAGGCAGTGGCACATTTCGAGCAATGCCTGCTCCTGAATCCGATGATGTGGAGTGCTTTTGAAGAGCTCTGTGCGTTGGGTGCGCTCGCATGGGGCAGGCAACTAGTCAAAACTCGGACGATCATACAAGGGGGAGCTCCCTGGTTTTGATTCCTGAACCCGCAAGGTACACGGCTGTGAATATGCTATGCAGGAGCTTTCGACTCTGCTACAAGCTTGATCGAAGCACCAGACGCATGTACTCGGGCTGCTGCCACCATCACCACTGTGGCCGTGCCGCGCGTGGCATGGGTGCCATCGCAGTCAGAACCAATGTACACCTCTCCAGTGTCCGGCTCCGTGCGTGAAGAGTCTAATCATTCGGGCACCGCAAATGACGCCCTGACACCGCAGCTCCCAGGATTGGATCTTTCAATTTGCAGTCGGTTTCCACAGGTGAATCTTACATTGGATATAAATGGATACTATTAAAGGACAGCAGTGATAGACTGTGTCACTCTAGCAATGTTCTTGCAGGTACCACCCAGGTACTCAGTGCACTCAGCAGCCCGTGGCCCGCTGGACGACCAAGCAGTGTGTCCACCCGCACTATGTCCATTTCAACTACATAACATGCATGCGCATATGCCTTGAAATCACCTGCATACATTGCTCTGCATCATATGAAGATCATCAACAGCAATGTGCTTGACCTCTTGAGAATGCAGGTGCCTCCGGAATATCAAACGAACATTGTTCAAAAAGATGTGGGCACTGAACATGTCATGATGTCACCGGCACTTCCAGTCAATATGGTTGGATGCAACAACTCTTCTGGACAAGCTGCTGTTGTGAAGCTGTTGCGCAGCTTGGGCAAAGGTTACCGATTGCTGATGCAATTCAAGAGCGAGGAGGCTGTCGACGAATTTTCAGCGCTTCCGTATCAACATTTCCAGACTCCGTGGGTGTTGACACAAGTCGGAAAAGCTCATTTTGAGATGGTCAACTACTCTCAGGCAAAAGATTACTTTGAGTGGAGCAAGTCCCAAGACCCCTATCGTGTGGAGGGTCTAGAATGGTACTCTACAGTGCTATGGCACATGAAAAAAGAGGTGTGCCATTTACCCATTCTGAGAATATCAAGATGGTGTGCGCTCGCACTAATAACATCAGCTCTGTGCAGGTTGAGATCAGCAACCTGGCCAAGACTGCACTATCACTGGATCGTTTGTGCCCTCAGGCATGGTGCGTCATGGGCAACTGCTTCTCTTTGCAGAAAGAGCATGAGACAGCGCTACGCTTCTTCCAACGAGCTTTGCAGATTGATCCGCACTTCACGTATGCGTACACATTGTGTGGACATGAGTACTTTGCTAATGAAGATTTTGACAAGAGCTTGGCGTACTATCGAAATGCCATCACTCAGGATCCCCGGCACTACAATGCATGGTGTGACCACCCTGTGCTCCATATTGTGATTGCTTCCGTATTCCCCCTTGCCTATTTATAGTTCATGAAATGTTGCTCCCTGATGTGACCGGTTCCACCAATGCTTGTGGTGACGGCAGAACTGGCTGTAGGTATGGCATTGGTCAGATCTACTACAGACAGGAAAAATATGAGATGGCTATCAATAACTTCAAGCATGCCTTAAACATCAATCCTCGCTCATCTGTACTCATGTGCTACCTGGGCATGGCACACCACAAGCAGGGCAGAAGCAACGAGTCACTGAAGGCTCTGGCTGAAGCAATCATGCTGGACGATCAAAACCCACTTGCTCGGTATGAGTACGCTTCAGTTCTGGTCCACATGGACAGGTTGCAGGATGCCATAACTGAGCTTGAGAAGCTGAAAGTGCGCTCCATCATGCCTTTGTTGCCTGAAATGGAAATTCTGTACGCTGTCGTAGAGGGATGTGCAAGAGACATGCTGATTTGGTATGTGCTGCAGCACATGGCTCCGCGTGAAGCGTCTGTGTACTTCCAAATGGGAAAAATCTACAAGAAATTGAAGATGCGAGATGCCGCATTGACGCATTTCTGCCATGCATTAGATCTGAAGCCGACCTCTACTGATCAGAACTTGATAAAGTCGGCTATAGAAAATTTACACGTCGAGGATGAAGAGGTCGACGATGAAATGTGAAGTTGAACCGATTTGTTCCCCCGAATCTGCGGGCTAACCTGGACGCTAACCAGTGCATGACCCATCTATCACATGTTGGCATCCGTCGGAGCGTGTGTGCCTGGCCTAGGGTGCTAGAGCCCTATTACGAACAGAAAAAGTGTTGGTGTACCTGTCTCCATCCACTCCGCCATTATATCTCTACGGGTTCAGTAGTCCACGATCATAACGACTACTCACAATGTGGCGTTGCACATAAGATGATTGATAACATCAAAGCAATTTGCCACATGAACGATGGCAGCTCCAGACTGCCAGTCAAAGCGTTTTGGTCGTCACATGCTTGCACACCTGTGCTTCTGTAATATGGCTCACTGTGCAATAATACAACCCACGCATATCAATCCTATGTTTACTCTTCCAAAACTTCATGACGGTGACTAATTGCGAATGCTGGGTGCATCGCGGCTCTCCAATTTCGCTCATATCGACACGAACAATTGTCGCTGTCGTTGCATTCCCTCCTAGTGCATTACTTTGTGGCATGTACGTCAATCAAAACTCCTGTGAGTGCCGCATCACTTCATCCCAAGTGGCACAGCCTTTGATAGTCTGCAATTTCATGCTGTACCGGTACAAGCCAGGTGGGAGCAGATACTTGCAGTGAACCTGCATGCAGAAGAAACCTGTACAGCATTCAGTCTTATGACTCAGCTACTGATCTGCCGCTGGCAATCTGCCGGAGATCATAAGCATGACGAGAACTTCTCTGCTCAGAATTGTACTTTGCCACCAGCCATTAACACGTCAGCCAGTGGACATGACTATCAGAAGAAGAATCGCATATGCTTGAGTAGACGACAATCTCCACGTTGGCTTAGCATCATGTGAATGTCTCACACCGATAAGAGTGTGTCAACCAGGTTTCGCAGATGAAGCTGTTGGTGTTGATGACCTTCCAGTCATGACCACATGGTAGCAGCAGTGTCAGGTTTAATTTAGGCTCGAAGGCACAAAACAATAGTGGCAGGAGCGCACTGATGGAGTCCAGGAGTCATCTCCACCAACACCCATGTGCATTCCATCAATGTGCAGCTGGCACGGACCCCGTTGAAGCTCATGCTGATGCTTTGATCGTAGTAACGTCATGAGGCCATGGTAGCTGGCACTGAAATGTAGACCCTCCCCAGGAACACACGGCACGCTTACGTCCTGATGGTATGAGTCACTTGCAGCACGTGACTTGTCCCCAGCCAAAATTGGCCATGGCTGTGTCTTCTCTTCAGTCTCGCATGGGACGTGGCTCACAAGCATCCCCGGACAATGAGCTGCGTCTGCAGGTGCAGGCAGCAGTGCCAGCCACTTTACGCCTCCTCGGCCGCCATTCTCAGCTGGCGCAATATATGGGCTCTGCATGAGGTCTACCTCCGAAGCATAGATGCGTGTTGGTGCCCCTGCATCTCGATCGACGTAGTTCTCATGTGGGCCTCTGCACCACACCGAGGAGTCAGATTTGCTTGGCGCTGTCCTGTCCAGATGGAGTTTCACACCAGCTATTTCGAGTTCAGTAGAGCCAGGACCGCACTTGCCATGCCAGAGGCATTGTCGCACAGTCTGAGGTAGACTGAGCTGAACCCCGATACGCGGGAAGGAATTCATGTGACCAGCACTGCGCAGAGGCATGAAGGTGCTCGTGTCCACTGACCAAGACATAGTAAGAGCTCCATTAGGTGAGATCTCATATACCACCTGCAGATGACCAGCAACACATTGAAGCATCGGTTCATGTCATGTGTCTTGTGACAGGATGAAAACACCACGAACAAACAAATTTCATCACCAGCACCCACGGTTGCAGCGCTAGAGGGCTATTTAACATTTAACATGTGCAGGTCGAAATGTATAAGTGGAGATGATGGAGCTGGGCACATCACAAGACCCTTGGAGTATAAATGGTAGACTCACTTGGACTTTGATCTTGCCATCCACATGTGAGGTGTCTGCAGCTGAATTATCCTCATCCGGGCCATCCTGTGCAAACCAGTGAGCACCTCCGACCTCCAATCCAGCTCCCGTTGTCTGATGTGCTTTGTCAACAATGCTGTCGCCCTTTGCCTCGATTTCCAGGGTGGCCTGTGAACCACAGCTCAGTTGCAGCCTGAGTCACATTTGTTGTTGGTGTTGAGGTCGGAACAGTTCACCGCATTTTACAGCAGCTATCAATGCTTGACACTGTGTACCCCGACTATATACTTCTTGAAAGGCTTGCTGTTCAGTCAGAGTGGTACAGCAAAGGCTCAAGGCTAAATATTTGTGCCCAGTTTTTCAAAACGGGGACCGATCACAGTGCTCCGACGCTTGGTCCGCTGTGAACATGGTGTGGGTGGGACACCTGAACTGTTGCGCCTCCGCCACTGGTCTCCTGGGTGTCCACGATGCATTCCTCCGTCGACAGCCGATCTAGTCCCATGTGCAGCCATCGTGCTGCATGTGAAGTTCCACCATTGCCGCCCACATCGTTGTCAGTCGCAGCCCGGACAAAACAAGGCTCTAGCGGGCTGACAATAGCATCTGTCGTGCCCACTTTCCAACTGCACATGTCCATCAAGTACTTCAAGCTGATTTTTGGTTACTCTGACACCAAGACCAAATCACCAGTGCACACTGAGTGTATTCAGATGGACATCTCACCTGGTCATCATTCCCGTCTTCAAGCTGAACTGCATTGACCAGTGCGGCTCTGAAGCACCTGCATTCGTGATGCGTGGCTGTGCAATTGCAGAGGCATTGTTCCCCCACTCTGTCCAGTCAATGGTACAGCGGCACACCTGCAGCTGTGACGGTCACATGCTGTCCCGTCTGGGTGTCGACATGTACCCCAGCAGGTGCCGGTTGCTGTATCACAGCTGTTTTGACTGATTGCTCTGTAGTTGCCTCTGTGCACGCGACTGAGATGTCATACTGTTCACACAGCACCTCGTGACCAGCGCCGCACCAGTGCATGTCCTCTGCCATCACAGCTCTCACCTGCAACCTCATCCTGATGAACCCTCAGGCAGCGCACAGCTACATGCAGCCAAGGCAGCCTAGATTTGAGGGCGGCAAGGCTGGCGCTGCCCCAAGCGATGCACACCTCTAGAAGGATGCCCGGGCCGCGAGCAGCAAAATGTGCTCTAGCTGCCTGCAGAAGCGCAGCCGGCTGTACTTTGATTGGAAGCTCACATGAGTCCCCTGGCAATACGTCTGCACGGGGAAGCTCATGCCAGCCGAGCTCCACTGCTTGACCCACAGCTGCAGGCTGACTGAGGGACAGCCCGTGCTTGCCCTGTGTGATGCATGGCGCCTGCCAGACTCCTGGCAGAACCTCCTGCATGTGACCCAGCCACGACTGGAGAGCGAAGTATGCACATGGATTTCAGGCTGGCATGCACACGAGTCCTGTGTCCTCAAATGCAAAATGTCCCCGTGAAATTCCGCCTGAAAGATGCTAGCACCCGCCCCTACTCCAGCATAGCACTGTCACAGTACCGCCCCTTGCCGTGGCCCACCACAGTCCTCGCCGGTGAAGCAGGTGTATGCATGAGGCCCACGGAAGCGCAGCGCACATGCACAGACCCAGGCGCAGCCGACTGGCTGCCGTCCAGTGGCACCACAATGCCTCCTGCAACCAGCCGGGCCTCGAAGCGAAGATTGCCTAGGGACTCAAAGTCACACTGATTGTGCACAGCCACTGTGATGCTGACACCGGATCCTTCCGCGTCCTTGGACTCCTCCACTGCAACATTTTCGATTCGCAGCGGAGCCTGCAGATAGCGTAGCTCGTGCATGGTTGGGTGGGAGGTGCGATCTGGGAACATGATGCCGTTGATACAGAACTGCGCGTCATGGATGGGGTCTTCGAAATCTCCACCATAGCACCAGTGCTCGATGCCATCGAATCCCGGCATGCCTGCTCGTGTCATGAGCCCCTGATCCACCCTGCATTCCACGGCCTGTCAGCGCATGGTCTCTACAGCATCAGCTGAATAGACCGTACCCCCAGAGCCAAACGGTAGTAGCTATATACAGACACCCAAAGGCCCGCAGGTGCTTTGCAAATGGGTGCGTGGAGTGGGCCAGCTCACACCAGGCACGTGAAGAGCAATCGGCGCACTGAAGCCGCTGGAGAGGCCTAAGCCCGGCAGGCTACGCGTCACATGCATGCCGAGCGCTGCTGGCCCCGCAGATCGATCCGGGGAGCATGCGGGCGCTGGTCAGGAAGGGGGAAACACTGGAACGATCCTGCACTTGGGTGTGCACCTGCCTGCTGTCACTCGCCAGGAATTGGCCACGTCGCCATCCAACGCCTGATCAGAGCATATGCGCAGGCCTCCCCCGCTTCCAGCTGCAGCTATGCCTCCCACGCACGGCACACGGCATAGATCGCACCAGTCCCAAATGAATCCTCCCTGGCACCGGGGATTGGAGTTGAAGAGGTGCCAGTACTCAGCGAGCCCACCGCCGGAGTTGCCCATTGCATGGGCGTACTCACATAGTACCACTGGCCGACCTGGGTTCTTCTCGGCGAAGGTTTCAATCTGCGCCAGGCGGGCATACATCGGGCACAGGAGGTCTGTGGCAGGCGTCGAAGAGCCCCCGCCTTCGTAATGAATGACCCTGGACCGGTCCCGGTGGCGCATGTATGCTGCCATGCTGTCATGCACCGGGCCATACCCTGCCTCATTCCCAAGACTCCAGGCGACAACACATCTGCAGCGCACTGCCTCAGTGAATTATGCACCGGAATTGACATAGCACACATTCAATTGCCTGTCCCTTAAGATGTCAATGGCTTGACTCCACCCCAATGTGCTGCCATGCCTAGAATTGCCTGCACAAGTATGCATTCTGCAACGAGCAGCTGGGTGTGGGAGTACATGCATGGCACAGACATGAAACAGTCAAGCATGCGCCTCGACGTTCGGCAGCCTCCGTATTCTGGGTTTCACGCTGCACTTGCTGGCAGGGATAGGTCTGCCGTCGGGACATGTGTAAGGAAAACCTTGTGAGCTGAAACTGCCTCCAAACGCATGATCGGGTTCTTGAATACAGTGTGCATCGCGTACGCTGGTCAGATGGTCACCACATGGAAGCAGATCTCAGGGAGACCTGGCTATCTGAGGTTCAGCAGGCAAGATCGTCTGGAGGCACACGAATGGTTTTTGTTGGTTTCGAACATCGACATGCCACGTGCTAGCATGCTTGGCAGCCAGAGGGATGAATTTGCCGGGACGAGGTGATTTTTCACCAGAGACGGGTCAAATCCATGTGTCTCGATGTTGGCCTCATCGATGGCGTATAAGCCGAGGGCAGTGCACAGGCGGTAGAAGCGCTGGTCGTTGGGGTAGTGCGCCATGCGGACGGCATTGAAGTTAGCCTGCTTCATCAACATGATATCCAATGCCATCGATTCCTCGGTCAGTGTCTGCAAGGCTGACAAGGGTCAGCGGCGGGCATCAGGAACGAAGTGTCACTGGGTGAGCCATGGCATACACCTCGTTCTTGAAGTCCAGAGCGTGGCAAGAGGACAGGCACGAGTATAACTGGCACAAGTTTGGTGAAAGGATGCAGTACCAGATATCATGCATGATGACGGCAAAACACTGGAGAAGGATATCCAACCTTGCCGGTGGTGGGATCATGTTCGTGGCGATTCACGCCACGTAGCATGACGGGCCGCCCATTGTGCATCAGGCATCCCTGAGAGAGCTGATCATGTCGGAATCCAACTTGGGATGCCTCCACATTGACCACTGCGCCACTTGCATCCTTCACCTCCAGAATGAGGCAGTATACGTGAGGCGCCTCTGCACTCCATAATGACACAGGCACTGCACAGAATTCCGTAGCACACTCAGTATGCCAAATGAGCCGGGAAAAGCTTAGGCCGCTTCCTGTCAGCTTTGAAAACCCGCCATGCTTGCTTGAGCGGCACCTGATAACCTATTATTCTGAATATCGGACATAGCACAACAGCTACACAACGACTGCTGTAATCCATGGCAGTTCATGGGTGGGTACCAGAAAAGTTGTCAGCGGTCCACTTGAATAGCGCACGGCCACCGGTGCGGCTTACGGCAGCAGTGCTCTGGCCGGTGGTATCATTGGCCAGCCATACAGAGTAATCAATTTCAGCTTCCGCAGATGCCAACTCCACAGAGTCGGCATCCTCCATGAGCGACAGTGGTCCAAGCAGCTTTGCAGACACCTTGGCCGTGGAACAGCTGTCAACATCCTGCACTATGGTGCGCATCGCTAGTGCCCGAGAACGATATGGACATGTATGACAGCCCAGGCGGTATGCAGAGCACGGGCTGCTGTGTTCGTGTTTAGAGCGTCGGACTGCCGCTGACAGCCTCAAGCCTCACTTGTCAATGTGCAGGCTAGGAAGTCGAGTACAGATCACATGTGCAGTTCAGCCAGCACATCATGGCAGGATCACATGCTCACAGGACCGTGACAATCAATCTGACTTGCCGCACATGCAGCATAAATTTTGACGCGCATTGCCGCGTCAGGGTGTTTGCGCAGCATCAATCAGTTTTGTGCATGGGGAGGCTCTCAGCAGCAGGCAACAGCGTGCAACAGCATGCCGATACGTGCGCACCATGGCAGACAGGTGGACGGTGACGTCTAGCGCCAAGGACTTGAGAACACCACTGGTATCAAACTCCATTGGTGTTTGAACATGGTAGTCTGTTATGTGAACAGTGCTGGGCTGCCCAAGGACATACACGTCTCTGAATATCCCAGACAGGGTCCACATGTCCTACAGACACACTGTTTGTCACCCCTGTGTTCTGGATGCTTGTCAGTAATCACACACCAGAAGTGTCATGCCATACATGTATCATATGTGTCTCATGACAGCACAAGCAGAGATGCCTTTCTTGCGAGACTCGCACAGACCCGCTGTGTCATACGTGTCAGCAGCAGTTGTCAAACACAAAAGCTGCAGACCTGGTCCTCAAGATAACTACCATCACTCCACTTCATCACCTGGAAATCGCTTCACCCATCAACATGTATTCCCCAAACTACGCCAGATCATCAATTCCCCACCACCATGCAAATACACGCAAACATTGTCGCAAGCGGGACTGATACCTGAACACACAGTGTATTCTGCCCTTCGGTGCATCGCCCAGATATATCAAACTCTGCTGGAAGCCTGCTGTCCTGGCTGTATCCCAGGAACTGCCCATTCAGCCAACAGGCGAATGCTGAGTCCACACCATCGAATACCAGGCTCAGGCATGCTCCGCTACCCCCAGGCAGATCGGCGGCATGAAATTGGGTAACGTAGCAACCTGTGGGGTTGTCCTTTGGTACGTATGGAGGATTGACATCAAAAGGGTACTGGAAGTTGGTGTACACTGGCTTGCCAAAACCTTGCGTTTCCCAGTTTCCTGGCACGGTTATCTGCATGCGCCAGGGATGATATATCGCTGCTCGCTGCCTTACGTCCTTGTTTAGACACATGCAGAACTTGCGTGCTACTGGCAGGGCTAATATGCTGTTCTGATTCGGCTCCAGCCCCCAGCAGTGAGTGCCAGAGTCGCTGAATGAGCATGCGGTGTGGTCTACTGCACATTGCGCGCGCAGTTGTGCATGTTCCAACATTGTCAGCATGACCACTTCAACTCGTACCTTTCCCCATGAATCATCAGTAGACCCTGAGGGGAAGTCCTCTGGCACTTTTGCGGGGCAAGAAAACAACTGAAACGTCCAATCTCCATTTAAGTACACTCTACCCGAACAGGCAGTCACATTGGATACTTTTCGGCCGATGGCTGAAAGGAACTGGTATGCCTCACTCTGTGTCGAGAAGTTGAACAGTTTGGTGCGTGCCGCACGCTTGTTAAGAGCAAATGTGGATGGATCTTCCCATATTGCCCCCCCATAGGCGTTCTTCAATTCTGGGCGAAACATCGGATTTGAGTCTTCGAGTCCAGCACCGCTCGTGTTTGTCTTGGTGGATCTGCTCATCCCAGCACGGGTCCCAGCTCTGTACTGGAGAATGGCTCCATATGAAGACGGGAATTCACATAGGGCCATGCGTGCATTTCGACATCCGCGAGTGTGCTGCGATCGCGATAGGTACATTGCGCTGGCCTCGGTGCCATGCAACAGATCTGATCTGGCAGCGCCCTGAACGAGTCAAACACATGACTTATCCCAAGCGATGAAGTGTCAGCGCATCGGGGGCATTGTGCATTGATGCTGCCGCATGTGATCAGCCCACAGTACAAATGAAAAGGCGATGGTGTCGGAAGACGTCCGATTCATACCGCTGCAGCGTGTGTCAGGAGTGCAAGCACTCACAGTGCCAATGGTCTCTTCGAGTAGCGCGTATCGATCTTCAACAACCGAAATGTAGAGGTGTGCGAGCTGGACAAGCGTTCGTCACCCGGCATACGTCCTTCGGATGAAACTGCACGCGCGGGAGCAAAGCGTACAGCCTTGTTGTGTCCACACAGCTGCGGTCTGACGCACGCAGAAGCAGTATGCGACAATGTTATTGTTGTCCCACCATATCGAGACGTGATCGGCAGCTATCTTGATGGAGGTACGCTATGCGGTGTCTCTCAATTCCAACTCCTGTCCCGCAGCGCAGATTGTTGATGTATGCATTCAGGAGCGCCTAACACTGTGACGTGGTCCCCCTGGCCGCACATGAAGCTACACATTGCACAGGAGAGCATTTGCCGCCCACTAGTACCCTCTACATTTTCCGATGCACCTGATTGTCACAATTCCAAAGCGCTGAGTAGACCAAACAGTACCGCCACCCGTCCTGCTGTGTCTAGTACCTCACCCCGGGATCACTGCCACCAGCAATGAAGAAGCTGGCAGCGATGGAACCAAATCATTTGAGTCGACATGCATTCTCTGTCTGACATGTTGTGTTTCTTAGGCTATAGAAGCTTTGGCGTTTCACCCAACTGGGTGCTTATCAACCAAGGGGCACGCAAGCCTTGGGCTGGCCCCGTGAGAAAAGCTGCACAATCCCTTGTCATGTTTGACCTTACACAATGAGAGCGATCTAGAAACGGGGCCACGTAGGGCAGTAAATTCCACACACTAAACTCGTGTTGCCGCTCAGAAAGACCCACCTGCACAGTTGTGGCCTGTGACAGGGTATGATGCAATACAGCCAAGGAGGACCTGGAGATACAGTTTGGCACCAAAGAGAAACATCTGATCTCACCACCACAATTGTTTTGCAATGATATGAGCATGTTCAAATAGGTGGACATGAGGCTGTCTGGGCGCCAGCGATACTGTGAAGTTACACATCATGCAGCTGAGTGCGTTGCGCATGAAGTCTCCACAATCGAGTTTGCAGTGAATCATTGGAGCACGACATCCACCAGCCGCATGTGCATATGTGTGTCCCGCTGTCTGTAGCAGGGTGATGTCACCCTGCTTACATAGTGAAAACGTCCGAGTCTTCTCAAAGACATAACTTTTAGATTGCGCTCTCAGCTGTGCCGTAAGGATCTCGGTGTGGCCAGAAATTTGAGGTGATGTCAGGCACAGCAGCCTGACGCCCTTGCAAGGCCTCTGTGTCGGTACGCATGCACCCTCTTCCCCCACACAGGTTAGTAGAGGTTAGTGTTGCAGTTGACATCGGTGTATACGTGATGATCGTTCTTGCTGTTGATGTATCACTTGCTCACATGTGCTGCGGTAGTCTTGGCCCAGGTCCACATGTCTCACTGTTGCAGCTGCGTAGGCAACCTGAAATTGGCCCCAGCTATTTTGTTTGCAGTTTATCACTGAGCGAGATGTCCATCCTACACGCACCCACACAGCACATAGCTGACACTGTCAGAGGACTGGGCGGCCAATCAAGGCACCATGTTTCTGTAGATGCAAACTCGTGACTCCCATGTGCCGCATCAATGCAAGAGGAGGAGAGCTGTTTGTTCTTCAATACGACCCAGGGTTGTAAGAGTCTATCGCAGTGCGCCACAGACGCTTGCTTGCCTCATTCACATGCAAGGGCCCTGTCCATTCATGTCAGCGTTCCATCCATGATTCCAATCCAAGGTGTGTGAACGAACCTGGTGTCATGCATGTCCTGGTGTCTTGCGTATGCATCAATCGTTCCGTCGCAGGCAGCCTCGTCTTCACGGCAACCCATTGCGCCTGGTGACAAGATCTCATCAGAACCTCTCAGCCGCATCAATGGGGTTGATCCAGTCTTGGATTGCTTGTGCGCAAGACCGCGCTTCTTTGCAGCATCATTGCTGTCCGATGCTGTGGTATGCTGATCTTGTCTCTCTTGCTCGGTTGTGTAGTTCAGAAGGCAATCATGTGATGCTGTGATATACGTGGCAGTCCTACTCAGGAATCGCAGCCTCAACAGGCTTTCTAGACCAGGCGTGGCGTACGACACCCTCGCAGCTGGTAAATCACTGGGCGACTTGATCATGCTTTGCAGAGTAGGCGGAGAGGAAGTTGGAGTAGACCTAGTGCATCCTAAACGAGGCGGACTGTCTCGACATTTTGGTGTCCAGCGCGCACTGGCTGTCTCATGCCATTGAGAGCTTGCTTGCTGCCACTGGTGTGCAGCTGCCCGCCACAGACTCGTCGCAGGGCTTGCCGAATATTGCTGAGCTTGGTGTGGAAGTGTTGGTGCATGTAAACGATCAACATCAGCGTCGTTGTCCTGCTTCCCTAGACCAAGTTTGTTTGACAACTCCCGAACATCAAGATCCTGCTCCAGCTCAGTGGCCGAGATGGACTGAATGTACTTGAAGTACTTGGACAACACAGTATTCATCTGCTCCTGTGTGCCATCTTTGCGTATACTGCGCCTGTGTGATCGGATTAAGCGGTCCTATGGACATGGGCAGACAGGCGGATGCCACTGCACAACTGGGCACTGGTGGTCACACTTTGACACCGGCGACAACTGCAGCAGAGCTGATCTTGCGGAATGAGTCAATCTCATGCTGCAGGTGTGCGATTTGGTCAAGCTGTCGCTTGAGTACACCTACTCTCGAGTCCTGAAGCGACCTTGAAAGCAGCTCAGAGGAGTCACGTTCGGCACTCGCTGCCAATGTCAAGGGTCTTGCAGCCTTCAGGCCCGAGTTATCACCGTCAGGCTCCATCAAACACTTGAGTTGGAGCATATGTCATGTTGCAGCTCTACCATATCAACTGCTTTCAAGTTGGGCCACGTCGGGCAGGCGTGCTTGTGGCGTACGGGACGAGGCAACGCCAAGATGGGATGCAGAGGCCAGCGGATCGACGTCGCTGAGGCCAACTACACTGAACCATTTAAAATGATACTCGTACAACTGTATGTGGGTGTATTTTAAAATACAACAACGTGTTGGTATATTGGTCCTGAATGCTCACAGCGGACAAGCTTCACGTCGCAACGCGTAGACTGCAACATGGACGCTGAACTTGTTTCAATATGACAACATCATAGATATCTCGAAGACGCCATTTTTGCACTGGGATGCTGGATGAGAAACCAGCATGCAATGTCAGCATGCACACGGCGTATGCATGCATATTCTACACTGAAACAGGCAGAAGAGCAGGGGGCCTGAACGCAAGGTCTTAGTTGCACGACAGGACAAATGCGGTGAATATGATACAAACTCGTTACTGTGACGACGCGCAAGTACTGGAATGCTCTGTCGTAACTGCACACAAGGCCGAGGAATTTGACGCCACACTTAGCGGGCGGTGTTTTACGTCTCTCAAGCACGCGTGCTGTCGCCATGGTGACGGATAATGTACAAGTTGCGTCTGAGATCAAAGATCTGACGCGGATTGAACGGATTGGAGCTCATTCTCATGTACGGGGTCTGGGTCTCGACGACAGCCTCGAAGCACGAGATGTTTCTCAAGGAATGGTTGGTCAGCAGAAAGCGCGAAAGGTGACTGTCCATGCTACCGTACACTGACTTATGGCCGAATTCTGTTGCGACAAACGTGGTGAAGTTTGTTGACTTCGTGCGTGTCGACAGCAGCTCTCCACGGTCTCTGACAGACAAAAGTTATGGCATACAGGCCGCGGGAATTATTGTGAAAATGATCAAAGAGGGCAAGATCGCTGGACGAGCGGTGCTGCTGGCTGGCCAGCCAGGCACAGGCAAGACCGCCATTGCTATGGGCATGGCCAAGGCTCTGGGAGAAGAGACGCCGTTCGCCATGATGGCTGCGTCGGAAATATTTTCACTTGAAATGTCAAAGACGGAAGCGTTGACGCAAGTGTGTCCAACCTTGTGCTCATGATTGTGTGTATTTGAATTTCATCAGCCGTAATACAGTAGGTGACAGAGGAACCTATGAAGCACACAGACAGCCGGCCAATAATTTGGGAACAGCGAAAGTATATGTAGGCGTTCCGCAAGTCAATTGGTGTCCGAATCAAAGAGGAAACAGATATGATTGAAGGTGAAGTCGTTGAGATTGAGATCGACAAGCCTGTTCAAGGCAGCGTAAGCAAAACTGTGTGCTCACCCCGGCAATATCTAGTCAATAGCTTGGATCATGTATCTTGTCACGTTTTTGTTGCATGTCTGCATGACCATGCTTTCGGGTTCAGGGACGGCTCACCATGAAAACTACCGAGATGGAGACCATTTATGACCTAGGCCAAAAGCTGATAGAAGCACTCGAGCAAGCCAAGGTTTCCGCGGGAGACATCGTGTCAATTGATAAGGCTAATGGAAAAGTCCATCGTCTGGGCAGATCGTTTGCTCGTGCACAGGACTTTGATGCTATGGGACCATCAACAAGGTTTGTGCAGTGCCCTGAAGGAGAGTTGCAGAAGCGTAAGGAGGTAGTCCATGTTGTGACGCTGCATGAAATTGATGTAATCAATTCCAGGAGCCAGGTATGCTCAGTGTGCCTGTCCAATCTTTTGATCAGGCAGGGCATTCTTGTTGTGGAAACATGACCTAAAAGATAACTGCAGGGCTTCTTGGCTCTGTTTGCGGGAGACACCGGAGAAATTCGACATGAAGTTAGAGAGCAAATCGATAACAAAGTGTCTGAATGGCGGGAAGAAGGAAAAGCTGAAATCATCCCTGGCGTCTTGTTTATTGATGAAGTTCACATGCTGGATATTGAGTGTTTCTCGTTCCTCAATCGTGCTCTTGAGAGTGACATGGCCCCTGTGTTGGTTGTGGCAACGAATCGTGGTATCACCAAGATTCGTGGCACCAACTACCGCAGTCCACATGGCATACCGATTGACCTGTTAGACAGACTGCTTATAATTTCAACAAATCCTTACAGTGAAGGAGAAATTCGGAAGATTCTTGATATCAGATGTGAAGAGGAAGACGTGGAGATGACAGCCGATGCAAGGGAACTTCTGACTAAAATTGGTCATGAGACTAGCTTGCGGTATGCAATACAGCTCATCACAGCCGCAGATATTGCATGTTCCAAACGCAAAGGAACCGAGGTAGATGTCGAAGATGTTGCCAGGGTCTACACATTGTTTGTTGATGTGAAGCGATCCACTCAGTACTTAATAGAATATCAAGATCAGTACATGTTCAATGAAGTACCTGAAGATGACCAAATGTAATGTAAAGGTTTATCGATCTGCATAGCTGTGCAATGATGTGACAGCATGGTTATGTAAAAGCAACACATCTGTCTCTGCCATTACAGGTCACTTTCTCATTCGCATCATCATGATTCTGATGCAAAATGGGAGACATGCAAAAGAAGAGCACGTATGCACAGATTGCTGCACGATGATGTGACTGTGCCGAATCTTGTGCCATCACCTGATCGGTGCACTTCAGTATCATTGTAGCTCCACCTCGGCACCAACTGCATGAACAACAGAAGTTAAGACGATGTGGCGACGTGACAAGTCCACAATGTACATTAGCAGCATTCAGGCATCATCGTACCAGCAGATAGCTTCTTTTGTAACTCTTCCGCTTCCGCTTTTGGTATACTTGACTTCACCGTCGCTGGAAGCTTGTCCACCTACAGTACAAATGGACTACGTAAACATCCTGATCGTGCACACCTAACCTCAAAGAAACGAACTCGAACTAGTGAACTGCAGCATCAAAAGGACACATTCTGCACCCAGGCTGTGCAACAAATGCATACTGCAGTCTGGATTCACATTGGATGACAGAGCAAGCTCATGATCATGAATACATACAGATACTCGATACCACCAATCAATCCTATACGAATGGGATGCACCCATCCCCCAAGCATGATCCTGTGTACGTTCTGCAGGGACCACTGCCCCATTCGGCAGAAACAAGTTCGAGTCCTTGCTCTCAGTCGACAAATATGAGCCTCTAAGCGGTGGCCATGGGGAAGAACATGATACTTGTCAGCCCCCATCATAATGTGTCTAGGCGCTCACACTCGCATCTGAAGTGAGGTGAGACCACACCAGTGCCTTGGCTTCTTTCAAGCCCAGCTCTGGAAGCACTGTTCTAATCTCTTTGATAATCTTGATTTTAGAGGCGGCATCGAATCCGCCGATCACGACGTTGAATGAGGTCTTTTCGGGTGCTGCCTCAGCAACATCTTCAGCACCAGTTGCTGGTGCTGCTACCATTTGAGCCATCCCCATCGGCATACCCATCCCCAAGTCTGCATCTGATATGCCCAAGCTCTCCTTCAAAAGCTTGTTCAGCCATACGACCTCCTTCACCGATAGATTTTCTATCTCACCGGCCAGCCTGACCACCTTGTCAGACGGGGCAGGGTTGGTTTCAGCATCAGGTTCTTCAGACGTAGACGAAAACGGCAGTAGTTGCATACAGGAAGCATTGATAGCACGATCAAAGCGATATGCTGGTGCCGTTGTGCTCCAGCCAGATTGTGCGCTGCTGATGCAGGCCGCAACCGTTCGGCGAAGCATTGTGCCGCAAATCAGCAACTATCAGACCCTAAGAAAAAAACAGTGACGCCCTATGCGTGCAGCTGCCTGATGCAGGTAGGCGTGATCGCTACAGCTACATGTGAGGGCCATGTACGACACAAGACTGCGTTCGAATTTGTCCGCGGTGCGCGCTTCGTCACCTGTAGAGATCGGTATCTCCCAGACGGCAGTTCAGTCTCAAACTGTCATTTGTGAACAAATCGGCGCCATTTGCTAGTCTGCGGCGTGTGATCGCTTCGTGCGAGACGCCACGCAGCATGCATGGCTGAACAATTGACCCGCATGCGCTTTGGACTGCACTAGATACCGATTAAAAGCACTTGCTCAGCGTACCTACCCGACGTGCATGATAGTGTGTGTTGCACATTTGCCTGTGCGCCTGTGGCTCCAGTATGATCGAGCTGCTGAACACCGGTGTGTGATGCCGTACAGATGACTGCTCTTGAGCAGCGCCCACTCATCACAAAGTACAACAGCGTTGCACATTACTGAAACACTAGTTTTTAAAAAAAATGAGAAATAATACCTGTCAGACCCCATGGATTCCATGTACTTCCACCCTGCAGACCCATGCTACCGTGTGGTGCACCTCCAGACACTTGTCCGCATTCAGCTTACTTGCCTTTGTCCCTGTAACACAATATCAGTCCTGTCATGACTCAGAGCTGTAACTCAGTATCATTGTGGATTCCCCTCGATGTGAATTCACCAATACAGTTCTAGCAAGCAACGTCACGACCTCCTGATGTTGCAACCAGCAGCCAAGGTGTATGCGAGGCTTGCTATCTGTTGCATGTACTGGTGTACAGCTGCATACTACAGCGCACATTAAGTCAGTGCAGGTTGCAGTCATTGCCAGCACATGCCATCGCTCTCACATAAGACAGACTGTGCAATTGCGCATGTGAACTGCAAGCTTCAGGCTGGGAGGCCTGCTGCGTTCACACATGGCAGGGGTCAGGCAAGTGGAGCACACGCCAAGGCTGCATCATGCATGGGCCTGGCTAACCTTCAGCATTCATTGTCCCTCAGGCTTTGCAAGGCTACAATTGGTATCAATGGATGGTAACAGTGGGCACACAGGGACTGCCCTGTAGAGGCAAACAACATGGCTGGGCATATGCTTTGTTGAACATTTTGCTCTGTGTCACTGGCTGACATGCATCGCTATGACGATGACGATTGTGTGTAGGCTGTCCTCAAAATGCATGTGTTGTCCAGAAACAGATGAATGACAAAGGCTCCCCACCGTACATGATGGCCTCAAAACACGAGGGCCGCGATGAATACTCTCCTGATCAGCTCAGTTCCGTTCTACAAAGATACCTACGGTGCTGATATTGCAACGATCACAGGCGCCCACGCAATGTCGCGCCAACGGCTGCGCTTGCAAGACGTAAGCAGTTTCATGAAACAGTGCCCATGCTTGCCTTCCATCTGTGAGATCATGGCATGTACAGAGACAACTTCCGCATTTGCCATACCGGGTACGTCATGCATGAGAAAGCATGTTTCAACCTTTGCAAAATATTGGAAAAGCCACTCAAAGCTCCAACATCAGTAATAAAATTCATTCGCAATTGGATTAACTGACAAGTATTCATCATCCCCTTCAGCGTCGTCCAGTTCTTCAGCCATGACAGAGTTCTCACCAACTGCATTATCTCCACCTGGCAGCATAGCAACAATGCCTGCGGCAGCAGTCCCAGGCTGTGCAAGGCTGGTCAACTGTGCTAAAGTAGCAGTTTGGCGTCCGGACATGGCCTCCCTGACCCGTGCTGGATCCACCTTTTGTTCCTTCAGGTACTTGTTCTTCACCTGAAGACATAACTTACATACAGCTGTGCTTCTTACACAGGTAGATTCGAGAACATGGAAAATGTAGAGAAGAAACATTGTTGTTGTTACAACAAGCAACTGCTTATCAATGTACACCGTGCTTCAGAGGCTGGAGATCAATCATCTGCACCAGGTCTGGTGTCAACTGGTTTGAATGGGCAGTAGTGGCTGGTTAGACTATGGGACAGAAGCTGCATGAGTCAATACATCGCAGCCAGCACAGTCCATACCTGCTTCCTAGTTCGCCCTTGAAAGCATTGTGCCATGAAAGTGAAGTCTGCACCAAAGTTTGTCAAAATCTGATAAAACAAATCGGTCTCTTGCCGAGTCCATCGCTCTTTGGTGAGCTTGGAGACCGGCAGGTAGGAGTGAGAGTTAATCAGCGTATCATCGTCATCTTCAACCTGAACTCTCCTCAGACCCACTGGACCAGTGGCCTGCAGGAAAAGATTTCAATCGTCAGTCTATCATAGATTCGAACAATGACGCAAAGCACCCGATCACATGACACTTCCGCTAGGCCTGGCTGCCCCGTGAGGGCATTCGAACAGCTCGCACTTGAACTCTCAGGCTGTCCTCATCTATTACAATTTTCCCATCCCGCAGCACCAACTGAGGTGCAAGAGGAGCTCGATCAGTGCTTGGCCCAGCTTCATCTTCTGCAGGCGATGCAGGCAAGGCATCACTAGGAGATGCAATGGCATTTTCTTTTTCCTTCTGTTCGTTGGCTTTCTTTTCCTTGTACTGTCGATCCAAAATGTTGGCATTTGAATGTGCATGTCGAATCACATCCATCAGTGTCATATTCTTTGGATCAATTGGAGCTGCAGGATCGATTTTCTTTCGCTTCCCCTTGTGCCTCTGCAAATGATAACCACGGAATAAGCTTTGCAAGTAGGCTCCTTTTGGGAATCGTGTTGCTAGTGCGCACCTTCCCAGCACACAGTGCCCTGGTCATTTCGTCATACTGATTCACGACGGAATTCGAAACCGCCATAGGCTGGTCAGCATGATCAACATCTGCTTCACACGCCACCATCGCAGTTGAACAGTCATGCTCAACAGAGGCTGACTGAGGCACAAGGGCGTTAGTGGTCTTCTGTCTCGCCTTCTTCCTGGGTTTTACTGCGCTTTTACTGATATTGGTACCAAGTTCAGGTAGAGGCTTCCGGCGTGTAGGAGCTCTGCGGCGTTTGTTTTGAGGCAACTGATCTATGCCTGGTGGTTCGCAACTTTCTGGGTGTTCTGCTCGTAAGTCTGCAACAGCGTCGGACGCGGCAGGCTCAGGGATTGCCACGTGTGGAGAACCTTTCCAAGAAGATGGGCCTGTGCTGGCATGACCCTGTCGAAAGTCTGCCGCTTGATACTGTTCTGGCAGGAGACCAGTCGAAACTCCCGTCCCGGCATCCTCTGCAACGGCCACACGGTGAGGCAGCAACAAGAAGGTCACAAGAGTTCCGCAGATAAGACTGAAAACGCGCACCCTGTGCTGTGGCGAGGGGGGCTACTTCCTCGCATGTTTCGTCCGGATGTCTCACATGTAGACTTGCAGACAGAAGATCTGGCTGCGTCTGCAAATAGGATTGTCTGGTAGCTGCCGGATCAGCAGCAGCAGCAGGTGTGGCTTGTTGCTCCACAGCTACAGGACACGAAGACGCAACGGGCGCATGTGGGTCTGCGAAAGTGCGTGCAACTTGCGGTGAGGGCTGTGCTTCCGCTGGCAACACCGCTGGATCCGCTGTGGGCTGGGAAGGAGCGGCAGCTGACCCTTTAGCCTGCAAGCACTCACAGGCAATCCGTCACGTGCAAGAATATGAACTGCGATCACGTCTGGACGTGTTGCGTACCTTCCCTTTGTCCGGACGAATTCTCCTGTTGCGCGGATTCCTTACTTTTTGCAAGCTGCTCAGATCCTGATTGATATCGAAGTTCATACTAACAAAGTATCAATTCCACTACGTTTCGCTGACACGCAATCACAGTTTACACCGAGATCGAAACGAATGCGATGCGACATTGACAGGCCCGGCCTTCAAAATTTTCGCTTCATGAAGGCAGCCGTTCTGACATATGCAAAACGATTATCAATTATTGAGAGAACCGTGGCGACGTGAGGGAGCCAGGATGTGGGGGCAACCGATGTTTAGACTGGCACACTGTGGTGAAGGTGCTTTCCAGCTGTCAAGGTGCCATGCTGCAGCGGAATGATCGCGGGACCAACCGCTCACAAATGGCAGACAGAGGTCAGAAAGTACCATTCACATGGTTGCCGCACACGGCGTTTAGCTGCTGCTGTAAACGAAAAGACTCTGCTGGTTTGCCTTGGATGAAAACGGCAGCGGCCTTGGTGACGACTTGCAATTCTGCTGAACTGATACTTTAACCCGATTCGGAAAGAATGGCGTTGGCTCACGCACCATTAAGCCATACACCCCATACTGTTCGCCCGCTAGATGATGCCGTCCCGACACAAGATGAGCTCCGGGAGACCGAGGCTTTGAAAAAGGTCCCGAAACTGCAAGCTCAGTGCCTTGAACGTACCACTTAGATCATTTACGCCTATATTTATCTGGCCATCCGTTTGAATTCTACTCCTTCATGCGTGTCGACCTGATGCAGTTTATGCGCGAGAAAGGCCTTTACGAAACTCCAGCAGAGTTTCAACAGCGTGTAGATGTCTTGCAGCTCCTTCTTGAGCTTGTGCCTGCATGGGTGAAGATAGTTGCCAGGCATTTAGGTAAGCCTGAGTCAGAGGTGGCAGACGCAGACGGATCGGTGTTGACGTACGGGTCCTTCAGGTTAAGCACTCATGGCCCAGGTATGTGCTAGCGCCACATTGGTGACAGGGATACCACAGGCAGATAGGTGCAGAAGTGGAGGCATGCAGGCATCACAGGCAATTCCTCTAGGTGCTGGTGCAGGCGATGACATCGACACATTGTGTTATGGCCCGCAGTGGTGCACGCGTGATAGGCATTTTTTTGGCCAAGAGTCGTATTGCTTTGAGGAGATTCTTAGGAGGCACAACGCTGTCAGCAAAGTGCAAGCTGTGCCAGACGCATATGTTCCAGTCCTCAAGCTGGAGATCAAAGGCATTGACATCGATTTGCCCTATGCCCAGTTGCCTCTTACCGAGCTGCCAGAAGAGCTCGACCTGCAAGATAACAACTTGCTTCGTGGAATGGATGGGGCATCTATTACAAGCATTAACGGTTGCCGTGTGACCAACAAAATTGTACAATTGAACACAGTGAACGGTGAATACAGAGAGGCCTTTCAAGATGCACTGCGCTTCCTGAAGGTGTGGTGTCGCGCATGTGCTGTTTCTGTGTGTGTAGATGTCGTGGTATATGTGACATATTAGACTGTCGATGCAGTATTGGGCAAAAAACCGTGGCATCTATTCAAACGTGATGGGTTTTCTTGGCGGCGTGAACTTTGCTATCTTGACAACGCGGGTCTGCCTTCATTTCCCGCGCGCATGCGCGTCCAAGGTTGTCAGAAAGTTTTTCAAGCTTTTTTCCTCATGGGACTGGGCAAATGCAGTCCCAGTGATGGTCACCGGCATCGATACCGGTGGGCCAGCTGGGGATATGGTGTGGGACCTTGCCATCAGTCAACACCAGGGCAGAGAGATCTTCCCGATCATCACCCCTTGTTATCCAGCTTCAAACTCGACATTCAACGTCTCGGTGCGATGCCGTCTGCGTCAACTCGACATGCCCAATCACAACATCGTCTGCTGCATGATGTGAATTATGTGCAAGCTGCTGCAACAGAGGGTGCTGCAACAGAGGATGCTGCTACAGGAATGCACCAAAAGTATTTTGCTTGACGAATTTGAGCGAGGGAAAGAGATTGTTGTAGCCTCTCCAGTGACCAACGAGTCCATGTTGGACTTTGGACTTCTATCACAGCCTGTCAACTTTTATGGATCCTTTGCCAATTTTCTACAGGTCATCGCTGCTGCCTCAAGCAGTGAGGATTTTGGCAAGTGGTCTGGCTACCTGAACGCCAGAGTGAAACATTTTGTTTCAAGATTACATAATACGCAAGGCTCTCTGCAAGCACGCCCCTGGCCGAAGGAGTTTCCCATACCTATGTGCGACGTCCTGTCTGATTGATTGGAGAGAGATGCAGAGTGCTTTAATCGTATCAGCTTCACATCAAGCTGATGCTACTTGCAGGGAGTACTGTGAAGACGGGCGACAACGCACATCGTGGGTGATCGGCGTGAGGAAGCAAGATCAAGCCCATAACACAGCTGCGAAACGAATAGACATCCGGGCGACCATCGCAGACTTCAAGACAAAGTGCGAACATTGGGCGGGGCACACTGCAGGCATGACACTTGAAATCAAGCATCTCAAGTTTGATTCCCTACCACAATACCTTGCTGCCCATGCCCAGGCTGCCGCCAATGCAACAGTAGCTAATGATGCAAAAGTGCCAGCACCAGACCCTGGAGTGGACGCTCCAGACGCAGTTGTGCGAAGTACAGCGAATATCAAGACACCTGTAGGAGATGCAGGTGGCTCGGGTGCTGCTGACACCGAGCGACAGGCTCCTAGTGGCAGTGAGAGTGCTGCGAGCAGTCCACTTGGGGGCAAGCGTAAGCGCGATGGGGCTGCAGAATCTGAGGGAGCTCAACGAAAAGAGCGCATCTCACAGGCGCATGTCGAAATGGCTGCAACGTGAGCGCTTGCAAATGACCGGCAGTGGTCCCAATAGATTTGCTGCAACCATCCCATACGGCGATTTATTCGGATACCCACATTAGGCCTTCTATTCGGTGGCCTATACCCCTCTCCTGGCGCAGGAGTAGCAATTGTAATTCAAAATTTATGACAACGATCAATCAATCTGGTTACACGTGCACTTGCAAGCTCGTGTCACTGTATATGCAACTACTTCAAGATCGTGCTGACAGCGCGATCAGAAGTCAGCCAAGTCCAGATTCCGTTTCACTGCTGACATTATCAAACAGAATGTAGGAGGTGGCGTTACATGAGGACACATCAAGGCAATACTATTGTCCTCGAAGTCTATCTGCTGCACCCACACAAAACCCGCCACATTCGTCCTCACAATATCTGCTCCGTTGTCGGTGTAGCTGACCCCCATCAAGTGACTCACCTGCAGCTAAAGCCAGATTGATCACAGGAACGCGACATCATCTGACAAGCTTGCATGGGGGAAAACATACCATATCAGCAGAGGCATCTACTTTGGTCAGCCTCGTGCCATCGACGACCCCCTCTTTCCCTGTAGGCAGAAGCCCACGGCGAGATGTAGCATTTGCTGGTAGCTTGTAGATCTTAATTTTTGACAAGCTGAAGTATTGGAGATGTGGCTGAAGGTCATTCTCCAGTCCGTAGAAGTACTGATACACCTGTTGATCCCTGATGATCCGCGACTGCTCCCGTGACAGAGTCACTGTTCCACCAGACTTGGGAACCTTCACAACTTGCATATCATCGTTCGCCTGCGCAGATGAAGCAGGTCGGCAAAAAGTGGAAATTCACAGTGATATGAGCATGCTGCCACGGTGGCTACAGAAATCCATAATGGGGATTATGTGGTGCACAAGGTGCAGACACCAGTAAACTTGAGGAGCGCATACTTTGAAAGCAGAATCTAAGAGACTATGTAACTTGTCTTCTCCAATCACAAGGATGACATCTGCAGCAAACGACCGGCAGATATGCTTCACAATGTCTCGCTCCTGGCTACTTTGGCATCCTGGCGTATCAATGATGGTGCCGGAGGCCAAATTTTGATATTTACCCTCATACTCGGTCTCCCTAGCCTTACACAGCTGTGCCAGCCTGGATGCAGAGTGCTTGTTCGGCATGTCACAGTCACCAGATCATCAGCACAATTGCGCCACCAACTGCATCGGCCTAGCATGTCTCTGCAGCGAGATACATGAGCTGATATGCAAAGATTCGATCAACACAGACGAACACCAAGTATCAGCGGCCGCAACGAACCTATCCACTTGGGCGAGGTACACGTCCGAGTTGTGCATTATCTCCGAGTGCCCGTAACAAAATACTAGCGGCGCATCCGTGAGGACGCCTTCATCTGCTTCAATCGGGACTTCCACCTGAACAGCGACTAGCGGTTGGCCTTTGCGACGGTGGCAAGGCAGACATCAACATGTGCATGTCACTGTGGGGGACAACTGATGACCTGCACGGATCATACTTGCGCAGCAGCGAGAGCCCCCGGAACTGTTATCAGATTTTGTTGCACTGAAGTATCCACCAACAGCGGATTCCATCCGGCTCTGATCGCGTAATTAGCAAGAACTTTCACCAGGCTTGTTTTGCCACAGCTTGGCGGACCAACCACAGCAACTACTGGGCCAGGCTTGATTTCTCGAGCCAATTTCCTCTGATTGTTAATAATTTGCGATGCATTGAGATAGGCGTTCATCGGTGTCTCCTCGGAAACATACCTGTAACACAAAGCATGCGGCATGCCTTGCCAGGCAGAGCACAAAGCGGTTATTCGATCAAGAGCGTACGGAGACTCCAACGGTAGACCATCGATAGACACTGTACAGCCTTCATAGCTAAAGATAGCAATTTTAGCGTGCTTGAGCTGAAGGACGCGATGCGCGTGAAGCAGAGCCCCGAAAACCTCCGCGCTGCCATCCGTCAGCGTGACTGAACATGGATGATGGCCCACCTCTAGACGCAATTCTGTTCCTGGTGCAATGCGGAATCGCTGAACAACGTTGCTCGAAGACATTCTGATCGTCAAGTTCCAGGCAGTAGATCACGAGCGGGGCCGACGCGCGGTCACGGAATCATGCCGTGCGCTCAAAGAAACGCTATATTTTGAGTGTGTACCATCGACGTGTACGGTCCTGGTGGATGTCCGTGCAGCTGTGCTCCGCTTAATGCATGACGCTCTGATCCCACTTTGGAGCCCCACGAGGCCCCGCTTGTGTTCAGCGAGTGCGTATTTGCAGGTCGCATGGCTATGAAGTTAAAGATTCCGCTTATATTTATGCTAGTAAGGGTATCGCCATTGCACATCCCTTGCCGGCCCTGCGCTGCATCGTTGGTCCAGTTTGAATCAACTGCGTTTCGCAAGGTGTTCAAAAGCATACACTCTTGCACTCGAGTATGCCGCAGTCAGATCCATCCTCAGGCTCCCGAGATTTCTATGAAGTCGTTGCCGCTGTTCCAATGATTGATGATGAGACCGCAGAGAATGATACTTGTCAGTTGATTAAGGCCCCGAATCATCCTTCGAGTGCATGTCCACTTGACAACGGTTGTATCAACGACAATCCGATCGTTTGTGGGAAACACAAGGCACCATTCCAGGGTAATGTGGCAGCCAAGGCACTCAGGCCTCGAACAACAGCACAGAGGGTGCGCTGATGTTATTTTGCATTGAAATTGCTTTGAGAACCAGATGCTTTCGCGCCAACACCTACAGTACATTTTTTATTCTACCTGAAGCTCTTTTGCTGTTGAAGGACGCCAAGATGGACAAAACGATGGACAAGAAGCGAAAACACGCTGATGTGCTGCAGCCCGAGCCTTGGCACCCAGCACGCACCGTACTCATGCGACTGTCTTCCAAGCCCGCAGTCACAGCACATGACGCACCTTTGAGTGAATCCTTACGGCCAAGCTTGCAAGGCCCATTGAAAGAAGTTAGCAGCTGTATAAACAAAATGCTGCGTCAGGGCCAGAGCACGTCCCTTGCTGTGATAGGCCCACAAGGAGTTGGCAAGTCACTGGTGCGCCCAGGTAGCCATCAGATTTATTCGTGATGCGGGCCACACACGTTTGGAACAACATCATGTTGCGAGTAGGTGTGCTGGCGAGCTGCAGCGCAAGCAATCAAAGAAAGTGGCCTGCCTGAGGCATCTGTTGTCACTGTTCATCTTTGTGGAAACCTACACAAAGATGAGCTTCGTGCTCTCAAGTACATTGCACGAGAGCTGTGTCAGTTCTGCGGGTACAACTTCACCAATTCTGCATCAGTTGATGACAACATCAAGTTCCTGGAACATGTGTTGCAGAAAATAAGCAGGTATGTGCTCCTGCCACTGGACATGTCTGCACGTGATTCTCAGGACGGTTTGACCAACATGGCTTCTTGCATGTTACTGAGGCTGTTAACGAACAATGATGCACCACTGCTTACGAGTGTGATTTGTTAGACGTACGCGTTCCTGCGGACAGATTGCTACTGCTGCCGCCATTCCTATCAATTGAACAGCCAGAGGGGGGGGGGGGGGGGGGGGAGGCACTAATGGATGGATGGTTTCAGGGATGATTTGTGATTTTCCAGGGAGGACAGGCATGTCATATTCTTGCTGGAAGACCTAGAGTGCTTCCTGCAAGAATGCAAATCTAGGGTCCTATACACCCTGCTTGACTTGCTGCAAAAGTCAAATGTACGCGCTGTGGTGATTGGAATATCATGTATGATCAGCGTGCTGGATTTGATGGAGAAGCGTGTGAGGTCTCGTTTTTCGCACAAGGTCATCGTCGTCCATGCGCCCTGCAACAACTCAAGCAGTCAATCAGAGGTGATTTAGCCATCCAGCCATTCTGAATGTGTCTGCTGCAACGGCTTAACTTGCTGCATGTCTGTTAGATATACAGACAGGTGTTCTTTGACAATGTGGCTGTGTACAGGACAGTCCGGAAGGACTTTTGGCCGCGATATTGCATATACATAACTCTAGTGAGCATGGACCACAGGACGCAGAGTTGGAAGTACAAAGTTGGAATGAAACCGTAAACGCAGCGCTTGCAGATGCGCAGATGAAGAGTATACTGGGCTGTTTAAGCATGTCTGGAATAGCGTGCAGCAGGCTCGAAGACATCTGCCGTACATTCTGCTGCAAGCTATTGATGGGTACAATTACCTCCACTGTCAAAGAGGAATGTATACATTTGAAATGTGCATCACACGAGAGTAGATCGTTTGTGCAGAGGTCACACTCCAGAGCCAAAGCCACGTTGATTTGAGCTCAGTGAAGCGGTGCCTACATGAGGCTGTGCAGCGGATTGTTAGTGCTGAGGACCCCATCCAAGACATACTGTCAGACTGTTCCACGCTACAGATAAACATTATTCAAGCAGCTCTGAGGCTGAAACAAGCTGCCCGGAAGATGTCTTTCCAGGTGTGTTTAGGGTTGCCTCCCAACATGCAATGGATGGTTGCAGCAGTCAGGTGCACTTTAAGCTGTTCTTGTTGCTGCAGTCCATCCTGTCGGAGTACAAACATCCTCAGACACATAGATGCGAGTCAGGCCTAAAGTACACCGAACAAGCAATTTGGGCTGCGTTCCAAAGCCTCAAACAAAAAGATGTTCTGTTTTCTCTCGGGCAACAGAATAGTTCTAGAGTCTCTTTGGCTAAGCAGCAAGTAGACATATCGATATCCTCTGCAGACATGCGGAGACTGATTTGATGTCCTTCGCAAGAATCGCAAAACGTCTGTGGCAGAGTCGTCAAGGGCTTTGACATGGTGAGGACTGTTTCGTTGCCGGGTGCTTGAAGTTTTCGCATCTGGCATTGCCAAGGCAGCCTGGTAGTGACTCGAGTGTCCGCGAGATAACACCACAGAAATGCGTCTGTATTCACATCCGTGATGCCACGCTGTGCTCTGTTCTCCCAGCCAGCCTCAGTACTTGGGTGTGCTTATAAGCGTGGTGGTCTGTGCCGATGTCGGCAGCAGAATCACAATAGACTCATAAGTTTCTACCAGGCCAGAACTTTTGTCGAATGCTGTATCCAACGCATACATGCGCCCAACTCGTCTCATCTCATGCATTTGAACATTTGCACTCCATCAGCCATGCACGGGTGCAACAGTGTGTCCAACACGCCCCAGTTCAGGCGATTGGCAGAGGCTTTGCATACCCCGACATCGTCGTGATGACAAATGACTTGTGTTGAGTTTCCGAAGGAGCACCAGGTCTTCTGGCATGGCGCTTGCGGCGGTCGCTCACGCAATATTTGCAGCAGGCAGTTGCCCACATTTCGCGACACAACGACCATGCTGCGCGAATCTGCGTTGCGAACACGTTTTGTTCACTAGATCCGCTGCAAAAGCAGCATTCCAGCCGCCCCGTGTACCAACTGTGAAAATATGTCAAATGCATACAGTACTGTTTCAGACCGCTCTGCGGCACGCAACGCCGGGTGCGGGCAGGGCATTTGTACACCTGCGGCAGTTGGCATCACAACAATATGTGCAAACTGCGCGGCGCATGATAACAGTTCACAAGGATATGCACAATACGATGTGAACTATTGAACAGTTGTACCTTCAAGCCAATCCTCTTCGGGTACCCCAATTCTATTTGCCCAGATTGTCCCAAAGAAGCACTTGAACCAGCTCCGGTCCAGCAACCAGCGCTCGTACGAGCATGGAGAGCTCACTTACAGTACCAGGCAAGTGCTGGCTCCTTTAATTAGTACTGTGTTCGATCAAGTTTGTAAGGTCTGCTTGCCTGAGCTGTCAAGGTCACCTACCCGTGCAGGTGTGACGCACGCTCAGTTGACAGAGCTTGCCTTTGTAATGGCATGCTGCTTTCAAGATGGTGAAGGTCAAGAAAACGTTCTGCGCGCATTGGAATCTCAGTTGGACATTACCGGAAGCCAGGCACGCATGCTCCAGCACATGGCCAGAAGCGCTGGCATGATGCCCTACTCCACCGCAAGCAAAAAATGCCCTCAGTTGACCGACGTCACGGTATGTCATGTCTACGCAATTATTTGCTCCTGCACAGATAGTCTGGCCGGCTGAAGAAGTTTAGTCTCACATGTCTGCGCCTTGTGTTAGCTTGCAGCTGAGGCCACCAATTCGTGCACCAAATTTTGCTTGCACTCGCGTCAGCTTGCAACATATTGTATTATGCAGGGTGATCCCGCAAAAGTTGGATGCATTGCCATGTTGCTGTGGACGAAGCTTTTGCCAGAGATGCCAAGACAGAAGTTTCCAAGCCATGCAGACTTCAACACATCATGCACATCCGCTGCAGGTACCATTTCAGGGCTTGCGACTCATCTCTCAGCTAATACCTGCAGCGCCTGTAAAGTCTCTGCAAGCACAGATGAGGCTTCGCAGATGATGGCTGCGCTCCGTGGCCATGCTCGTCGCCTGTGTGAACCAGAGGAAGCTTTCTTTAACAAGCAAGAGTTCCAAGGTGCTCCGACCATGACAAGGCCGTAGTGTCGCAACAATTTGATTTTATTATTCAAAGGTGATTCGTCTTATGGCTGGCTCTCCTTTACTGTACGCGAATGTTTGCAGATTGCAGTACCGACATCGACACCACAGTTGGAAAACTGGTGGGTGCATTCAGGCAAAGCGGGAAGAGGGAGACCGATCTCGCGCTTTGCCTGTCGCTGCTTCTGTTGGGCTGTCAATACGATGACCTCTCTGACACAGGCTATATTGATGACCGGGACGAGATTGTTGCTGTCGTTGAGGTCAGCCTCACTGACCCCACTATGGCATGTCCTGATATTTGCTCTGGGGCATCCAGAATTCGCCTGCTACTCAGGTGCTGAACGTTTTTAGGGACAGATTTTATCCAAGCTGGGCGTTGATGGACGCCACATGTCGCTCCTCAATGCCTGGGTGCGATGCGACCAGTTCCTGCTGTCGCACGACACCTCGCACCTCCGCGCACTCCAGGACGTCCTCCGCGCCAAGTCCAGCGCAGGCGCCAGCTCAGACACCTCGGAATTGTCACTCGCGGACCATGCTCATACCTGCAGACTGAGCAAGAAGTTGCACGTGCGGTCCGGCATCGGCGGGAAGCTTGGAGCTCTGTCCCAGGATGCGTTCAGATCGCTCTCAGCGTCCCAGTTGCCCATCGTGCTGGACATTGTGCGGATGTGCTGCGCAACGCCTCAGACCTCAAGCGAGCTTCTTCACGAAGCCGTCAGCAGCAGCACAGAGCGGGAGCTCTGCAGGCTGTGGAGTGAAGAGCTGGAGCATCTACAGTCAAATAGGGTGGCCGTGCTTGACACGGTCCAAATTCGCAGCCGCCTCGAAGCCGTCAAGGTGTGCACCGGCGCGGGTCAGCTGTGGCGGGTGGGTGAAGTGTGGTTGCTGCTCATTTCTTTGTGGCCTGTCCAACCCCAGGGTGATGAGGCCATTGCCCTTATGGGTAAGGCAACATGCCCAAATGCATTTCTCCCACCGCAATTGGCGGGCATGGGCGTGGTACAGACTTGGATACATGAGAGGAAGCGCTTGCTGTCCAGACGTTGATCGAGGCTAGGGCGCCCTACGTGAGGCAGTTGGATGCGGACATGGAGTCAAAGGAGCCCTGCTTTGCAACCATGGTCCGGCGGTGCCACCGTTGCTTTGGGAAATACTTTAGCGCATGGAGGGACAGCGGCGGCGATGTTTTGGGAGAGCACACACACATCGTTAAGGAGGGAGCACTTCTGGAGCTGCACCTGATGGATCAGCTGAACGGTTGTGGGGCATCTGTGCTTCCAGATCAGGTACGCTGAATCGAGTTTTGCCAACAGCACCCACCTCAGGGCTTCATGTGTGGGCATGGGCCTTGCATACACTTTATATGCCAAGCCAATGTATTGTGAATAGGGTGTACAGTCTGTTATGACTGGTCAAACGCCAGCACCATGCAAGTAACACCCTGTGTGTCGACACAGCACATGGGTGGCCTATTCCGATCATTCTTTGGGTGAGTGTGTGACAGACACAACACATGCATATGCTTGCTTTCCTCGTGCCGGTGCGTTGTACCTGCTGTTGGTGATGCAATGTTGCTGCAACAGATCCTGAATGATGCGGCGCATGGGTGTCAGCAACAGGCGAATGTCGGACTGTGCAAAATGAAAGTTTGTGTACTTGTTCAGGCTTGCTGTTGTCTTGCATGTGGTGTGAGGTCGTTTATCAGCAGCATTTTGTGTTACCTACAGCTGCGTAAGTACTGACTACCCTGAACTCTCAGGCGCTGCCATGTCCCGCTAGCCGCCGCACCAACCAACCAGAGCGAACCTGCCGTAGCTCTGGGCCAGCGCGGAGGCCTTGCAGCCGCTCCAGTATTCATGGCTCAAGGGCCGCAACTCTGAGATTCAAGAGTTTGCTACGCGGCTGCTCCAAGCTGAGACCTGGAAGCAGGCGACCTCCAGCACGCAGCACTTCCCCGAGACGCCCATCGAGCTGCAGCGGCTGTGCGCGGCGGCCGTCAGTGCCATCCTGGAGATGGACGTGCCAACGTCCGGCATGATCATCCGCACGCAGCTGGAAATTGTGTGCGGCCTCGTGCTTCGGTTCTGCCAGTCAGTGCTACGTGGCTGCGAGGATCCCTCGCGGCTTGTGCGGCCGTCACCGCCGTTGACACGCTTCAAGGACAAGCTCTTCCAGAAGGTTCTAATGGGCACAGCTGTGAAGGGGTATGTCACCTGGTCTACCTCACCTGCATCTCACATCCACACTGTTTTGTATGCGTGGGGCCCATAGTGTGTCTGCGTTGCAAATTCACGCCTGTGGCCCCTTGTAGTGCTGTTGCTGTGCGAGGCCTAGAAGTTGGCACTGGTTTCACGGTGCCTGGCCACGCATCGTGGGTTGCCAAGTTGGCCAAATGTTTCAATCTATGTTTTTATCGTTCAGGATGAGCAAACTGGAGAAGCAGGATCCGGAGTACTTGCTGGCAATGGAAGAGTACAAGCGACAGCTAGCCAAGCGGGAAGAACTATCGATTGAGAACTTGCTTCTACGATTGAACAGTGTATGCCATGCAACGCATGCACTGGTGAGGCTGATTGATCGTACAAAAGGTGAGTACCGCCAAGTTCTAACACGGTACATGATGGATGAGGAGAAGGAGCTTGAGACATTGGAGGGCTGCACAGGACCAGCTGAACAGGTGAGGTCCACCGTTAGCCTTACCAAACACCGATTGTGAGGGCCTCGGCTTTCTACACGCCGCCTTCTTGATCCCACCTCAGATCATCACATGGGCGTATAAATGACAATTTTGTTTCAAAAGATAGTCAGTGCTATGTGTTGCAAGAGCTTTGCCGCAATTCAGATTGCTTGCAAGAGTACGCTCTGAATGCAGGGACTGTCTAATGCAGAGGGCACTCTCCGGGCGTTCTTGGCAAATTCCGCTGTATTTGTGGACATGAGCGACACCTGGTACGATAAGCTGTACAAAACAGAAGTCAAGGGTAGCACTGCGACCGATGTGGGTGCTCTCAGCCGGTTGGACAAGCTGTTGAGTAAAATCATGGACATGTCCCTGACACAATCTGCCGAGGCAACTGCACAAGCGTTTGCTGAAACAGCATTTACTGCGTTGCGGCATACGCTTCTGCATGGAGGCGAATTTCGATACTATTCATTGCAAGACGCGGATCTTCTGCAGGCAGACCTCAGTGCTTTCAAGGTGTGCAGGCTGCTCGATGCAACCTTATCTCTTCCTTTGAGCTGGTTTAGGGATGCGTGTAAGAATTTTTGTATTTCTAATCCCGAGTGCTCACAGAACTCTACATCTCTGAACGCAGGCGCTTTTCCATGCGGATGGGCAAGGAGTCCCGGTAGAGAAACTTTCCAAGAGTGCTGCTCCGGTGCAAGATGTCATCCACACCATGAGCATTCCAACAAATGTGCTCGCTGAGGCGATGGACGGGGTTTTAGGGGTTAAGCAAGCCAAGACAACAGGCAGCATTCCTAAATCCTGCCACAACGTAGATACGTTGAAGTGCATTTTGTCACATCGACGAGACAGAGCGGCTTCCAAATACTTGAAAGATCGGGTAAAGATGCCGAAAATGGATGGCAAGCGCCGTGGGATACTATTTTGATAAATTCTATAATCGAAGAACCACAATGACATCAGTGAAACCTGCAAGATGTATGAGTTCCCATTCAATACACATTGCAAATTCGATATGTCCAGACATCTCAGGCTATTACAGACACCTATGCCCTGTAAGTATGGTACATCGTAGTCGACTGGCCTGCTCATACGGTCAGCTATAGCTTCGCTTTGTCACTGTTCCTCAACAGGAGGCTCTGCAGCAGGGTCAGTTCCTGTTGCCATAACGTAGTTTGTCTCATCACCTTGTTTATCTGGGGCAATCAGGTATGAGCTAAAGACCTTGTCCAGGTGTTCCAGCTGCTTGTTCAATCCACCCTGCCGCTGGAAGTCATGGATGGTTTCGATCACATTCCTGCATATGCGGCCAATGTATCTCCCAATCGACTTCACACCGCGTCCCCATGCACTGGCTTCATCCTTGGATACAAGTTTACTACGATGACACTGTTCAGACAGCTGGGTCAAACAAGGGTGCATGGCAGACATTCCCCAGACAGCGATATCATTGCCACGACTTGGTAGCAGCCTTCTGGTCTCTGGACGATGTGTTGCAGCTCTCCGCAATAGCCGTATGCCCTGAGCTGATTCTAGATGTGCCTGGCATGAGAAAGTAGCGTACGATCCCGTAGTGCTGATCTTCGTGCCATTCTGATAGTCTGCATCATGGTCCGGGTCGTCCATATCTCTGGACGGAACAAGAACCTGTAGGCGTTGAGGGGGTGGTGACCGTGCAGGTCTTGTCGAGTACTCACTGTCAAAGAGGTCCCAGTGCCGAAGCATGTAAGATGTGGCACCTCCATTCACCAGGACCGTGATCAGGACCTGCACATGTAATACCTCGAGAAATTGACACTGCTCTTGGCATCTGCGAATGCCATGACAGAAGGGAGTCGCACAGCGGCGCCGAAGCAGGCGCAGACGTACCATGAAGAAGGTAGATGTCATGATAACTTGGCCACTGTCCCCCTCAAGTGGATTGCGTGCCAACATGGACAAGGCAAATGCCATGGCACCGCGGAGGCCAGAGAACCACAGCATGTGCTTGTGGGTCTCAGGGATGCGCTGCTCTACCGGGCGCAGCATATTGATGAAGGCAGTGCAGGGGTACACGTTGAGATAGCGAGAAATGGCCAGAGCCACTAGAGAGAAGAAAATGAATGCCCACGTTGCAGGACTATACCATGCCTGCTGCTCTGTGAAGAGCGCACATCCAATGTAGACAAACACAAAGATCTCAGCCAGTGAGGCGATGACTCTGAAGAAAGCTCCCACACGGTCATCGGTACTATGGGACAGGTTGGGCCGAACATACTTGGCCATGACCATTCCACAGAACATGATCGAGACGATCCCTGACAGCCTGCACCAAAGCATCCTGTGTCATGCACACTCGGACGAGGTGCCTAGCTGGACAAACGCAGATAGCATAGTGGCTCTGGGCCATGCGTGGTAGGTGAGGCGGACCCGATGCCATCGCAGATATAGAAACTGCAGTAGGCCAGAATGATGACGAGGCCCGCTTCCACAGGGGCGTGCTCATTGCGGAAGTACTGTGAGCGAAATAACAGCGCAGCAACGAAAGCCACGGCCACACCAATCACCAATGAGCCAGCAAAAATGTAGAAGAACTCCCAGAGGCCGTACATCGCCCGGAGAAAGGAAACGGGGTTGTGTCCAAAGTTTGAGATGACTTTATATAACACGATTGCCACTGCGTCGTTCATCACAGACTCGCCGAACACCAATGCATTCAGGTCTCGGTCTGCATGAAGCCGGCCAAACACAGCCAATACAGTCACCTGTAGTAAACCTTATTGTGACTTGCTACGGGTGCTGTGCTGCAACATGCCATGCTCAGGGAGGCCAGCAGATGTTTAGAGCAAACCGGGTCAGTCGCCGATATGATGGCCCCAAACAATGAAGCATGGTAGAAAGATATCCTGAACGATAGCCCGATCAGCCCGAGAAACCACATGAAGACCGCTATCACAGTTGTTGAGACTGCAGTGCCCACAAATGCTAGCATGCATATGCCGCCCAGGTTGTTCAAAAATCTGCAGAGGCACCAGAGTATCAATGATGTGTCTCAGCAGCACAAAGCTATCACCATCTTGATCTAGGTTGAGGCAGGCGTACGGTCCAACATCCAGGTTGAATCCGGCGTCAAAGATGATTGGTGGCAGAAGGAATATGAAGAAAAAATTTGTCTGCATCAGTGAACAATTAAGCGACACTGAGAAAAGCATGCAGAAGACTCCAAACATCAGTGCATCAGCACCTGTCAACAGCATTTCAGACTGGAAGCACACATTGAATTTGAACAGTTCTGAGAACTGATAGTCAAGATTGCCTGCCAGTGTGACGCCAAGCCCAAGCAGGATTCCTATGATGAGAGATGCACCAGCCTCACTCATCCACTCAACTCGGTTTCTTTCAAGGATCTGCCCAACTATTAGCGCGACACCCAAAAGAAGCATCTACAGGCGCAACACCGTTCAGGAATGATAGAGACTCTCAAAATGCACTGATGCATCAGAGCAGGCACATTGCGAGTTTGTTCATGCAGGTGAAGGGGTCTGCACCAGCGTCATCACCGCTAGGGCAGCATAGTCGTCATCTGCGTCTGCGGCAGGATCTGCACCCACATCAATCCCATCAGGTGCAGTGGAGGTCCCATAGCAAGCGACATCGAAGTCGAATGTGGCTGGTGAAACCTGCTGCCTAGAAGACATCTATACAAAAGCATTTGTAGCACCACAGGACGGCATAAGTGATGTTCGGACGGCGGTCAGGCGTGAGGCATAGGTCACGTTGCACGTGCCTACGGTGTAGCATCATGGCCCGCAACACACAGGCTCAACATGCACAATTCACGCATACACTTTGCTGTTCGCCCACCCAACGATATGTACAAGCTGGAACTGAACACATGGACTTCAAGGCAATTTCAGGCCATCTGCATACACCTATTGTCTGTTGGGTGCAGGACTGTTGGCACAACTGCCCAGATGGTGCATCCCACAGCGACCAGCGGAGCAACTTGGTGTGATCCATGGGAGTGCGTCTAAATTTATCAGCATTGACAATTCCTCCAGTGACGAAGACCACATGAGATGTTCCAAAATGTTGCTACCGAATGGTCACGAATGACATAATCGGAGAGATGCTCCCTACCGATCACTAAGTGATTCAAGCATGAAGCGATATATCTGAGGGGAAAATTGCAACATAGTTCCAGACGGCGCAGGCATACCAGTGGACGAGTTGGTGGGAGGAGGTGCATCCAGCAGCCCTCGCCCCAACCACGCCGCTGCATCTTCTATCATCTTTACAAAAGATTTATCGTGCTGTTCGGATACGACTCCACATCATACTCCCCCAGAAGGGAACCCCTTCTATGAAGATCGTGACTGTGAACAACGGACGCGATCACACTGACCTCGACTACAGCAGAGACGGGATGGCATATTCAGCAGGCACGGACATGCTCCTTGAAAGTGCTAACTGAATATCCTGATTGGCTAAACACAGAGACTGGCGACTTCGGTAAAAGCTACGAAACAGACTGGATCCGAAGCGCCATCATATCACCGCCGCTGAGCTGCATCGCCATGCACGTTGAACATCAGCGACATAATGATCATGTGATTGTCGAGCAGGCGATCCATTGCGCCTGCACCTGCCAGAACCAGTTGTGCTGATTCTGGATGACGATTTCATGCATTCACAACGACAAAACGAAGTACAGCACGCTCCAGCCCTGGCATCGATCCTACTCGCATGAAAAAATGCCATCCTTTCAGATGACACTGGAGGAGGGTGTGACTTACGGCTTGCTGCATGCAGCCGGGCCACAGCTGGTCAGGTCAACATATGTGGGATCATGGCGAGCATCTCGGGGCAAACAGGGATACCAACACTTGCTTGCCCCCCCCCCTCTTTCCTCCGATACCGCAAAGTGTCATGATGACGGGCGCGCGCTCAGCAGCGTTTGTGCTGGCAAGGGCCCTCTGCACCCAGAGGACGTGAATGGTCCAAGTTGCCTTCTCCCACGCTTCATGTATGCACTGTTCATTTAGTCCGTGGTGGACGTCTCACAGGGCCCGTTCGCCCCTGAGCACAGACTGGTGAGAGTGTCAGAATGGGAAGATCGTGACAAGGCTAATAGGTACCAGAACAAATTCGCTTATGTGTCAGGACCACACTACAGTGCAGACGCGATCAGTTTGACGCCCACAGCTGCAGGTGGGATCAGGGGTTGCATGTCCTTACGATCGGCGCGTTCATTGGTCACGCGCTAGTGTGCCATCTTGACACAATCTCGGACAGCTGCAAGACACCAGACACAGGTGCGCAAGAATGTCGGATTGCATTTGCAGCGGTGGTTGTGGCATATATGTGCATGCGCGGGTCCTAAAGCGCTTCCTGGACAAGAATTTCCAGCATGCAAGGATGTGTATAGTGTGCACAACATGTGTTCTCAAAGCAGCGTCAATGCTGCAGTGGCCACTGTGCACACACAGGTTTTTGAAGCTGCAAGCACAGGGGAGGATCCTGGACTCAAAAGTGTGCAGCTTCTGAAACTTAATGTGTTGCTGGAGTGCCAAACAACGCCTCAGCGCTGTCACAATGCTGCAGCCTGACAAAGCGGCACAGGCATGGCTACCATACAAACACTTATCAAAACAGCATAGATCTTTCAGCACACTAGGGAGTGCAGGTGGGTCAATTTCTGACATCGACTCGACTCAAAACTGAGTCTGGCATTCGCCACTCATGCTGCAAACAGCAATCTAACGTCCTCGCATGTGAAAGCGACGACTGTGTTCAAAACATGAACGAATCAGCCCTTCAAGACAGTGAACGCCTTGAATGACTTCACGACTGTGCTGAGCTTATCCTGCATTTTGTTCCACCTCTTCTCACTGGCACCAGTAGTGAACAGGATCAAGTTGCCGTTGGCAACAGTTGCGACAGCCACAACATGTCTGGTGAACCTGGAAGACTTCTGCAAGAACTCGAACGCGACGTAGTCCCTGCATAGGTATGGCGTGAGTTGTGACTCAAGCGGTCCAGTGTCTGGTGCCTGGAGGATGCCAGCAACAAACGACTACTTACCTCCCCTCTGATTGTTCGGCCTCAGATTTGATGAGCTGAACCTCATCTGTGCTCTTTGCAAGTACACTGCTGGCAAGTGTTCCCGCTATCTCATTGGCAGGTCCATACTCGGTAATAGACTGCTTGACCGTTGGAGTCAGTTGTACAGACAGCGATTCCAAAGGTTCGATAATATCTTTGTAGACCGAGTCCACGCCGCTGACAGACACCTCTTGCCATCCGAATGGGTAAGCGAACTCATATCCGTCTCCTGTGTCACGGACTCCCGAGAATCCCTTCAATTTTGCAAGTGCTGGCTGTTCAGCCAGTAAGGTCAGGCTAGCACCAGAAGCCACCCCAAGAACATCCCGCCTGTATGACATGGGCCACAATACTGCTTCCATCAGTCAAGATATTCCAGGCAGAGTCAGTGCCACGCCACATGGCCCGACTGAGGTGACAGCACTGGCACAAGAAAGTCACGGTTTCGCGAAAGATTGGACCATGCATGACATTCATGAGATACAACCAGACAGTTCAATATGGCTTGCGTTTTACCAGCCTTGTCCCCTCATCCGATATCTGCCGAAATGCCGCAAGCCCTGGCAGCGCCAGTACAGGCGAACTGCGCGGCTTTCAATGAATGCACATCAGCGAGCACCCAGAAAGTTCAACGTACATCAGTTTGATTACTTCGGCACTCTGCGTGAACGATCGGTCCAGCAGGTGGCAACTACACGCACCGAGTCGCTTGTGGTGCTGGGCAGCGAAGAATTGTAGCGCGCTCCACAGGGCAGATGAAGGCGCGACGATTGCCCGAGGTAGCTAGTCGAACAGCTGATGTCATTTTACTGTGATTCTAGGCACTGAACCTCTACCGTGAACTCCGCGAAGATTCTTGGTGAGCGACCGCACCGATCCTGTGTCAAGTCTGAACTGAGAAGCAACGAAAGAAGTTTTGCGATGATGAACAGGACATTTCACATGTACAGTGCTGAGAGCATCTCGATTTTGCAATGCTTGGTGCCGAGATTCTCACTTTACGGTCGAGGGCGATGCTGTGGAAATGCATGCAGATTCGCACTACGATGTGGCCAAAGGCAGAGGGGCATGTGACGCAGCCCGGAGCCCAACACCACCCACATGTGGCCACATTCATCGCACTGACAGCGATCACTGCAGAAAGTGGGGATGCGTCACTCCAATTCGACCGCCGACGCATCGACCGCAACACTAGCAGCACTGAGACATCTGGCGCTTTGTTCAACTGTGAGGGTAGAAGGTTAGGCAGGGTGGTAGCTGGGTGATCTGTGGTCGTGCCATTCACCACCTTCGTTTCCGTGCGGTACTTCACCTTCCTATCACCCCCCACAAGTGCCTCGCCACCAGTCGGATGCCTGCGCAATTGAGTCATGTTGCGACAATGCCGCCAAACGGTGGCTACCGCACTCCGGCATTCCCAACTTGACTAAGCCATGCACACAGGACCCCCCCTACGGCCTTGCAAGCCTTTTTTTTTTAGGCGGCACACCGTGCCCGAGATGAGGTTGGCTTCTCAGATCAATGTCGCGCGGCGCTTGACGCGCCAAGCTCACGTGCCGCCACAGTGCATGCATGTACTCTTTCAAGTACAACAGGCGCGTGCACTTGGCTGATGCCAAAGGTGCCAAGGCGAAATCTTCGACCTCTGTCTTTCTATCTATATGGTAGGAAAGCGGTGCCTCCGATGCGCTGCCAAGGGAGGCACTCCCGGAGATGGTTGGAGCCATATGGCGTAGGGCCTTCCGCCCAGGCGCATGACAGAAAGCTCTAGTCGTATGTGGAGATGGCAGCAACCATGGAAGGGCCAGCTACATGCTGATTACCTTTCTAGGGTGTCCAAAATGGGTGTGGGGCCTCGCGGCTGGCCAACATGTTCTACACCATTAGCCGGAGGCGGGGGTGGAAGCCCAACGTCCACGTAGCCACAGTCATAGCATGTGGCGACAACAGGTTGCAGGCACAGGCCAAGGCGGCAGCGCTGGTGGGATGAAAATGGCCTGCGTCAGGCACGGCCAGAACGGTCTCCGGCCGACCTCGTTTTGTTGTTCTCGTATTCATTTGGCGGCGCACATTTCGTGCATGCACGACATATGCATGTTGCAGGTGCAGGTGGCAGCTGCAGCCACATCCGGCTGCCAGGTGTTGGGTGGGCCCATGTGCACATGGATGCGGGTGCATTGCAGCCCCTCGCTGCCGTCCCGCACGAAATCTCGCATCCTCCCTGGCATTGAGCTGTGGCGCACGGACGCCTGGAGAACCCGATTCCAAAGAATATGATGATCGCTGCAAGGGCTATGGCCGGGCGCCATCGCACATCGGGGCGCCCGGCGCTTGCCCAGGGATGCCGTCTCCGCCCGGTGGTCCACCTCAGCTACCTGGGTGTGCTGACCGCGCGGCACATGGGGCGGCTTGCCCATGCTCGGCAGCAGGTGTGCGTGCAGTTGGGGGCAGCCGGTGCTTGCGAAGGATGCTAAGTTGCAGAGGGCTAGGCTCGGCGACATCTGCCCACGGCTACGTAGGGGTGGCAGTGCCGTCAGGCCACACGATATGGGAAACATATGCAGGCGCCACGCTCCGCTATGCATGGCTGTCGTACCCTGACTCTAATTTTGCTGGTGGGTGGTCTGCCTTCTGCTGTCTTCCCCCCTTGACGACGTGGTCGCGCTGCGGCTGAAGCATTCCCAGCTGCGGGCCGGGCTCCTTCTACAGGTGATGGTGGCACATTGACCACTTGCTTGTATTGTACCCCCTAGTGCCTGTCTGAGGCGCCCGGGAACTGTGATGCGTGCATGTGCGCGCGTATCTGCTGTGTGCAGCTCGTGCTATTACAGCTGTGAGGCAGCCAGCATCCAAGCGAGCGGATCGAGGGGAATTCTCAGGGGACCAATCCGGTGTTGCGTGTGCGACCGCTACTGGTGTCCCATACCTGATAAACCCAGTGTCTACCTGGAGTCCGCGGCGCCTGTCGATTGGGCACAGTCCTGGCGATAAGCTAGCCGCTGCACTGCTGCTATGAATGGAGAGGTGTAGGGGACAGAGTCAACACCCTGCGTGAATCACAGCTGCGCCTGCATCTGCCGATGCACGTCTCTGTCCTACTGCAGGGTGAAAATACTTGCGCGAGGACGTGTCACTAATGCTTCCGTCTCGTCGCTGGGCTCCTGCTGGTGTCTAAGGGCGGGTGTGTAGGAATGCTGCGGAGTCTTTGGACATTGGCAGCTGGCATTGCCCGGTGTGCGTGATGTGTGCATTTATTGGCGCACAGCATACCACAAATCAACCTGCCGTGGCAGCTACACACGCCCTCAGGGACAGTGATTGTGGGTGATTATGCATGATAGACTATTCTTTGATTCATTGATAGTATAATCGGTCTGTGTCCGCCGCCCGGGTTCCTGAGGCAGATGCTCTTTTGGACACGCCGTGTAGCCAGAGTGACTCCGTTGTAACATTTCTGAATGATGTCCTGTGTTTCTTCTCAGGCGAAACTGGAAGAACCGCAAGATGTTACGCAAACGCACCCTCATCCACATCGCATGAAGGACGAAACCTACGGCAATGCTGCGGCCGTTGACGTGTACATTGGCGCAGCCCGACATTGGCCTACACCAGTAGCACTCCAAACGCTGCTACGGGGCGTAATTCACGACAATGTCCACCGAGCATCGCTTCCGCACAATATTTTGATATATGGGACAAACTCAATCACCATGCTGTTTAGCAGGGCCAAAACACTTCCGCGATCCCCAAAGTTGATGTCGCTCACCTGGCTCAAGACCCGTGGTGGGCGGTGCCATGTTTGATCGCAGTGTTGCCCACGCCCAAGGCTTGCCTTAATCGTGTTATCTCTTTCTGGTATGCGAGTGTTGCTGTGTTCATGTACCCAGTCAGAGACTTGAGTTGCTCCTCGGCTAGAAGTGCTCGAGCTTCAGCTTGCTTGAGCTTGCGTCCTGTATATGGAACTGCACTTATGCAGCGGCAGTGGAATATGTATGGAAGCCTGTAGCCAGACGGTGCCGAAGCACACCGAGTCGTAGTTTTTGACCGCCGGCCCCCCAGTCGTGGTCAGCTTGCATTGCGCCAACCCCAATGCGTCCCGTCCCTCCGGCAAACTGCAAAGTCAGCCAGTCTATGAACAAAAATAAAATCATTCCATCATGCACGCAGCAGATTTCCTCATGGGTACCTGGTGGGACTGCATGAAGATGTCTGCAGACCGTCCGATGATTTGATCCTCGTGCTCCAGGCCTTCAGGCAATTCAGCAGCACCTTGTCTCACTCCATCAATTTGAATGCGAGCTCTGCGGTATGCTGACAAAATTGCTTGCAGATGACGCTTCACCGCCTGGTGCTGGGTTTGCTGCTCTTGCAGCTGGTGCACCTCGGCTTGTAGAGCATTGGCCTTCGCCTGAATTTCTCGGATCTCATCTTCCTTTGACCTCATGATGTTTCTTTCTGCAGCTGATGCATTCCTGCACAGTGACCTGGCATCAGATGCCACAGGCAGTGGACGCCGGTGCACCGAGATATCAAACTGTGTTACAGTGGATCCTGTGTTGCACCTTTTCATACGGTGTGGAAGTGGAAGCATACGTTTCCACCAAGTTTTTCAGGTTTTGAACCTGCCCTGTCAGCTCCACCTTAGCAGCCTCAGCTTTCTCTAATTGCTGGCCACAATCGGCAAGTTTGGCTGCGACATCCTTCAGGTCGAGCTCTGCTTTCTGCGAATATATGTGACTGTTGCCATGGCTCAAGCCTTGATGCATAATCGGTCCAATCAGTGTGTCAGCGGGGTAGATCATGGTACATACTTGCCGTATCTGGGATTCTGACAGAATGCGTTGCCTCAGTTGCAGTGTCTCCTCTTGACAGTCTTGCTCTGTCTTGTGTTTGGACTGCTCAATTGTGACAATTTGATTTACAAGCTCTTGTACGTGCTTCTGTGCAAGACCATTCACTGCAAGCATTTTGTCCCGTTCTTGTTCAGCTTTGGTGCATCGTGACTGTGCAGCTGCACCCTCTTCCTGCAGATGAGCGTCCTCATATCCAGATGACAAAATCGAAGCTTTTGAGCAAGCTGGAATGGTGAACTCAAATCCCCTCAGCCTTACCATGTAAACCAATTCTTGGGCATGCTCTCCCTCCAGTTCCAAGATTCGCTGTTCCAAAGAAAACTTGACCTTCGCATTTTCTTGTTGCGCTGTATTGTATTCGAGTTGTGTGTCTAGTAAAGCTCGTCCAACAGACAGCCTTTGCTCCTCACTGTCAACGATGGCATCAAGCAGACGCTGAAATTCCTGGTTTGCATGCACATCTGCAAGGGGGCTTCCAAGACATCTACCCCACTCTGTCGTCGCGACAAGGCCGCATACCGCAGGAACATACCAGCTTGGTGTAGAGAGTCCAGTTTCTGCTGCAGACCCGACTTCTCCTGTATCACGGCGGCAACCTCTTCCTTCAGCTGCAAGTTTTGTTCCATCAGACGAGAGACTTTGCTGGCTGGAATCCCTGATACTTGGCTGCCACCTTCGTCAAGCTGCTGCTCCAACGCGTTCCGCTCACCTTTCAATTGCAGTATAGTGTTGAAGAGGACACTGAGCAGACCTCGTGCTCGTGCCTCATTCCTTATTGGAAAGCTTTCAACCGTTGTTGCGACCTGAAGAAGCTTAAGCAGCGCTTCGGACTCAGAAAGCTGGCCTTGCTTGAACACGCCAATAAACAAAGTCCATGCATTCCCCCCCAAGCTGTTGCACATCAGCTTTGTTAGGATCGACTTGCTGGGGTCAACTTTTGCCATGATGCCCTGTGACTGCAGTTCCTGCATTGCACATGGAGTGTACATAGCAGTGACCTGCAAATGTCACCACATGCTTTTGACCTGCGCAAAGTATCATGCGAATGCTGTGTCACTTTGCATCATGAGGAGCAAGTTGCGAGTGCAAGTGTCCTCATGACAGACCTTTAGTGTGCTTGCAAAGCTGAGCAAGCTGTGGTTTAAAGCCGCTGATTCTCGTATTCGGAGGATGGCAGGCTCCATTGCTAGCCTCTCAGTCCCTGCAACCAGTGCTCAGAGCTTGACAGAGCCTGAAATCACACTAGCCTCACAACAAGCACACGTGGTGGCGCGGTGCAGGGCACTGAAGATAAAAAAAAACATACAACACTACTGCTATAGAGGCAAGGATTACCAGGTGTCTGGATAAATCTGATTTGTGACCGCACGATGATGTCCTCTTGGCCATCACCTTGCCCAGGCCAATACTGCCAGACAGTGACAAATACTGCTGTGGTGGTGTGCTCGCCTGCTGTGTCAGCAGCACTCCCCTGCATGTTATGTACCCTTGCATTGCCTGCAAGTATTTCCTTTGCGTCATCTGGAGTATTTATAGAGCGCCTCTGTGCTCCCTGAAGAACCCTGCGAGACAACAAATTGACGTCTGATCAGCTGGCATGATGTGAACATGTGACTGCAGGCATGCCACGTCTGTGAAAATACTGCACATCCGCCCGTAGCATGCATCCCATACCAGCCATCCAGAGGGTCTTCTACAAGATTTGCACTGGCATTTCGTAAGCGATCACTGACAATTTCCTCGAATGATGCACATGACTGCAATTCCACGTGATAATCAAATGACTTTGAGGTGACTGAGTGAATCGTTGATGCAACCTTGCGGCCTGTCTGCAGTCGACAGCACTTCAGTGTCCCTGCCACGTCACATCAGCAAGGGTGTGTGACTTCATCATATTGTTTTTGGCTGGTTCAGCGGACCAAACCTCTATGCTCCTCTTCTGAAGTTTGTTGAACAATGCTTGTATAGCTAGCAAAATTAGACCCTGTGATTGCTCATCATCTTTTGGAGCACCTGGCATACCCTCCAACATCGTGTCTGCACCGGAGCCAGTTGATCCCAGCACACACAAGTTCACATTGCAGCCTTCCAAAGCTTTCTCCATGTACGGGTCCACCTACACGCCACGATCACCCTATCAAGCTGTGTGCAGTTATATTTGAGCTTTATCAGACTGCAAGCATACAGGGCCCTTGATAGTTCAAAGAGCGCACAGTCCTTGAGTAAACTGATTGATTGGACGCAGAGTCGTAGCAGAAAGAAAAGCCCTGATAAATATCTTCCCTGCACAAAAGATGCACAAGCTATATAAGTGTGCTGCGGTAGTAATGTGTCTCCAAGAGTGCAAGTTGCAAACAAGGAAATACCTGGATGCCTGCGCCTGGCCTGGCCGCAGCAGAGCCACATTCCGTGCTTGAAATTGCAGGTCTAGCCTGTCACTTATACGTTGTACAGAAGACAATGAAGCCACGCAGTCGATTGGGGCTCCACGAGTGACAGAAGCCCATGCTGGAGCGAACGAACCCATCAAGAGCAAACGCTTGATCAAGACAGAATTAAACCAATACACATTGTGAGAACTGCTTCATGTCATAAGCTGCTTTGATGTCCTTGATCGCCCGGAACACTCGCTGTGACAGCCTTGCTGAAACGTGAAAGACAAGCCATAAAAACAAAAGTATAAAAATGCCAATTGCGTTATCGTGTGAGCATGCTTGATATTCTCGAGTCGAATGTGCTGCTTTTCAGCGCTGGCTACAGAACACCTCGGCATCTGCCTGTGATACGGCGAGTTACTGAGAACTACATGTGTGGCATCTAGTGGATGGCAGAATCAAGATTTACGCATAGTGTACATTCCCACACTCTTTGTGTCTTTTCGAGCTTAAATCAACTGCTGTAAATTCCCGCTTGTCCGCATCAGTTTGGGCAGCGCGATGGTCGCCTGGTGCGGCACGCAGCAGCCGTGGCGCTATGTACTCCATGAATGTAGCAATGCTTTCATGCAGTGGCCTAGCTTGCGGTGCCATCTTTGATTTTGCTGTGGGCGCGAAGCCTTGGCAATAGCTGCCCGTGGCGCGAGCGCGTACAGAAGCTTGAGCTTCCGCATGTAACATGTTCTATACCCAACACACACTGGCAGCACTAACGAAGGTCAAGTTCAGTGCGGAGCAGGACAAACAGAATCAGTTTGAGTCGGACTGTGTTGTTGCGATTCGATCGCAGGTCAAGCCGTGCGCCACCGAGACTAGCACGAATGGAGTGCGATCAGCCGGTCCAGCTTTTGCAGAGTTTATTTCAGCATGAATCTCTTCTGCTTCGAAAGTGTGCGTCGCTGGAACGATGCGTGGAAGCCGTGTCCCACGCGAACTCCATCCTCAGTCAGTCTTGCAGCAGTCTTTCGGAACCCCCCGACGACGCCGGACGGGTGCGCCACCAGCCATCGATCAGATTCGTCTGGAAGCAAGTTGACTGATGGATCAGTGATCATCATATAGGTGACGGCCATTGCTATTGCAGAATGACATGCCTAGTTCACACGCGGTGAAGCCAAGATTGACGTATGTTCCTGCAACAGACTCGGCAATGCAAAGCACAACGTGTTGCATTATGTTTCACCTCAAGGCATACAAGTCAAGTTTGAAAATGGATATCGTAATCATTGGGTGATGCAGAAGTAGTTCCAAGCCAAGGTGCCATAAGCCTGTCACTTCGTGCCTTGCTGGACTGTCAGAGGCGGCGGATCATCAGCTAAAAGGCACCGCATCATGGAAGATGCGAGTGAAATGCCTGCGCAATGCTGTGCATGAGCATTCACTCTGCTTGAAGGAGGCTGCACAGCATTTGGGATTGGCAGATGCCCAATCTCATGACATGCACCAGCAGATATGTCAACGGCAGCAGGCTTTGCTGAAGCGCGGGTGCATGAAGGTTGCCGACTTGATGAAAGATCAACCCAATGTACAGCATCCACAGGACGAGGGCAAAATCAGGCCCACAGACGACAGCAGAGTGGACCTCCTTGTTGGCATTGAGACTCTGTACGCCATACGAAGCAAAGCTGCAGAGTTAGAAGACATGTGTTCTCAAGCGTCCCCGGGCATCGATGTAAGATCTGCCGTAGCCAGCCTGGAACACCTGGTGTCGTTGCAGAAGAGAACCATGACTTGCCGGTGTGACTCCTGTGGCTTTTCTTCCGCTTACAAGTGTTCAGAGACAACGAAAGATGACATTTGGAAGGTGAATTCTGAACATCTGTTCCTGCAGTAGTGCTGGGGCTGTCCCAAAAGCTGATGTACAGATGTGGCGCTCCAGAGCGTTGCGCTGCATGGGGGTGCATGGAGCTGATGGCAAGGCAAGCACGCAGGCATCAAGTGAAGAAGGCTGCAAGCATGCGCATGCCACAGTGTTGTCATCAGTTGTGCCTGGATTTGGTCAGACTGCTGTGTTCCGGCACATGAAACACAAGCATGCCTCCCGATCTCACGCGGAAACCACCGCCCAGCGGTGTACTGACATCCTGCCAGGTAGTGATCGTTTGTTTGTTGCTCGCCCTGCGTGAAGATTTATCATTTCCTTATTCAAGTTGTGTTCCAGGCGTGATATGGCTTCCGGCGGAGGCCTTGGACATGATGGTCACTGAAGGCCCAGCGATGAGTGAGGGAGGCCACGCTGTCGTGCCTACAGATGACAAGAGGACAGTATCTGTTTTAGTGTCGGATGCAGTGTGGGCACGTGCATGGTTTGCGTCCTTATTCCAGATGCAAAGCCTGGCATCAGAGCTGCACATGCTGCGAACAACTGCACCTGAGATTCTGCAAGGCAGCACTGATATCATAAGATGTCTTCAGACAAAGCCAGATGGTATCAGCCAGTCCAGAGTTGCTTGGCTGGCACGCTTGCTACATATGATCCTGTTGCCCACTGCCAGATGCACTCTCAGCATCGGGAAAATGTGCCAGACAAAAACCAAGACTTATGACTTATGACGCTAGAACAGATGAGTTACATGATGCAACAACAATCGTGCTTCATATGTCGCATTCAGGATCAGAACGACATGGCTGCTGATTTCTTTTTCACGCATATGTTCCATAAGAAACATTCAAAGCTACCATCACAATCAATCCATCTGCCAAAACTCGCATTGCTGGCCATCTAAAGATCAGGTAGCCAGAAGAAAGGGTGAATCAAAGCTTCTGCTGGGGTCAGGCGCCCACGCTGCAATGAATTTCTAGACCTTATGAGCCTCTTTGCAAGATCGTTGCCTACACCGCCCTGCCTATCCAGCAGGGCCAAGTCACAGCGCTGAGCCATGGGGCTGCTTTGGCGCCAGTACTCAAAGCTATAGTTATACTTGCCAATGTCGGTTGCAAAGGTTGTTTGCATTGACTTGCTCCTTAGCTCTGGCACCATCATTTGCACAAACATCATTCCGAGGGAGTAGGAATCAAATAAATCCGGCCTTCCCGCCTGCCATACCAGTGGAGCTCCAGCCGCTGCTAGCACCGGGACTGCATACAAGAAAGACGAGTTCAGGACAGGCCCAGGTGGAACCAGAGGGCTAGTGTTCGTACTCTGTGCATCCATGATTTGTGGCACATACCTGGTGCCTTTGGAAATGTTTCTGGCAGCACCAGTTCCTCTGGAGGTGAGAAGCGAGGATCGAGCATCCCCTGCTGTGGATTGAAGTTGACGCCTGTGCTCATATCGACGGCGGCTCCAAAGTCAATCAGTTTGATCTCACCAGACGAAGTGATAAGAACATTTTCGGGCTTCAAGTCCCGATGAACAATTCCAGTTTTGTGTAACGCAAGCACAGCCTTCAAGAGCTGCAGCATCGCGAACATTGTCTGACCAAAGTGCCACAAACGCCATCATGCACACATGCAAGGCTGCATCAGCTATTGCATACCCGCTTCATGATCTGCCGAATGACCGCCACATCCCGCTTCCCAATGTTTGCATTGTTAAGGGCGCGCCCAAGGACAATTTCCTCAACGTCTCCTGGAAATGTCCCAATAACCCCATCTAGAGCATCACCCAGGGTGCAATCTGATTCATAGTCCCATACAAGCCACTGAGTGTCTCGAGTAAAGCCCCCAACAGACTCATCACAAACAAATGCACCCTTATACCCTGCAGCACTTGACATAAACAAATTTCGTGCGAGTTTGCCATTCGCATAAGCCTCCACTGCACCAGACTCTGCAGCGCCTTTCGCAATGGTCCCGCGTTTAAGAAAGTCCTTTCTCAGGCCAATGCGGTCAATATTCACCCGCTTCAGCACCACTCTACGTCTCTTTTCATCAGGTGACAACTCTCCTCGAGAAATTTCATCGTCTTCTCCTGCAGCACACGATAGCTGACCATACCCACATCTGAGGCACACCATGCAGCGGTTGCCCATGTCCAGTACCGCATCAGTATGCGCTGGTTGTCGCACCCTGTTTTCTAACTGCCTCATATGTAATTCCAAAATTACCACCACCGAGCCTATCCCGCAAAACAAACTGACGTGCCTTGAACCTTGGCCCAATTACGTCGTATAGTGGTCGCAGTATGTAGTAGTCAAAGATTGTGGGCACTGGTGCTGGTGTTGCTAAGAAAAGGTAGTAGAACACCTACAGGCACGGTCAGCAGCTGTGCACAGTAGGCCAGCATGAGGACAGGAGGGCCCTTAGATTCTGCAATCGATTGTGGATTCCACCAATGACATCCTCGAGAAACATAACAATATTACATTATTCCCGAATCAACGTGATCAGGACATACGCTTAGCCTTATGATTCCGCCAAATGTGGGCTGAAGGTCAAGAAGATTCCCAGCATCCAGTAGCAATGTACCCACGATTCCAGGCACGAATGGTGGCAGAGCTGAGACAGCGGACTTTATGGCGGAGCCAAGACAGGCGGTGTCTCCGATTGGCATGGCACAAACGCGCCCGCGCTGGTGCACATGTGTGCGAGGCCGGCAAACGACACAGCGTGATACTGCTGGCACTGCCAGACTCCCATTTAAAGTAGACTGCATAATTGATCACGGTTTACTGTAAGGAACAGCTACAATCCCGGCTCAACCAAAAGAGCTCCTCGTTGAAAAGAAAGCGTTTGCGCACTCGCTTCGGCGCACATCAGCGCGCCAGGAGAGCCGCGTGACACACAAAGAACAATTGCACGTCTACGACAGCTTCACAATGCAAACATAGCACATTATTGTGAGGTACAAGCGATCGCGTGTGGCATATGAATGTCGTCGAGCACAGGAACCCTGTTATGCTGGCATGCATCAGTCTAGACCACGCCACGTGTGGCCACACAAGCAGGTCGTTGTACACCAGTCGCGACCACAGTCAATTGACTGGCCAGGTGCATCGCATGACTGAGAAAAACATATCAGCTGCACCGCTCGTGTTACAGCACACAAAAGCTACTTCTAAACGGCATGATTGAGCCGTCGCGTTGTAGGCACATCAGCATACACACACCCTTGCCTGCGGAATACTTGCCCCTTTGCCTGCGGCTGTGCGACATCGCAAGTCCACAGACTTGCAGATTACAGACCCCTTCGCTCGAACTGCAGTATATTGTTACGAAATGCGGCTGATCCATGGATGAACTTGCAAATCGCTCGCCCGTTTCTGGTCATAGACACTGATTGCCCACATCGACATGCAACGACAACAAAGCGACAACAAGGCCGCAACTGGACTATCGGGTACATGTGCAGGACGCGCTACCGTGGCAGCTGGGCTGCGGCTCCCTCCTGCTGTCTTGAAGTCTCGTGTCTGGCCAGATCACTCTGGTCACGCCAACTTCTCCCCATTGCAGGCTAAGGTGCGTCATTACATTAAAAAACTAATATGATCCAGGTGCCACAATCTACAGCACGAGATGAGATGGCATCACATGCACTGCGTGACAAGGCATGCACGTGGTGTGATAACACACGCAGTAGGGCCACTAGCCCCGTTTATTGACTCCGTTGATCCCGATCTTGTGCGTGTTCTTATGTCTGCAAGTTCTAGTCTGCCTTCTGTCTTGTGTAGGCATCGTAGTGAACAGCATTTTGAATGTTCACAGGCTGCTGATGTCTTCACGACATACATCACACGTGCACATGCACCCCATCAGGTTACTTCTGCCACCTGTCCCGGCGGCACACCGTGCCCAGCATGTTTCCGCCGTTGCGGATTTGGCGCGGCAGTTGCTTTCACGGCCTGGTCCTTGTGCCAGTGCCTCTGGTGTTTCGTGGATTGATGTAGCAGTCATGCTTGTTGTGGATGGTGTTGGTGGTAATGCTGGGGTGGCGGGTGTTGTAATTCGCCTGCCCCCTCTTGCAGAATTGGCTCGTCTTAATGCGTTCTGGGGCGCAAGTCAGAGTCTGCGGCGGCATGTAGCTTGGATGCCTGTTTCGGTCCCGGATTTCGGAGGTGTCAATGTCCAGATGGATATTGCTTTGTAATTATACGTTGTCGTATGAGATGTATGGTCGGTTGGGACAGCCTGCTATGGATAATTTGAATTTGCTGGCGGAGGTTGCGTCTCGGTATGGCGGACCATGGTGTGTTTGTGACGAATGCTTTCCGCCGGTTGAGTGCGGCGTTGTGCAAAGGGAATGCTTATGTGCTCTGTGCGGGGCTTCAATCTTTGGCTTGCATTACCGGAAGGGCTGTGGTACGCGCTCGGCCTGGTGCCATGAATGAGTGAATGGGCTTAAGAATGGATTCCGAGAACCGGTAGCATGCCTGGCCTCTGTCCTTTGTAGGTACATACGCACATGCACCAATCTGTGTGACATGCAGAAGTGGTCAATGTCATGCTTGTTGGATTCAAGACCGAGTGGGAGGTTCGATGTGTGGGAGCTGCGAAACTGGGTGCACACACGATTGCAGCGATTGAAGCATCGATGTGGAGGTCAAGAATTGGGCCAGCCCTCGCTTGTGAAGTACGCTGAACAGGTGGTCGATGTGTACAACGCTGCATTCCAGGAATTGACATGTCAGGTGCACATCGACTTGTTCTGCCGCATTGATCTCTCGAGAGCATGCACTCAAAGTATGACCGGTTTAGGTTGCTCTGGGTTGCAATGATCGCGGACAATTCATGGCAGACATATGGACCAGCACAAATGTGCTTTTGGGCCGCGTGCTCGAGCATGTGAAGACACAGACTGACGGTTTCAAGGCTATGGCTTTGGCATTGAAGCGCAAAGAGGCAGTGATGGATGATGCATGCAGCAGGTTGCACCAGCTGGTCAAGGCAAAGACCAAAGAAGTGGACGAACTGAGGCAACACATGCAGACATTGGAAGAGCGTCTAGAGAATGCAGAGAGCGCACTGTGGGACCAGGGGCAAAAGGATAGTTCAAAAAGGAAGGCGTGATGCTTCAGCTGTGTTCCATGAGGTCAGTCAAAGCACAGGGACGACATTGTAATTCGATCCCCTGCAATGGTTCATTGGGAAACAGAACCTGACAACAACTGGACGTTGTGCTATACAACCCACTTGAAGAACCCAGCACGTGTCATCCGGCCCACTGCATTTCATCCTGCAACAGTCACTGCCACAGGCACTGCTGCGACTTGGTGTCAGTTTTTTGTTCACGCCATAGGTTGTCCCAGTACCGAAACATACAGCCCCGCAGACAGAGCTTATGGAATTCTCCGATCCCAGAACTCAGGAGAAACTCGCCCCTTTGGTGATGTTGTGTCCACCCCATATGGTGTATCTTGCTCATCCACCCACATCTCCTCGCGAGGTGCAGTAGGGGCTGATCTCACGCTATCTCGGCCTGGTGTCCTCGGCCAAGCGGAATCAGTTGATGGACCGTAGTCTGCGGAGTCATAACCCTTGGCCCGCAATCGTGGCTGGAATGTATCGCTATACTCACGGTATGAGCCTACATGTCACCTGATTCATCTAGACAGCAAGGTAGCAAACCCCACAATGTAGTTGTTCAAAAATTGAAGCACACCTTCGGGGAGCCGGTCGTATTCACTTGAGCCTCCGTATGCTCTTTGTCTGGGCAGTGACCATCGCCTTGTGCGCTTAGGTTCCTGCTCTGATTCTTCAAGCATCTACACAAAAGCATGCTGTACAGGCTTCTTCTGCACATCTCCATGTAATGTGCGTAAGCATGCGAGATGTGCTAGACAGCCAGACATGATCGAGGCCGGACGGCATGTGCACACCTCGAGTTGCTTCCTCAAGTTAACAGTCTGAACCATGTAAAATATGCCGACCCCACCCAACACAAATTCAGACAGCATGAGGATTGGATCCAAGCGCCAGCCCTGAAGCGTCAGGATCCCCCCGCACATGACAAACAATGATGCAGCCACAATGTCCGCTTCTGTGGTCCCTTTAGCATCTCTGAATTTTAGGCTGTACAATATCATCCCGGTGATCCCCAGCACCACGCCGAGCCAAAGGGATGGGCTGATGTAGTCTACATTGATCAGAGCAAGATCACAAAACGCCCCGCCTCCGCTTGAAGATTTGCATACTGTAAAGTTTTGACGGATGTAAGACTGGGTGGGACATCTTCGCGACCCGACGCGTGCAGAAGAAACCGAACGACACAGAGGCCGCACAAGCGAAAGCCCTTGGTCCTTGCACAAACACACTTGCATCTAGGCCATAGACTGTGCTCAATTCCAAGTCTATCGCTTGGGGATCACCAACAGTATCCTTGCCGAATTATGAAATCGGCGAGCACGAAATAGAATTTCAGCGTCGTCGCGAAAGTGCGTCAGTATGCACCGCCAGAGCCTTCACGTGGCAGAATATCCACGGACTCACATCAGTTCCCTTGTGCAGCGATGTGTTGCCAGCATGGATTGTGGCTAGGGCGCAAATGCAGCTATACAGGACGCACAACGGGATCCAGGTGCGAATAGCTGGCGCATCACATCCGACACGTTTGACACGTTGTGGAAAGCAGAAAAACATTGTGCAAATTTGTGCGCACAATGCACGCAACTAGCATGCTGCAAGTATTTTGCTGACTCCACTGTGCACTGCTGTGTACGCCACAGGGAACGATTGTGCAGGCTCATTGTCTCGCTCAGGACGCAAAGATTTTACACTCAAGCAGTCTTGCCCACTGCAGTTTATCTCCATGGAAGATCTCCTGCTCATATTTCAAAGCAGATGATCGACCATTCTTCATGAAGCTAGGGCAATTCAGGCATGCAGCTTGCACCGATAAAATGGAGCCGTCTATTCATGCTGTTAGTCTTCCGTGTCAATGACTCCCAGACTCAATAACACCTTCAGAAGATCATCAATGTCTGTGCACTCTGGCAGTGGGCGGCCAATGTGCATCTGAACAACATCCACGATAATTCGCCGCTCCGTATCCGTCAGGGGCGCATCAAGAACAAAATCTTTGCCGTCCGGGACGTCTTGTTTCCGCTGGCGTTGAAGGGCTCGCCGGAGTGTGCGTCGCTGCCGTGCATTGAATATCAGCTGACCATCACTTGATAGCTTAACTTCGATTTTGCTCTTCACTTGCTGCGTCGGACTGCCTGGGTTGGGAGATTCTGTAGTTGTCGACCCCGTGTCTAATTCCCTTCTGCTGTTGTGTATACCAGCCTGCACAATGTGGGCTTGCTGGCAGACATACTTGAAAAATGGCAGTGTAGACTACTGAGCAGGGGAATGATTCAACGCAATGTAGCAATTGGAGATGTACCGATTCGTACACAGGTGCATGGTTGCAACAACAGTCACAGTAACATGCGTTGCATAAGGGATCACCTGCTTTGCAGTAGGTCCAGAAATTACCGATGTTGTGTCATCTGGTAAGCCTCCATGAGAACCGCTAGAAGCAGTGGATGTGCCATGGCGAGAACTACTGTCTCCACATGCTGATAAATCCCTCCTGAGCTTCAGACCACGGCGTGGTGAAGGCTGTCTAGTGAATCTGTTGTCTGGGCGCTGTCCTGGTGATCGAGAATCAGCTGGCAGCGTCACTGGAGCAACAGGCGGAAATCTGCTTGGCCCGGAGGGATGGGCTGCTGTCCCACGATGTCCAGTAGATAGGACATGGCAGGCTCGGTCAACACCGATGCTGTGGCCAGCTGTATCAGATGCCATAGGAGCCATACCGTGGCCCTGCGACAAATCACAATACAGATCAGTGCTGTCTAGAGGCATATATCTGCAAGATTCTAATCACATGAACACCTAACCTCGAGGGCACGTTGTTTCTTGTTGTATTTCTGCTAGGGCCTCAAAAACTGATCACGATGAAGCAGGATGAAAGCGCACTTGCCGTACCCCAGAGGCCTTGTCCTCAAATGCCGGTATGGGCGTAATTGCACTGAAGGACGATGCTAGAGTGGTGCGACTCAGCTGATGCACAAGGGGACGGATGGGGCCGTGATCTTGGCCATGCGGTCTCTGTGGTGCTAGCCTACTTGCAGGCACTTGGATTCCTGCTACAGCAATGGGAACGATCGTTTCTGCCTGCATCGCCCGGGGCGATCCCGACGACGTGGATGCTTGGGAGCGAGATCGTGGGCTATTGATATGATGAGAGCCGTATAGCTGGGCGTCAGTCGGCCGAGCCGGGGAGGGCGGAAACCACCCTGTTCCCCCATTGTCCGGCAAGACGTGGCCGCTTGACCAGGATGCTGCTTGCCCCGCTGCAAGTTCATGGCTGAATGGAGGTGGTGATGCAATATCATCGAACTGGAATACTGGATTTGCTTGTGGTCGAGTGAGCCGTTGATCCTGCATACATGTGAAAGCGTAACAATGGCAACACCTCCAGTCCGCTAGCGTTCGGTACCACAGGTATATTGAAGCATTTTGCGTTTGCAGTGGAAAGTGTTTCATGTTTTTCTCGGCCTGGTATGACTCAAAGCTTTGTCAACAGGCTCCACGCCAAAAGTCGCGCACATGTGAATGTCGAGGAGAAGGCGTTCGGACACCTTGAGAAGGTGTGAATGGTACTGAATCCAAAATGTGCTTCAATGCGTCTCCAGGAGCAGCAGGCGCGGCACGTGAAGTGCAACGTCGGGAATTCTTCAGAGGGGCAAGATGTTTCAGTTGCAGCTGTAGATCATCATCAGCACGAACACGAGCACTACTACTTCCAGAAGAAGTATTGTCAGACATTGAAAATTCTCATGAACGCCGTTGATGGGAACAATCTGCTGGTGAGTGGGAGCCCGCTGCAACCCAGCGCGCCCCCGGCTACGTTTCTACTGCATCAAATGATGATACTTTTTCAGCGAAAGACAAATCGGCGAGCAATCTTCCCTTTGGATAGCGCTGCTCTCTGAAAGGACCCCCCAATGAGCTGTATGAAGTGGCAAGATGCGGTCGCTGCTGAGTATCGAGCTTGCATGCCACGACAGGCCTTGTGTGTGTGTGTGTGTGTTGCTGATGCACTGAAGGCTGTATTTGTGCATGACTGTGCTCACAGGTCCATTCGCTGCGCGGGTGATGTAATGCATGTGTGCAGGCGTGACTGGGCCGAGGCATCCCATGGCGCACATGGAAGAACATCAAAGCTCGATCGTTTACGCGCGTGGAAAGTCGATACGGCAAAGTGTAAATCATATGAGACCTCTGCTGTTTCGCCAGCATGTTGGTGGATGTCATCGGCGTGCTACACTGGTGTGGCGCTTGTGTGTGTCAAGGTTGATATCTGCGCACGAGGATGGCCTTTATGATCTGCGTCATCGCTGTGTGCACCCCATTTTCGATCAGTAACACGAGGGCAGCTAGTTGTCGGCTTTGAGTCGTCGCGTGCGCCAAAGGCGGTCTCAATTCTAGTGGGTAGCTCGTCGTCATGCTTGTGAACGCACAAAGGGCAACAAGAAATCCCCACCATGTGGCGTTCTGTAGATCTAAATGGACAACGAATAGGAAGTATGTGAGCCGCGGGCACAGGTATCGCCTGCAGTGCAGTCTGTCAAGCGATGAGTGGCAGGCCGCTTCAGACGCGGAATGGGGCAATTCTGCCAAGCGGGATGCTGAAGCCTCACGTGCGTACACTCCTGTGCGTTTCAAGGATGTTCGGAGGCCTCTGCGTGTGGCACCATCCTAGATTAGCATGAATGTAATTTGACACCCTGTCATGAGCTATCCCAGGTAGGATCCATGTCTTTAGCCGATGGTCGCGCACTTACTAACAACAAGCTGCGTGAGGGCCAACTACTGCCATCACTGATGATGCTGTGCAACGCTTGCTGAAGCATTTAAACGTGATTGCTTGAGGGGACAGATTGCCTTCTTCAACACACTTAACGCACATCAACACGGCAACCTACTCCATTTTGCTATATGCCTCTCCATTTATATGCTGGTCGTTTGAGTAGTGTGGACGATCAATTTCGAGGTCATGGGAACGCTGAAATGATGGTTTAAAAATAAAACAATGTAAACATATATATATATATATATATATATATATATATATATATATATATATATATACACACACACACACACAACAGTTTTATTTGTCTGTCTGTGGTTGTGCCTTGGTAGTGACCTGTGGGCTGCACTGACGTCTGCTGTGTAAGAGTCACTAATATTAAACAGACAAATGCATTACATTGTGTAATTTCTCTATCGCTGTAGCAGCAATTGATGCAGCATGCAGTATGGCCTATACGGTCGCAAACATCAAGACTCCCATTGCAGGCAAGCGCACTTTGTGGGGATCCCTGCTATTGGCAGCAGGGCTGGCTTTTGCTTTTGTCATCTCAAGAATTGCATGGACAGAGAAACCGGAGGGCTTTAGCATACAGCGGTCTGCTGAGCAGGCCGCGACAAGCAACGGCAACAACGATGTTGCGGCGACTATGCCACAAGAGGTACGATCGAACGAGCTTGTCGTGGTGCCACATCAATCAGAAGCGTCAGAATGATCGGGTGTAGGATGGGAAAACAGCTGATCACACATCAGACCAGCATGTTTCAGCATTGCCATCAAGGGACCAAGACCCAGCTGCAGCCTCTGCATCCGCTTCTGCGGTGATGAATGTCAATGAGGACCTCAGGAACGGTGATGAGGATCATGTCGATGATGCACTGAATGCACAGGTGGTCTCGGGAACTCGTGATGAAGCAAGCACGGGGCAAACTCAGGAGCCACTGCTGCAGCACTTGTTTGAAGACCTCAAGCAAAGGCCTGCCGATCAAGTCGTGCACCCGTCTATGGCTGAGACACACTTTGACCAGACCGTGAGCTTGGACTTAGGTGCCCATGGTGAGCAGTGACTTGCACATATATGAACAGGATCCCATCACATACCTGATTGCCGACAGCGAGTGATAAACCGGTGTTCATGCAGAAGCTCCGACCGTGGTGCAAGCTCCCAGTTCTGGATCAAACAGACAGGCACCTGTTACAGAGGTATGCTTCTGCATGTCCTGCGTGAATGTGGTGACCACCAGGTAATCACAGACGTTTGAGGCCGTTCTGGGCCAGTGCAGGCACCTGCAGATGAGCTTGCCGTGAAAAACTCAGACATAGATCAGCTGGACAGCCTGACGGGGCATGAGCAGCTGCAGCAGCGGGCAGCGCTAGCTGTGAGAGCTGCGCAGGCGGCACTTTGTGCTTGTGAGAGCGCCTCAGCACACTCAGCAGCATCATGCCGCTCCGCTGCAGAGGCAGCATCCGCTGCAAATAACGCAACACGGGCAGCCTCTCAGGCACTCAGCTCTGCAGACCGTGGGGCAGCAGAGGACCTCGAGCGTGCCTTGAGGAGGGTGCAGCATGCTCAGCAACAGGCACGAGATGCGGAGGCTGCCGCTGCCACCGCAGCGACCAGTGCTAGCGCAAAGGCTGCCACTGCTACGGAGCAGGTATGCCACACGCCATGCATGAATTCCAGACGTTTCAAAAGCTGGACTGTCAGTAGAATGCTTGTCTGCTGCATAAATTGGACATCTTGGACTGCTATCTGCGAATCTCAGTGTGTATGTGCTGGTAGCCCTGAGTGACCGTCGATGTTGATCAATGTTTACGCGTGTGCTATCACAGCCCAGTTAATCTGCTTGTTCAAGTCCAAGTTCACCCCTGCACAGGAACGAACTGTTTATTATCAGCGTACGGGTCTGGGTTTAGTTCTGGTTTTGGGTCCCCACGTCTTTGGTTTGCGCTGTGGTATTTTGCTAAGTAATTTATAATTCCAATGCGAGTGAGCTGCCCCTGTACAGGAGAGGCTGGCGCATGAAGCGGCGACTCCGCAAGAGGAGCAAATCGTGGTAAAGCACAACGTTACGGACACAATCAAGACCTGGGCTATCCGTACCAAGGCCACAATCATGGCGTGGGTGCAGGCATTCTGCACTTGGTGTTCTCACGCGTGGCAAGCGTTCTTAGCATGGACATCTCGAGTAGGAGAGCATGTGCAGCGCTTGATATCTAGGCGGAACTAAGGAACATGCGCATCAAAGGTAGCTGCTGTCTTGGACTTGTCAGAATCTGCGTGTCTCGGAGCGCCTTGAAGGAGGGCATGGCATGACCATCCCAGCAGGATGACAGGATTGATCACGAATCTGTACTAGACGCACTGCAGAGTGCTGCAGACTGCATGGTGGTGCTTCCGTGTCAGGATATTGCAGATGAACCACATGAGCGGCTGTAAAGTGATACATAGATCTGTCGAGCCTAGCCAGAATGCTGACATATCACAAATTACAGGCTCACTTCATGTGCATAGATCATTCAATTCGGCAATACACAGATGTTCACATGTGGTCCAATGTGCAAACCTTCGAACTATCAATTGCACCTGCATGTAGTAGATTCTTGTGCGCCTCCATCGTTTGGGCAACCACTATGCAGTACTGCTGACTCGAGCTGATTGCACCAGCCACAAATGGTTCGCACGTGTCCGCACGGTCCACAGCCGGGCCTGCCCATGATGGCTTCGCACCAACCTGTATGTGGGCTCCCGATCACCTCATTTATTGAGGAGGTTGCCCTGGGCAGCTTTTGCGGAACTGGATACTTGATCGTGCCCTCACCCAACTCGGTGTACCCCGCTGCACGTCCCACCGCTCTACGCGAGGTTCAGCCCAATCCGGTATCGTATACGCAATACGCAGACTCGCTCATAATGGCCACTAAGGGCTTCCATTGTAGTCTGCTTTCGGGGTCGCGTGCATCTCTGTCGCTCCGAGTTCCGGCAAAGCGGAGTGATCTCTCCGTGGTCCGTTCCAGCTCACAAGCATCTGCCTCATGGTCAACTCTCCAGGATGCAGTGGACGTCTACAAATCTGCGCCACAGCAAATGGTGCGTAGTACATACAACCTTGTAAGGCGCTCTCTGCTGAAACCGGCACTACTGAGGCCACGCTGACAGGATCTCCCTCATCCGCGTCTGTGATGAATGAGGGGAATAACGAACAGGCGACAGGATGCAGCTTCTACGCAGCCTGCTATTGCCCTTTGGTGATGTGGTTGATTCAAAGCCTATCTGCCGCCTCATCTCTGTCCTGTGATATGTAGTGCACATTGAATGTATGCAGATTTGGGCCCGCCCGACGCTGTGTGTTAGGATCTCAGCCCGGAAAATGTGTTCGTCTCATGATCTACGCTGTAGAGTTCAGCTGCCGTGGTCCATGAAATATGGCTTGCATCGCAGATGTGTGTGCCTGTTTGAACTGTCAACACAAGCCCGTACTCAAATGTGCAGAAGCAAGAAGAATCAGCTGATGTACTGAAGGCTATGGAGGGCCTGAGTGAAGCTGGTGTGGCAGCAAAATGGGGCAAGGCTATGGATGCCTGTGGCTCTCGTAGGTCTGTGGCAATGGGTGAACTGAAGCTAGTGGGGGTGAAAGACCCCGGCATGATTGCCATGGCATCTACGAGGAACGAGCTAGCGTTTCTGGTGACTACAGTCGGTGTCACTAGTGTGCTTGCTGTAGCTGCTGGCGCACTGTTGCCAGGTGTGCACGTTTGTCATTGCACGATGTGTGGCCTGCGCAGATTGCTTGTACAACACATGGATGGCCTCTGCTGCACTGCACCGTGTCACTTGTGTATAAGTGCAGGTGACTGGGGCTTTTTCTCGGCATACCTGATTGGTGGTATCTCAATTGGTGTCCTTGCCATCGGTGTGGCTCGTCTCATTCCTCCTCATGTATGCACTTTGTGAATCTGTAAGCTGAAGGTGGAGATCAGTCGCATACGTAGCACAGCTATTTTGCTGAATCGCAACATTTCAGCTGTGGTCTGACGTGTAGGGAGCACAGCGCCTGGCCTTCTTGGCTTTGCAATTGACAAGTGTGCTTCCACCCCACATAGACCTGTACTTAGCCATCAAGCATGACGGCACGATCGTTGTAGGAGGCTGGATTTAAACGCCGGGAATGTGCAGGTTTTCGCAGGTCTTCCCGGACTACAGGTCTCGGGTGCTCAGCCATGAAGCAGCTCACTTCCTGCTTGGCTACCTGCTCCGCTGCCCGGTGGTCGGCTACGACATGACCATCGGAGCAGCGCACACTGACTTTGCCGAAGCTAAACTGCAGCAGAGGCTCTTCCTTAGTAAGCTGAGTGCAGAGGATGTGGACCAGCTGGGTGTTATTTCCATGGCTGGTGTCGCGGCAGAGGCTATGAACTTTGATGATGTGCGCCACTGGACCATGTGCTTCCAAGATGCAATCTGGGGAAAACGCTCGAAGCTGTGGTAATGAGAAGCGTTTGCTGCAGATCATGGGACAAACAGCTGATCTCATGGATTTGCAAAAGATCCTGAACCGCAGTGAACGCAAGTTAAGTGATCGGGAGCAGCAGGATGCCACACGATGGGCAGTATGGCAGGCATGCACTCTACTGCGGACTTACAAAGCAGAGTTCGAGGCGTTGAAAGAGGCCATGGGTTCTGGAAGTACAGTAGCAGAATGTGTGCGTGCCATTGAGGATGCATAACTGCAAACCGTCATCTTTACATGAAACATGCACAAGAACCTGGTTGCTGCCAAGGAACACAAGACCATACCAAACATTTGTACTCGTTCAAGCTGTGGGCCACCACACAGCAGCTCAGGGTAATGCCCTTGCGGAATTTAAAGTACCAAGACTGCAGTGGCAGTCTCAGCTTGCGGGGTCTACCAGTGGCTGACCGTAAGCCGACTGAAAAGCGCGGGCGAAGATATCATGATGTTGTTCTGGACCTGACAAGGCATCAGAGGCTACCTATGCTGCATGCTCATGGTCCTCCTCTGCTGCTCCTTCAGGTTGTCCGCCCTGATCTTGCCCACTGACGACGACCGTGCCCGGCGGCCGGACCACGCACACACAGCACTTCATGCGCTTCACGCAGTAGTCTGACACGCTCCCCAAACCCACCAGAGCACGCAGCCCTTTCATGACAGTTCCGTAGCCATGGCTACCGACACAGCATGTGTCGATTGCGTTCTCTTCGCAGTAATGTACCAGAGACTGGCCCGCCTGACCACCCTTTGGCTGAAGGGCCTTCCAAAACCTGCAGTAGTTCAGTTCCTGTGAGAGTCATACATCTTGTGCCTGGTGCATGCTCACTGGAACCTCAATGTGTACTGTTGTATGGTCAAGACACCACACGCTCAGCAGCAGAACGCTCAGCAGCAGCAGCACAGTACGGACGAGCACGAACACGTTCGTGAATAACACACAGTTGCGACTCTGGCGTGCCCTTCTTCAGCAATACGTCAATAGCCTTGGCGCAAGCACTTTCGGCATTCTTCAGCGCCACCTCCTTCTCTTCTTCCAATTGCTTCGCCTGGACCCCTGCCATTGCAAAGGTGGAATCATCGACCACCTGCATGCACACCTGCATGTCACCAATCATGAATAATTTCGTGGAGGATCCGAACAAGTCCTGTTGCTGCACAGCACATTCACTCCACCCAGCCAACCATGTAATGCAACTGATCTTCAGCTGATCACGGTGCTCATGATTCTGCACAAGCCTAAGTAGCCGCATGCAGGCTAGCAGCTGGCTCTGTTGCACTCAAATATCAACTTTCAGCATACTGTCAGTAGCACTGCTGGCCCGGCCCACATTGTAAAACCACGTATAGCATGTATGCAGAAGCCCCATGCTGATCTTGGTACAATGCGTTTCCCGCAGCCAAGAACCAAATCAGAAGGCTTCCTGTGGCAAGCATATCAAGAGATGGTCAGTGTGTTGGTGTGCGCACCGGGAACTGTGTGGGTGCAGCGACGGATACGACATGGATCTGTGTCTTCTTGTCTGGCAGGAAGTTGCTGCTGGCAAAGTCCAGTGCTGCCATGCAGTTGTCGGAGTCGTCCACGCACACACAGACCTTGTATATTGTCGCAGTGCTCTCCTCTTGTACTGTTGCAGGTGCAATGGCTGCCTTCACCACCACTGTGGCATACGCAGATCGTGCAATGCAGTAGTCACTGACGCTGCCCAGGCCCACAATCGAGAGAGCCGCCTTCTGGATGGAGCCGAGACCTGAATCATCTATCGAATTTGGAAGGCAGTGTTATTGGGATTGGAGCATGAGGGGCTGTGCCGGGCGCAACTAAACAATTTTGGATGCATCAGCCAGAGTGCATTTCTACAATGTTTTCCAGAGCTGCTGCAGAGCCGATAATTTGCTGCACAATACTTGATACATCTAGCATATACACATACAGCGTGGTGGTATATCAACATGGGGAGGGAGGGAGGGAGATGGCACCTCGGCTGCACATTACCAGTATGGGGTCGATGATTAGCCGGCAGTGCTGCACCAATGACTCGGCCACACCTGCATGGAGATGAATTATATTTCCATATCAAGTAAAATGCTGCTAACAGGTTGGTGCAGGGCATTGTTATGGGCAATGCAGCCACAGCGTATCGGTACCTGAGGCCCCACCACCAGCTGGTAGTGTATGATAGGAGATGCTATCGATCGGCAGATCCCTGTTTTTGCACATCTCTTCAGCCTGGCTGAGAAGCTTCGCTGCATGTGCCTGGTCGGCTTGTTGCTGGGCATGCCAGGCCTGTGAAATTGCTGTGACTGCACCAGCCGTTGCGATCGGAGCTGCACATACAATGTCTCTGATCGTCTAACAATACTACATCAGCTGTATAGACCAGAAATTTGTTATGTCCGTGGCAGACTTGAATATGGTGCACAAACAAAACAGGTGACCGCGACCCATTGCAAGCGTGAGAAAGCGGGGAAGCGTTGAGCATTGTACCTCCCAATGTACGTCCATGCACAGCAGATGAGTGTTCGAAATGGTTCGTCGAGATTTTGCCCCGCTCAAAGGCCCCACGCCGCAAACCAGGTTTCCGTGACGCGACGGATAGGATTTGGACGGGCATGGAGATGGACACTACCGGCATCACGTTCGCATAACGTGCTGCCAACCAATGCTCACAAATGCAGATGACGTACCGGAAGGAGCCATTGCATGGTTTAGCGGTGGCAACACCGTGACGATGTGTAATTTGGCAGATGAGTTGTGTAACAGATGGCTCGCGGCATAATCCAGCGCACGAAGCGACTCCGTTCCGTCCAGTGCAACAACTATACAAGGTCCCATCGCTATCATATGTTTTTTCCCGACCGATCGCTGAAATTGGTGATCAAGTCACCGAGTGCTAAAGAGTATGTTGAACGCACGAGAGTGAAGCATAGCAAGCACGCTGTCACGGCCACTTGTTCAAGGACAATCACATGGTGTGCAGAGCAGCATGAGATAATATGAGGAGCCAAGCACGAAGCAATGTCCTCGCCCGCGTTGGAATTCACGCCAGGATCTGACATGTCAGCACCATGCATGAGCCGGTTATGCGACATTTGAAAATCCCAAGTTCACGGAGGCCATCGCGCGGCCTAGAGAGCGACCGCTAGGAAGGCGAACACACATGAATCCATGCCAGGTGCACGATCCTTCCTTTTGCTGGCCGTGCACCGCAAATCCAGCTTCAGGCGGGATAGAGACCCAAAGTTCACAGCAACATGCAACAATCCCATGACTCAGCCCAGCCTATGTGCAACCCACCAGGCGGACACAATCAAGCGCTGGCCCCAGTTGATGCCAGGGCTTACAGTCCCATCTGTGCTAGCAGTAGCTACGTTTGCAAGCTCAACGCTACCGTAGCCACCCTCGAGCTCGCATGCACGGTCTCTGCACAGATCTTTCCACCAAACACAATGGTGCATGATGTCACGCCGATAGTTGTTTTTGATTGTGACACAACTAAACCTACGAGTGAAATGCAGACATCATGGGAACCAACCATCGCAGCTGCAGTCGCCTTTCCTTAAGATCCCACCCCCAAATTGAGTGCCACATTCCACGCACGGCCAAGCGGTCCGGAGCATGCACCGCCAGCCACACCCAGGCCTCCCAGCAGCTGCAACCCCAAGCGACACTTGCACAGAGGGTATGGACATGACATTTCTATTGTAACTGTTCTTCCACTGGTATGTGGCAAAGGCATGCGTGTGAGCATCTTGACAACGAGCACTGTCACATACCTGGGTGGCACTCTAGTAGTGGATGCCACATCTACACCGCGGCCATGTATTGAGCATAGCAGACGAACGCTGAGCTGGTCGCTGCACAAATTCTACTACTTAGCGATCACGATGGATCTCACACGCGCACTGCGAGGCATGCATAGATCAGAGACTCTGGGTACCTTGCACCTGACTGAGTTGCTGCCATGTTTTTGGGGCCAAGATCTGGGGCTTCTAGTCATGTGCTCACGTCTGCACGCGGCGAGGCTTATCATCTTCCGGGGGTATGCTTCACAGATAAAGCAAGGCGGGCAGCGTGGCAGGTACCTCACACCCTGGCATTGTGTGACGTCAGCTCGCCTTTGAACATCGACCACGCCATTCAAACATCGACCACACCATTCGATTGTGTTGTAGCCAAAGTGCCATCACGTCCCCACATCAACGCAGCAGGGCAACAGACACAGTAGTCATGCTTCCCATCCTGGCAGCAGACAAAAGCGCTTCATCTCATGCGCATCGCCTCATGCATTCCTTCGTGCACCTCCGCACTCACACCCTATTGCGCATCCCAGATCCGGGCAACTCCAGCCATGCGGGGTCGCAGCCCGTTTACCGCTCTAGCCGCAGAGGCGGTGTAAGGCATCACTGCCCGGCAGTAGATGTGCTCAAAGCTTCCCAGAGATTCAATCCTCATCACCTTAGTTTAGCTCCGGGCTGCCGCCCCGCTTGCAGAGAAACCCTTTAGCCATCTACAGCGGTGGGAACAACTGTCATAATTTCGGGCCACTGCATGCTAGAGCAGCCAGGTAGAATACAAGGCATTGCATCATATACCTTGCATACTACCAACACCATCCCGGGGCAGTACACACCTGCGGGCCCGCTGACCCAGCTAAGAGGACCCATCAATGCTGCGCTCCGGCAAGGCAGCAGCTTAAGCAGAGCAGAGGGCCAGACCGTGGAGTTCGCTGAGCCAGGTTGAGGCGAACGGGCGACGTTGGGAGCACGGAGCGGGGACAGTTTTGAAAGTGTGTGCAAACAAAAGACAGTCAATGCTGGCACGGGCAAGTCTGTTCCATGTGCTAGATCCGGGCGTGGTGACAGGTGAAGTCGCAAAGCCGCACCAGGAGCTTCGTGCTGAGGCCAGACAAGACGTAAAACCGACACATCTTAGCACCATATCACCTTCGAACAAGCTGGGTACATCGAGTGGGACCGTGCTTGCGTTTCTGGTGCTTTCGTATACATTCGATCCGCAGTGCGTGTCGTCGGGCTGCAGGAAAATTGTGTGTTTTGAATTGTTCTGGCGTTTGATTTTTTTTACATGACGCTGTGACCACTGATGTAACCCGTTCAGATCTCCTTGCGGCCTTCAAGCATATGCGAGCGAAGCGTAACAAATGGGACAGCGGTGCGCTGCTGAGGGATGGAATGCAGCAGGACGGGATTGGTGGCATGTTCACGCGTCAGCGACGAAGGCAGCGCAACACCCCTGAATACGAGCGTATGTTGCAGGCCCGGCGAAACCGGTAGAGGCTGTGGCCGCCGACGCTGCAACGCCGGAAGCCTTGCGCAGGAAGGCGCAGGAAGCAGCGGCTAAGCTGATGGCACAGCGCCAACACGAACAGGTGCACTACACAAAACAGGATGTCTGGGTCAACTACTCTTCAGTTTGTATCAGTTTGCCACTTTGCAGGCCATGTGCGAAGAGATTATCATCAACGACCATCCAATACACATCAGAGACCAGCTTACCCGTAGAGCAGCGTTAGTGTCTGTAGAGCAGCAGACCGGGACGAGCATCATCGTCAAAGGAAGATTCTATCCTCCAGGTGCACCAAGGGCACCTAACAACCCTCCTCTGCTGCTTCACATCACCGCAGCAAGTCATGTTGGAATGGTACGCTTGCTATGGCTTCCTTCCGGAATCTCCCACGGCAGCCCTGCCCAGCTCGAGCTACGTCTGTGTGCAATTTCGATCTTCCTGTGGCGCATACGCTGTCTGTTCCTGCAGGACGAGTTCACCAAGCGCATTGCTGTGTCTCGCGCTGCAGCTCACGTCCACGCTATTCTCCGTGGCCAGGCGACGCCCATGTCACCAGTTCCTCCACATCCTAGCAACACGCCCCTTGCTCCTCCTCCAGATATGCTTCTCCGTCCAGATGCGCAAGCTTCAATGCGGCCCAGCTTGCCCATGCGTCCCGGCATGCAGATGCCTCCAGGCTACTTCGCGGGCCAGCCAAGCCCCCAGCAGCATCCCATGCATGCACCAGCCATGCATGCAGCTCCCCTGGGAATGCCACATGCATCAGGCCCCGGCCCTCAACTGCAGCATGGCATGCCATATGCACTATCCGGCGCCGGGCCTGCCCATCACCATGCCGCAGCGGCACAGTTCACGCCTGCGAGCTCAGCCTCGCTTCTGGCTCCTCCACACCATACACAGCAATCGCTCTACCCGTTGACGCGCCCTGACTCCATGGCGCATGTGCCACCTGCTTTGGCTCATAACTTGAGTCAGACACAGCCCCATTTCCAAGGTTCGCACCAGGCACAGCAGCTACAGCCCAGTGGCGCTGCCATCGCCAACTTGAATCCTGACAGGGCGAGTGCACCAGATGGTGTGATCATGCCCCCAGGCACGCACTCTGGGAGCTCGTTGGCAGCCCCCCAAGCGGCCCATCCAGGGCCTCATGCCCCCAGCGGCGGGTCGTTGCCACCTGCAGCACAGGCAGGCAGTGCGTGCATTGTCGCTGTCGACTTTTCAGCCCCTCCCAGCTTTGACATTGTGCAGCGGCTGCGTGGTCCTGCAAACGCATACATCAGCCACATCGAGCGCGAAACCGGGGCGACGATACAGCTGAGGGGGCATGGCTCTGGGTCCCAGGCGGGTGCAGGGGAGCCGCTGCACATCCACATCCATCACCCGGAGCCATGGCGGCGCAAACCAGCTGAGGACCTCATTCATTCACTCCTGCAGACGGTCCGTGCTGCTGCCAGCACACCAGGAGCACAACCAGTGGCATCTCAACCCGCAGCGCCGCAGCCCCATGCTCCCCCGCACATGCAGCTGGTGCCGTCTGCAGCTCCGGCGGTGCTGGCCAGTGGGCAGATGCAGCAGGGAGGATGGTCCGGAGGCACAGCTGTCCACAGCCACGATGCTATATGGCCAGCAGCGTACGGGCACCACGCGCAGCCAGTACACGTCCAGCCTGCGGCTTATGGTGGCCGTTTTTCAATGGTGCCGCCGCAGGCGGCTGCGAGGCCTGGGCAGCCGCAGCCCAGTGATGTGCCTTCAGGGCCGCATCAGGGCTTCTCGCACCCAGTGCGATCCAAACCGGGCTTTGACCCTGAGGCGCCCATGCCTTCAGCCAACCCGGCGAATAGCCTGCCGCCCTCTGGCAGTGCGGTTCCGTCACATTGCAGGCACAACACCGGCGATCGCTGGGCTGCCGGGGCACAGGCAGCAGGTTCTGAGGAGGGGCAGCAAAGGCAGCAGCCGGCAAAGCGGAAATTCCGAGAGTTCAAGGAAGAGGCCAAGAGCACACAGAGCCGGGTGTGCTGTCTCATGCGTGTCTTAGTGCCTGCTCGGCGTGGTGGAGGCTGCGTTGAGAATCGGCGTGACGGTCTCTCGGTAATTGGCATATGGTACTGATTGTGCGGTCGTTCTCGCCAGCTCCAAGGCTTGATGTGGTGGTGGTGACGCTCTGTGGCCGGTCGTTCGGTTGCCATTGCAGTCGGGCCTCCGACAGCTCGCACTGCAGGTTGCTGCCGCTGCCGCCGTGCCCGCGGCTTGTTTTTGTGTGGCTGTAGCTTTGGCAAGTTGCAGGTTGCCCTCTGGCCACGCGGTTTCCCTCTGCCCGATGAGAAAGCACTCTTGCAGGCGACAGTGCTGCCGTCGTACTACAAACATTTAGCTGATGATACAGAAGGGATCCCTGGTGCAGCAGATGAAACCACAGGTGATGGCTGCCTCTCTGGCGAGCTGGTGTATGGTCCCGACGGGCCCCCCGAGGGGCACTCACTCCGGGCTGGCCTGGGGGCACGCAGGCAGGATGATGGCGGTTCTGCAGAGCAGGGCCATGTCTCACCCGCGAAGCAGCCACCAGTTGGTGAGTTGCTAGAGGCACTGAAGTGCACAATTTTGATGCATGCCACATGAGAGCACACGACACTGAGACCGCTGTGTTGGAATGCATGCAGACTCGTCCTTGTTGGACATACTTCGGAGGCTGCAGAAGCATGCTGACTGTGTCGCTTGTTGCTGCAGGTTTGCTGGTCCCATATGACGAGGACTAGCCTTGTCTAAACGCAAATGGCAGGTTGTTTCGCTTGGACTTGATCGGTGCTATGTTTTGTAGGGGAAGCTCAGTGGAACGCAGGTACCGTTGCTCTTCCAAGGTGTCCGAGACACCACCAATCACTGGACAGGTTGGCAGATCGATTGCTTCGATCTGCATGACTTTTATGCCAGATACATAGACGATGCAGTGATATCTGCTTCCGGTTGTATGGTTCAAGTGTATGCTCCTATTTGCGGTAAAAGGCACCGCATGATTCCGCTCATGGTGCCTCAGATTGTGTCTTGCTCTGGTGTTGCAGTGTAAGTCAAATAGCATCCAGGCACTCAGCCTTACATGGGTAGTCAGCACGCGTTCACATAATTATATGATCATGTATTGTGTAGTCGGCTCAGTCGGCACTTTGCCCGAGGATATCTGTGCAGACTCCGCACATGTCAGCGCATGGCCCCCTTCCTGCGGATCTGTTATCCAGATGCATTGGCTGGGTGAGGCCCACATGACGAGAGAGCACCAAATCATCAGTCTCGAGACAGGTGATTATCACTTCAGGCAAAATGGAAGCTAACCATCGAGATAAGAATTCGAGCTAGAGCAGATGCTCAGCCTTTTATATGCTTCGCCCGTTCTAACAGCATTCAGTGACGATGTTGAGGTTGTGCTGTGATGCTCATGGCCTGTGGACTCACAAATGCGTGCAATGGGTGTCCGGCCCGAATTTGCAGCACGCATGAATGGCATCACATACTAGACATGTAGCAGCTCGGTGCTCGCAGCCCGGAATTGCCCAGCCTTTTGACAAATTGTCACACCTGCTCCTGTCTCTCCACTGTGATGCAGGTTCGTCTACTCGTGCAAGAATCACAGTAACACCGACATCGACAATCACAGCAATATTTTCACACAGTCAAGCGAGGCACTGCAGCGGCCGCGATCGCATCAGAATGCAGCAACACGCTATTCCTGCTATGTGCTGAAAGGGTGGCTACAGCCCACCATCTCATGCTCTACAAAGTGCTGTGAAATCGGGGGCCCGTTTTGCACTTCACTGTTCGTCCGCACCAGCCATCGCTGCGGATCAGGCGTCGCAATTTTCACGCGGTGTTTACAAGTTCTCCCCTGCTCTGTGGTGGCTGGGGGTGCGCTGTGCACGTCTGCTGGCTGCTCTGCTGCTCATTTGCCGCATGCTATGGGATCTCGATGGTTAGCTTCCATTTTGCCCGACTTGATCACAGGTGCCCACGCGTGCCGACAAGTCGAGCATGCACACAGTATTCCCGCGTTGTATCAGCTGTTTGCGGGGATTTGAATATCGTTGGACACGGCTGACGCTCCGTAATCACATGAAGCAGTACTTGAGTGGAACATTGAAATATCTTTCTTCGACCCCCAACAGCATGCCAAACTCATTCAAAGGAAACTCACGGGGGAGGCTATTGCCTGCTGCCGTTATCGATTTCGCTGCAGCCACGCACCATCTACGCAGAGCCAAGTCGGTGCGCACTACAGGACGTCGCGAAGCAGCGATATAATATTCCCAATCTCGTATTTGCAGAAGATATGTCTGAAGACACGTATGCAGCCAGGCGGGCCATGCGCGTGGCAGGCGCAGCGTAGGTCTTCGCTGACACATGTTTGTTGCACTTTCAACCGATAGGCGATTAGATCGCCGGTCCATCATCCCTCCCTGTATTCAGATCTGATTCAGAAGAGGACCAGGAGGTCAATGTGGGGGACGATTACGGTGCTGGGCCAGTGCAAAGGCCTGGACAGGAGACGGAAGGTCCAGCCCCACAAGGGAAAGAGGGAGTTTCTACAAGACAGCCACGTCCAAAGTTGACTTATGAATTACTGACGGTGGGTGTTTCATGTCAGCAATGCCACCAGCTGCTGTGCGGAATGATCTAATCTTATGTTGGGGGTTGGATCATGTGCTGATATAGTGCCTGCTGCAATTCCAGGCTCCCGTCGGAATCCCATTGGTGTTTGGAACATTCCGTGAAGCTTTTCATAAACAGCGTGGTGGGCGGAAGAATGTCACGAGAGACCTCGGCTTGCTGTTAGAGCTCTATGAGCAATGGCAGAAGAAGGTATTTCCGCATGATGACTTTGATACATTTTCAAAGAAAGTTGCCAATCTTTATGGCCGTCCAGGCGGCAAACTGACCAAGTCTTCCACACTGAAGGTTTGCTTCTGTCGCATGCTATGTATGATGGCTATGAGAGACGCGAAGAGCTACCATGACGTGGTTCAAGCACTACATCTAGGCAGACATGCGACAGCTGAGGGAGTCAGTGATTGAGTTGGCACTGGAAGGCATGGGTAGTGAGCTGGAGTCTGATCGAAACATGGACGAAGATGCACCAACGCAAGGGAATTCAACGCAGCCTGAGAATGAGATGGCTTCTGAAGCAGGTGCTGACAATGTTGATGGGACAGTAGGAGGCAAAACGGCAGCTTGCTGTTTTTTTTTGGCTTGGACAGGCACAGCGGCACTGTGCATGGTAATTTTCATGAATTGTGACATAAAACATTTTCAGGGCGTGCAAGTAGTCCAGTTGCTGATGCGCCTGAGGAAGACGCTGAACTTGATGAAATGATGAAGGCACAGGCTTTGGAAGACGAGTTCTGGGAAGAAGATGCATTGGACGACATGATGGTCACTACTTGAGCCGTCCAGCGCTACCATCATGACCTATTTTTATATTTGTCATTGTAAATCTATGCCGATACAGCTAGCAGGGCTCTCCCAAACTTCTGAGGTATCAAATCCCGAACACTGTCTTCAACACATGCAAGAATAGCCACAGACCAAATGAACTTATCGCAAGTGAGATAACTTTGTGTAACACATCATTATCGTACATAACACATGAATGCAGCTCGCAGACAGGTACACCGTAATCCACACCCTATGGCATGGGGGGAATATCATCCGCTGGTGACACTTGGGCCATTTCAGGGATCTTCTGTGCTATTGCTGACTTGTGTCTCAACATGCTCCCCACACAGAAGAAATTCTCATGCAAAGAACACCCAATTCTAACTACCAACAATGATTGCAGCTTCTGCAAAGAGCTGCATGAATCAAGACTAGATCATACATCAGACACAGATCACTCACCATGCTCATCTTTGTCAAGCTTTTCTAGCGTGTCGTGCATCGCTTTTTCAATACGCTGCTGTGCCAGTGCCTGTTTCTGCTTCTTGCTCTCTGCACCATCGCTGTCAGCCGGAGACATTTCGGCTTTGATCGCTGCCTCTCCGACCTCCATGAATATCTTCCCCATGCTCTCTAATGCCTGTGCCCGCTGCTTTAGCACAGCTTTTGGCTGCTGCTTGTCACTCAAAGCCTGCATGCCACATCACACATTATCTACGCTCATATGATAGGTGATGCTGGAAAAATAGGCAACCTGCATACCTGACTGCAGGCCTTCGCAACTGTGCTCTGGATATCTAGGGCATTTGACGCCCACATCGCATCCAGCATCAGGCGAAGTTGCTCTGCTTGCGCTTCAGGGGACTCAGCGGATGCCATGTTCTTCTCGAGCTGCTTCTGATAGGACATAACCTTCATTGCCGCTGATACAGCAGACCACGTGGATCCGAGCTTGCTGCCCTGCTGCCTGCAAGACAGTTGCATAAGACGCGCCTCCCGATTTGCAAACTTGGCAAAGTACATGGCAGAGGGGACCATACTTGAAGAAGGCCACCATGTTCCCCTGTGCCTGCTTCGCAGAAAGCTTGTATACTTTGCCTAGGGTGACCAACATGACAGGGCCATACTCCGCAGTTGCGAGCTTTTGTTCAGCCATGTTGCGGATGTGCATGTCAAACATTGTGGTCTCAGCCCACAGTGTGTCAAGATATCGTAAAAGATTGTTCTTGACAGCTTCTATCCGGATTTTCTGTACCTTCTCGACCTGCGGCCAATCGTGATTCAACACAGGGTGGCGCACCCCTCAGCGAACTCACATACTGGTCAGTCTCTAGGTTTGAGACCGTGTGTCGACAGCACTATCTGTCTTAACACAATAGACAAAACGTGCAATGTAGTGTTGCCATTTGAATGTAGTACAGCATGCTGTATGGTGCTGCAGCAGAGAGGCACACCTTCTCCGCATCGATAGCACCCCCCTCGCGTGCCAGTGAACTGATCATCAATTCTCCGACAAACTCCTCAAAGCGCATCGACCCAAAGAGCATCGCAAAGAAGTCGCCAGATGCCATCAAATCTGTGTCACTGGACACATCTTGTTTAGCATCGTATCGTTTCCTCAGTTGCTCATTCGACAGAATTTGGTAGGCCTGCAGGTACGCCACACAGTGTTTTTAACACAAGACAACCTTGCTTGAAGTACCTGCTTTCAGAGGACACACCTCCGACAGCAGCTGGAACTCCTGTTTGGCGGATTCGTCATCAGGCCTTTTATCTGGGTGACATTGGCGGGCCTTCAAGTAGTAGGCTTTCTTGATTTCTGATTCGGTGGCAGTAGTCTGCAAGACTGCGGATTGTGAAATTCAATTGAATATCAGAGATTTATGTTGGTTATTTTGGTCGTAGTACTTGAAGAGGCAGCGAACCGGTACTTCCAGCAGATCATAGAAAAACGGAAACTCCTTCTTGTCTGCGTCCAGATCGTCAGTCTTCAGATAGCGCTGCCGAGCTTCTGCAAGCGCAGGATCATCCACCACCAGAGCATCACCTGGTTTGTCCCCCCAAGCCCGTTTTTCTGCATCCCACACCTTCCCAGCTGCGTTCTCCCTGATCGCTTCAGGTGTGTTTATTGCCCCCCGTGTCACTGCAATAGCTCAAAAATGTATAAACGTGAACTTTGATTTGTGAGGTGAGCAAACGAGTAGCGGCATGCACACCTTGGACACCTGCGACGCCCACTGCAACTGTGGGCAGGACGACGGCTCCCAAGACCCCAGTCGCGAGCCCCTTAGCTGCTCCAACCGCACCCCCTTCTTTTGCACCGATGATTGGGCTTGCAACGAGCCCTGCAGAGCTGATTCTGCCTGATCAAAATTCTGCTGCATCACTGTGCAGGACATTCCACGGCAAGGACAAGGCCAACCAAAGTGCAGTTACCTATCGCGCTGCTGCAAGTGATGGATCCATGAAGGATGAGTAGATGTGGTGGCTGGATATCTTATCGTGATTGTATCGGCCATAAATGGCATCTTGGACCACACAGCAGCAGAGCATGTTTCCCAAACCGGACAGAGGCACACCAACTACACCCGCCAGCACACCCTTTCCAATGGTCTTCATTCCACTACTAAGCCCTGCTTTGAAGTCTTTCGGTTTTCGGAGAGAGAACGGCATATCTGCATGTGCGTCCAGGTCATCCTCGCTAGGCATCGCTGGAGAAGGAGAATGACTGGCGGTAGGTGAGCCAGACGGCCGGGCTGATACAGGCTCTTCTTCACTATTCATGCCTAACAGGTTTTGATCTCGACCGCCGAGCTGGCAAGATTGAATAAATAAGTCTGAGGCTTGGGCAACCTCTTGTTGCGATCTAATACGGATGTACCATACGTAACATGCGCATGAGGTACGTACAAGTACTTTAGCGGGATGGTATTCGATGCAAGCATTCGGTTACAACAATTGGCACAATATCCGCTCTATCAGCGGTTCTTGCGATTACGCAATTGCCCTGTAGACGTGCATCCTGGTAGCCACAAGTAATTCCGACAGCCATTGTGAGCGGCATTGCCGTCTCCTTGTGTAAATTTGAACCGACAGCTTCAGGCTGAGAGCAATAAAACGATCAAAGTGACCGCGAAGTATACTCGCGATTCAATTCCATTTCTTTTGAGCCAGTCCTCCCACTGCGTTTTCATGCAATCAAGTAGCCAGTCACATGAAACTATTATTTTCAGTGATTGGATACATCATTCGATTTTCTTTTTCTGCGCGCTGCATATTTGGCGTCTTTCAGCAGACCGTCAACTTGTCTTCCTGCTTTGCCCATCTGGTTCACGTTGTGAAACAGCCAGAACATTCACCTGCGGGACAGTGCTTCAACTGAGGTTGATGAAAGTTGAATCATTAACAATTCCTACGGTGGTTTGGTGTCGATTCGGGAACCAGTTATGCAGATAATTCACGCTTTCCAAACTCCCGCATACGTCCAGGTAACACCTGCTCTGCTCACATGCATCACAGGGCAACGGCTTTGTTGTAGACACATCGAGTGGTGAGCCAGCAACGCACTGGCAACATCGTTGCTTAGCCACACATCTAGACGCCAATGTGGCACAGTCCTCGTTTGTGCTGATACATGCAAGCTGTTGCCTGGTGTGGGAAGTAATATTTGTTTTGGTGAAGATAGTCCCATTGCAAGACGAACATGCGCCCTTCTCTCCACGCAAACTATGTCCAAAGCTCGCAGAGAGAACGATGTTCGGAGCTGTGCATCGACCTGAATGGCCCTGATGCCATTGTGCCTCATCTGTGACATGATACTGACACTGGTCCTCCGAGTACTGTTTCGATGTCGGCAATGAGGAAAATGCTGTTAATCTTTACAGCAGTTGTATAAGGTAAAAAACATCGGGTGCCCCCATCGCCAGCTTGACTTCAGCGGCCAAGCGGACTCTGCAATTGCACCATACATCACGCATGTGCTTTTTGCAACAGAAAGCGATGGATATCTACGCCCTGCTCTAGTGCATGGACCTCCCGCTCCGTCGGCACACCCAATGGATTTTTATCAAGCCATATGCTCTGCAGCTCTGGGCTTGGGGGCTCAGTTGAGGTGGGCCCGTCTAGCAAGCCACTCAGGTGGCCTGTTGGCTTGAGCTGCGGGGTACTTGTGGTAAATACGCCGTGCATGTACTCTGCCACCTCCTGGACATCACTGGCCGCATACAACTGCCCTGCAGAACACACATCATTAGACGAGAACAACAATGTGCACCGTGATGCGTGAACATGGAGCAGTGAATGCAGTATATGCCCTACGCTGTAAATGTACAAAGCACCACCTTCAGTGCCAAGGTTTGATACAAATGCATCCAGGCTTGAACTGTATGTCATGCAATGCGATGTCGTTGCTTCATTCCGCAACTACACCATACATTGTGAATGAAAGCTGACGCAAACAGTATTGGGGCAGCAGCGCAGTGACTTGAGGACGTCTGTGGGACACCGATACGTGCAGATGCCTCTGAACTACCAGCTTGTGGGTTGTGATGGGATGTATCGCCAGGCTGGAGAATTTCGCAATCAGCATTCATGCTGTTTTTGCAAGCACACACCATGATCACTGAGAATTTCTTGAACGTCAGCACAAAATTGTGGCTGCACAATGTGACGTTTCCGATGCCGTCTCTTGAAGTGTGGATCTGGGAACTGAACACATATGAGCACAACATCACCGGGGTAAGATGACAGCATGGACTTGGTCGAAACGGTGCCATTCGCCAGCTTGAACTGCACGCGATCAGACAAGCCAACAGCTTTGGCCCACTCACTTGCGCGCTCAATGATGGGTTCACGTATCTCCAGACCGAGAAAGTTTGCCTGTGGGTATGCAAGCGCCATCTGCAACAAGAAGCGGCCATAGCCACTGCCAATGTCCACAACCAATGGCTTAGCAGAGTCTGCAAACGCGCTGTCCCAATCCAACGGGCCAACCTTCTGCTGTAATGATAGCTTCAAAGGATTTACGTGTTGCCTGACACGCACGCGCTGCCACTCCTGCAAGCTGCGCCGTGTGCAAGTACGTCTGAACAGGCGCACGGAGCATACAAACAGTCCGTGAGACCAGGTGATAGCTGTTGACAGCAGTGACAGTATGGCATCAAGTCCTGCGGGCTGTGTGCTGTTCAGCGCGAAATTCTATTGCTGCAGAGGTGTGACAGTCTCTGCATGCCTGATGAATGCATTGGACTTCCCCATCCAGCTGCTTACAGCATCCGAGCTGTGTGTAATCTATGTGTATAACGTGTATGCAACATATTGCGTGCAGTTTGAGGAACACGAAGACGCAACACGAAGACGTATTGCAGTGCCATATGCACATCGACCTCCGCATGTACCCAAGGGCTGGCGTGGCTGATTCAATTGAATGCGTGGACGCACCATGTCAAGCTCTCGGAGATTGAGTTCTCGAAACTCTTTCTTTGCCGATGGGTCCCCAGTTGTCCTGTCGGATAGAGGCTGCAGGCGGCCTTGGTACACAGCAGAGCACCGCTGCGTAGTCTTCCACACCCGCGATGTTCCATACCTTGTTCCTGATATGTTGCAAGCTTGCAACATATTCTGTAGATATACACTGCTGGCCCGGGTACAACTCATCCGACGTACGAGCCTATCTCGAAAGACAGGCGTCGCTAGGTGGCTCGCACATGATCAACGCTCAAAGGAGCAGTCATGCTGCTGGAAAGAAATGACCGGGCCCACAGAATTGTCCATCTGGCAGAATGTATCCAGTTATCGCCTATACATTGAATCAATTACGAAGCAGCACCAGTCCAACTATATAACTGGAGACGGAAAGGCATCTATGAACAATCGCCGGGTTGACACTGATGTGTCAGCAACTTGTCATAACGCTCGAATTGTAGCAAGTTCTGTCATCAGTTGGGCCTCCGCCGAGCACAGCTCAACAGTGGGCCTTGCTTTGCACGTGGTACACGCCACGTGTGACATGTTGCAATGCATGGCATGATAAGCAACAAACCAGCATGCAGATCCCAGCTGAGACAGCGCAGCATACAGATCCCGGCTGCACTACAACACTCGTGTCCGCGCTACGTTGGCGCAAACCTCACGAGACATAGAACGGTGAACAGACTGAAGTCATCGTATTTCACTTTACAGTAGTGCTCTGCGCACATGCACGGGACAGACGCGCGACTGCGTGCCCTCCGATATTGTTGATCTTGTAAATGTTACGCGTTTAGTCTGCGAGCATAAAATCGTCGTTGGGCACTATGGCTACAATTCACCCATTTGTTGAACGTATCAACCTATCGGTAACTACTCATGCGCGGTTGCCAAGAACGCCATCAGCTGCGATACATGTGTCCCCATGGAGCAAAGCGTCCGGGACATTCCTACAGAGCAACATCTTGGGCCGGAGGTGTCACCTGCAGAGCTTTGCATCGGCAACAGATGGGGTGCTGTTCTCACATAGATTTGACTGTTTTCAACGCACGTGGAGGAGCGATTTGCATCATTTAAATCAAGAACGACGAGATCGTGGTATGTTGATTCAAAAGTCAGCAAGGCGCACTCTGGGGACTAAGTCGGCTTCTGTAACACCAACGGAAGAATAAACGATGCAGGCCTCTGTTGCACCTCCGCCACCACCCGAGGCTCCGCCTGTCAGCACGGACATCCAGACCGTTCAGCTGGATGGGAACATCAAGTTATTTCAGTGCTTTTGCAACTCTCACCTTCGCTATGAAGCTGAGTATGGGCGGAAAAGGGGGACCACAACGAATTCGTACATGGTAACCGATGGAAATGAAGCTATGCTGATTGATGTTCCTAGGAAGGCTTACCTGGAGACGTTCTGTACGCTTGCAGACATGAGCTTCCTGTCTGTTTCTAGAAGTTTGAGTTTTGCGGCTGTTTGGTCCATGCTCCCTTCAGCATCATTGCTTACTCATTTCCGGCTGAATGTCAAGACAAATCTATCGAGCCCACTCGGGAGCATGCAGGCAATCAGATATCCAAGGAGAAAGCCAAGTTATCTAAGTTGGTCATCACTCATCTGACGCCAGATATTGTGGAAACTCTGGCAGCTGTGCTCAAAGTTGTCAACAGGGCGGATGATGGATTAGAACTGGTTCTCACAAATCCAGCAGAGAAGGTACACCACCTTTGAAAGCGCATCTGTAGCCCGTGCAGCCTGCTTTGAGCTGCTGCACTTACCAGTTCATCCTCGCAGACTGTTGAATGTGTGCTGCCTCGCAGGTTCTGACAGCTAAACTAGGCGACGATGCAGACAACATCCTGAAGGATGTCACGTTACGCGTCATCAAGGGGGAAAACGAGATACAGATTGGCCGCAGAACGTTTCAGTGTCTTCCGTCCACCACACCACGATACCCTGACCTGTTGTGCTTGTATGAGCGCAACACTCGTCGCCTCTTTTCGTCGTGCTTCTTCTCATCGCACGTTAACCCACAAAAGGGAGAACTCGGTACAGACGGTTCCGACCGTGGCGGATGGGCAGTGTATGGCTCAGATTGGCAGTTCTTCTTTGACTGCATGTTTGCTCCAGTTGTTCGGCAGGCAGAAACTGCGATCGAGAAGCTCGACATATCAGTAGCAGCTGGATCTGCTGGCGCTCCGACGTTGCTGCTGCAGCTCAAGAAGTTGTTGGGGGTATCAGGAGCGACACAGGCTGGATCTAGGCCTGTGGCCATGATCCTTCCACGCCATGGGCCACTGGTCAGACAATCTGTGTCGCAGCTGGTGAACTCTTACAGCAAGTGTGTTCTCCTCTTGACCCTTGGTTTAGACTGACCAAAAGGAGGTGATGCTAGTGACATATCTTGTATTATATCATGACATACAGGAGGTCTCCGGCATGCTGGCTAGGATCAACATTCGTAAACAGCACATGTTCCCAATTCATGTGACTTGCTGCAACATGCATGCAATCACGTGTATTCCTGTCTGACCATGGTATCGTCCTGACCAATTTGTCATTCAGGTGGATCCAGGAGCAGCTGCTGAACCTGCAGACAGCGAAGGTGGCCGTGCTGTACGCCAGTGCGTATGGAAACACTGCGTCGCTGGCGCAGGCCATCAGCCGCGGCATCACCAAGGCAGGCGTTGGTGTAGAGATGATCAACCTGGAACAGGTGTCCACCAGCGAAGCGGAGGAGATCCTGTTGAGCTCTCAAGGATTCTGCATTGGTAAATCCTCAGTACCTTCATTTGCAGTCTTATCGTGCTTGTGGAGCGTGCATGCTGTACCTGCTTGCGGACCTTGCACGGGCAAATTGCAGCAGTCAGTGTTCTGTGCTGCACTAGCTGCATGGCAACATTCTGAGCGAGCATCCTGCTGCGATGCACGATGCGTGTGGTCACGCGCCTCCAGAGCAGCGTTCGTACACCGTGTGGGCATGTCGAGGCGTGCTGTGGCCGGTCGTGCAGGTTCGCCAACTCTTGGAGGACACATGCCAACACAGGTCAGCGCAATGCTGGGCAACATCCTCCGCCTTGAAGCTGCAAAGACCCTCCCATGTGGAGCGTATGGAAGCTTTGGCTGGTCAGGAGAGGCTGTGGACATCTTGCATGGGCGGCTGAAGGACTCTGGGTTCCCCATTGCCTTTGACCCTATAAAAATACAGTTTCGGCCTGATGCAAAAGCGATTCAGGTGTGTGAAGAATCGGGCACTGACTTGGCCCAAGGAATTTTGAAGGCCAGGAAGAAGCAGCAGGTGCAAACAGAGCGGCGCGCCACAAACACTGGAGCTGCCAACACTTCAGGTACGATCGCCATAGGACTGGGCTTGGGATTTAGCGGCAGATTCAAAGTGAAACGAACAGTCTGTACCTCATCCACATGAGTATGACCAAGTCGGTGTTCCATATGGCGATTATTGTGCAGGGGCTGCGCAGGCCATGGGAAGAGTGGTGGGGTCCTTGAGCGTGGTGACATGCAAAGATGGAGATGCAGAGTCCGCCATGCTTGCGTCATGGATTAGCCAAGCTTCGTTTGATCCCCCTGGTCTGACTGTGGCAGTCAAGCGGGATCGTGCGACAGAGAGCCTGATGGTGTGCTTCACTGACGCAGTTTATTGGCCGCAATTGTTTGGCTCCAGGAACAGTGTGTTCAGGTACATGGGATACCGGACAGGTTGTGCACTGCTGCGTGCACATATGTGATGTCAAGTCCATCATGCTTGATCACCGAGTACGAGAGCAGAGCTTATCGATCCTTTATCGGAGATGATACGTGCAGGTCAATGGCAACAACTTCAACGTCAACATTCTGAAGCAAGGTGAGGAGGGGCCATTGATCAAGGCAATGATGAAAAAGTTTGGGCCTGGAGAAGATCGATTTGCCAATGTGAAACACAGTCGGTCAGAGGAGACAGAGTGTGTCATTCTGGACGACGCAGTGTCGGTGCTAGAGTGCACTGTGGCAGACAGGATGGATGCCGGTGACCACTTCCTTGTGTACGGAATGGTGAAAGATGGGTCTGTTCTTGATTCGTCAGCTGTCTCAGCTGTGCATCACCGCAAGAGTGGTGCGTCATACTAGCCAGCTCAGTATGAGATAGGGCCGCAATCAACAATAGGTACCGGGAGTCACATCTCTGACAGTTGAGACGGCTTGGGTGATCCTACTTGCGCTGGCCTGGATCAAAGGCTCATCAACGTGAACTCGCTGAGGGCTACCTGGGTGGCGTAACAGGATTCACGGCAAGCTATGTATGACCTAGCAATTGTGTCCCCGCTGACAGTCCACTGCACTCCTCCGTTTTGTACGTACAATGGCAGTACAGTCATTTGAGGTCACTAGTGGAGTGGTTTGGGAATTGAAGTCGTGGTGCATGTGTACATCCTCCACAGCTTCGTCTGAAAACGGGCGTCTCTCGGAATGGGCCCAGTATTGCTGATTACCATGCTCTGTCCTTCTGTGATGTGACTGTGCATTAAAGCCAAGCATGGAACCCACATATTTGGGCATATGAGGCAGTCTTTGACTTGGGAGTGTAACACAGTACATGATCGTTGAGTGATACAGGGATGCCATTCAGAGAATGGTGTTTTGATGGCTGCTTTAGACACCAGGTACTGAGTAGGATATGAACTGATCATATCGGGCTACTTTACCAGGCAGCCTCTGAGTTATCGTGTACCAAGTCAAAACAAAAACATTCTCGATCTATCTGAGTCATCGCTGATGCTCAACGTCCCTTTGGCAGTGGCGGACCCAAGAATCAGAATTGGTTTTCACCTTTCGCCCCCCATCAGGCAGGGACATTCTGAGGACATATTGCAAGAATACGCATAAGACCAGCAGATAGCAATTGTCAAGCAATCTGCTCGTCCAAATGTTGCAAAAGCAGCTCTGGAACGGTCCTTCGCAGCATGTATGCAGTGACTGCATGTCCCGTCGCTAGTCAAAGCCAGTGTAGCAGCCATGTTCTCGCGCTATCCGTTTCTCCTCTTCCACGTAGTTCTTGGCTGCAGTGCAGATTCAATTGGTAGCAAGTGACAAGTAGCAGCAAATGACGACAGTAGCTGGGACACCTGGGCAAAGACTCTCGCGCAGCCACTCACCTGATGACTGCATTCCAGCATCTCGCTTCCTCTTTTCCTTCTCCTTGAAAGAAAGCTGCTTTCTTTTAGCTTTGTCTTCCTTTTCGCGCGCTTTGTCCTCCTTCATACGTGCTGCCTGCTGCATACACTTTTTGTAATACGCTACATCTTCCCTGACACCGACGTCGGACTTCTCACGCAGCTCTGCACGCTCCTGCAACATGACTGAGCATGCACATACTATGTTGATCTGAGTCCACGGCGCCATGGCACTGTTACGCCAAAGCAGTCAACAACAGAGTGTCGGAACCTGCCACAGACCCGCATTTCAGATATTGGCCTCACAGCTGAGGCATGAGCACACGGAAAGGTACCTCGGGCGTGGGTGAATGGTCAAGAACTGATGTCTTGCGCTCTGCAGCATACTCCCATACCTCATCAGCCCTGGTCCGCTGTTCTGGTACGTGCAGCACTGATGGACCAGCTTTGTAGCCAGCACGTTCTAAGGCCGCAGAGTCAACTTGAACTTTCTTCTGTACAGGTTGAGGTCCTCGTGAAGGCCCTATTGGATCTGCAGGTGTCAGCAGTCTCCAGGCAACGTTTAAGTAGTCCATGCAGACACATGCTCCACCCACATGGCGCGAATACAGCTGCACTGCAGCAACGCAATCGATTTGCTCATGATCACGGGGTACGACTCCCGCAGGCATGCTAACATCTTTGAAAGCAGACCGCCTTCGTCGCCTGATTCTGACGCAGAGGATGAAGACTCTACGTCTCGAAAACGTTTAGGCGCCATGTTGAGCCTTCAAGTCAGAATCCCAACACACATGACATGCCGAGTGATACTTTGACGTTTGCATACTGTCACGGATCAGCCGTGCGCGCTCGTGACATGCAGAGCCGTGTGCAGCGAGTTCACGTTCGTTCTACGCATGGGCTGATTGCTGCTCAAATCTGATACAGCGCGAAGTGTTCTGACACATCAGTGCCAAAATACGAACTGACATCTGGTGATTGATTTGCAATGCCAGCAACGCGTGTTTAGATTGCGGGACCCGCGTTGGAATGCATATTCTGGCAGGTCGAATGCATGTCATTGCGCATTCAATGTTCGTGGCCAGCGGTGTGAGCCATTGATCACAAGGCTGCAGTGCTTTCGCGCGATGCAGTGTTGGCTATGAGGGGTTGACGTCGGTCGTTGCCGGTGATAGAGCTCGTACTTGTGCGAACTGTGATCCACTTCACCATGGCTACAGTGTCAGCGACAGTGAGCGGGCATGACGGCGGCCTTGATCTGGCATGATATCATCCGCAATCACCAAAGCCTTTCTGTAGGTCTTGCTGCGTGCGCTGTGGTCCGTTGTCAGGCTTGCAGCCGCCCGAGTGCCCCTTGCAGAGCTCGCACTGTTCACCCAGTGTCGGGGGTGCACATAGACATGGATTACTCCAACCAGGGTCTCCTTGGCGGTGGCATGGTTGTTGCTGCATCCTTGGCGGCCATGGCATGGCTTATGCTGAGACTGCTCTCCCGCTTCATGTACAACTTGAACAAGCAATGCATCTCGGACTCTGAGGGTCGCACGTTTGAGGACCCACATCAGACCAGACAGATTCCAGTTCCAAGTATACATGCGGATCCTTCCAAGACCCTGACAGTTGTGTTTCCTGCATACAATGAGTCTGGGCGTATGAACGCAGCTATCGATGAGGCGCTCGAATTTCTGTGCATCAAAAGGAAGAAAGATCTGAACTTCTCGTTTGAAGTGATCATAGTTGACGACGGGAGCAAAGATGATACATATCGCCGAGCAATGGAGTATGTTGATCGTTGTGGCATAGACACGTTCCGCGTGCTCCGGCTGCCAGTCAACAAAGGAAAGGGTGCTGCTGTGAGGGCTGGCATGCTTGCTGCGAGGGGGGAGATACTGCTGTTTGCAGACTCCGATGGAGCGACAAAGTTCAGTGACCTAGACCAGTTGCATGCGCGGCTCGAGTCTATCGTGCGGGGGCAAACAGGTGAGAGCAAGGGGTCGCTCTTTCGGACTATTGCAGATGCTCATGGAATGGTGGTGGGCAGCAGAGCATACCTTGAGCACACCAAGGCTGTTGCACAGCGACACTGGTTTCGTAACTTCCTCATGCACGGCTTCCATTTCCTGGTCACACTTGTCGCTGGGCCTGGTGTGAAGGACACCCAATGTGGATACAAGGTGCGCGCTTGAAATCATGTCCAGTCCTCGAGCACCCTCCCACCAACATGTCATGGGTGAAAGGTATTCTATGCACGCCTACCGTTTGCGAGATGCGGTTTCATCGATCTTTAAAGGCTCTGCCATGTGCTAGTCCGCTGGCCTCTCCTGTACCGGATCACACAGTGCAGAATCATCTCATGCAAGCACTGTCTGGTCCCAAACTGCAGATGATTCGCAAACGTGGTCGTCTGCAGACACATATCGTACCAGAATGGCAATGGCACTGCAAAACTGGCTGGCTGTCACATCCAACATTTTCTTTGCCTGCAGTTGTTCACAAGAAGGTCGGCCAGAATTTTGTTCCACAACATGCGTCTGCAAAGATGGTGCTTCGATGTCGAGCTGATCTACTTGGCACATCGGCTGCAAATTCCTATTGCAGAGGAGAATGTCACATGGCATGAAATAGCCGGGTCCAAAATCCGATTCTGGAGCATAGCTTCCATGGCGTTTGATTTGTTCATCATCAAGTTAGCTTATCTGAGTGGGGCGTGGTCAGTCATGGGGGAGGCTTCAGCAAGGGATAGCTGATGATATTCATGTTGGGCTAGAACGACGATGCGCTCCAGCTGGTCTAGTCTGCAATTGCGGTCATGGCTCTGTCACTGCCTTGTTTTGAGTATAAAATCTTCTAAATCCGAGTGTGTTTAACGCGTGTAGAGCCTACCTGTGTAAGTGACTACAAAATTGATCGCAACAAAGGTGCCATCTTTCATGCACAAGCGCGGCATAGGTATGCGTGGCTTCAGGAATCCTCAATCGTTCGGCGCGGTTGTATGAATCGCGACGTGCCACCGCTGATTCGTGGCAAAGTTTTACAGTAGGTACGCTCTTAAAACATGGTGTGCGGTGGGTCAGTATCAGCTGGTGTAGCGTATGCGCTCAAGATGCGTCCCAATCGGTGAGCGACACACCGCGCCATGGCTGATGGTTTGGCAGGCCGACGCCACAGCGTAGAGTTTTGACCATTGATAGCTGCTGTTGATGGCCCCAGTTTGCCGTGATCGCTTCCGACATGCAGCGAGTTGATAGTGACAAACTCAAACATTACTTGCGGGATGATGTCTACGCACACGGAGTGGATGATCTACTCGCAGCAGGATCCGACGAAGGGGCGTTCTCAGGTTCGATGTTTGAAGAATGCTGTCCATGTTTGCCCAGAGTCGTTGGCACTTGATGTTTATGCATCACGCGGACCTCCGCTTATATACATGTACCGCTGCTTGTTCGTACATTTGCGTAATCGAGGCTAGTGATTTCGTAGCGATGCAGAATCGTCTCGACTTGCATCTCTTCTAACTCGCGTCTTTCTCCGGTGCTCTTGACCTCCGCCATCATCGTACTTATGCAGAACGTTTCGCCGGGCCCTCCGCATTTTCGTCGCTCCCCGCGGAAACAAGCTCCATGCTTGCTGCTAACAATAGCAGTCACGGGTATGCTTCCTGGTGTCTCCATGCTCATGGTATGTCATGTGCGCTTGTACGCACGTCGGGCTACTCATGGACTGAATCATCACCGCACGCCAAGCCTGCGCGTATCCGTTCAAAAGACAGTGGCTCGCTCATGCGTCGCAAAATCATGTATATGTGTTATGACTGCGTTTATCTGCATTAGCGCTAGCCGTCGCGCAGCTTCCGGCACCGCAGAGCCGCGAGGATTCGGCCGATGAACATGTGGGGACGCTACTGATAATATAATATCAGGATTACGATATAGTGCAGCCTTGGTGGGCTCTGAGATTGTGCTGCAGCAGGGCCGGTCAGTGCCAGCATGGGTACCAGCACTGCCCCCGAGCTGACACGCAAGCCCAACCTCCGACAATTTCGTCGTAATCAATGAGATGCACCCCGCAGGAACCATTCATTATTCCATGCTTCCAAACGGCTCCAAGCCGTCCTTTTGAATTTGTGATCCTGCCCTGGTGGAGGGTAACAACTCCTGAAGCTGTACTGCCGTCCGCACCACTGACACAGCTGATGGCAGACCAGGTGACCACGACATGACGCCCGGAATGAAGTGTTTGCATCAGGATCGACGACTGGTGTGCAGGGTACGTCAAGGCGAGTCCGCGGGTGCCTCAGCTGATGCTCGCCACGACTCTGCATTGTCGAAGAGCAAGTCAGGCCGTGCGCTCCATCGACTGATCACCGCGGCAGTGACAGCATAAACATCTGTCGTATTAAATGGCCGGACGGTCCCGCTGCAATAGTTTTTTGCGCTTGCAGTTCTGCCTCCCATGCCACAGCTTCAGCGGCCGGAGCACCTGCTTGTGACATCAGAACAAGGTCATCCTGGCCATTCAGGTGTGGACGGACCACGTCCCGTTCATAAGGCGCATCCAGTGCCACCTTTGACCCATCTGCCACTCCTGAACCCCATGGGGTCCTCTGAGCTGCTGTCCAGCCTGCCAGAAGGCAACAGCGACATGGCTCAGCTCCCCATGCCCCCTCCTGGCTCCTTACCGTCAGGCCCGTCGGTGGACAGCTCAGGAGGCCTATTAAAAGCACAGGGCGCTGTGGCCCACAGCAGGTCCCTGTCCCGAAACGGCCACAGCGGTTCAGAGCGCTTCAACCTCGGGCGAGTTGCGCAGCAGCATGTTTTAGACCTCGCTGTAGACAACCTATCACCTCCTGGATCGCCCAGATCAAGGGAACGGCCTCAAGGTAAAGGCACATGGGTGATAACATCCGATTCCAGGGGAGGAGCCGTCGGTCCGGGTCCAGTCACTCAACTCCACCGTGGTGGTTCACTCACCAGCCTCCCGCCGGTAAATTCAAGACCACCGTCGCATACTGACGATTATCCGCCTGGGAATTGCCTACGACCTTCCGTTACACAACTTGAGCCCCCAAGTCAAGAAGAAGCTGATCCAGCGTCCGTCCACCTGCCTCCAAGGCCTGCCACGAGTCTGCCCACCCGCCCGGGAATCCTCGTGCCGGCGCGTTCATCCACACAGCCAGTCGCCCCACTGGCCATCCCTTCTCCAAGCCAACATCTCGCAGCGGCAGACAGCGGCGCTACCGCACCCTCTCCAGAGCCAAGCCCGTCACCGTATCGGAGCGCCCTCCCAACGCCGGGGTCCGACGCGCCGTCGGCACACAGCAGCTCCGCGGTCTCGTCCACGAGGAGCCGGCTGCGCGCGCCTTCGGGGGCGTCCATGTCTATGCAGCCGAGCCCGGGCGGAGACCCGTCGCCATGCGGTAGCATGCTGACCCCGCGGGGTGGCCAGACACGCTTGCTGACTGGGTCGCGCATTCCTAGGTCCCCAGCAGACGTGTCGTCCGCCATGTCCACACCCAGCGCGGCGCGAAAGGCGCCGAGTCTGCAGCAGACTCCATCGTCCAGGCTGTCACCGAGCCCTTTGACTCGGAGCCGGCTGCCACAGCGCTTTGGAAGCCAGTCCCCGTCCATGCTGCCATCCAGGTGAGACATGGCCTCTCTCGATCACTTCGTCTTGCATCACACACAGCGTTCTGCATGGTGTCAGCTGCGGCTGCCCTGCTGCGCAGCCGGCACAGCGGTGTCACCGCTGCTTGCTGGTGCGGAGCAGCCCGGCGGAACACGAACCGGAAGGACTGTGCATCGTCTGTTTGTAGGTCGGGTAGCGCCTCGGCTACAAGCAAGGCATCGGCCTCGCCAGAGTTTGTTGCGCCGCGGCCACGCGCGACGATTCTTCGCGGCCCGAGCCCCGGCAAGGCGAGCCAGACGCTCCAGACCACGACGGCCGAGTTAGACAAGCTCGCGGCCACGTTGAAGCAGGTGCAGCACGACATCAGCCTGTCGATGCCGCAGCCGCCTCCGCCGGTACAGGCCGCGTGGCCTGAGCCAACGACTCAGGATGCGCTGGTGCTCAACCGGAATCCCCGCCGCAAGCTCCGGCCGGAGGTGGACGCGGGCGCGGCGGTCCGTAAACCCTCACCGGCGCGAAAGCAGATGGTGCACGAGGGCCCAGCGCAGCAGCAGCACCTGAATGGGGATGTGCTGGAGGTGCGGGAGCCCCTGGCAGAGGTGACGAATGGCGCCCAGGTGCACGATTCTGTGTCACGAGCCCTGGGCAGCACCGGCGCAAGCGTGGATGTTGTACCAGGTCAGGGTGCAAAGGCGGAGGGAGCGCACGCACGCCCTGTCCATGCATCTGAGCCCACAGCCTGCTCCGAGGCTGCCGCTGCAGAGGCTGAGCCGGATGTGCCGGCGGTGGCGGCCGCAGATGCTGAGCCGACAGAGGACGCTGACGCCATCGCCCGTGCAGCTGAGAAGGCTCGTCGCAAATTGGTGCGCCTCTGCTGGTGCCGTTGAATGACTGGGGTAGCTGGTGCAGTTGGACCGATGTGCTTGATCGAGGCATGCATGCAGAAACGCCAGCAGAGGCGTGAGAAAGCCAAAGACGGGGTGAAGCCTGGACACAAGTCCTCTAAAAAGAATGCCGCGTCCTCGAAGGCCAAGACTGCCTCGTCGCCAAATAAAAAGAAGAAGTCGAAACCTAAAGAAGTGGTTGAATCTGAGCCTGTCCCTCCAAAGCAGAGCGCCAGCCGGTGGTGCTGCTTTGCATAGGTGGCAGGCAGCCTGCGGGCACACCGCTGTAGCGATTGATTTGATGGAAGGCCTCGAGCAGGAGGGGCAGAGTGAGTCATGGTGCACAAGTCCACTCCTTAGGTATGGGCGGAACACAGGGTTGCAGGACAGCGCAATCGCGCTTTTCTAGTTGCGGATTTTATTTTTCGAATCAGGCCACATTCCCCTTGCCCGGTGTACAGAGGACTTCCTCCACAGGGGCCTCGAAAGTAGTCCAACAGCGGAATTTCATGTTTCATATGCAGTACATATATAATATGATATATAGCGCCCTGCAGTCTCAAGTCTCACAGATAGCACAGTGTGAGGCACATGTTAGTAACGATGCTCTGACAGCTGAGACTCTCGGCGAGCTTTGCAATGGCTCCTGACTCACTGAGGCCTGTACCAACAAAGCACCGCCTTGATGTAATTGCTAAGCTGTGAACCTTGCTGCCGCCTGCTCCTATTGCCAACTCTTTCGCCATTCAAGACCTCAGCATGTTCCACCACCTGCCCCACACGGCGTGTAGAAGACCTATACTGTTTCTCCCCCATAGGATACAGTAGCTCCTTTATTACAGTTCTCTTTGATCAGCGAAACTTCATTAATTTATCACGAACTCTTGGCAGCGGCAACCCAGGGACAGGCGACTTTGAATGTGCAACTTCGAGATGCGCCTCAGGGCCGAACGCTCGTGTCACTGGACTCGCCGCCACTGATTCGATGTACAGCATATGTGCCGTTTGAGCTGCCCTTGGTGTGGCCAAGCAGCACAGCATATTGCCATTGTCTGAGTTCGTTTGCTGCTGTGTAAAACACAAAACAAGCTGGGTGCTACGTGTATTGCATGCATTGGCTCTCTGTGCACTTGGCAAACTTGTAGAGGCTGGCGCAAGCCTGTGACTCCAATGCGCTCAGGAGGGAGTTGCGGAGTCGGCTGTTGTGTGGCTTGAGGCTGTTTTCGCAGCAGAACACCGATGGTATTAGGTCAGGATCAGAACACGAGATGGCAATGCACTGACGTCATCAGGTGCCATCATCAGTGAAGCCCCTGGAATTGACATCCAGGTGCTACGTCACAGCAGCTGCTGCTCCTATAACTGCCACAACAATTGTCAATGGCCACAATCCATGCTGCTGCTCGGATTCTATACCCTGTCCACACAGTTCCAATCCACCTTCTGAGGTTACTCGTGCAGACACTGTGGCAAAACGGCGCTCGGCCTACCGCGGCATTGCGGCAGGTTTGCTTGCTGTGCAGGGTGCAAGTGGGGTGCAAGTGGGTGACAGGCTGTTGCCTGCTGTGTGGCCTCAGGGATTGGCAGCAGACTGTCTCTGGCAGCAGACTGTCTCTGATCAAGATGTCTAGCGAGAGTCTCAAGTGCTGTCTCTCCAGACCACGCAGCCAGAACGCGGTTGATGCTTGACTTTGCGGTACTCTGCCTTCGCAAGGTTTGCTGACGACGTATCTACGTGCCTCGGCTTGGTCCATGGATATTTACCTATTCACAGCTGTCTCCAATTTCAAGTCGCTATTTCGAAAGGCCCTGTTCGGCGCGGAATGCTCTGTGACTGAGTCACACACTGTGAGCCTTTGGATGCTATTGGCACCAGCATGGCAACTACAAAAAGATTGCGCATCCAAACGATGAACAGTAATTCACAATTATCTATCCTGCACTATCATTCTTTCTGCCAACGATTGTATGCATCAGGTGCCCGCAGTGCAAGCGTGCGGTGCTCGCCAGCCTGTTGTCTTCGTGGTGAGGGGCCATACGATTTCCGTGTCACCCGACCTCGCAGCGCCGCGTAGAACACAACAGGGGCCATGTATGTCACTGACTATGCTATGATGTCTGCGCATGCAATTGTGAATGCAGCTGTATCGGTTTGCTGGACGGGTCGCTACTTCTGATCGAAGTCCGCCGTACAGAATTCTGAATGTGAGAGCTGTGGTGCCACAAACTTCATCAACATCATCCACATCAAATCGCCATTAAAATCTGGCGCGACATTTGTGTTTACAGCCGCATCTCCCCGTTCGACTTGCTCTGAGCCAGCCGGCTGGTGTTTGTAATACACGATGTCGACGTCTTTCCCTGACATTCTCGCCAGGTACCCGCCCAAAGGTGATTCAAAAGCAGATTTAAAACTGCTGTGTGGCGCGTCGCAGTCGCAAGCTGTCTCTCGTACCGTGTCCACTTTGGTGTGGGCGACAAGAAACGGTGGCGATGAAGTAACACAGCGTCAGGGATGTTCGGCGATTCAAAGAGTGATGCATCAGCATAAGGCTACACTTCACACAGAAGGTAGCCTTGGCGAGAGTTGCACGGTGATCGCGACCTGCGCTCACCTCCTTCTTGCACTGTGTTCCGTTCCCTCGGGCACCCGTGCAGCCAACGAGCCTGCAGGACGTAAGCGAATAAGGGCAAGTGTGGCATCTTAGACCCTTTGTCGCAAATTGGACCTGAAGCTGATGTCGTTGTGGGCGGCCACACTCAGTTCCAAGCGAACCTGCAGGTGCCCATCCCATGCCGGCAGCCTTGGGGGATGCACTAGCTGCAACAACAGAAACTTTTTCCATATGGAAGGATTTGCAAGCCGTCGAGGATGTGCGAGCAGTAGATGAGCTACTGCAGCTGGTGGCCAAAGCGGCTGTTGTGGTCTGCACCGAAACAGCTCCGAAGGGGCATGCTACCAGCGAGATGGCATGCAACTCATTGACAGCGGTGAGCATTGTAGCGCTGGCACTGACAGATCATTGTTGGCAATTTCCTTTGGGAAACACACAAATTTTGTCTGGCTTGGTTGAAGGCGGCCAGGTCCACATCATCCACAAACTGCTAGAACTTCTGGATAAACGCACCTGTGACAGTGGTATCACACTGCGCGTAGCTCTGAAGCAGAGGCTCGAGGAGGCCTTGAGTGACGGCGAAAGCGGCAAAACCAATAAATGCCACAGCAGCATTGTCACAGCAATTCTCCATGTGGCCCACTTGGAGCACACCATGGCATTGCTGCTGCTGATTGTCACGCCAGCATTGTTGCGACAGTGCACACAACACAGATTGGCAGCAGTGAGAAAGTCAGCATGTACCTGCTTGAGAGTCCTGGTACAGCTGTCTTCACCAGCGGCTCAAGGAACAGGCAACCACGAAGCTTATGGCCAATTGCAAAGGTGGTCAGCAAAGGGCTTGGTCACACTCCTCACGCAAGGCGGCGACTGCGCAGTCAGAATCAGTGCTTGTCATGAGGCTCGAGTGTTGCTTACCTCACAGATTAATGGAGTGATCCACATGAGCGATGCGGGCAGCTTGCTGCTGGATCATCTTGGGGCTGTGGCGGGCAAGATGGAGAACAAGCGTATCCTCGTGGCTGCCTCAAAAGACTTAATCACGGTGTCCAGTGCAATACAAAGCTCTGATGCGCGTGGGAGCATGGTAAGGCATTGACTGCCATGATCTCAGGGGAATCAAAGCTACTGCATGTTCGTGTGGGGTTTGCTGTGAACGCATGCATAGACCATGGTTTTCTTGTGCAGGAGCTTGCATCAGCTGTGATGAAAGCACTCGTGCAGTCGGCGCTCACAATCGCATTTTATCCAAAAGCTGTGATCAGCAATGCAGACAGGAAGGAGTTTAGTAGTCTGCTATGGGGGGGAGCGCTAAAGCTCTTGAAAGAAACCAGTCAAACCGGCGCTGACTGTGTGGACGAATGCTGGGAATCTGTCCGACAGGCATGTTCTGATGTACCTTGGGGGTGCCCTCAAGCAGGAAAGCAATTACATGTGTTATGTTCTGCAGATGGCCCAGGTTGCAGCACGAGAATTCCGAGCCGGCAGATCTGACATTGCGCAGCACATTCTGATGGCCATGGATGATGCATCCTGTTCCAGCATCTGCAAACTATGGGAGGTAGTGCTGTTTGATGCTGATGCCCGCATGGCGTGGACCACTCTGGAAGAGCTTCGGCATGGCGAACACAAAACAGATCCGCACAGCTTGCAAAAGCTGTGCCCGGCGAAAGTCCAGAACGCTATGGTTGGCACATTGTGGAAGAGGCTCTCCAACATGAACACGGAGATGATGATGACAGGTGATATCTACTTGCAGCATGCGCACCTGCATCGGGGTTCAGACAGGCATCACAGACCAAGCAACAAGGCCTACGCATCGGTGAAGTTGTCAATCACATGAGTATTCTGAGAATGACAGAGGCTATATGTGCAGATGATGTCGATGTGCAACATGTGCAGCATGCAACACAATGCATGCACCAGCTGCGCTGCTTGAGTGCTCCCACCAGCAACACTGGTGCCCAAACACAGCTGCTCTTGTCCATTTTGGCTACTGTCCTGGTGGGATCGCAGGAGATGGTGCGCAGTGACTCCTGCTGCATATAGCATGCCGTTGGTAATACAGTAGGCATCTACTGCAAGGTTTGGTCGGTGCACGAGACATGCGTCTGGGGTGCAGGCTGCTTGCAGCATTGATGACACCAGTGCAGCCCGGTGGGACCTTGCAAGGCATGCCGTGGTGCTCCTAGAGCACGGTTCACCTGCTGATGAACAACCCGAGAACTGCCGCCAGATCTTGCATCATGTCTCTCAGTTGTTGCCTGCCTGTAACAGCAACAGCGGGTATGAACTCACCCAGGCAATGCTGGATTTCTTGGTCCGCTATTCAAAGCAGGCAGATGTCACGAAGGCATTCATGGTATTGATGAAGTTTGTTTGCAACAGCTTGACGCCCCCAAGTGCGCACTGCTCTGCAATGGTCGTCTACCATGTCAATTGTGTGGTCCTTACTGTGACGCCTGCCCATGCAGGGGCACCAGCTGAGAAAGCGTCCCTGTTGATGTTGGCGTTTGGCACTGCCAGGCATGTTTTGAGCAGCGTTCTCACTCTCGTGAACCAAATGCAGCACACGGTAGGAACTCTGGCCCTCTCACATGTTGCTGGTGAATCGGTGTACGCAGCACTCTGCCGATTTGGTTGATAGCGAGGAGTGGTTGATAGCATTGCACTTGGTATACGTAAGTCAGTGTGAGATGGATGCGTGCAGGATCAGGAAGCTCAAGAGTCAACAGAGCATGTGTTCCAGCAAATGCTGCATGTCTTGAACGTGGATTCTGTGCTGCAAGTCATAACTGATGTAGCAAATGGCGCCTCACATCAATCGCATCTGTTGAGGAGACATGCAATGCAAGCAGCCATCAAGTTATGCCCATTCTCTGCCCAACACAATCGATCGCTGATGAGCCAAATGTGCTTGAGGTTGCAGGCTCTGCAGGACTCTCTTGCAGGAACGACACAGGATGTTTGGTTATGTCTGCAGTTCGGTCATCCACTGTGCAGTCTGCAGATTCAAAGGCATGTGCAGGAGCTGCGTGCGTGGATGATGTGAAGTCCTCACAAGAGCTTGTGTTGAACATACAAGGTGCAGTGCAAGTAGCAACATACTGCCCCCTGGAAGCTAAGGACTCAGGGCTAGTTGATGTGTGCACAGACTGCATCGCAGCTATTCTGTCACGTGAGCAGAGACGTGCAAATGGTGGGAAGGTCTGTTTGTCGCAGCATCGATACGTGACATCTTCTTGATTTCGCACAATCCTTATGTTTTTGGTGTGCGCTCTGGATCCAGAAACTTATCTTGCCGCAGGGAAGCCCTGGAGGATGCGGTAGCAGCAGCGAGTGCACTGTCCAGCATTCCGCTGCAGCGGATGCAGCCACACTGGCTGCAGGTCAAGCTCTGTTGCAGCTGGCTCAAAATGAGAGCCTCAAGCTACATACACTTATTCAAGCACTGCGATGTGCTTTGCATTGTCCGGTGCGTTCGCAAAATGTGATCAACACATCTGTCATCTGTGCTTAACCTCGAATCACGGTGCACTACTATGCTTTTGCTTGCAGGCCACAGGGCAAGCCACTTTATCAGCACTACTCGTCAGATTGATTAGCAGCAGCAAGCTACAGGTGTCTGCGTTCCTCATTTCCCTGGTGTTCGGCAGTGATCAGACAAATGATGCTGAAGGCAATGAAGCAGTGGCAACAGCAGCATCAAGTTTGCATTCACCGTTGAAGCCAGATGAAACAAGAGGTATACCACAGCTTGCGAAATGCGTCTCATCAATATTGCCGGCATTGATCAATGGCGGTGTGGTTGATCAACAATTTGCATGGCCACTGTTGAGAGTCTTGTTGACTCCTGCCAGCAGCTCTGCACAGATCGAGGGAGCGGCAACACTCCTGACGCATTTCCATGCAACCAATGAACAGATTAAGACCACGATGGAGAGCGCGGAACAGTATGGAAGCCACTGGCTGTCCGGACCTGCATTGGCAACATTGGAAACGTTCATAGCAGGACATCCTACCAATGCTGGTGTGAGTCTACATCCTGTGACTGAAAGACATGCGCCTGACGCACATTGGAATTCTGGATTTACAATGGCGTACTTGCATAGGCTTCAAGCTGCGGGTGAAGAAACACGCCACAGCGGCCAGCTCCAGGACGCGGAGGCAAGATCATGGCCACAGCAGCCCCGAATGTAGTGATGACATCCCTGATTCCATATATGAGCGTGCTGTGGCGCACCTATCGACACATAGCACCACGTGGAAGGACCATAAGCACTAGATTCGGTGAGATATCATTACAACTATCGCTACGCCACCTTACGTGCTTTCAGGTACTGCGGTAGCAGCTCCACCGGATGCATCGGGGTCACTAGCTGCCTCAACGTCTTTATAAGGATCATGCGAAAGATCTTGCCTCTTTGGAGATCCATGGAATGGAAGTTCCATGATATGCGTGGCCTGCTTCTCCTCTGGGGGAAGTGAACCATCTACCCAGAAATCTGTTCGCCACCATGGATTTTTCATGAGCGTATGCACACCCAGCACGCTCAGAACAAATGATACAATCAACGCAACTGCTGCGTCTATCCACCAGATGTTAGGGTGGCTTTTGAAAATCGTTGTTGACACTAGCATTGTTGCGGCCATCGAGGCAACCGCGCCGGAAGTGATTGCATCTTTACGCATTGCCGATGATTTCAAGACTTTTGCAAGGCTGAACTTCATGGCACATGACCATGACAGAATGATCACAGATGTCCCAGATATGGCCAACAGAATCTCTTCGTTTTTGGGGCGCGTCTCCTCAATCAGGCGATACGAAGCCTACACGAAGTTCCTCTCAGAGATCAATGCCTACTAGCAGAGTTGATGAATCATGCTGAAACAGCGCGATCATGCAAGATCGAGGGCAAAACTCACCTGCCAACACGTGAAGAAGCCAATTAGTATGAAAGTGACAGCGATTCCTACCGAAGCTCGCTGTTCTCTGCGGCGTGTCACTAGGAAATATTGACCTTCTCCATCTGGATCATTCCAGAATCGCCACAGGACCAGCACTGAGCTCCAAACGTCCACTAGTGCTTCAAGACCGTAACCCAGCAAAGCAGAGCTGCAAGCCAGAACAGAACACAGCTGAGTACTTTGCTAGATAATTTGCTTTTGGCTCACGCGAGTGGCTTCTCCCTAGATGCCACCGATCAATGAGAAACACACCTGGAGGTTTTCCAAGCGAATCCTAAGCCCACGCCCGCACAGCATAGAGTAAATACGATTGAAAACAATGAGATGTTTCTCGCTCGCTGCACGTACGTGTGAAGATCCTCGTGCTCCGGCAAGGCAACGGGAATCGTGCCCGGTGCCGGTGCGTATCGCTGGCTATTCGCTTGCGGGAACTTCTCACTGGCCTGCCCACTGCCAAGGTCTACAGATTCCATTTCAGATGCTTGTCCCTGCTGTTCACCATTCTCCATATCGTCTACCTGCACACAACCACTGACATGGTGGTGCCTGCGCACGACTTGCTAAGATCGCGCAGAGGCTAAGAGATTTCACACATATTCTGACTGCGTACTTCAAATGTTCTGGAGCAAAGATCCCCGGCAAGAGTCCTAGTGCGCCAAGGTGGCCTCTTCAGCACTGCGAAGGTGTGTTCGTGTTCAGATGGCAATGGTGGAGTGCGAAGCCAATCATATCACTATTCGCAATAGATAGATTGCACATTGGCAGCAGATAGACCAACATAATCCGGAGAACAAACAAGTGCACGTTTGAACAGGCCGGTGACATGACATAAGCGTCGTGATCGGCCTGCATGCCGCATCGCGTGTTCGGCCATGTGGCAACTCGAATAGTGCGTTCCGGGCGCTCGAACAGCTCAGGCCGCAGCAATACATCAAAAGTAATACAAGCTCGCCTGCATTATTGCTCTACCAGATTATCGGTGTATGTTCACAGAGACTGTTCTTGTGATATCTCTGCACTTGGCATTGACATGTGCAGCAATTGTAACTGGTGACACTGCACATGTTCATGCATGGAGCCCCTAGGCCTCGCGTCGATGGCTGCGTCAACATCAGGTGCATAGACGATGTCTATGTGCTCACATCTGCATATAGATCTGGACGACGATCTTTCGGAAGAACATACAGCATGAGCCTGCTCTGCCACCTTAGCCACGGGAACTGTTTGTTGCCGTGGTACGCATGGTTTCCCTGCAGCGGGCCTGCCACACTGCAAACTCTGTGTAAGGGACTGCCGGGCGCCCAGGAACATTTTGTGTTGTTCCTCAAGTAGATTCCCCCAAAGTACTTTACATTGTCCGCTCGTTCTTTTCACTCTCTGTGAATATGTTGAACCATGCGCCTTGCTAGCGCTACATTTCGGGCATCACTCCAACCACGGATCTGCATCCTGGTCTACGAAGGATGAACGCGCCGTCACTTGGCCAGAGAGGTAACTTGTCTTCCGTACGGCGGAGTGAGGGGAAGAGGGGGCACTGCCATTTGCGAGTCCTTGCTGCATCTGCGCATCGCTGTACCACATGCATGTCGAAATTTATCAGGGTCTGCTGGTGACCTGATGACCCTGGACCAAGGTCGAACTCACCGGCACAGTAAGATGCTGTGCAGCTGCTTCACACGGGGACGCGCGCTCGAACGGATCTCCCTGCCGATGTACATTCGTGCTGACGACCGATCTTACAACGAGCTTAGACTCCTCGCCTCGCACTGAGAATGTCTTCCCATTTGCGCTAAACTGCAATTATTATGCGATAGGTTCTTTCCGTATAAGTTTCTTTGTTTGCCCGCTCATAAGAGAGGCGAAGGTTGTGTCACGCGCCGCAAGACCTGCATGCGTGGCCTCTGCCCGTCGTAGGTGGTAGGGCGCCATGCCACAGCCGTTCTTACGTGGCTCTCGATATGGGGCGCCATGTCAGTCCATACCGCCGAGGGCAGGGTGCGCACGGCGCATGCAGCGTTGTGCGCGTCCTGACACCGGGCCAGCTGAAGAACAGGCACGTTCTTTCCATCCGCTGCACATGCCGTTATATGGAATGCCTGAGTGGATGTGTCTTTGCTATACAGATTTGCGACTGCTGCAGGGCGTTACCCTCGGATTACAATTTTCGGCGCACAGTGGCTATTCTGCACATCACGCAGAGAGGTGTGAATTCAGCCTCCACACCTTTCCCAGATATCGTCAACACTACACTGCAATACGATGGTCCTATTTCGATGGTGGTGGGATGGCTGTGTCCCTGCCTAGTCGAACAGTCAATGGATTCAGTTGGCTCTTGTTTGCAGGGAAGATGAGGATGACAGACGAGAGGGCCAGACGAGAGATCCAGTGCTGCAACAGGTGTGGGAGCATCTTTGCTTCAGCAAGGGCTGCTTGTGTTCCATGCGAGGTGGTGTCGAGAGATCCAGTTCTCCCGTGCAGGTCCAGCTGGCAGCCAAAACACTCCTCTTGTTGCCATTTGCGGCTGCGTCGTCAGCTGTGGCTGACGAAGTCGCCGCGGGGCTGGGTGACGCAGCAGTGTTGAAAGAAGACAAAGCTTCCAGTGGGAAAGGCGCGGATACCAAGACCAAAGGTGCAATGCCGATGGCCAAGCCTCAGGCGAAAGCAGTACAGCAGCCAACTGACGCAGGGGCAGACACACTAGAAGGCAAGCTGAGCACAATGCTTCGCAAAGCTAAAGAAAAGCTCTTCTTTCGTACGCCATCCTGCTCCCCGGATGTCACCCTTGCGTGCAGCTGCTTTTGAGCACCATCTGCCCATTGCCAGCCTCCCCGCTGTCCATTCTCACAAACAGTCGTAATTCGCATCAATTACACATCCTACAATGGCCTCCTAGGGTACAGAACTCTGCTACTCCGGGATTCCGAAGCCTGATGAATTGCGAGATCGGCTGTTGTCTCGCAACTCAGCTGCTTTCAAGCTTAAACCTTGCCCTACGGATGGCGAAAGCACCAGTGTGGTGGACTGCATCTCGTGCGTTCATCCTGCCCATGTGCACGACCCACGCCGCCCTTGGGCGCATGGTCCCCCACTACGACCCCACGCCCCACTCCGCCCCGTGCGTGTGTGCAGAGGAGCCGACGCCGCCGATCGGCAGCGCCCGGCTGTCGTACGCCAAGACACTGCAGCTGCTGAACAACCGCATGGTGAAGCGCATGACGATCATGGCGGACGGCAAGCTCGCGCTCGTCGAGGTGCCGATCTACATGGGCGGCCACGACTACGACACGCAGCGCTACGACGCCTCGGACTTCTCGGCGCTGTACGCGCGCGAATTCCCGGAGTGGCGCATGGAGATGCTGCGCTACTACGTTGAGCTGCCGGGCGACTTCTGGCAGGAGAGCAACCTGCACCGCCTGATCAAGCGCTCCCTGCCGCACCGCACCGGCGACGGGTGCGCCCTCGGACCGCTGCCGCGCCCGCCGTTCACACGCCAGTCGCCTCGGACTTCAGACCTGTCAATGTCCCAATGGATATTGCTACGTCAACATGCTTACATACATACACAGTAGTGGATGCCGGTGGCACGCGCTGGTGTACCAGTGGCTAGCAGGGTACTGCTTTGCTTCGCATGCCACCGGTGTAGCGCTGTGGCTGCGGCACCTCCAGGGCGCTGTGGTCGTGGCGCGGTGCAAAGACAGCCCCGGTAGTACGCTGTACGCCTACCTCATGTGCGGCTCGTTGGCCGAGCTGTGCAGCCCGTGCGGTGACATGGGTGGGGGCGCAGGTTTGCGAAGTACGACTGGGTGACGCAGAGCTGCCAGTACGTGATGGAGGTGGCGGTGGTGCCCCCGGGCGAGGGCTACCAGTGGGCGGCGGCTTACTCCAACCAGGTGCTGCTCGTCGTGTCGCTCGTCGCCTTCCGCTCCCTCATCGGCGGCATCGAGTGGATCCTCGAGGCGACGGGCAAGCTGCGCGGCCCGAAGCTTTCGGAGAAGGGCAAGATGATGGTCGAGATGAGCAAGAGCATCGCGGCCAAGTACAACGTCGGCACGCAGGACGCCGGCACAGGCGTGCGTTTTGAGGACGTCCAGGTGCCCCCCCGTCATCCCCTGCGCCTGCCCCGCGCCGGCACTGGGCGGCCAAGCCGCTTGCCCGGGTGCATGCATGACATACGGTGTTCATCCAGTAGCGGAGGGCCGAGGTCAATCCGGTGGCGCATCGGTCCCTTTGCTCTGCCAGCAGTGATAGGCAGCAGCACGTCAGATCGCTGTGTACTGGCAGAGAGGGGCATGCATGCATGATTGCATCGCCGCATCAACAGGGGTCCTCACAGCTCGCAGCATGCGAGCAGGATGGATTGTCACAGATCCTGTCGCCGCGGCCGCAGCACCGGCGATGCTCTGCGCGCGCTGGCCTTCCATGTCTCTGCTTGGGCCCGCTCTACGCCGCGGCTGCATTGCATGGGGCAGGGCCCTGCCCCTGCAGGGGCTCACGTGTGGGCCGTGCAGGGGATCGACCACGTGAAGGACGACATCAAGGAGATCCTCACGATGTTGCTGGGCTCGGAGACGTACTCAGCCATGGGCGCCCGCGTGCCCCGCGGCGTGCTGCTGGAGGGCCCCCCCGGCACCGGCAAGACGTTTCTGGCACGCGCCATGGCCACGGAGGCCGGCGTGCCTTTCTTCTCCGCCAACGGCGCGGAGTTTGTGCAGGTGCGCCCCAACGCACAGCCCCGCCGGTGCTCACATGCATGAGCCAAGCCAGTGAACGCTGTGACAGACCGGCCTCACCGTCACCCTGCAGCACTGTTTGGCTGTGGCCGACGCAGCAGTGTGCAATGGAAGCCGAGATTTCACTCATGCGTGACGCTGTCTTGCATCCGCCGGCCGCGGAGGTTCATGCGTAGTGGTCAGCAGCATCCACACCGCTGCCGTGTGCATACACAGAGATCGGTCGGCGCCACAATCATGCGCACAGTCACCCTCACCGATGGTGCGGCGCGGTGCAGATGTTCCAGGGCATCGCAGCGTCACGCGTGCGCGCGCTCTTCAAGGACGCCCGGGAAAACGCCCCGGCGATCGTATTCATCGACGAGGTCGACGCGATCGGCAAGGCGCGCAACCCCGACGGCTACCGCGACGCCGGCACCGCAGAGCGCGAGCAGGGCCTCATGCAGATGCTGGTGGAGATGGATGGCTTCAAGCCGGCGGAGCGCGTGCTTGTCGTCGCCGCGACGAACCGCCGCGACGTGCTCGACCCCGCGCTGCTGCGCCCCGGCCGCTTCGACCGCACGATCCACATGGGGACCCCCTCGCCAGAGAACCGGTACCGCATCCTGGCAGTGCACGCGCGGGGGAAGCAGATCCCGCGGGAGGATGATGACGCGCTGCTGCGGGAGGCGGCGCGGCGCGCGGTCGGGTATTCGGGCGCGGAGCTAGCCAACATGCTCAACGAGGCCGCCATCCTGCAGGTGCGGCCCAAGGGGCTGGTTTTGCACTCTATCAGGGGGGGCTGGCCGTGCGTGTGTACTGCCAGACACAGGCCAGGCACATGTCAGGCCTCGGCGGGTGTCAGAACCAGACCTCGCGGTCAATTGAGCAAGGGCGATTGCATGGTTGCAAGCCAGTGCATATACCCTTGCATGCACGTGCGTCCGCGAAGAACTCAACATGCACGCTCCGAGGGTGCGCTGGCAGGTAGAGGCTTGGTATAGCGGCCGTGGTGAGAGGGTGCGGCGGCTGTGATCTGAGTCGGTCATGGTCTGGACGTGTGGGTGTGGTGCTGCAGGTCCGGTACGCGAAGCCGTGCATTGACATGGAGATCCTGCAAGAGGTGATGGACAAGGCGCGCATCGGGCTGCCGTCGGACAGCGTGCCGCTGACGCAGGCAAAGCGGCACCTCGCGAGCGTGTGGGCGGGGCGCGCCATTGCCGCGGCGGCCGTCGCGGGCCCCGGCCACATCGAGAGCGTCTCCCTCCGCGCCGTCGGCGCCGCGCTCGGCCGGCTGCTGTATACCGGTGACACCATGTGGGCGCAGGATCGCGGCGCGTCCGGGGACTTTGCGTTTTGCGCGCGGCTGCTCGTACCGCTGTACGCTGGGCGTGCGACAGAGGAGGTGCTGTACGGGCGGCGGCAGGCGACGCTGGCGACGGCGCCGGAGATCGCGACGGCCGGCCGCCTCGCGCGCTGGCTCTGCCTGCACTCGCACATCAACCCCGCGCTGTGGGGCTACAAGGTCGTCTTTGATGAGTTCAGCCCGGTGACACAGTACCTCAACACTCGTGCGGTGCGGCCCCGCCTCCCCTCACGGCCGCGTGCGCGGCCCCGCCGTGGATCCGCGGCCACCTGATAGCTGATCCCATGTGGACTGCGCGGGTGGCAATCGCCGCCCGCGTGCCAAAAAGACGTTGCCACTGATGGACACACGAGGCTTGCTGGGGACTCGAGCCGAGCTGCGGTGTGTGAGTTGGTGTGGCGTGAGGGCGTGTGTGCCTGCAGATGGAGGAGCTGGTGCTGCGCATCCAGACACATGCGTACCACCGCGCGCTCGTGATCGCGCACGAGCGCCGCGCCACGATTGAAACCGTCGCGGAGGAGCTGCTGACGAACGCCGATGCAACCGTGCCGGGCGCCCGCCTCGACGAGCTCATGGCGCAGCCCCCCGCGGCCGTCGCTGACGACGTCATTGCAGAGCTGCCGTTCCAGAACCTCATTCCCGCCGAGGTGTGCTCCCCCACAAAGCCATGGCCCCACAGTACCATAATTCTTCAAGATAACGAAACTGCAGCCTACCTGTGATGACGGCGCTGACGGCTTTCACGCCAGGGCATGACACGACTCGAAGCAGCTGATACCACGCAATGCTGTGACAGAATGGCAGAGGTATACCGGGTTGTGGTCAGTGACAGTCGTCAGACGGGAATGGAGAGGGTGCGTGTGTGTGTGTGTGCAGGCCGATCCGCAGGTGATGGTGGAAGAGAAGGCGCTGACGCGGGCGGTGGGGCTCGTGAAGGGCGACCTCGACCCCGGCCTGTTCTTCGACCACGAAATGCTCAAGCGCATCTCGGAGGCGTTCAAGGACGAGTCCGACGAGTGGTTTGACAAGCAAGAGCAGCGGGAGGCGTACGCGACCGACGAGGCTGCGCCCTTCCCGCCCAAGCCTGACCTCCAAGACAAGACCGTGCTGGCGTAGCACGGTCCCTCTCTCAGCATGCCAGCCCGGCATGCTCATTAGACGTAGCTGTTGTGTTCACACTATCAGTTACTGTAACCTCAACTCGTATAGCTACTGTGTGGGGAACATCCTCCCCAAATTCTCTACATCTCGGTGGTAGCACTTTGCCTCACATCGTTGCCCGCTTCTTCATGAGCGGCTTGGCCTTTTGCTCCTGTAGCGCCAGTAGCATCTCGGGCGAGTGCTTCTCAGCATGTGCCATTGCATACTCCACAGACTGCATCTCGAGCAGCCGGCTGACTGTGCGGTCCTTCACAAACCCGAGGTGCTCGTCGACGAAGGCGTCGCCGCCAACCGGCACCACCGCGGCCTCTGACTGCCGGTACACGTTTTGGAACAGGCCCTCTGGGTAGGCCTCGGCGGAGACGAGCAGCTTGGTGCGGTTCTCGTACAGCGTGTCTATGAGCGTGACGAAGCGGTACGCTTCAGTGCGGTTCGCACCCTTGAACACCGGCAGTCCGCGGAGCGTCACCGTGTGGCAGTCGCGCGCCAGAGCCATGTAGTCTGCGGCCCCGAGCGCCGCGCCGCACAGCTCGTCAAACGTGAAGCAGGCGACGTTGCCGACACGGCGTGGGATCAAGAGCGTGCGGCCCATCGCGACCTCGATCGTAGATGGCACCTTGGCCTCCCCGCCGGTGATCTGCACACGTCATGCGTGCTTTCACCTGGCAGGAGGCTGCCTGATGCATGAGAGTGTGATGGCTGAGGTTGTGCGTGCTTTCACCTGGCAGGAGGCTGCCTGATGCATGAGAGTGTGATGGCTGAGGTTGTGCACAGCAAGCGCGCACATGCTGGCCGATTTTCGATCAGGCGATGTACACTTGGAGCGCGGCCGCTTCCTGGCGCTGTGATCTGTGCATGCCTTCTGGAAGATCGTATGGGCGGGACCAGGCATGTGGCATCCTCTGCGCATCCTCGACAGTGAGGCTGCGAGGAGTGCATATTCGCCGGGCAGTCTGTTTTGATTGCAGCGAAGGACACTCGGCACCATGCTGATCGTTGAGCACGCTCGTATGGGCAGGGCCTGTGGCAGGGTGAGGGCGGGTAGGGCGCGCCTTTTGAATGGCCGAGTGTAAGCGGTCATCGTTTGTGCAGCCCGCAATGAGCCGCACGAAGTACACCCCCACCGCCGTCGTTGCCAGGCGGCGGTAGTCCGTCACCGAATCCATGTCGTGTACCAGGCACTCCCGCTCAAGCCGCTGGATGAATGGTATGAACTGTGCCCGCTGCAAGCCGCCCTCGTACAGGGCTGTGGGCTGCCTATTGCTGGTGGCGATGAGCGTCAGGCCCCTGTCCCACAAGCGCTCAAAGAGGCGCGCCAGGATCATGGCATCTGCCACGTCGTTCACGAAGAGCTCGTCCATGCACAGGACGTGCGTTTCAGTCGAGATGGAGTCAGCCACTTTGCGCAGGGGATCCTGGACAGCAGGAGGCTTGCTGTCAGCCCCCCACGCCTGCTACAACGGCGGGACACTGGAGCAGCTTTGTAGCACTGGCATGTCTCATGTGCAGGGAAGAGGGCTCGCACTGCTTCGCCAGACTCATCACGGAGTCTTGAATGGACATCAAGCATGAAGTCATGGAAGTGCATCCTCCGGCATTTGAACTGCCGGGGTGCAACTTTGGCGAATATATCCATGAGGTGGGTCTTGCCCACTCCTACGCCGCCGTACATGTACAGGCCTTTCGGCCTGTCCGGATTTTCTCCTTCATGTTCATGGCCTTGATGCGGCGAGGCGACACCAACTACTGCTTGCCACCTGCGGCCAGGCCTGAGTCAGATTGCATGCAGATATATTAGTGGCAGCCTTTAGTCAATGAGCCGGGCGTGCGCGCGACATGACGACGCATACCATGGAGTTGTACCACCAGGCGCTGTGACATTGTCGACCATTGTCAGATTGCTGCGTTTCGGTTTGGGTGGATGAACAACTTTCAAGTCCTCGAAAAGCGTTTCTAGCAGCCTCATTGCGTGCTCTTGTCGCGGGTCTTTCCGGAGCTCGCCGGAGTCGATGCCTGCTTTGTAAACGGCATATGGAGAGTGCGCGCTACGGAACGAGCTACGAGAGGACGAAAACGCCCTCCTCTGCGCCAGTGGGGCGCAGCTGAAACTACTATGTCTATTGAAATGCCCTGGAGGCAACGGCGCGCCCTCATCTGTTACGGCTCCAGCATGATGCTCCACTCCAGGTGCTCTGGATGTGCACAGAAGAGAGGCCTGCCGGTATGGACCCCATGAGGCTCGACGGCACAGTAGCAAAAACCTATCCTGGTGCGATCGACAAGTCTGAATGGCGGCAGGCCCGAGCTCGGCATAGCTGGGAGCCCGTGCCGTAAGTACTTTAGCCAACGGCAAGCTCATGCACTCATCTGCCGACCGCGACACCGATAGATAGCCTCTACAACGCAAATAAGATGATCTAGTAGATACGTTTCAGGGCGGGACGCTGATGCCGACGAGAGCACCTACTTGTACACCTCAACAAGTGACTCGGCGCGCGGAGAGCCTCCAGGCTCCCGAAAACACACGAACACGGCCATCTGACATGACATCCGGGTCTATTACCGACGAAGGGGTGGTCACTCATGACGAGAGATCTTTAACACGCCTGCATGGGCGTTGTTGGGCAGCTGCGTCGTACCGCATGCATGGCCCCCGCGGATCTACCGAAATTCGCTCTGTGACGATGCCCGTCCTGCCTGGTCTGTTTCGTTTTGAGGATGCTGACGACGCGCCTCTACGATCGACCAACACCGTCGCGCACCCGGTGCAGGTATGCACTGAGTGAACGCAAGCGTGCGAGTACTGGTACGCGTATTCCGCCAACTTTACTTCACCTTCGCCACTCCACGTCACACCTGCGGGAAGACATGTGTGTTCGGCTCACGGGCCCGGTCAACAAACATATTGCAACTTGTGCACTTGCGCGTTTCTAACTTCTCGCGTCGTGTCGAAGCTTTGCCTGAGAACTGCAAGCGCGTTCAAGAGAGCGGTGCTGACCTCGAACCGTCGGGTCCTAGATTCTACAGAAACATGTGTACAGCCTTGCGCTGAAGATACTCCCATAAATATAACTTAGGTTGTTCCTACGGTCTGTGGCGCCATCAGCTGTTTCTGAAGACCGAAGCAGTGCTGATGTCCAGCCAGCAGTGGCGCCGGTGAACTGGCACCGCGATGGAAGAACAATTGAAAGACTCTGCAGCCAGCAGTCGGCCAAACCCGATCTGAGACTGTCTCCAAACTTTCTCAGGTAGGCCACATCATTCTGGGCTGTCGGCCTGCGATGTAGCCGTTCCTTTCTGGCGTTTTATGTCCAGTTGCCGTGCTCGAGCGGTATGCTGCGCAGCATTTCGGCAGACCGCACCACAAAAATCAACATGGACACATAATAATGTTTCTGTCCAGGGGTCTGGAGCCATGTGCGCCTCAGCCTGATCCCAGAGGTCCGCCATGCACTCCCTTAACAGGCTGGCTTGCTGCAGGAAGCGATGCCCACAAGCAAAATGCCGTCCGCCACAGACCTCTGCCAGCCGTCCGCACAAGTAAAGCTGCCATGCCACCCACTAGGTGACATCAAGCTCAAGCATGAAGATACATGGAACATTCAACGCATAGGCTGGGGCAAAAAGAACGAGAACAACACGATCGAAACGGACCCCGAACAGGGATCCATCCTCTGTGTGGCCTTCCCAAAGGGCTCACTGAACCCCTCCTCGGCACCTACACGGCCGCTTGGAGGCCTTGGTTTCTATGCATCCCCCAAATCCATCTTCCCGGCCGAGGATGTCGAGCTTCGCTACAAGCTGTGGGTATGACATGTACTCTGTAATCCCTGTCCAGCCAGACATCCGGGCATCAGCGGTGCCATCACCCTGCAAAATCCAGTCGTACCGCACAGGCAACATTCTTGTCACTCAACATTGTAGCTGCTGTGGGAATAATCGCCGAAAACTACATCCGCACGTCACTCTCCGGCAGCGGTGGTGCATGTAGCTAGGCTTCATCATCATGGTTCACAGCAACCGGTAACAACGCAGGCAGGCGCCTTGCGACAGCGATCGATCTCTGCCACATGCGCAACAACACCTGCACGCACCAGACAGGCATCTCTACATGGGGTGATCCCCCTGTCACCACTTCTCCATGCACCAGCTCCACACATCGCATGCATTCCGCGTGAGCAGCCCTGCAACACCCCCTGGTGCACGGCCATGACCGTGTGTCACGGTCATGGCCGTACACCAGGTTTCACGTGTGTCAGCATAAGCAAACACGTGATGGCGCCGCAGCCTGAGCAGCAGCCTCTGATGCAGTTCGACCCCTCGTTCGACCCACAGCTGGGCGGCAAGCTGCCCGGGCTGTACCTATCGCCCGCCGATGCCACGGACACGCGCGGGGGCAGCGGCAGCCGCCACTGTGCCAGCTGCGCCTCCGCGCGGCTGATGTGGCGCTCCGGCTGGCAGGCGGAGGCATACGTGTACAGCACCTGCGCACACGAGAGCCCACGCTACGCGGAGCAGCCCGGGTGCCACCTGAACGCGCGCTACGGCGACTCCCTGTGGCGGGGGGTGCTCCAGTTCCAGCCGGAGCAGTGGAACGATGTGGCGCTGAGGGTGCGGCTGAACGCGGTCGGGTGTTCGGACGGCTTGCTGCGGGTGAGTGTGAACGGGAGGGCGTGTGAGTTTGGGGAGATGCGGTGGCGGAGCCGGCCGGAGACGGTCGTGTCTTCTGTCTTCTTCTGCACGTTCTACGGGGGCTCGAAGGAGCAGTTTGTGTGCCCGAGGGACACATGCATACGGTTCAAAGACTTTGAGGTGAAGAAATTTGCATGAGGTGGCAGGGGGTGGGGTACGCAGATCGTCAGGGGTCCGCGGAGCGGCGTGCACTGGATGCCCAACCGCAGAGCAGGTTTACAATACATTCCTTGTGTCTAGATTGTGTGGAGCGAAGTACACGGTGAGACATCAGAACTGGGAGCCTGCAGGGTTGCACTATCGTGCGGCGCGTGAGCTCAGCCGCCTGTAAAGCAATCTCGGGTCCCTTCAGTCTGGGAGTGGTGCGTGTTTGTGTGCTTGTGGCTGGGGGGTGCTGGCTGCAGATGCGGGTACTGTCACAGGGCAGGACTCGGCCGCTCCGCATCCGCAGGCGAGGCGGGCTCGGCCTTAGCTTGTAACTGCCAGGCGGGACGCAGCTGGGTGCGGTGGGTGCCGCAGCCGCTTGGGCTGCCCATGGCCGTGTTGTGAATCTTACAAACTGTGCACCCCGATCAGGTGTGACATGTATTTACAAAGGGCAGAGGCCGGGTATGAAGCCGGTTCTCGGAAGCCACTCGCAAACCCAATCACTCGTTCATGGCACTTGGCCGGGCACGAGCTCGCACCACAGCCCTGCCGGCCATACCGCCCAAAGATTGAAGCCCCGTACAGAGCATATAAGCATTCCCTTTGCGCAATGCCACACTCAACCGGCGCAAAGCATTCTTCGCAATCACACCATGGTCCACCGCACCACACTGAGACGCAACCTCAGCTAGCTGATTCAAATGTGCCATAGCAGGCCGCCCCAACCTACCATGCGCCTCATGCGACAGTGACACAAAATCATACGCATCGGGATCGTACGCGCAATATGCATTGCGTTTCTGCGCATCTCGCACCGCCGCAGCAATCCCATCCCCCCGAGCCGCTGCTCTGCCCCCAGATACCCAAAGAGATGTTCACAACTGACACATCCCCTATGCACAAAGGGCTATCAGGCGGCACAACATGATGTCTCCCCAACCTTCTGCCGGGCCATCTCCCTGAGCACCTCCTCCAGCCCCTCCTGTTGCGCAGCCGCGGCCCGGACCCCAGCCCCAGGTCCTGCAGCACCCTGGCCACATCGCAGCCCCCCCCCCCCCCCCCCCCCCCCCATCCGACGCCTAAGCACGCGCGGTGTCCGGCGCGGGTCGCTCCACACGGGTGTGCTGCCCAGCTGCATGTATGTATTTACAAAGGACAGAGGCCGGGCATCGAGCCGTTGCTAGGAAGTCACATGCAAATCCACTCTGTCATGGCACTAGGCCGCGCACGAGCGCGCACCATCGCCCTGCCGGTAATTCCAGCCAAGGATTGGAACCCCGCACGGAGCACATAAGCATTCCCTTTGCACAACGCCAAAGCCACGCTCAACCGGCGCAGGGAATTCGTCACGTGCATGAGTATAGTTACAAAGGACAGAGGCCGGGCAGCGAGCCGTTGCTAGGAATTCACACGCAAACGCATGTATGTATGTAGTTACAAAGGACAGAGGCCGGGCAGCGAGCCGTTGCCAGGAATACACACGCAAATCCACTCACGCAGTCATGGCACTAGGCCGGGCACGAGCACGTACCACAGCTCGGCCGGTGTATGTATGTATGTATGTGTGGATATCTGTATATATGCGAAGTGTGGTGTGTGCATCGTGGTGACGATGTGGTGGCTGCAAGGCCAAATTGCCATCGTCATCAAGGCTTGGGCCATTGCATGGCAGCTGCCATCTAGAGCACCACAGCATGCTACCAGGCATTGCAACATGGTGGCTTGGGGCAAAGCATTCTAGAGCCCCCAAATCGCCACACGTCGGCGGCTGCATCACGGGCTTGTGCCAGATTACCCTTGTGATATATATCGGGGGCCATTTCAGGACATGCAGGAGGCTGCGCCCCCTTTAGCGGGGAGACACAAGGGCCGGGCGGGAAGGTGCTCTGGGCAGGTCTGATCCGGCCTCCGGCCTCCACAAAGTACACAGCTGCTGCTTCCAGAACATTCCGAAAACACCGCTGTGCCCATTGCCTCTCAAGTGGCTAGAGGATGCAGCGATAGGTAACGTTCAAAGCGATCGTACATATATGCACGGGGCAGTGCGCCTCATAAATTTACCACTATGCGTGATACGGCAGCAGCGTATGTGTATACATAGCATTTATAGCTGCTCGCTGCACTCACATAGCGCGAAGCATGGCTGTTCTGTTTTCCTGTCGGACGTTAACGAATTCATTGCGCGCGATTCGTGGGACCCTCAGATCTGCGAATTCGTATAAGCTATCGACAGGTGCTTCACAGTAGCACTGGTGTTTTTTATGTAGTTGTCGTGGCGTTTGCGCAAAGGGATTTCGATGCTTCCATGTATGGGTCATGCGTACAATCGCACGCGATTTGCCGCGCGCGCTCCCGGCCGCGTGCACTCCCTGTGCACAAGATAGCAGCAGCACACCCTGTCAGTACTGCAGGCCCAAGGGCCAAGCTGGGCACCGTAACATACCGCACCTGGTCGCCATGATGATCGATAAGCATCTGCAGGAGTGTAAAAATGCTGCTACATGCGTTGGTTCTGTTACTTGCCCCATGCTGGGTGGTGAAGGCCGACGCCATATGGCATGATTACCACTGGATCGACCCTGGGGACCCCTGCGGCCCAGATCTAGATGAGGATGAAGGCTTCACCGTAGTGCAAGCACGCTGCACTCTGGCTGAGTGCGGCGGTCAGGTTGATCTAAGAGATGAGCTTGGCGACAGCGTAGGCCTGGGAAAGTGCACCTCCATTTGTTGCCGATATCACTTGTCCTCCACGACTGAAGGCAGCACACGCGAGAAGAGCAACTGCACCCAGCTTTGCGCTCGCAGTGGGCGTAAGGAGTCTGGGTTTGGCACAACTTCCGATGCAGCTCCTGTGACAATTGTGTCAGGTGCGCAGAATTCGAAGTTTTCTGCCGAGCACGTGCCTTGGGTGTCGATATGTTGCTACTGCATGCATGCAAATGTCCATCTACATGTCGGGGACGAAGCATGTTTGCACTGTAGCTGCGTGCGCTGTTTATACAATGCGCAAACTGTTCCGAGAGAGGGACTCCTGTGCTGGGTTCGTCTAGACGCACACTCTCTTCTGTGACCCACGCACCAGTTGTGTGTTGGACCCTCCACACCCTCTCCGAGACACGTGAGTTTTTTTCTCACATCGAATGAGATCGGCCGGGCCTCGCAGCTGCCTGCGTGGACATCGTGCCACTCCGCACAGCCGGCATACAAGCATCAACTTCTGTGCAGGTGTGCACGTTGCAGTCATTCTGGCTTCCAGCGCTTTCGTCGCTGCCGCTCTCGCGGCTGCCTGAAGCCCTGAGCAGTGCACCCTCTGTCAGTTGCCATGACGCCAATAGCGCCAATAGACCACCAGCACTGCGTTTGCCTCGCTCAGCAAGTTTTGCTGTAGCCGTTGCTGCATTCCACGCTGCCAGTAGCTGAGGCAATGTCAGCGTAAAGGGGCGTTCGTTGATTCTGAAATGAGAGATGTGTGCGATTTGCGGTGTAAATGATCATGCGCATCCAGTGGTATGACCCTTCTGACCGTAAGCGGGGCAGTAGCGTGAGCCTGGTGGGCCACCTGGTCGTGGAAAATCGTGCATCGCGTTCTCAAGGAACAGTCGCCTGGAGGTAATGTCTGACCCTGCAGCCACGCAAGCTAGCATCCCCATCGAGGATGCAAACGCAGCGGGACCAATCCATTCTCATGTCACGTGCGACATCTGGACCGGGGTGAACGCTGCAACGCCAGCGCGGCCGCACTTGTCGTGCCTGCATCTATCAGCAATGACCCGCGGTGGAGCCATCGCAAATCGCCGCAGCGCAGCCCCTCCAGCCGGCAAGGCGGTCAGAGATGCACACACCACCGACCACCCCCGCACCGGGGGGCAAAAGGCGAGTTTGTCGCTGTGCGCCTCTGCAGGGCCACAGGAGGGCGGTCGGCAGGCTGCCCTGGGTGTGGCCCCCCCGGTGCAGCCGCAGCTGTTCGCAGCGGGGCTGCTGAGCTCCGGAAGGCGCGTGTGAGGGTCTCCTCTCCTCCGGTGTGTTACCAAGGACACAGGCAGCGAGGCGGGCAGCACCGCAAGCGTCCCGTCTTTGCCGGTGTGGCCCCGGGTGAGGGCGAGGTACGCGAGGGGGCGGCGGCGGATGCCCTAGATGTGACAGGATATGACAACAGCTGCGTATGTGATGGATGGGGGAACCTGGGCGCCGAGGGAGAGACCGGGCGCAGCAGAGGCAGGGGAGGCTGTGGAGTTGGGCAGGGCTGCTACCCAGGAGGTTGGCCAGGAGCGTGCTGTGTGGTGGGTGGTCGGGGAGGCGCTGCTCAGAACAGCCTGGAACCCAGGTCGCCCATACCGGCGTCACCAGCGGCGCCACAGGCGCCCACCCTTGTCAGGCAGAGCCGCCAGATCGATTGGTTAGCAGCACCGCCGGGGCGCTGCTGCGCACTCATACATATCCAGGTGCATGGGGTGAGCAGCAGACTCCAGCGCTAGACGCTATCGCTGATGGCGTCCAGGCAGCCCGCACAGGAGCCCAGTCATGACCGAGCCTGGGGCTGCAGCATGACGCGTGTCCCGAGTGTATTGTGTACCTAGTAAAATCCAGGTCTGAGCTGCAAGCCTCTGCGCCGAACCGAGCGGCACGTACAAGGAGTGTGTCAGGGGCAGGTTGCAGTCACGTGCTGGTCGTGGTGATTGGCGTAGCTGCATGGCATGTCCGAGATCTGGCACATTTGCGTTGTGCATTTGACTGAAACAGCCCCAGCTTCGGGCATCAGCAGAAGGTTTCGGCGTCTTCTGCGTGGCCTGAGGTCTCGCTGTCTTGGTTGGTGCTGTAGAGCGATGTTGTGGTTTGCAGCGTACCTGTGAATGGCGCTTGACGTGTCTGGGCTAACGTTTCAGCGGATGGCATCGACTGCAGCTGCCTGGGTGGCCATGGGGATGGCACAGGTGGCAAGCCATCTGGTGGGGTGTCCGAGTGAGAAGGGTGGGTCAATATTGCTGCCAGGGCGCGCTACAACTGCTCGACTTGCCTGCATAGGCGTGTAGATATCGAGTTCGATGGTCTACTGCAGCAGTAGTTCGATGTGGCATCGGAACCGTGGAGTGGTGCTATGCACAGGGATCCCGCAGCCGGCACTGCTCTTGGGAGCGGCGGAGAGCGATTGGTGAGGAGCACTGTCCGTCAACGCGTATACGAGTTTGATTCGAGATCAATGGCGCACCCGAATGAAATCTGGGGGTACTTCTGTGACCCTGCCGTTGTGGTGAACCTTCCGAGGGCGGGAATGGTCGACGCTCGCAAATTAACACTGAAGCCATGGCTGTAATTCGGCGCTTCGATTCGCCGCAATAGCTGGCATCGCGAGCTCGCAAGCAGTGGACCTGCTCGCTGTTGTATAAGCATGCAGTGGGAGCACTTTTCAGTGTACAGCATGCTGGGTCAGCAGTACTGCCGGTGACATGTATTCCAACGCATACACCACAGTCCAATGCAGAAGAGGTGGCCGGCAACCGTGTCAATTGAGAGCTGAACGCCGTTCCCCCAGCTTTACTGCATCCGCTGCAGCTGTAACACAAAAATGTCGCACCAGGGAACACCATCCTACGCATCGCGCAGGTGTGCCCTGCTCCATACAACACACCCGCTGAATTCGGTCCTTCCCACAGCCACATAGTTATTTGCAAGTATCATCTCCGGCTCACTTCTCATGTCATGCAGATGACCGAATTCGCTGCCGGGCTGCTGCTTCTTTTTCCGTGACAGCGTCGCACGCGCTGGTGCGCACTTGCAGGACACCATGCTGACTGGGAAAGGCGCATCTTAATGTTGAATTGAATCTCGTTGCTTGTATGTCACATGTGTCAGCCAAGGCTGAGCCTCTCATGCGCACCTCCACTTCCTCTCTCAAGGGCGAATCACTGCAGTGTGTGAAACTTGCAGGGATGGGTCGTCATAGCAGGCTCATGGTTCCGCAGCGTGCCCCAGATCATCAGGATCATCAGAGCCAACAGGTAGGCTCACATGTAAGCATGCTTCAGGGTGTGCAATTTGAATGCCATGTTATAATGCATTATCGTTACAAAGCCACACTGTGCAGTGTTGCTGGAATTTCAGTTGTGGCCACAGTTGTGGAGACGCTTTGCTACACTGTCATCATTGGCTACAACTGGAACAACGCATATCCAGTATCATCATACGGTGCGCCATGATCTGTGTTATAATGCAGTCTGCTTCTTTCCAGCTCGACGTATTATGCAATTCACAACAACCTGATCGGTTGTTCAATTGCAGGTGATGTATTTGCATGCTGGATCCAAAATGCCCTGCTGTGTGCCACCATTGCTTACTACCGGAGGCCCCCTAAACACATTGTCATTATATCGGCTGTGCTGTTTATGGTCATGAACTGGTGGGTCATCAGTGGGGCGTGTGGGATGTCACTCCTGCTTGCAATGCAAGTGGGAGTGAGCGTTGTTATGAGTGTGGGAGCTCGTCTCCCGCAGATTTGGCTGAACTTTCGCAGGGGGAACACTGGCGAGCTCAGCATCATCACGTTCGCGCTGTCTTCAGTGGGAAACCTAATTCGCGTGTACACCACAGCTGTGCTTACATCAGACATGCTGTTGGTGTTTGGGACGGCTTCGCAGTTTTTGCTAAATGGTGTCATCACTGCCCAGTGCATTCAGACCGAACTAGCTAATCGGAAGCTCAAGAAGCTTAATGAGGCGGAAACATGACCACACTGTGCCCGAGATAATACTCTTTTGCTTGAATTTACTAATGGGTCCGTCCTGTTACTTTGTAAGTGTGCGCTACATGTGCACAAACATTCAGTTTCGAGCTATCATGGCCTGCCTGCCACCAGCTGGGGTTCATCATGAACCTGCTTGCATCTGATCTTCACCAGTCAATTCATCATGGAACATCGGCTGTATGACATAAGATAATATAATGTCCGTTGATATCTGTGAAGCTTGTGTTCCAGCTACATGTGAGTTTTGCATTCCGGGAAGCATGTGGACAACCTGCAACAGGCTGACCTGTGGCTGCACACATGCATGAGCAGTTTCATGATGGTGGTCTGAGTCGGACACCCAGAGCAGTGATTTGATTCAGCGCAGCTTAATTTGGGACCTGCTGACTGCATCGTGTAAGGCATGCCTCTCGACGCACCTTGAGCAGGCCGTTGTCATCAATGGCCACATGAGTGCTGTACATTGATTTTGTTCCCTGCAGGCCAGTAAAGGCCGATTTTGAGAACTTGTAGGCGTAAAAATGGCTGATCGACGTGCCATGAGTTCGAGGGTTACGAATGTGGTTGTTTGGCAGCATCACTTCAAGCTCACCAATGCTGCCCCTGCTGGACAAGCTCACCTGTAGACGCACTCCTGTGCTGTCATGCCCGTGAAATGCTTGAACAAATGACTGCGTCACTAGATTTCGCAAGGAAGTACTGCACGTGGCTTTGCGAGCAGCTGGCGGCAGCAGGCGCACTTGAAATGGGTGTGCCTTGATGGACAGTCGCACGTGACCATGTGGCCACTCTAGGTCTTCAATAGCCTCTTTCAGAATGTTTTCATAAGTTGTGAACTCTGTGGCCGGAAGCTTCCAGTGGTCTAGGAGGTTATCTATCCGCATCTCCCCAAGAATGTTGATGTGGGCATGCATGTTCATGGAGACACCCTCGTCCGTATCAGATGTTTCCAGCACAAGGTGTTGGGCTGTTTCAGTGATAGAGACGGGTACATCTGGCAAGGAAGAAAATACTCGTAGCGCATCAGCCAATGCTCCAAGCTGCACGTTGAACGTGGTGGGAGCTCCCGAGGAGTCGAAGGATGTGAAATAACAGGCTGGGAATTGCACTGAGCTCTGGCATACTTTGCCATCGTCCTCACATCTGAAATGTACACCTGATGACGTGACAGTGATCCTCAGAATCTATACACAGTTCTTGTTCATGTGCTTGCATGAGGAAAGAGCAGCAAATGTCTTGCTTCTGGTGTACCGGAGGCCCAACACACCTGCTTGCTGTTAGATGAAAGCGCCTGCAAAGCTCCGAGAACTATCTGCGAGGATAAGAACTCAAACGATACCCCCATGATATTGATAGTGCCCTACTGGTGCGAGCATCGTATCGCCATGCGGCAGCGAAGGGATGCAAACAGTTGACCTGTATCGGCCCCCCACGTTACACGAAACACATACCCGCGATCACGAGCGCAACAAAACAAATACTAACAATTCATAATCTCACGATACAGCCACTGCGCATGATGCGCCCTGCGCGTGTTGTCGGACTCGACTGCGACACGTTTTGCAGTGTGCGAGTGCGCCAATTTAAACTTTGCATGTCACAGCATCCTGTCGACGCATGCAATCAGTAACGTTGACGGCCTTACTACTTTGACACACTAGTTCAGGACCCCAAGCGGCGGCACATCGCGTGTATTTTGGGACCAAGCGTCCATATGCATTGTTGATGTAGAGGCCAGCTGGGCGCTCAATTCGAACAGATCCAGTTTGCATGCACATGCCACCCAAACAATCCACACTGTGATGAGAATACCTAGATGCTGGATTACGGTCCATCGATCGTGCTTCATAAAGAAGGCACTCTCGGTCAGTTGCTGGTCAAATTTGCAACATATGTCATAGAGCATGCCCGACACCCTGACGGAAGTACCTATGTGCCTCAATTAATGCAGTCAACATGCGCAACTATATTATCACGCAAATCTCAATACGCTGCACCGACTCGCTGAAACTGTCCCCAAAGATACCACAGCTTACATGGTCAAGTGAGAAACAGGTATATCTTTTCCTCTAGACTCCAGCTTCCCACCAGGTAACATCTCCCATGCACAATCTACAACAGGCGCCAGCTCTCGCAAGTCATGCGAAACAAGCAGCAAAGAGCAGGTCTGCTTCAGATCCTTCAACAACGCAACCAGATCCTTTCTCGCCCTCCAATCTAGGCCTGCAAGAAACATGTGAAGCTCCGTGAGGCACGGTCTTGCGTTGACAGCAATTGCGATCACAACGCATCTTGTGGCGCCACCTGGCTGCTGATGGCACACAAGGCATCAACAGAAGCACCATCATTGTTGTAGCAGCAGCAGCGGCAGCATCCAACACACATGCAGAGATTCATAGAGTCGTGTTATGTTCACCTGCTAGCGGCTCATCCAACAGTAGAACTGCTGGCTGTCTGATCAGCTGTACTGCTAACGCTAAGCGGCGCTTGTAGCCATCACTCAGCTTGCTGGGATCCCTTCCCCATGGCTCGTTCTGCATGCCAACAGCCACCAGCGCTTGTGGGACACGCTGCTGGAACTGCAGCCGTGCATTGTAGCCCTCTGGGGTCGGCATGGAGGCAGGGGTTGTGGCCGCCAGCTCCATCAGCAAGTTGGTGCCGATGAAGTGTCGCTCTGGGAACTGAAAGACCAGACCACAGGATGCTTGCCTACCACTAGCATCCAAGTACTTCTCGTTCCCTAAATAATGGTGCAAACGCGGTGTTGGACATGTTTTGCAGCGGCCACAGTCACATATTCAGGCGGGTGTGCAGCGGAGCTGGGCACTGGGAGGAAGTCAGGCACGTAGAGCAGATGCTACCACAGGCAGACGGCTCCTGTGTGGTTTGTGTGGTTCAAATCGGATTGGAGGGGGACACCATACCGTTTTCATCTCTGAGGCTCACACTTCCAGAGGTCGGGTCCCTAAGCCCAGCGATGAGCTGCAGAAGAGTCGTTTTTCCAGCCCCGCTACGGCCATACACCAGGCCCAGCGAACCACCTGGTAGCTCCAGTGAGACGTCGTTTAGTAGGGGCTGATCCGCACTGGGTGGATGATACTCAACTCCTGCAGGGCCCAGGAATGTCACAAGCGTACACCTCCACCACCGGACAAGCGTACTTTTGCGAGGTATGACATGGTTGCTGCGCACCTTGCAGCTGAAGCACTTTGCCATGCTGGCTTTGGCCCTTGTGCTCTTGCTTTGACATCGCTGCTAGATCCTTGCCTACTTGCGTGAGAAGGTCCATGAAATTTGGACTGGCAGAGCTCCGAGAGACTGTACAGCGTTTGGGCTGAGCTCGGGCCATTTGTGGCCGGCATGATAAAGACTTGGCCTGCATCGAACTCATTTCGAACGTTTTGAACTCAACACCTTGGACATGAGATCGGTTGTGCCGCTGTTTGGTATTGACTCCTCAAAGAAAGCTTGATCCAGCACCGGTTTTGCCTTCACTGCTTGCTTAACCTGAACATCAGAGCAACCTTGTACCAAACATGCAACGAGGTACTGCAGCAGCTCATGAAAGTTTCGTGATGGGTCACCTTTCCCTGTTCAGGCTTTTGCGATCTCTTCTTTTGCACGGGTTTCTGTACAGAATAGCCTTGCTTATGCTCAGGCTTGCTGGAGCTCTTCCTGAGCTTCTTGCCCGCGGCCTTGGTCCCGTATTGTGTTTTTTTCACTGTAGCATGGCCTCCTATGAGGTTTTGTAGCTGCTTTTGCGCCGCTCGAGCCGACATTAGGAGCCCAGGCTGCTGTCAGAACGTAGCATTTTATTTTGGCACGTGCTGAATGGGCCCAATCGAAGCCTTAAAGGACAGTGTTATTCTGTTACAGAACGTTTCGAAAGGAGGCCACGGCTGAGTCTTTGCGATTTGCGCTCTCGCAAACGGCGCGGGTGTTTTGCATGCACACTTCAGTTGCACCTGTGGCGACACGCAAGAAAGGAGAGACCTCGTGGCCAATCGTACACTAGTATCTCAACAACTTTTAACCAGTGCGGCGTTCGCAAAGTGTCATGAAATCCAAATCGCTTGCCTGCAACGTCGAGACCACGATCTAGAACGCCAGTTTTACAACCTGAGCCGTCTGGACACAAATACAGCGATCGCGGCGTGTCTGCCTTCTAACTTGACCGTTTTACTTACTGGTGGCATTTTCTAGCCTAATTTGAGGTGCTTGCGTTGTCACGGTGTTATACAGTGCTGGGTGTGTGGAGAGGGTGTGTGTACAGTTGAGGGCAATCGCGTCGCCGGCCTCCAGCATGCCGGAGATCAGCCTGAAACACTTCATACTGAAAACAGAGGTACTCAAATTGTACCGCGCGTGCATGCGTGCAGCAAGGTCTGCTCCAGAGGGGGCAAGAGGTGGGTGTTCATTTTGCTTCTGCCATGTGAATCTCTCCACAGTGCAGACCATGCCTCGACGCAGCCAACCAAATCCTTAGATCCCCACATCATTGGCTATGTCATGTCACGCAAATGTGCAGATGGGGCAATTGACTACCTGAGGCAGTCATTCGCGATACAGCGTCACAAGACAGACTACTATGACATCAAATATGCTCTCAGTGATGGTAGAGAGCAGCTCAAGAAATGGCAAGAAGCGCTAGGCATGGCCAGCTAATCCACTGGCGGAATTGCGTAGTACCCCAACGCGTTTGAGCGTGTATTGTGCTGTGCCACAGGCGTGTGTATACTGCACCAGCCTACCTGAAACTCTGCCACACGGGTGGTTTACACTCAATTCGGCTGTGGTAGTTGCCATACAGGGTCTCCGGCTTGTTCATATCATTACGCTGATGCCCATTCTGGCTATTCTTGAAATAGCTATGTCAGCACAGGCTATTGGTGGCACCAATGGCAACAAGAGCGCTCACAAAGATTGGTCATAGAGGTGCAGAGCCACTGTAAAAGGCGCTCATGAACGTGTTGCATGGGCAAGTCCGTTAGATGACGTTGGAATGTGCAGGGAAGGCGCATGGACCCGCGGCTGACGGTGGTCTCAAATGCATGTCGACAGGTTGCACGTATAGGTGCCGAGTCGTTGCTTCGAACATACAAGCAGCGCGTGGCGGACGATTTGCTGTGCTTGCGTGTCTTCGGTAATAGAGTATATGTACACAAATGCAGTCGCCTTGTTTGTCATGATTCTGTTGAATGAGCGCTGGTGAATTCTGTCACGTAAGATGTCGAGCCTCGAGTCCCTAGGCGAAACACTTATTCCTGTGATCGATAAGCTACAGGGAATCTTGCATGGGGTGCGAATTGATCTACTGTCGTGTCCACGACGTTCCATGTAAACCGTGCGGTGATAGCATGAATCCCACTCCCACCGATTGCAGGCCCATTTGCCGGACGAATGGAAAGTTCAATTGCCGGAAGTTGCAGTCGTAGGCAGCCAGTCATCAGGCAAAAGCTCGGTGCTCGAAAGTTTGGTGCGTTCCACTCACGGAGGGGCAGCCCGGAATGCAGCACGCCTGTGCCACAGAAACGAAACGCCCTGTTTTGCATGACGCACAGATCCCAAGCCCACTGCGGAGCTCTGGTTCAAGCACCTTTGCAATGATCACAACAGAGTACCGACCAACACAGAATAGGCAATGTGGCCCTTGCGCTTCCGCAGTGCCCCATCTCTGCTGCATCAGTGGTTCATATGTACAGCCCTCACACCTGAAGCCTCCCACCTCCTTTCTCGTGGGCTTCTAACGTGCCAGTAACTGTCATGAGCAGGTGGGGAGAGACTTCCTGCCCCGTGGCTCTGGGATATGCACCCGACGCCCGCTCATTCTGCACCTGCGGCGGATTGAGGCAGATGAAGAGTATGCCGAGTTCACCGTGCACATGCCCGGACGCCGCTACACCGACTTTGCAGCAGTGCGTGATGAGATCGTAAACGAGACAACTCGCCTGCTTGGCAACACGGACAAGGACATCAGCGACCGCCCCATCCATCTGTCCATCTTCAGCCCCCATGTGCTGTGCGACCTTGCCACACTCCCGCACGCTCGTGCAGATGCCACCTCAGACCTTCTGCTGCCATTCATGTATTCCATGTGCCTCTACCATGGCATCCCACTCGCCATGCCCGTCTCTTTCACTGCCAATGAGCTGGCACTGCGAAACCACAGCTGCTGTCCCACACAGGCCTCTCTTCGTGGGCCACATCTGCCATCCCCACCCTCCCTCTCAAAGCCACACAGTGGCAGCCATCAGTAGGCGTCTCACCGCCCATGTAGGGTGATCGTGGCACTCGACCTGTGCATCCACCAAGCTGCCTTTCTCGGTGCAGGACCATGTCGCTCATCGACCTTCCGGGCATGACCCGCATCCCTGTGAAGGGCCAGCCAGACGACATCGCAGACAGGCTGGAGCGCCTCATCATGAGCTACATCCGCAACCCCTCCTGCATCATCCTTGCGGTGTCAGCAGCCAACACAGACCTCGCTAACAGCGATGCCATCGCAATGTCCCGTGCGGTCGACCCGGAAGGCCTGAGGACTATCGGTGCGCACCTGTTCTCCCCCACACTCCCCACTGGCAATCTCCGCCCCCATCAGTCCAAACACGGGCACATGGAAGCCACCTACAAACTGCTGCAGCATGGTGCTGAGGCTTTACAGCCTCCGGCTGAGCACCACAGGGCAGCTGCAGCCTGCCCGGCGCAGCAGCCGCACACGCGGGCCTGCCTGTACCACCCGATGCTGCTCTGGGAAGCGATCCCAGGTGACACCGTATGACTGCCACTGACAGCCGTGCGCTGTGCTGCTGACCTACCGCTGCTTTTCTTGACTGCGGGTTCACGGTAGTGAGCCTTCAGCTCTTTGGGATGCGCTGCCAGCTGCGCGCCCGGGGTGTGTCCGGCCGCTGTCCTGTTGCCTGTAGCGACAGGGCCCTGCAGATGCGGAGGTGCTGCTATTACACCACAACGCCAATGTACCTGTCTCTATCCACCGCATCTGAGACCGTCCACTGACGCCGTGTATGGGCATTCCAAGTCTCTGTGCATGCGATGCGAGTCGTCCCAAGCAGTCAGCTGCGGCCGCAGAAGACTCATCAGGCCTGCCGAGAGCGCCAGTCGTGCGACGCTGATGAAGCGGTGCAGGGGTGCTGACGAAGATTGACATCATGGACAAGGGCACCAACGCGCTGACCATGCTGCGCAACGAGGTGCTTCCGCTGCGCCTCGGCTACATCGCCGTCGTCAACCGGTCGCAGCAGGACATCCAGCAGCGCACGTCGGTGACGCAGGCGCGCGAGAACGAGGGCGAGTTCTTCCGCAGCCATTTGCAGTACAAGGCTGTGGAGGCGCAGTGTGGGATCCCCGCACTGAGCAAGCGGTGCGGGCCCCGCAGCATGCAGCAGTGGCACGGCGGCCTCGCGTGTCTCCCGCCTGGAGCAGCAGAGCGGGGTGCTGCCCGTTTGGCAGCGCATGGCATGGAGGCTCCCGTGAGCAAATGCCTCTGTAAATTCATAAGTGATACTACCAGCCAATTCCTTGTCGGATCTGGACAACTCTGGATGTACGGGACCATGTGCAGAAGGGGTGAAACACCTGGAATTTGCTCCCTTTGGTCTGCGGGGCAGCAAGCTTAGCAGCTGCACAGCCATGCTTCTGCCTCATGCTGCCTTCATGCATGCCCCAGCCATGTAGTTTGTGGCGTAGTGCTGCCCGGCAGAGCTGCAGGCATGGCCGCATTTTCTCAGCATCTCGATTCATTCTGTAGAAGCGCGCACAGCCAGCAGCTGTGCCTGCTGTCACCTGCATGGTGTCTCGTTATCTCGCACCAGGCCGTGGGTCTTGTGTGTGTGCCGTGTGTGCCGAGAGCCGTACCGGAACATATGTATGCATGATCCTTATGCTGATGACGCTGCAGGATCCACACGGTGCTCGTACACCACATCGAGGAGCGGCTGCCGAGGCTCCGTGAGGCAATCACATCGCACGAGCAGAAGGCGCGGGCCGAGCTCGACGGGCTGGGCAGCGCCGTGTCAGACTCCAACGGGGAGGCACTACGCGAGGCGCTGCTGAGGCTGCTGGAGCTGTATTCAGCCGCGTTCCACGGCTGCCTCAACGGCCGGCAGAAGCGGCCGGTGGCGGTGGCGCAGGACGGCACGCTGCAGGGCGGGGCGCGCATCCGGCACGTGTTCCAGCAGATCTTTGGGGCGGTGCTGGAGGACCTGGACCCGTGCTGTGGGATGACAGATGAGGAGGTGTGATGCCACAAGCAAGCCCCCTCCAGCTAGTCCCGGCAAGAGTGACAGTGTCTGCAGCACCTGCCTGTGTTATGTGTGTTGTGAGCAAGTTACTGTGCTGGTCGCGTAGATTTTTTACGGATAGGGAGCCAGCAAAGGCTCTGTGGAGTTAGCAGGCCGTCTGATGATTGGCCAAGAAAGCAGCTGCAGTGAAATCGCATATAGCGGCCTGTGCGTGACTGGCGCGAGTGTGCAGATTTGGGCGACGATGAACAATTGTGCGGGCGTGAGCCGCGACGTGATGCTATCCCAGGACGCACTCGAAGCGATCGTGCACAAGACGCTCGAGCAGCTGCGCAACCCTGGGCTGCAGTGCCTGGCAATGGTCACGCAGGAGCTCCTCCGCATCAGCGATGAGTGCACTCCCTCCGAAATACACCGGTGCGCTCTGTTGCCGCCTTCCTGCAGGCCCCCACACCACTTCACACACTTGCCAGGCAGGCCCGGACCACCCCGCCAGGAAGCAGTGATGCGGGACGGTCAGAGAGGAAGGCACTCCCCACACCCTCCGTTGAGGTAGCGTCGGCGACGCGCCATTGCACGCACCTGTGCCGCATTGCCGTCCAGTGCAGGCGCGTGTGTCCGCGCAGGGGGGTTATGCCGACTATGCGCAGTTGTGGCCGTGGGTGCAGATTTCCAGAGCTGCAGGACCGCATCCATTCGGCGATGCGGCGATTTGTCTCCTCCGCCGAGGACAAGGCGAAGGGGGTGCTCGTGTCCCTGTTTGAGTGCGAGATGGCTTACGTCAACACGGACCACCCGGAGTACATCGGCATGCAGCGCGCATGGAAGGAGTACATGGCGGAGAAGGAGGGTGCAGCCGGCAGCGACGCTGAGAGCGCCGATGGCCGGCAGGAGCGCGCGCGGCAAGGCGCCTCGTCTCAAGCCCTCACCATCTCCCGCGGCGGCGGCCACCACGTGCGCCCCCCCCCCCCCCCCCCCCCCCCCCCCGGTTGACCAGCCGTGGTGTTTTGCTTGCGGCGCTGGAGCCCTCGGGGTGGCGCCATGCAATGAACGGATGACACGAGCTTGGGCCGGAGCGCCAAGAAAACCGACACGATCAGAATGCGGCGTAAAACACGGGGATTGTGTTGGAGTGCATGGACCGGGCCGCAGCGATGACAGTGTGTGCCAAAAGCACGCTTGCACCGGGACAGACTCCGCTGCAACAGCAGCGAAGGCTGCCCGGGTATAGAGCACGAGATTTCACTGAAACATGGGTCTGCCTGTACGTTCATGTGTACATGCATGTGCACACAGGCCCCACTGGGACTGCTGGCTGCACTCGGCCGCTCTCTGGCGTGAATGCTGCTATACATACCGGTATATGAACATGTTCCGGCTGCTAAGATGGCAATTTGAACGGCCTTCTTGCATGCTGCAGTCGTTCCTTACCTTTGGTGACAGCCACGGCTCACACTCCCACGCAACACAGAACGGCGACGACCGTTCGCGGGCAAACTCTGAGGAGGAGCACGGCGGCGGCTGGGGCTTCCAGCGGTTGTGGCGCCGCGGCGATGCCGCCGCCGCGTCGTCGGCACCACACTCTGAGGCCAGCGAGCCGGTGGCCGATGGCTTCGGATCGGTGATCGGTGGACGTGCGCACTCCCCGACCAGCCGCCCGCGCAACGTGTTCCTGCCGAGTGCGCCCATGGAGCTCCGCATCAAGATCACCAGGTGAGTTCCCGACTCTGCTCCGGCGCCGGGATCATGCATGAGCAGCGGAGACTACCTCTGCCATCAGAGCTGCATGCAATCCGTGCTCGTATACCACAGTCTCAGTGACATACAGTTTCCCATGGTCGGGGCGAATTTCCTGTTGCCGAGAAGCAGATACCATTGAGTTGACAAGACCCAGAGCTTGCTCTTGTCAAGCCAGCCGAGAAAGCACCGCATATTCCTGGTCGCTTGATAGGGGGGGTGCTGTGTAGTGAGAGGGAGAAGGACACCGTGATGGTGATGCGGAGGGTTGTGGCGAGCTACTTCTCAATCGTTCGTGGCACCATGAAGGACCTCGTGCCGAAGGTGATCATGCGCTTCGTGGTCAACCATGCTGTCGAGACGGTGCACGGCCACCTCATCTCCAAGATTCTCAGGTGTGCTGGGTCAGCTTGGTCTCTGTGGAGCTGTATTGCACAAGTGTGGCGACAGTGCCATCGTATCACACACATGCCTTCATCTGCTTGCTCTAGCCTGGGATTTCGTCACCTGCATGCATGTTGTGGCCAGGAACCGTGACTCGGCACCCCCGCATGCATATGTCTGTGTCACGCTGCTGGGAAGCATGCAGTGGTGATGAGAAAAGAGTGATGCAAGAACGGGTAGAAGTCGCCGCTAGGCGGCGGGAGCTGTCGGCATCTTGTGAGGTTCTCGCCAAGGCCGTAGCAGAGCTGCAGCTGCTGCCACGGGAGCTGGAGGCACGCGCTGGGTTGGGCCCCCGTAGCCGCACTGGATCGCAGGTCGGGGGACTTCTCGACGGCTCCGAGGTGCCGACCGGCACATCGCCGTCTGCTGCACGAGTTGCCTCTCGTTCTCTGGAGATGTATCACAGTTTGAATTCGTCTCAGGCCTTGCACATGTCCAATGCAGGCCTTTAATAGTGTTTGCGAAAGTTGCTGTTAACGAGTGCGTGTTGGATGTTAGAATTAACTTTGCGAGATGACGAAGATTCTATGTTACATTTATCCATACTTCGTGCCACGGAAACCATGCCACAGGCTCACTGCAACGGGTCTTGGCCCGATTGTTTGGGTGCTGAAAAGGACGACAGCAGCGGCTGCATGGCATGTCCGGCCTCCCGGCTGGACAGCACTGTCTCCTCAGGCGGGGACGTTGTCAGCAAATTTGTCAGGCCTCGCACAGGCTTCACCACGACCTCCACGGGGTGTCTAGCAGCTTCGTGGGCGACGCTGACTGCATCTGCCATGCTCTGGGTTGCATAGGCCATCTGCGGGTGTGCAGACTGTCAGAGACGGCCTTCGTAGATGCATGCAACACCTCGTCACTGCCTGAGTGGCGAGAAGTCATGGAGTGGCAACAGCAACGCCGCACCTGATCTTCAACGAGATCATATCCCTCCCGACCAAGGTCACGGACGTCAAACATGTTGACGATGTTCTCCCAGATAGACCCTGGGGCTTCTCCGGGAAGCATGTACTCCCTTGCAGGAAAGGTGGTTGCAAAAACAAGGGCCGCAGGCAGCAGCTCAATGCAGATGACCATGTCCTGAATCCCACTTGCAAGTTGCTTCGTCTCGTACGTTGTCCATTGTTCAGAACCAATAAGATGGAAGTGCCCGAGGATAGAGAGAACAAAGCCTTGCCAGAACGTAAAGAAAACTATCATTTTGATGAGGATGAACTTTCGAAGCGGGTTGATCTCTGCCAACTCGACGTGTGTAGCATGATACATGGATATGAGGCAGTACACAGCCCAGAACTGCATGTTAGCTATGTCTGAGTATCAGCTGAGGCCCTCGGGACGGCACGTAATGCGATTCAAGCAGGGAGAGATTTCTGCTCGTGCGCTGTTTTGTCAGGGACTCACCTGTGTCACATTGTTGGACAACATGCACCACAGCCAGCCCTTCTTCAACGTGAACTCCCCTTCACCCCATGAATGATTGAGCATACACAGCACCTGGATAGCTGCAAGGGTAGGCCGCACTACCACGTACGCCAGGACACCCTGCATGCACACGTGGCTTTCAGCGCACGGCAACAGCCACGCAGGCTGACCGGCAGAATCAGGCACGCCATTCGAAACGTACTCGCCTCATAACGAACATGAATCTTTCTCCATCGTGTATCGTCTTGACGTTCAGAAGCCGTCCTAAATCGCTGTTGAAAGGCCACATGGGTTCCTGTGGCGGCAGGTTCCGCAACCATGCAGCATAATCACCTGATTTGCGCTGCAAGCAGGTGATCAGGTAGCAATAGAAGCTATACAACACAACTGCTTCGTAGCATTCGCGTGCAGGAGAAAGCCACCTCCGGCAGCTGCTCCATCGTAGTGAAAACCAGCTAACAAAGGCATATATTGGAACCATAAAGATGATGCGAACAATGTGCCGCTGAAGTTCTGGCACATTGTAGTAGGAGACATGCAAAGCTACCTGCAAGCACGGTATACCCAGAATGTTAAAAAGCACCAAGCACGTGCAGCTGCAACGGAGCTCATGGCAGCTGTGCACAGGTCAGTGCTCACCTGATATACTGTCACAGGAATGGTGAGTAGAACGAACACTCCCGCAATAGTCCAGCCTACAAGGCAATATATAGTGAGCGGCTTCCTTGCGGCCGCACATTGGCGCAGGCACGGAGACGCTCAGGAGGAGCAGGTGGTACGTCACCTACAAAATGGCTGGAATACCCGGCCTCCTTGAATTCCCATATTGTGTACGGAACTGACGTCAAAATGAGCGTACACAAAAGCCACCAGATCTGCAAGCACGAGGTGCATCGTCACTACACATCCTGCAGCACGCGGGGACGTTGGTGGTATTGGAGCGCATCGTTCACGTACCAATCTCACTTTCCTCCGGAAAGGCCAACTGTACATACTGATATGCTTACAGGTTCACTACACCATCGCCATAACAGTGCTTCAAGTGCTAGGCTTTCCGAATCAATGGACGAGGTATCAGCATGCCATGCTCCCACCTCGTGCGCATGCCCTAGCAATCAGCGATCGATTGCATTCGATGAGAGTCTGTGTGTCTATGTTGCAATGCTGATCAGGCGCGCAGTCGGTGCACGTTGAGCTTCAGGGCGCATGCTGACGCGATTCACAGTCTCTTCAGCAAGAGCGCTGCCGCAGACTACGCGCTTTACAGCGGGACTCGTGGCGAAACAATAATTCTACTCACACTTGCGTTTGCAGAACACATTCACACCTGCAATTCACGCACGCTTCAGACACCGGCGTATCGGTGTACTCCTGGACACAGTGTGTCTCACTGCATGTGATTGGCTGAAATACATGGTGGAGCGCGCTGGGGCGGTTCGACCCACCTTCCCTCAAGCGAATGGCGACTCGGACCAAACAAGCTCCCCACTCCGTCAAAAGTGGCCTCTCCAAAATGCCCAGACAACATTGTCACGGTACAAGCAGTCAGCAGGCACTGCCGCGTCAACAATTGCCGTTGCATCACCTAGCACGCAGACCACCCGCCAATATCAAGTGTTCCTTGAGGTTTGGGACTGCTCGCACATGCAAGGCCCCAGACCGATAAATAGACAGCGGCCGTTTGCGTTGCATATACAGTGGTGCCGAAGCAGTAATAATCACATGGCTACAGAGCACTGCTGGCTGAGGAATGTCGGTGACAGCTATCCAGAAGTAACTGGGATATATTTGCGGTGATGTCAACAGCTGCATCCGCTGGAGACCCAGTCGTGTGAGTAACCCTGCCTTCGAGTAACACATCATCTGGTGATTCTCCCTGTGCGTTTCTGAATGTCTGTTTTAACCAAATCTGGCATTAGCATCAACAGCCAAAGGGGCAGAGGAATCACACGTACACACATTGCTACCTGCCTCTCCCTTTGTCCTTGTAGCGCACATACCACTGACCAGTCCACAGCCAGCCGCCATCGCATCCTCCTCAAGGTTCTAGCAGCTCTGGGACCCAGGGACAACACGGATGCCCCCCCGTGGATCACCCTGCCGGCATGTGTCCTCGTGCATTTAGATTCTTCGCTAGGGTCATCTAAACAATGTGGCTGGCAAACGGAAATTTCCTCTAGATTCTTTATTGACATAGATGTGCACAGATGGACGTGCAGACGGACTTACTGCCATGACTTGGCACCTTCCAGCTATCTGGCGGGCCCAAAGCCTGAGGTGTCTGCCATGGATGTGGACACTCTGGAGGCATGTATATATCTTGCCATTTGATGCATGGACTGATTTGACGTGGAGTGTGGACACCTGCTCATGAACAAATCACAAGGTCCAATGGGTTGAGGACGGATTAAAAGCTACCCCCTCCGTTTCAGGAGGTCGTGGGTTCGATTCTGCGTGCGCTTTGGGGAATCGAAACGGCCGTACGTGACCACCTCGCTTAGCACAGGAGGAGGCCCTGTGAGTTGCGTACGGTCGTCTGAGGGGGGTTTCCAGGTGGTTTACCCCTTCGGCATATGTGGTCCCGTTAATTCGGAGTTGTCAATGTCCAATAGGATACGGCTCAGTAAATTCAGATTTACTTTACTTTACTTTACAACTGCTGGCACAGAGCGCAGTTGTTCTAGATCACATAGACTGCGCATCAACAGCATAGTTCGGAAGTCAAGAAGCGAATGTTCGATGTGCCCATGACCTTCCATACAGCGACTGTGAGAGACTTCGGATTCAATCTGTTCAGCTGCTCTGCGATGGTCAGCATGTGTATATGAGCAGATCTATCTGACCATTGCAAAGCCACCTGCATGCACTAGACTGACAAGTGGTATCAGTGCGCGTCATGCTGGTGGCGTGTGACAACGCCGAAGGCTGTTCACAGTGGATCGCTGAAGTGCCGTGAATTTTCGCATCAAAGGCAACAACATCTAATTTCTATGCTTCCCCGTCTTATACGTGGTACCTGCTGTGGCCAGACTCGCCTTGCAGGCTTTCGTTCACCTTCTTGAACTCTTCTAATTCATTCCCCGACCTCTTGCGAGGTTCCAAGGCCCCACCTCAACCCGGGCCCGCGCGGGGCTACGCTGCCCCCCTCGCCATCCCGACGCGCTCGCAGTTTGCCATCCTGTTGCGCGAGGCGCCTTGTCGCATCGGTGCGTGCTGCATACATAGAATCGCGGGCAAGCGGACGACCTTATTCATTCGACCAAAATGCGCTGGATAACGAGAGGTTTGGGCCTGATCGCGGCATATCTGCTGCTTCTAGCAGCTGGCCAGAGCCATGCCAGGCTCATGGCCATTGACCTGGGCGGTGAATTTCTCAAAGTCTCGGTTGTCGCACCAGGACGATCTCCAATCAACATTGCTATCAATGAGATGAGTCGGCGGAAAACCCCGGTGTTGGCAGGATTCGTTGATGGACAACGAGCAGTGGGAGAAGAAGCTGTCACGTTGTCTGTGAGGCATCCAGATAAGTTCTTTAAACTCTTCCGTGATCTCATAGGGAAGCCTGCAAATGACTCCTCCATTCCCAAGATGATGGTGGATAATCTGCTACACTATGACATAGTCCCTGATGAAGTCCGAGGGACAATTCGCCTTCGTGCACCAGGATTTGAAAGGCCTTTCCTCATCGAGGAGCTTCTGGTGCGTGCTCCTATTGTGTACAGGCCTAGCCTGTTGCAGTCATTCTGTTGGGGGAGGCCCTGCACCCGGCCCTCAAGCGTATAACGTGGCTCTCCTGCGTGATGACAGCTTGCCAGGCATGTAACAAACCTCTGCAACGCAGGCCACCGAGATCGCGTACGCCCAACGCATTGCTGAGGCCCATGTTGGCGTGTCTATTCAGTCATGTGTGGTCCTCATCCCGCCATACTTTGGCCCCAGCCAGCGCTTGGCCGTGATGGACGCAGTGGAGCTGTCGGGCATGTCCCTCCTCTCGCTACTGCACACCCACGCCGCTGCAGCCCTCCAGTACGGCATCGAGCGGGACTTCACTGGCAAGACTGAGAATGTCATCTTGTATGATGTCAGTTCCACAGATGTCGTGGCGGCACTTGTACGATACTCTGCTTATGCTGTCAAGGGCAACCCCAAGCAGCAGTCCCAGGTACAAGTCCTGGATGTGGCATGGAATGAGGGCTTCGGAGCATCCACTCTAGACGGCCTGCTTGTGCGACACTTTGCAAAGAAGGTACATCTTCTTCCTCCCCCCCCCGACAGCCGCTTGCGAGCGGTTTCCAACCATTTGTTTCCATAATGCAGTTGATCCCCTTAGGATCACGTGGTGGCCTTTGTCTTGTTTCAGCCGGGCGCTTGCTGGCCACGATGCATGATAGCTGGTGGTGCCCATGTCATGATCAGGTTCGTGAGAGATGTGCGCCCCATTCCCGTATGCATGCAGTTTGTAGAGCAGCATGGCACAGAGGACATCCTGAAACATCCCAAGGTCGTCTCGAAGATGGCAAAGCCAGTGCGGCGGACAAAGGAGATGCTCAGTGCCAATGTCGATGCCCCGTTCATCGTGGAGGAGCTATTCAATGGCATCGACTTCATCTCTTCGATCACACGACAAGAATTTGAGGAGATTGGCGGTTTGCACTTGTCCTCCACTTGCCTCAAACTTGCAGGCCCGGCCGCTTTCACATGACAAGTGTCTCAGTAAAACAACAGTACCACGACAACAAGACATGCTGTCACACTTGTCAGCTTGCAGCACGATCGACGATGCACTCTGTGCCGGTGCTAGCCAGCAGTGCCGACCCTCCTGCCTTGACCCAATCTGAGGTGTCCCGCACATAAATCAGATAGGCGCAGCACGTGGGGCATGCACGTATGCATGAGAACCACAAGGGACACGCACGGGCAGGTCGCAATAGCTGTGTCCCAGTTGGGACAGCAGCCTGCCCAGCTCGCAATGCAACACAGAATGGCACAAGTGGGGGAGCAAGCGGCAGGGGAGGGATCGGCGGGCTCTTCAGGGGGTGCAGAGTTTGTTCATATGGCTGAACGGCTCCTGCCTGCTGCCGCTTGAGTCGTGATGGCTGGGTTGCAGCTGGTGCTTCTGCAAACTCACGCAGTTGAGCCTTACGTCGGTTCAGAGTGCACTCAGCTCGGGCGACAGCTCTTAGGCCACACGTAGACGGGGGTAGGGTCGTCTCAGCTCAGCGGGGTCGGGCGGGTATGGAGGGGGGGGGGGGGGGGGGGGGGTGGCGTACAGGGCATAGGCGGGCTCCCAGCTTGACCCATGCACACAAGCGTGCACTCGACAGTCGGCGCCGTAGACTAGACCTCAGCTGCAGACCCCACATCAGGGCGTGCACTGTACAGGCTCATATTGGGAGAGCGTGAAGGGCCCTCTGCGGGAGCTGCTGGAGCGCAACAACCTCACGAGTGCGGACCAATTCAGCCTGCAGCTGCTCGGCGGTGGGTCCCGCGTACCGCGCGTGCAGGCCGAGCTGGAGGGCGTGATGGAAGGGCTGACGCTGGAGAAGCAGCTGGATGCTGACGAGGCGGGGGCGCTTGGCGGGGGCCTCGTGGCTGCCAACATGAGCACCACCTTCCGCCTGCGGCCGTTCGGCATGCATGACGGCAATGTATACCCGATCAGCGTGGCGCTGCACTCCGGCCCGGGTGTGCCAGAGGAGCATAAGGTGTGTCCCCCCTCCCCATTGTTTCTACCGGCCCTGTTGGCACGCTTCAGCATCTGCCAGAGATAGTCACTGTTCGCGCTACCATCGTGACTATCCATGTCGGCAACGCTCCCAGCGACCAGGCGAGCAAAAATCAGTTTAGCAAGTTGTACTCTGGATTTTAACAGCCCCTGAGGCTGCTTCTTTGGCAGAGGGATGCGTCGCCCCAAAGTGCGTGCGCCTGACAAGCCGGCGGCTGCAGGATTTCTTCCCGGAGAACGGGGGCCAGGTGCTGATGCCGTACATGCGCAAGATGGACAGTAAGCGCAAGGTCACGTTCTCCGGGCTGACCGCGGACCCCTTCCGCGTGACGCTCTCCTTCACCGGCGACTCCAAGCCGTGCTGCCTGCTGCGCGACGAGATCGTGACGTACACGGTCGCGGGCCTGGACTCCGTGATGGAGCGCTACAATGAGACCGGCAAGGTCGTGCTGCACTTCGTGCTCGACTCGAACGGGCTGCTGAAGATGACCAATGCGGAGGCCGTCGTCCAGGTTGAGGAGACGATCCAAGTGGACAAGTTTGTACCTGACCCAGACGCAGGTGCTCTTCTCCAGCCGATGTGTTGCTGGTGCATGTGCTGAGCCTGTTCCGTAGTTTGTGTTTGGGTGGAGGAGTGTGTTGGGGTGCAATGTGGGGACCTATGGAAGCGCTTTCGGGGTGGCGGTGTATACAATCTTAGTCCCCATCACTGACAATGTGGTGGGAAACCAGCTCCTGGACCTCGCTGTTAGCACTGCATACAAGCGCCTGTGCGATACAAAGTCAAACACGGCTTGAGCTGTGCAGAAGACAAACAGAACATCACGGTCACAGGCGACGCAGCCAACACAACAGAGTCCGTCGGCAACGCCACCAACACCACCAACACCACCGCTACCAAGCCCCCAGCGCCCAAGATGAAGAAGATCAAGGTTCCTGAAACAGTGCGCCCATACTCCACCTTGCTCACACATGCCGTCACATCGCCGTTGCAGGTTCGCTCATCACCGCCATTGCCGCTCACGCCTGTACGCACTCGCTCAAGTGGCATGGCAGCGATACTGCTCTATTGGAGTCCCCCTGGCGGTACGTCAATAATGCACCGCCGCGTGAGCATCGCAGCATGCCGTCAACAGCATCATGCACTTGCCCCATGACTGTCCCGGGTGGCTCCGCCTGCCACTGCCTGCTGGCCCAAGTCGACCACATGACGGCATCGTCCCGGTCGGTCAACGCAGGCCATGCTACAGGTGATGCGGCCACGCGTGGCAGCGCTGCAGCTCGGGGAGGAGTGGCACGGGCTGCCGGTCATGAACGCGGAGCAGAAGCAGGAGAGCGTGGAGCTGCTGCGGGTGTTTGCCGCGATGGAACACGCGCGGGCGGCGGCGGCGATGGCGAAGAACACCCTCGAGTCGTACATCATCAACATGCGCAGCGCGGTCAACAACGATGAGGAGCTCGCGCAGGTGCGCCCCGCCGCTGCTGTGCCGCGCTGGCAGTGCTGCACCAGTGCTGTGCCAGGGCCCCACCCCTGACAGTACCGTGTCAATCGCACTCCACTGGCGGCGAATCGTCTTGAGTTGGGGCTCTGCGAGTCAGGGCCATTGATCCGAAAAACTGCACGATCGCCTCAGGGTGCATGCGGCAGCCGTCGCTGTGCACGCTATGGTGGCTGTGCGCGGCAGAGGGCTCCTCGACAAGGTTGCGTTCGCTGCTGCGCAGCTGCAGCCGCTGGCGCACGTCCCCAGCCTGGCGACAGAGGCCCGTTGCCGGAGTGGACGCATGTTGGTCCTATTCGGTAGCACGGGCCGATGCGGCGGTGTCAAAGGTTGCATGGCGGCTGGTGCTGGGCCTGGGCGGTGGTGGTGAGCAGCGGCGCCGACGTGCAGGTGACGACAGAGGAGATGCGCGACTCCTTCAAGGAGAAGCTCACAGACGCAGAGGACTGGCTGTACATGGACCCCGAGGCCGACAAGGCCGAGGCGGAGGTGTTCAATGCGAAGCTCGACATGCTGCAGGCTGTGGGCGACCCGATGCAAATACGGCTGTACGAGATGCAGCGGCGGCCGGACCGCATGAGGAAGGCCCTCGAGCTGACGGACGTCGTCGCGATGGCGACAAACAGCTGGCCAGAGATGCGGCCGTGGCTCAACTCGACCCGGGTGGAGATGCTGCGGGAAAAGGTGCGTCCCAGCTGGCTGTGTGACCGTGGCCTGTAGTGCGGACGTCCGCTGCTTGTTGTGCTGGGAGTGTTGCTCGTAATGTGGCGTTCCGAATGGTGTGAGCGTTGAGCCATGATGGGCTCAGCGCACAGAGGCTTGCGTTGGGTGTGTTGCAGTGGATTGTGATGTGTCTAAAGAGGGAGAGTGGTGTGTGCAGTCACGTGAGTTTAAGGCGTGGCTCGAGTCAGTTGGAGAGGAGCAAGAGAAGAAGCCCTTGCACGAGGAGCCTGCATACATGGTGTCGGAGCTGCAAGATCGCTTCGAGGTCGTGTCCAAGATGTTTGCAAAGCTCAACAAGATTCCTGCTCCTCCACCGCCGCCTGCTATCAAGGCGACAAACGGAACGGCAAATGCCACTGTAGGGTCCAACTCGACCGAAGCAAATGGAACGAGCACAACAACGCCTCAGGATGGTGACGCTGAAACTTCATCACCACCATCGCATGACGAGCTCCGGTGACAACGGTTCTGCATTGTGCACAGCATCCTAGGCACAGGGGATGTATTGTAATTTACAGCACAATGACTTGGACGGTTGCTATTTGAGCCAGAACACCTGGACACGCACTGTTTTGGCGAAATTTTTTGCATGATCGTTGTGTTGACGTGTCCGTGGATAGCAGTCTGATTGTTTTCGTGTGGCCTGCCAGCCTGGCCTCAAAACCAGGCCCGTGGCAACACAGCTCCGGAAAGCCATACTGCTGACAGTATCTTATGTCCACCGTTCGCCCAGCACAGATGTACAGATGATGACTGATAAAGGTCGGCCATCTGAAGTTCTTGCAAGTACGTGCCGTTTCAATACCCTTGAACTTCGGTGCACCCGTCGCCACAGAAGTGTTGCTGCAGCGCACTGCAATCGGGCCAAATACACGTGATCACTCACACCCCGCTCGCCAATAATCCTTGCTGACAGCTCGGAACTGAGAGTGGCGGGGCTGGCGGAGTGGGTGCCACTCTTGCTGTTCGATACATCCCGAAGTACGCCTGACTTCTGCACGAGTTCAATACATCTGCACAGACAACACGGCATCGATTGTCGGTTACACACATACACACTCAGAAGTAGTCTTATCGGATCATAGCTCAGTCGTATTACCGCTGTGTGACCCAACACAGCAATTGCTCTGCGTGGTCCCACGCTGACACACATCGGTGGGCTGCCTGCTGGGCATGGACGATACCCATGAGATATATACACCATCCGCCAATGAATTTCCAGACGCAGAGCTCTTTGGAGCCCGCTTTCCCATGGTGTGTAGCAGCTGCTGTATGCTTGCCTACACGCTGCAGGTTGCAGAAATCTCATGGCAGACGATCCATCACACCCGAGAACATAAAATTTAAATAATCAAGAATCTCGTGCCTGCAAGCGCAGGCAAAGGCCCAACTATCTGCTGGGGAATGGGATCTTGGCCGCGAACCTGTCACGAAAGGCAAGAACTCCAAGCTGGCAGCCTATCAGCTCATAGATGATGTAGGAAACACATTCAAGGGCACACCACTCTCAGGGGGGCAGGGTAAGCCGGTGCTTGTGCGAATGGTCTCTTGTTGAGACCTCTTCTAGGGCCTGCGTTCGATGCTCAGCTTGAATGCATGCATTTGCTGCAGGGGACCAGGAGGCGCAGCATTTCGCTCTCATCACCAAGGGCAACAAAACATATGCGGTGCCTGTGGAATGGTTTTATGTATTCAAGAAACATAGGAAAGAAGCAAAGACAGAGGAGGAGCTTGTCGAGGAGGCCAAGGCAAAGCAGCAGCGAGAAGACAAGGTTTCTCGAGCGTTTAATAAGAAGTTCCAGATCAAGGACGACCCAGGTGCGATCCCGATTCTGTTTACTGCGGACGATCTGCCCGATATTCCCCCAGAGCTCATTGCGTAACACTTCACATCTGCAGATGATGGAGGAGGGGGCAGGAAAGTGAAAGCTGTGTCACAGTTCGACAACCTGCAGAAGGCTTTCAGTACACAGCGAGTTAAAGAGGAGAACAAGGATTTAGTGACATCATTTGAGCCTGAATTAGATGAATTGTTTGCATTAGATGAGGATCGGGTCAGTCACCGTGTCATCAAGTATTTGTACGTACTGTGCAAGCGAGTGCTGCACAAAAACCTGTTTGCTCTACACAAGTTGATGGCTTGTGCAGGCCGAGGGTTGGGATTATGATGAAGACATTGCCAATGATGACCTTGAGCAAGAAGTCAACAAAGAGGTTGTAGAGGAGCGAAAGGAGGAAGAGGAAGCTGAACTTGAGCGGCAGCACCAAGAGAGCGAGAAGGAGCTCAAAAAGAAGGGTATGGTCGTGCAACAGGAGGAGAATGAAGACCTCCAGATCGATCTTGATGAAGAGGAAGCCGGTGGCGGTACTGTGCGATTGCATGACGCTCAAAGACAGAAGCAGCTGGAGGCAGAGAAGGAAGGATTCAAGCACATGGCCAAGTTACGGAAACGTGTCAAGGTAGGCCCTGGTCCACTGGCTCTTTGTTCACTGGTATCTCAGACGTACAACTCCATGCTCACTCGCTGCTGATGTGAGACGAGCGCTTGTGTTTGTTCTGTAGCATCGGCAAGCCAATGAGAGCGTTCTGCTAAACTTGGAGCAGTCTGATGATAGTGATGACAGCGATAGTGAGGACGACAGCGAAGAGGATGCGAATGGCAAAAAGCCAGAAGCACAGGCCGAGCGCAAGCCAGAGGGTGAGAACAAACGAGGGCGTCCAGAGGACATGCAGGGACCTTTTGTAGCAGTCAAACGAGCTAATGTTTCTCTCCTTGCTAGTGCTGCTGAGAAGGTCGCAAGTCAGCCCGCTACATCCGCTGCAGCGGCGAAGGCCCCAGGTACTTCACCCTACGCTGCATCTGCAGCTGTCACTGGTTTTGTGATGTGTGCTCCGATGTGAGTGCAAAGATGACCTGTACCTTTCTCCTGTGTTGCAGAAGTCGAGGTGCAAGTGGGAGATCTGACTCCCGCAGCATATGCACAAATTGCTGCTGCTGCAAGAGAGGCATGGCCCAAAGATCCATTAGACCAACCATTGCGCCAATGCCGCATGAGGGATGTGATTGACGTCCTGAAGTCAGCGTATGCGAGTGTCGTGGGGAGGATGACAAAAGTAATGGTGAAGGAGATGTTCCAAGCCGCAACAAAAGGCAGCCCAGGGAAACCTCCATTCTTAGAAGCCAGTGGGAAAGTTGATGGGAAAACTGTTTTCAACATTGTGTAAGTCCCGTTTCAAGCTAACTGTTCAGGCCATGTCCAAACTTACCACTGTGGCACCCTTTGCCTGCCAACACGCACACGTGAAGCCGAAACAGGTCTGTGAGCCTTTACTGGAGCGATGCATAACGGAGCGTCAAACGCGGCTGCCACTGACCACGCAGATCTGCCTACCACACTGCCACGGAGCAGCTCACTCCCACCGCTTTCCCCGGTCTGGCACCTGGATCTGGATCTTGCGGATGTCGGCCGCCGCATTTCAGCCTTGTCAGGCAGCCCAGCAGCAGCTTGCTGCAAAGCACGGCCCTCTCTTGTGACCAGCGCGTGTGCTGGTACCCGGGAGGGCTCATCACTGGTGTACATCAACCGTGCATGAGCACTCCAAGGGCGCCTTGCTCCAGCCCTAGGTGTGGTTGTGGCATGAGCCTCTGACGCTCCAACGCCAGGTTCCATATCTGCCGCTCGAGCAGCCCCACTGGCCAATGCAAAGCATGGTCTCGCCGACGGTAGCCTTGCAGAGGACGGCCTTGCCACGGCAGATGGTCTGGCACAGGTCGGATTGGCAGAGGCCGGCCTTGCAGAGGACGGCCTGGCGGGCACGCTGCATCTATATGGCCGCAATGGCTGCGGCTGTGCAGCAAAGGACTCGGATCGGTCTGGGGTTGATGCACTGGAGTCCTGCTTTGCTGGAGGAGCTGCCTGTGCAATGTCCACATTCATGCGGTACACTCTCCACTGCGGTTTGTCTGGTGTGCTTGCAACTGACTTAGCGTGCCCAGCTCTGCGTTTAACGCACTCATGAGAGAGCTGTAGCTGCGATGGAGACATTTCTACGCACGATTCCAACGACTTGCTGCGCTCCATGTTGCCACTGCAAGCATTGCAGCTTGAACATGGCTTGCATGATACTCATGCAGCGCTGCGAAGTTGAATTTGGATGAACAGGATGCGTGAAAGCACCTTGACTGTACCATGATCTGCTCTGAAGTTCCCTGTTGTCGTTGTAATGTTGCCCCTACTGAATGGCCATTTGAGCCAGAGCACTGTGGAGAAGCAGCTACTAGATCCTGTAGATGTATTCCATTGAAGTACCATACACTGCTATAACCAATGAATGCAGTTGCCTGAACTGTTCACACACACCTGACGATTAGCCTCACGTTCATCCATCCACTGCTGCTTCAGGTAAGCAAATGCATGGTCTTGTCCATGGACTGCTATGTGGCGCTGATCGCTGGGGACCGCAACGTCGAATTGCACAAAGCTCTCCTACAACGCAGCACCTGTGCAAGTGGGTACATTGCAGGCAGAGCTATGTGTTACATTGACCAAGCTACGTGCAAGTGTTTAAGGGCGCACCACCGAATTGCAGCGAAGCAAAGGATTGACTCTAGCTGTCGTCGATCGATGTTCTGATGCACGGCTGTTCCGCTGCTTCCCATATTGTGTCCTTCGACAGCTTGGTGAACTCTGGGGTCGTTTAGGACTGGAAGAGGGGCTGGCTGACAATGCTCCTGATCCATTACTGAAGCATGTGTCGGGCACGATCTTGGGCACTTCAGGGGCCCGCTTCATGCGCTCGGAAAGCCCATTGATCACGAGGATTCCTTCCATCCGATCCCTGGATTGTTGCCCCCGACGCTGTTGCTTTCCGGACACAGGCATGGGTGCAACCAAGGAGTGAATCATGTTTTGCCCTCCGACAGCCGCTTTCTTACTATAGCTTGCACTGATAGATTCTCGGCACCGCATCGACTTTTGGCCAAAGGAGCTTTGCGGTCTGCAACCATCACATGATCAGCAGGATCGGCCTTCGGGAAAGTCTCATCGTGATGGTAATTTGACATGCTCGCCCCTAGCACATCAAGAGGACACGAAAGCCTGTCTCAGGTGAGGTTCAAGGGGTCTTGATCGTGTGCTGTGTACAATTCTTTGATGGACCTGATTCATTGAGATACACGGTATACCGCAGTACCGGACCACAGGAATCCGAGCATCCAGCAGAAGTGCTGCACACGCCAGGGAGTGAAGCACCTCATTGTGTTCCTCGAAGTCGATTGGCTTCCTCGGAGTGCTTGCATCGTTCTTGAAGCGTCGTCATTCGTGTTTTGGTGAGCTTTCTGAGCGCTGTGTATGCGCTCGAGCGAGCCATACATGATGACTTTTCGCGCTTGATACGTTGTCGTCATTTTGTTACTGTGACAGGTAACGAAAGCACTTCCCGACTGATTGCTTGTTGTGCTCTACGAGGCTGCAGTGCTAGCCAGATCATATGCCATGAGAACCGTAAATACAATCCACATTGGATGAGAATGGTGCTGGCGTTGACATTGATTCGCGTATCGCATATAGGTAACATTGCAAATTTGGACCGGAGTGTCGTCACTTTCCAGGCTGGTGGCGGAAGTAAGGGAGCCTGTTGGAATTCATGGCATGCATTCAGCGCACCAGCCGTTTCCTGAAGGAAATACCACCCGTTTGCCAATATCTCCTGACGTTTTCAAAGAATATTTTGTTGTCTGCGCGATTTGTTGTGTTTTGCAATCGCGCCCCGAAATGAATGAGAGGGACGCTTCTTTGTCGAAGCAATGTCTTTGTGCAATGACCCATACTAAAGGGCTTTCCCAAGCAGTTGGTCTTGCTATGCGTCTTATTTGGTGTCATCGATGTGTGTTTCTCGTTCTTGAACATGTGAAGCGTTCTCGTGCATAGGGAATGGCTGCGCACTGAATCATTGAAAGGTTGGGAAGCAACGTGTGTATAATGAGTGTGCCATGCTCGTGAACCTGGTGTAGAACAGTCGCGCAATTGAGGCACAATCCCGGACAACAAAAACGAAGGCCAAAATCAGAAACAAGCCTGCCGGCCGGCACGCTGCTTACACCCCTTCCTATACTGTACATCACCTGTGCAGCGGTGACGTTCAAATTTATGATCTTCGCCCAGCGGAGTCCTCAATGCGCTGCTAGGACAAACTCAGATTGCACAGACTGTGCGCCTGACGTGTCACAAGGTGCAGGACCGGACTGCAGGCAGCAGAACGCGAATTCTTTGACTGTGTCACATTCAAATCGTCTAGGCATCGTCGAGGGGTGTGGTACAGTTGCACGCCGGTGACCCATTGCAACGCGTACGGCATTGCTCAATCGCTGGCTTCAACGGCGCTGCACGGAAACATGTGGCGCACAACAGCTTTCTGTTTTCGGTATATTTTCAGATCACCAGATTTTTCAAATTTATTCCGTGCTTCGAAAATGCTTTTACATACTCTCCTTGTATCTTGACTTCCCTGCACGTGGACGCGCCGAGTCGATCAGAATCCACCGATCATCTCGTAGTCGTAAGTATCTGTGCACGTTTCCATTACCACAGAGTCACCTGGCAGGAGTGAGCTCTTGGTATCGCTGGGTGCCTAACCTATCCCGTGAAATGCTGGCGCTCGTAAAACACACATCCAGGCGCTTTACCTTCCAGTCCGTGTTTGTAGCCACAGCTGCTTTCACATCATCTCCGACATCAGATACATGCACAGGTAGGTGTCGCTCTAGTCTGTTGATCGGTCAGGTGCTGATGAGCAGAGCATTGGGACCATCCTCTCCTACAACAATTGTGCATTCGTTCAGCCCACTGCGACCATTCGGGGCCTGCCTCCGCTGAGACTGGTGGGAATGTGACCATACTAGCTGCTTCACGTCAGTAATGTTTGCAGTGTGCATCTTGGACCCCAAGTATTTGTGGAACGGGGAAGCACAGCAGTCGAAGGATGCTGGAAGTGGAAGTGCAGAGCGTACCCACATGTACACAACTATCCCAAACTCATTGATCGGCCAGCTCGCTACAGTACGTCTATCGTGGAGTTTTGCACTGCTGGAGATGTGGCACGAGCATGCCACTGATACAAGTCGCCAGACATGCACGTGTGACATCCCACCTTGCAGATTGCCCACACCCACTTGCAGGGCCGGTTCAGACTCGGAGACGCTGATGATCCCGAGAGTTCATGGACTGTGGGAGAAGACGGCGAATTGTTCGAGTACCGATTCTTAGGGGCACACACCATCCAATCTGGATGCACAGCCATTATTCGCGCGACTCCACACCTTGCTGAAACCCACGCGCTTCCGCCTCTCCCAGACAGTGTGAAGGCGGAGCTGCAGGAGGTGATAAAACAGTCACACATCGACAAGCCCTACCAGAACGGGGATGTCCTGTTTTTGGGTAGCCTGGTGGATGCCGCATCTGCATCTGTATACCTTCATAAGCAGGGCAAATCTTTGATGATCAGCTCGAGCCATGAAGGCTTGCTCTAGAAGGGCGTCAGCCATTCATCAACTGATTCAGCTCAGAGGAATGCGCCATCTCCCGTTGCATCCCACACAAGCGTCCCAGTGCAGAACGAGGGTTTATTTAAGCAACGAAATTAGGCACATGATGTGGCAGTGCACCGGGCGCACTACACACTTGTAACATACGCCCATTCCATCACATGGTGTGCATGCATCGCACACGCCGGCATCACGCCAGGCTCGCGGCCACGTCATCTGGCCGTCTGCAGCTTTAGGGGTTGGTTACACGCAACGCTACACACACGAACCCCAGCACCTGTTCAGATGCACTCACCTGCCCAGACTCCTGCCATACACGCTCTGCACACTCTCAGCTCTCGGCAACACTGGCACACACACACACACACGGGTCAAACACGCACTGCTCTTCAACTGTCCCTGTCCGCCCTGCTCCCCTGCGCAGCCTCTCTGCGGGCACACACCCCACACGTTTTCATCCCTGCAATTGCCCCGCACAGAATACTGATCCGTGCACGATCCCTCCCAGTCCAGAAGCGCCTCTACAAGTTACGCACCGGCACATCCACGCGCTCCGTCACGGCCACCTACGCGCTCACCAGTCCTGCGAGAGCTTCAGAGCCGCGACGGCAAACACGACGAGCACTGCCCCCCGCACGACCCCACGCCCCGCACCCTGTGCGGCCGCGGCCGTTGCACGGTTCACCCCTCTCCCTACAGCGCGCCCGCCGGCGACGGCCGCGACCGCCGCCCCCACCGCGGCCGCGATGTACGCCACACGCGGGTCTGACGTGGCCGCCGAGGCGACCTTCGCACCCCCGTCAACAAGGCTCTGTGCGCCGCTGCCGACCGCTGCGGGGGCCGCGGCGAGGTCGTCCAGGGTGGGCAGCGGCACGGCGTCGGGACCGCCCTCCAGGACCCGGAGGCCGTAGTTCGACGCTACAACAATGGCAATGAGGGCCGATACGGCGGCGATGTCCTTGGGGATGTGGCGCTTGCGGGCGACCTCCGGCAGGGCGAGGTCGAGGGACGACTTCTCGACAAACTGTTTCACGCCGAGTTCGCCGCCGGCGAAGCCACCGGTGGCGCCAGTCAGCAGGCCGGCGTTCTCTTTGCCAGGATACTTTCTGGGATCGTCCTGCAGAGTGGACATCGGGTGAGATGCATACAGTGATGGCATGTGGTTACTTGGGATTTATCTAGAGCATGGATGCGTTTGTGAGAATACATAGATTACAGAAGGTGCAGTGATCGAGGTTTTGGTGAACGTAGGTAACGAGGACTAGCTAGGGCTGCACTTCAGCAAGCAGAATGAACGCAGGCGAGGTGGGTGACACAGATGGTTGTGCTTCAGGCTGGGACTCGGGCGCCTGATGCACTGCGAAACGTTGAACAAGAAGCAATACGTGAGGATATGAGTCGGCGCGGAGGCCTGGAACGCTTCGTGTCATGTGCGAGTGGTTCCACTTGTAGCACCATGGACAGAGTCCACGCTGGGCATCCAGGCAGCACCCCGGAGATATGCAACAAGCCGCTCAAATCTTTGATATGACCATTTTAGTCAGTTCGTGACGATCGTGGGCGGCACCTTGACAAACTTGCCTTGACCCAGGTAGATGTCGTTCGGACCCGTAGGCTTCTTGGTGCTGGTGCGTTCGCTCTGCTTGGGCTCGTCATTGTAGGCTGTCTCTAAGGCTGCCTTGGCCACGAACTGCTGCAAGCCTGAAATACAAGCCCTCTCGGTCAGTCACTGTCGTCCGTAGCGCCACGGCGGTTGGAAGATCGACAAACGCCCCGATCACTGACTGCTCGTAGGCTTGCTTAGTGTACACCACAAATGCAGCACGCGCGATCTGAGGAACAAACCGAAAATCTTTCAATAAATTTGATCTGTGTTCTCTCCGACGTTGCGTGGAAGAGCGCTACGCTGTACATGTCAGAGACAAGGCATGCACCAGCACTCAGAGCGGTACGGACAGGGCTTGAAACATCGCAGGCGCCGCACAACACGCAATCACCTGACAGAATGCGTTACGCATATTCAATCTATAAGTGAATCTGTAGAAGCGCGTGCTCTAGGCGTCTTGTGTAAGTGGATATGGATGCCATCACAGGGAGAACGTGCGTGTTCACGCCGGCTCACCTTTCTCACCCCCTGCCCATCCTCCGGCGAGCACTGTCTTATCAGGATACTTCTCGGGACTGTCCTCGACGTATTTGCCCTGTCCAATGTAGATCTTCTCGGTTTTGGCGTCCCCCGCATCCGGCTCTGAGCGCAATCGGGCACGGAAGGCATTAGGTATGACATGACACCTGCTTGAGCTCTTGCACTGGCATACTGGCACTGTTTGCATCGTGACACGCGGGGATATCATACAGTGTGTAACTTCAACAATTTAAGCAGAGTTCATCCAAGCCCAGTCGTCCTGAAGCAGCGACACGATAACTAGTTGATACTGGCTCCACTCCACTAGGATTCGTGTTAAATATCTGGCGCTCTGCACAGCTCCAATTAGATGCTTTATATCTCAATCTACCTGGAGCTCATACGGCTTCATCGTCCTCTGCGCATGCATGCGTGCGATACCCTCCTCAAGGCAAGGTTGTGGCTCAAACAAAGCAGCTAGCGCGCTATAGCGTGCCATGTTGCATTGCGCACGCCGGCAGAATAGAGTCGCTGATTCATGTTTATGTGCATGTGGGCTTCGGTGCTCACGCGTCCAGCGGCCCAACTTCATCGCCCCAGGCACGTAGAGCCATGGCGACAGCGCTCAGCTACGCACTCTGCAGGCCTCGTGTCCTCGCGAGGGCACACAGCTTGCGGCTATATTCGCTACAACCTCATGCTCCTCCACGTCGTCTAGGCGATCATGTTCGGACTTTTGCGTCGTCTGCTCCAGCACCTGCTGCCCCTGCGTCCAGCAGCAATGGCTCCGACCACGCAGACGCGCCAACCTTTCAGGAAGCCATATTTCGCCTGCAGCAGTTTTGGAGTAGCCGAGGCTGCGTGGTCTGGCTGCCTCACAACACCGAGGTGCGCACGTGAGGCAGGCAACAGACCAAGAACACGGGCATGCCACCCCTCCCAACGCACCGCAGCACTGCAGGTCGGCGCCGGCACCATGAACCCCGCCACGTTCCTTCGCGTCCTGGGCCCTGAGCCCTGGAATGTCAGCTATCCCGAGCCCTCAGTGCGGCCAGATGACTCCCGCTACGGCCTCAATCCCAACCGTGTCCAGCGCCACACACAGTTCCAAGTCATCCTCAAGCCTGACCCAGGCAACCCACAGGAGCTGTACCTGCAGTCCCTCGAGGCTCTGGGCATCGACACACATGCCCATGACGTCCGCTTCGTTGAAGACAACTGGGAGTCGCCAGCTCTCGGAGCTTGGGGCCTTGGCTGGGAGGTCTGGCTTGATGGCATGGAGGTCACACAGTTCACATACTTCCAGCAGTCTGGCTCCCAGGCGCTGGAGGTGCCAGCAGTGGAGATCACGTACGGCCTGGAGCGCATCCTGATGTCTCTGCAGGGCGTTGACCACTTCAAGGACATCCAGTTTGCCCAGGGCGTCACGTATGGCGAGCTCTTCCTGCAGAACGAGTACGAGATGAGTGTCTACAACCTCGAAGCCGCCACCACAGACAGCCTCAGGCAGCACTTTGCCCTGTATGAGCAGGTGCGGCCTCCTCCGCTTGATCTGTATAGGTGTCCCGCCTCTCACGGCTTCCTCTGGCAGCATCCAGTCAACAGGGGGGTAATTGGCTGAGCGTGCCAGGTGCTTGGCACTCCGCTAGCATACATAATGATCAGCAGGACAGCTGACGAGGGCAGGGAGGTAGTCAGTACACATGCTCTTCATGCATGATTCTGCTTGTGGCCGGTGTGCAAGCATCCCTCCCACACCCGGATTGCTTCCGTCCCCGCTCCACGGCACATTCACCGTGATAGCGCACAGTATAAAACCCAGGATCTGTCCCCAATAGTGCCAAGCCGCACTTGGCTGGATCACACATAACAGCTTCACTGCCAGACGCCTCACCATAGCACATACATCGCAGCAACGTCTGACATGAATCCCTTGAGCTACCGGAGCCGCTAGAGTCGCCGGCGCCCCTGCGAACATGGCTATGTAATCACGCATACAGCCCCAACACCCTCCCCCCCCCCCCCCCCTCCCCTCCTCTGGCCAACCGCGAAAGTTTCCGGACGGTGTACAGCATCAGAAAACCCATGGTGAGGTGGGCAACGTGGTGAGCTGCCGTGCAGGAGACGGAGCGGCTGCTGGAGCGGCGGCTGCCGGTGCCGGCGTACGACCACATCCTCAAGCTCTCGCACATCTTCAACCTGCTCGACGCACGAGGCGCCGTCGGCTTCACGGAGCGCCAGGACAACTTTGGCCGCATGCGCAACCTCGCGCGCCAGGTGTCGTCGCTCTACCAGGAGCGCCGCGCCGAGCTTGGCCACCCCCTCGGCACCGTCGCCGCGCTGCCGGTACGCACATGCATGCATGCACGGCCTCCATGCACGCATGATGCACATGCATGCGTACACACATCAGACTTCCTGCAGGATCGTCAACGCAGCACGGTCTCCATGCTGCCGATGCACACGGACATGCTGGATTGCGATCTCCACATGACACAGATTCTTGCGTGTGCTAGACATGGGAGTGAGAGTGAGGGCGAGAGAGTGTCTTTGCAGGACGGAGGCGCAGGGGATGCCGAGAAGGCGGGGGCGGCCGCCCCAACGGAGGCCGCAGACTTTCTTCTAGAGATCGGCACTGAGGAGATCCCCCCAGCAGAGCTCACGGCAGTGCTGCAGCAGCTGCGCGACAAGGCGGCCGCGCTGCTTGCCGACCTCCGGCTCGGGCACGGCGGCGTGGACGTCCAGGGTACGCCCCGGCGGCTCACGGTGCGCGTCGCCGCGCTCGCGCCGCGGCAGGAGGCGGTGTCCGAGGAGCGGCGCGGGCCACCGCGGAAGCGCGCGTACGACGACGACGGCAACCCTACCAAGGCACTGCTAGGGTTCTGCCGCGGCTGTGGCGTGGACGCCGGGAGTGTGTTCTTCGAGGCCGACAAGAAGGTGCGCGGCGGCTGTCGGCAGGGCGGGGACACACAGGCCTCCGTGTGCGTGGCAGCGTGCGCCGTACCGCAGCTTTGGTGCAAGGCGCACGGACTGAGGCGCGCTGCGCATGCTGTGTGCGGCGATCGTAGAGCCCAACGCCCACGCTGCACCGTCTTTTACCATAGCGCACGCAGATGATGTGTCCCGAATTGTATAGGCAGATTGGCGCTGAGTCCAGCGCGTCCACTCTTGCTTGTCTCCGGTCCCAAGTGATCACTGAGGTGTCCCAGGCGGGCGTGGCGTAGAGTGACGAAAGTGATCCTGTGCCTACGCTCTCCAATCGTCAGGAGCTGCGTCCCGCCGCTTCATGTGGCTGGCCGCGCTCAATGGACCAGAGCCATGCCCCTGTGCCCAAGCTTGAGACCAACACCTCCCCTGCCCTCGTACAAATGGCATGCTGGTCACGTAGACTCATTGGCTCTAGCATCAGCGCTGGTGCAGGGGACAGAGTACTGCTACGTGACGGTCGAAGAGGGTGGCCGGGGGGCCTCAGAGGTCCTCTCGGAGGCCCTCCCCGGCCTCATCGGGGGCCTCAACTTCTCCAAGTCGATGCGGTGGGAGCCGCACAGCGACTTTGCGTTCTCGCGGCCGCTGCGCTGGCTACTCGCGCTGCACGGCGCCGCGGCGGTGCCGATTGCTATCGGCAGCCTGTCCAGCGGCACCGGCACGCGGCTCCTGCGCACATCCAGCCCGCCGACGGCCACCGTGGCGAGCGCCGCGGAGTACGGGGGCCTGCTGGCCGCGGAGGGCATCATCCTGGACGTGGAGGAGCGGCGGAAGCAGATCTGGGCGGGGGTGACAGAAGCCGCACAGGTGTCTGCTGCCGCATTCCCCGTACTGCCGTGCCTGGCTGGGTGCTGGTGTGTTAGTGCGTTTCTGTGGCGCTGTGGTAGAGGTGCAAGTGAAACACAGCCGACGCACGCCGGCATGCCCAGCACGTGTCTGTGCGGGGGGCCCTCGCTGCCTCATGGCCAGGCTGCTGCTATATACCGCATGGTTGCTTCCGGGCCGTCTGGTGCGCCTGTTGCCGTCAGCTGGTGTCCGGTTTTGTCTCCCACCCCGATGCCTCTCCCATCTGTTCTAGCTGCGATGTCCGCTCCTGCTCAGCCACATCGACAGCGCCAAGCGCGCTCCTGCAACCCACAGTCAGCCTGCGATACCTGCGCGCAGGCGGATGGCGGCCACATCCCCGAAAACGCTGAGCTCCTAGAGGAGGTCGCAAACCTCGTGGAGGCCCCGACCGTCATCCGCGGCACCTTCTCCGCTGACTTCCTGCGCCTGCCGGAGGCTGTCCTCGTGATGACGATGCGCAAGCACCAGCGCTACTTCCCGGTGTACCGCTCCGACGGCGGCGGCCTGTCCAACGCGTTTGTGACGGTCGCGAACGGCGCGGTCGATCCGGACGTCACCCGGCTGGGCAACGAGGCTGTGCTGCGTGCGCGCTTTGAAGACGCGGCGTTTTTCTATGATGACGACCTGAAGCGGCCGCTCGCAGACTACGTGCCGCAGCTCGCCGGCACACTGTTCCACCGGGAGCTGGGTTCGATGCTGGACAAGTCGCGGCGGGAGGTGGCGTTGGTGGCGCCGCTTGCGGAGCTGCTCGGCCTTCAGGACGCGCAGGCTGCGGCGGGGGCGGCGGCGGAGCTCGCAAAGGCGGACCTTGCGACGGCCGTTGTGACCGAGATGACTTCGCTCGCGGGGGTGATGGGCCAGCACTACGCGGAGAAGGAGGGTCTGGCTGCGGTGTGTAGATCTCACGACCCTGCATGCAGAGCCCCCGCCGGGCTCAGCAAACCTCCTTGACAGTGGCATGCATGCATGTACGCAATTGCGCCGGGGGTGCTATCTGCTATCTGCTGCACGCACGGTGGGCTATCACACGCGTGGCGTGTGCTGTGATGCGGGTGTGCTGTGTGCAGGATGTCGCGCTCGCGATCTACGAGAGCGTGCTGCCGCGGTCCGCGCACGACGCAGTTCCAAGGAGCCGCGCGGGCGTGCTTGCGTCGGCGGCGGACAAGCTGGACGCGCTGGTCGGCCTCGCGGCGGCGGGCTGCCTGCCGACGGCGAGCGCGGACCGGTACGGCCTGCGCCGCATCACGTACGGGCTGCTGCAGACGCTGATCAGCAACGGCGTGCGCGGCAGCATGCGCGGCGCGGTGGCCGCGGCGGCGGAGGTGCAGCCGCTGGACGCCGGGGAGGGGGTGCAGCGGGACATCGTGGAGTTTGTGACGCGGCGGCTGGAGCAGTTGATCCTCGACGACGGTGCGCCTCACAGCAGATGCTGCGATTGCCTTCGACAGGGCCAACATCTTATCTGCTGCGCTGTGGGACCTCGGGGGCCTAGGTCCATTTCCAGTTGTTGTAGTGCCTGCACCTGCCAGTGACGCCGGTGGAAGTGCGCGAGATGATGGTGGGCCGGGCACCTGCCGTACTTGCCTCGCCTGGGCCGGGCAGTTGGTGCTTGTCGGCGGGCAACTCGGGTTTCGCCTGCAGATTTGCCTGCATGACACTATTCTGCCCTCTGTTGCATTAGTCTGCCCGCAGCATGGACTTGGTCTAACATGAGCATTCAGGCGCGCACAGAGACACGTGGCCAATCAGGCATGATGCCACACCCGCACACACAAGCGACTGCTGACATCTGTCTGCCCTCCGTCCGCGCATACTGCCCACGCACCTCCCCGGGCAGTGAGCGCTCTGCGCGGTGAACAACGTAGCTTCGTCCCGGACCTGGCGCATCGTCGCACACACGCACATGAGACGTCACCCGTCGGCGGCGTGCAGGTGTGCCCGCGGAGGCGGCGCGAGCGGTGCTGAACGAGCGCAGCGACGACGTCGCCCAAGCAGTCGTGTCTGCACGGGAGCTTGCAGCCGAGCTGGCGGCGGGGGAGGCGTCGCCGCTGCCGGCGGTGACGACCGCCTTGTCTCGGCCGACCCGCCTCGTGCGTGGCAAGGCCGCGGGCGACGGGGCTGCCGTGGACCCGGCCCTGTTCAGCTGCGACGAAGAGAAGCAGCTGTGGCAGGCAGTGCAGGAGGTGAAGGGGAAGCTGCATGCGGAGATGGGGGTGAAGGAGTGGGCTGGTACGGTGGTGGCGCTGGTGGAGCCGGTTGATGCGTTTTTCACAAATGTGCTTGTGATGGCGGAGGATGATGCGGTTCGAGCCAACCGGCTGGCGTTGTCCAAGGCGGTGGCGGGTGTGTCTCAAGGCTTTGTGGATCTGGCGGAGCTGCCTGGTTTCTGAAGGGCCTGCTCACGGCTGAACACGGCAGTGTGGAGTGGAGGTGCATTTGCATGTTACAGATAGGAATGACCTGGGGGAGTAGCTGACACATGTAACAGCCACAGCGGCAAGAGCAGAAGCCAGGATAGGAGGACGGTTGCTATGAGGTGGGTGTGTCGACTACTTGCTAGCTGCTGGCCGATATTTGATATGCTGGCCTCGACGGCACCGGCACAGCCAGCTCGTGCAGCCTGAGCAACGGTTTGCCGGACGTCTGGCACAGAGCATGCGTGAATAATCTCGTTTGTCCACGCGTGCGGCGCAGGCCGTTCTATTCGCTGCACCAGGCCTGCCTCGCCCTGCCCCCGGTGTCCCCAGTTTGCATCTGGGTGAGCTTGTTGCTTGTCTGCACCGTTGGTGCCGTTCCTGATGCCTGCCGGGCTTCGAATGCTCTGAACCGCAGCTGTTATACTTGTGTGGCATACTGTAGATGCCAGGGATCTGACTGCCTCAAGGTGTCTGGGTTTTGCCAAGGCGTGCATCATTTCACCATACACATCATCGCCTGCAGTCTTGTCACAGTATGTGGCAACACCGGTTGACACAAACGTGGCAATGCTCCTACACACCAAAGACTGAGCAGCAGGTGAGCTCAGCCACGCTAATACCGCGTGATGTTCGGTCGCAGGCTGCGCAGTTGATACCCTTCTCTGTGCCACAGCCTGAGCGATAGCTTGGACCGCCTTGGTTGTGCTCATCCCCACGACGATCCCCACGAGGTTCTGCCCTCGATCACTCAGCGCAGCTTCTATGAGACTGTCCATCATGCTTGGCTGCCCCGCTGTTCTAGCTGCCAGGCCATCAACAACTCTTGACATGGCATCTATGCACTCGGGGGAAGACCCCAGCTTGAAAAGCCTCTTGATGGACTCGGGGCATTCATCGGTACTCCGTGCATGAACGTAATCACTCAAGTCTTGTGTCAGCAGCCGAAGCGTCGAGGCGATTGTCCTCCACGATTCAAGAGTGTCGCTGTACGCCTTCCAGACCGTCCAACGTCTATATAACGTGCAATCCTGCCTCTTTCTGTAAGCAAATATAGCAATGGCACTTAAGCAGGCTACTCCAAAGACTAATCTAGCACGGCGGTAATGAGGGTGATCAGGCATGCCGGTCCAAAGATGCAAGGTGTTTGTAGCGCTACAAAACACGCCTATACGTCAACAGCCTTCACATACTCTGGCTTCTACACATTACCGAAGCGGGATCGTGCAGTGACCTCCGGCCAGCAGTGGCGCGGACACTGCCATGCCGACGTGTATGTTGTGCGTCATCTCCATGAGCCGTGAGGAAGCCCGAAACAACTGTTGCTGACGTGCTGGCGTGCGACGTATCGGCAGCTTCTTGTCATGTTACTCACTGCTGGTGACCGATACAGCTGTATCGGTCATCATGGACCTGTACACAGTTCCATCGCTGCACGCAGCTGCATCAGCTCTTTGTGAACGCCCATGGCCCACCAATGTGTTTTCGCACATGCCGCCGCGCAAGTCCGCACTGAAGTCACACAATCGAAGAAGGAATCACATCCGCGGTGCCCCATGATGGGTTGAGCCTGGGCAGGAGGGGCAACTTACAACAGACATGCTGGGTCAGTTTGTGCATGGGCTTCCAGCATCATCAGCAACACAGACAGCTGCAACAAGTCAACAATGTCGTTCAATCCGTGACACATCTGTGAATAAGTTGAGGCCAGATTCTCAGGCTGCATCAACATGCAGCTAGTGAGAAACAAGCGCTGGGCCAGGAATAATCCTGCAACCACATGGTAAGCAGACAGAATGGCCATCCAGGCAGACCACAGTGGCGAGTAGCGTTCACCCACCCGTCAGCTGTCGCAATCACTGCAGCCTGACCATAGCAGGAGGGGCACGACATACTCCTCCAGATGCCAGGGCCAGATCAGGATGCATATCACAGGAAGACATATGAAACATTACACAACCTGACCGAAGCAAAGACCACAATGGCAGCCTCAGGCCACACCCAGCAAATACATTCGGACAGGCACAGCTCGGAGCCTGCTGCGCACTCTCTGCAAGGAATTCGCTCTTAGCTCAGCAAGGCATGCCATGCCATGTGTCCTGTTCTATTGCCACCGTTGCCCGTGGGCTGCTGCCGATGGACATGTTGCAAAGCGTTGCTTACATATGGCAAGTCACAAAGGAATGGTTACACAGCACCTGCCTCATAGAATACATTCAACATCATGGACCGCCATGCCGAAATGACGCATGTGTCCCAAACCCACCTGCAGCCAGCCAATTTCCTGGCAATGTCCAGGCAGCTGTGCAGCGAGTCTGTCAAGCACTAGCAGCCTTGCACAGCTTGCAAGGCTGTCAACAGTGCACGCGTGGCATGCTGCAGATGGGCCCAGCGAGGGAACAGGAGCAGACGTGCATAACCAGGACATCTACTGCATGCGGCCCGCCTTGTGGCGGGTGGCTCCCGACCAGCAACCGGCAACGAGAGCCCCTGTAAGCACCTTGCATCTGCGGCCTGCTGTGTTACTGCAAGATCTGTCACCATTACGACCCCGCAAACAGACTGAGTATGGACGACCCAGCTGTGGTAGTGCTGGAGTCGGCCCTGCTGGAGGGCCGCCATGTTGGTCCTGCCTCCCCATTAGGACTCAGCGTCACCATGCATGTCCTCCCAAACAGCTGTCCAGCATATGCACACCTCGCGAAATTTCACTCACCTGGCCCTCCGGACTGCTGTTGCTCCCAGAGCTTTGCAAAGGTCTGAGACACGAGCAGCGGGAAGCCGATCGTGGCGTCGATGCATACTTTCACTGCCCGGCCGTCCAGCCGGATCTTCCCCCACGACACCGCCTCGTCCGGGCGGGCCCCGGAGTCCGAGCCGTCAAACTCCTGCGCCGTGTTGAGCAACACACAGTAGTCGCAGCCGTTGCGCATGAGGTTGGCGTTCAGGATATGGTGCTTTGGGAGGCCTCCTCCCAGGATGATGGCCCCTGTGCGGGTCTTACATTTCAGGGCCTCGTTGTTCATGCCCCGGATGTCCTCGATGATGTCACACCGAAGGCCTGGATTGCGTACAGAGTGGAAGAACATCATGTCCCCGATCGAACCGTCCGTTATGGCTGGACAGTAGACTGGGATGCCATTCTTCCAGCACCTGCATGCATGTCCTGTCGGCTGGCCTGGCACAAATCAATACTGCCGTGCGAGTTGCTGCGTCGACATGACGGTGCATGGCTGTGTACTGATGCCTGTGTCTGTAGGGGGAATGCAGGTGGAGTGACAGTGCAAGTTTCTTGATCCGGCTGATGGTGGTCATGGCAATGGGGATGCCACTGCAGGTAACGATACAGAAGGAGTACAGTCGAGCCCAGCGCAACGCCAGTTGCTGCTGCTACTGCTGTGGTGACAGGGCGGTCCTACACAAGCCGCATAGTCATGGGGGTAGCAGGGCTGCATGCTGGCTGAGCTGGCAAATCGTGAGATGGAGTGGCGGACACACCAGTAGTAGACGCTATCCTCGTTTGCTATCCTCTCGCCCAGCCGTGCAATCATCCTGGAAGGCGACCAGTTGACCTGCTTCTCTTCTTGCTGTTGTAGCATTTCATCAAGGATGGGGGTCATGAACTCTTCAAAAGCACAGTAATTGTTGTTCGGTACCAGCATGTTCCCGATGCGATTTTGGCCCTTCAGCCTCAACTCCTTTCCAGAGAGGTAGAACGAGCCTATGTAAGTTGGTGCAAGGCATTTGATAAGATCTTCCTCGACACCTCCTGCATCAGGTCTGAGCTTGTGTTGGGCATGCGAGGACAGCATTCCGCCTGGGCATGCGCACTGAAAGTGATTTGCCACGGCACTATGAATGAGCCTGGTGTGTATGTAGTTACAAAGGACAGAGGCCGGGAAGCGAGCCGTTGCCAGGAATACACACGCAAATCCACTCACGCAGTCATGGCACTAGGCCGTGTATGTATGCATGATTACATAGCCGTATCCATTTGGACATTGACAACTCCGAAAACCGGGACCGGTGTGTGGGTGCACAGAACACTCTGCAGGTAAGCAACTCGAAGGTAGGAAAAGACCTGCAGTGGTGACCATCACATCTATCAGTTTGTTCTTGCAAAGGAACTTTAAGATCTCGCGTGTGCCAGATGAGATCAAGTTTGATGTGAAGCCAAGGAAAATTTTGCACGGCTTCCCCTGAGTCTCCTGGTTTGGACTGTCCGTGCTGCCATCTGGGAACATCTGTCTTCCCTTGATCTGAACATGAGAGGTAATGCACAGGCGCGCATGCAAGAGACATGACGAAGACGTCCGTGCTTGAGATGGGCATTGTCAGATGGGCACAGGCGATGACAGCCGATACTTCATCCATGCTGCACAAATGATTGAATCACTGCCAGGGCAAGCAGCGACGTTGTACTGAGGGAATTCAGGTCACAGATGGCAGCTCATCCAACTGTGTGTGCGCACAGTTGACAGCAGGGGTGCAAGGGTCACACCATGTCATTCACAACATTGACCGCTTCCCCCATGTTCGTGGCTTGGAAGCCTGAACGTAGCATTGCGTCCATCACAGCATCTATATCACGGCCATTCTCAAAATTGTGGCCTTGCACTATGGGGGTTCCTTCTGGAAGGGGCTCTGAACGTAGCAAAACGCTCTGCACAAAAGCGGACAAATGTAAGAGCATGACGTCTGAGAAGACACTGCCGAAGCCGGTACGACGCACAAGTCGGTGAGAACACATAAGCATGCCAGATCTAATTGCATGCCTGCTCCGCAACTCCATGATCCGAACTCATTTTGGAATGTATGTCCAGGCACTGCGTGTGCCGACAACCAGTCGCCCTTACATGCGGGTAGCCTCGCTTGAAGTGCGTGAGCGGTGACGTCCAACATGATTCAGCAGTTGCCTGCTTTATCATGCCGGGTTGAAGGCTTCAAGGATGCAAAGGCCCGCGGGGCCAACCAGCAGTCAGCCGCGGCGAGATGAAATATCGCGGGAGGGCACCTGTGTGCCTGACTCACGATGGCGGCCCAGTCAACCGAGCAGTGGGAGGATGCAGGCATTCTCGGTAACAGCACAGCCAAGCACGCTGCATTGTTTGGCACCACTGGGTGCAACAAATGTCCGACGGCAGAATTTCTCACCCCTTTTTGAGTGCATGCTTACCCCTGCTGCTACCACAACACGCGTCGCCAGTATCTCGCCTGACGTCCCTTCGTTAGCGTGCCCGGGTTGCTATGACCATCTGCATTGCTGAAACCCCTTAGTTGAGCACCGTGTTCTCCTGTTGAGCCGGAAGACCAGTCTACACTGGCTGGCGCTTGGTTTGGTCTGCGAAGCCGTCGACGTGAAGAACACTGCTTTCTCAACAGCTTGGTGCGTCCGAGACTAGCGTTAAAAACTGCACACAGAAGCCAATATTCAGCTGTCGCACCTCTGATACGTAGGTTTGACTGGTTGTCTTTTGGTCCTCCTTGTGGGTGACGTGTGCAGGGAGAACACACGCCACCAAGGCTTGTCCCTGTTGTGTGCACGGCAATCTGAACGCGCATGCGTGCTGTTTAAAAATTCTGTTATATATTTGAAAGTGTTTATGTAGCTGAACATATGTGATACTGCGAATGTTTGACGCTTGGTACGTGTTCCGCAGCGCTCGGTCGAATGATCGGATGCTGGTTCACCGCATGCAGCACGTCGCCCGCTGGTCCAAGTCCGGACCACAGATTGCAAACTATCTATGCGATTTTTTTGCAATGCTGAGCATGCGCCAGCCCTTGTATGATTGGCCACGTCATGATTCTGCTGCCTTGCGATATAGCTCCTGGATCCAGGTGGATACCACTTCAAGGTCCCTGGCAGTAACGGAAGGCCCACTGCAATCCATATTTATATTTTATCCGCGCATTAGGTCTTCATTGCATTTCCCCTGCCCATGAGCCGCGCGACTTCAATTGGACCCTGCTTGTGCTTGTTGTTGCGGTGATACCATCAGTTGGCGTAAGGCCTTGTTTTTACGATCGAGTCGCACAGCTGTTTGGTTAAGTTTGGCGTTTCGTCAGGAGTGTTGCGCTGCTCAAATGTCATGAGGTCACTGTCTTGCAGGCAACCCATGAACTCCAGCCGAAAAGGGCGGCGGAGTCAAAGCAACAGAAAGAAGATATCGGACACGACTGGCCTTTCGTTATTTATCAGGCAGCCACCACCAGAGCAGACGTCGTCCCGGGCGCGAAATCGCAGCGCTGCCGGCGCAATGGCTTCCCGAGGTCGTGGCAGTGGTGTCCGAGCTCTGCCAGAACAGCGGTCGGCTCCATCAAGTGCTCCAAAGATTCAGGAATCCGGGCTTCTGGGAATGAGTGGCGGTGTCACAGCTCTGACTCCACAGGATGCTGATGTGGACGCCATACTGAGTCGTGGCGGCCTTCGCTTGATGCAGAATATGTCAGTGTACCTGACGCGTGACGAGCAGATAATATTTGCTGACTTATCTTCTGGCATGGCCGCCTTGGTAACTGGTGTTTCTAAGGTCGGCGACACGGAATTGACCATCATCTCGGGTGCGTACCTCGGCTGTCGTCACGTTTTGCAGGTTTGAATTTTCGAGCGGTTGATGCCACGCCATCTGGCAGCAGCGCCAGCCAGCAACAGTATCGTATAAACATCTTCTAATTTGAATGACCTGGTGTAGAGGCACAAAAGGCAATTCAGGGAGCCGCGGCTGCTCAAGGTCAGCAAGCAGGGCCTCTGACTTGTGCCGCGGACGGAATCCCGATGCCAGCAGCACCTGTACCACCTGATACGAAAGGCAACGCCAAAGTTGCAGTTAAGGCGGAAGCGGAAGCTGATCTGGGCCTCGGGACGTTAGAAGGTGCTCTCGCGGGTCTGTTGGCGCTGAAGAATGGCCAGGTCTGTTCTTGCCGGTCCAGTGCCATCACATCGAGGTTCCACGTTGGCCTCGGGAACCATGCTGCAAGACGATGCATCACTGCTCAACTTGGTGTCTTCGCAGGTTCCTGGCGATTCCGCTACAGCACCAGATGCGGGAGCAGCAGATACCCCTGCCACCACCACGACATCATCCCCAAAGAGAGAACGCACAGGAGGTGCTACTGGCACTAGCCGCACGAAGCGTAACCGCGCCGGGTCACCACCTATCTCACGGCCACGTTCTGCCGCTGGAACGCGGAGGTCGCGTGGCTCCCCCACCCCGGCGCCATCGACTGCAGTGCCATCGGTCGCACCTGTCACCACACAAAGCGTGCCCCCTGTGGTACCCAGCACAGCCACAGCGGTATCACTGGATCCCATGTGCTCCACTGCCGCGCTGCCGGTCCTGTCTGGCGCGTGGCCGGTGCCGGCAGGGACTCCGCCGCCGATGCTGCCAGCGCTGCAGTCTCTGCAGCTGCTGCCTGCAGCATTGGCGAGCCTAGCAGGGACGTTGTCCACCAGTGGCACAGAGCCGGGCCAGGCATGGGCGGACGCCTCAAAGCTTGCCAGCAGGGCGCTTGTGGACTCGGCGGTGATGCTGCCACCGGGCAGCAGCGCCATAGCGAGCAGCGGCACCGCGGCAGCGAGCGTGCATGCAGGCGCGCCCCCCTCGCTGTCGCAGCTGCTGCATGCAAGCGGCGTTGGCGCCGGCGGAGCCGTCGCGGCGGGGGGAAGCAGCCCAGAGCTTGCGATAGACTCCCTGAGCAATGTTGACCCACCGCAGCTCACCGTGGCGGCGGCGGCGGCTGCCTCCGTACCGATGCTGCCGAACACCGCAACACTGCCAGCGTCGTTGCAGGGGCTGCTGAGCAGCCATGATGCAAAGGCGGCCGATGACGCGTCTGCTGCTGCTGGCAGCGGCGTGGTCGCTCAGACGGTGTTTGCTGTGCCGTCGGGCGACGCCGCGACCCCCGATGCGTTTGACAGCCGCGCTGGATCTGTAGCGGGGGGAGGCCTTCAGGTGCTCGCCGCGGCGCCACGCGATTTGCCAGCGCGCGCCGGGTCGTCAATAAACTCCTTGCCCGGGGCAGTCAGCGCGGAGACTGCCCCTGAGGGCGACCAATCACAGAACGTTTCTGAGGGGGTTCCGCGGGGGATGGCTGCCGAGTACACGTCGCGTGCGGGGGCCTCTGACGCACAGCTGCGAGGGGCTTCGATGCGCTCCCAGTCCAGCCCGCCCGGGATGTTGGTACGCTAATCAGCTTCTGGATGGTGGCCGTGCGGGCGGCGTGCAGTTGGGTGGGTGGCGTGCATGCCATGTTGCTGCGAGCGGCCGCACTTGTAGACAGGTAGCGCTTGCAGAATCTCGGCGTCGGCTCGACGGCAACGAGGGGCGGTGTGCAATTGGCCACCGGGGCGGCGTCCGGGACTTTTGCGCCAGCATCTAGTGGGGCCACCCAGGGGGGGGATGACAACGCGTCGGGGCGCGCATCGGCGCTGAAGCAAGACGATGCGGACACTCGGACTCTTCAGAGGCGGGCGCGCAACCGCGATGCTGCGCGCCGGACTCGCATGAAGAAGATGATGCTCCTCCAGGTGTGCCCTGCAAGTCACTTACGAGAACTTGAGACCCCTAGTACTTGAGCTTGGAGTTATGCCGTCATTGCTAGTTGCAGCCTGCTGGTGTGCCACACAGCATAGGTGGTCCCGTTAACTCAGAGTTGTCAATGTCCAATAGGATACGGCTCAGTAAATTCAGATTTACTTTGCTTTGCTTTACACAGGCTGTGCACAGCAGTTTGCATGCACATGTAGGTGGTATGCGGTAATCATCACAGCTGTGCAGCTGCCCATGTTCAGTAGCAATAGCAGCACCTTGACAGCCTCAGCGGGTTGTGCAGGGAGGGGAAGCCAAGGTGATGGCTCTGGTGGAGGAGGTGCAAGCACGCACAGCTGAGCTGCTGGATGTCAAGAGGCAGGTGGCTGAGGCTGAGGCCTTGCACCACCACCTGCGCTCTCAACTGGCTGCCCGAGAGCAGGGCACCGTAGCCACAGAGCCTGAGGCCGCTCAGGCTCAGCCCCAGCCTCAGGCTCAGCCCCCGGCAGTTGAGAGGCAGGCTGTAGAAGCGACTGTGTAGCTGTAGTGCATGCGCGCGGCGTTCGTGTGTGTGGGCTGCAGATGCATGTCGCCAGGACTGTGACGGTTGCAATACACCGCCGTCGTGCTGTGTGGTGGAGTAGGTTAGTTCTAGCAATCATGAGTATGACGGACAGGGTAATTTTGGGAGGTGGCCCTGCAGAGAACACGTCACTGCCCGTCTGTTCCACGTTTGCGCGTGACGTGTGGAGTTCCTGCCGCGGTGTTTGCGCGGCCCACGATTGTGATCAGTTGTCGAGCGCTTCGCTTTTCAACCGCCACCTTCCGTCTGTGTATCCTTTGACCGTCTGGCAATGGAACTAGTTTCACTTCACAACTATTTGTGTGCACAAACGCCGCGACTGCCAATGATGATGGCATTTCAATTGGATGCCAGCTGTCTCCAAGGGTGCGACGACACATGGTCTGCGTCTGTGCGTGCCCCATTCATCTGACACAAAAACGATTGATCCGGTTCGGAGTTGAACTGATGCACCCGGCAAAACCCGGAGCCTTCAGCTTTCCAGAAGTCTATCATGTGCATTCGCTACCGGCTGTCCGCATCCACATCAGACGTTGTATTCAGCTGTCGCGACGTGCCGACATTGGTACATGGGCTCTGCGGAATTGCGTCTGAGCGTTCACAACATGCCGGCCGCGGCCACAACATCTGTCAGCAGACGTTGACATTGCAGCGCGCTGGTTTGTGCTGAGCGCCCGTCAGGGCAGACGCTTCATACCGCGTGAGACTGTCACCACTCACAGGTCTGCCGATTGCAATTGAATCTTGCTCACGGCCAACATGCCAGCATTGCCCCACGGCCAGAGCTTAAATGCACAGCATCGCCGACTTCTAGCGCGAAGCTTCCGGCGCTCACATACGCCGTGTGCAAGTGAAGCGCCGCAAAGAGGCATGGTACCGACGTGAAAGGTTGGATCATGGATACGATGGCCTGTGGGACCGCATTGGCAAAGCTTGGCGTTAGGGGTTAATCGCACAAGGCGCGTGTCGCGAAGCTTGGTCGTCACTTCATGACGCGTCCGTGTGTACTTGCCATTGCTGGTGAGTTCGTGGCAGCCATGCATGCAGCGTGCCTTTATATAGAGTGGATCTACGAGATGTCAAATGCACGTTCCGAAAATTGCGTTTGCCCCTGGCATCAACTGTTGCCTGGGCGAGAGCCATTGAATGGCCTATAAGCCCACTTGAACCCAGCCCGCCAGATTCCCTTCACTGGTTGACAGTGGTTGTCCTTCAAACCGCCTGGGTGCTTCAGCTGCCTCGACGGGTGCATGTCACTAATTTGACAACGCCACTGCCTGTCGCGCTGCCCGTCCACGGAGAAGAAGCCGTGCCCTCTGCGCTGCATCAAAGCTTCAAAGTGCACTCAATTCGGCATTGCAAGATTATCTTGGAGAATTGATCAATGGACACCTCAAATCAGTCCGCTGGAGCAGCACCGGCGTCGAACCTCGCCTGCCCGATTTTGCATCAGCCTGCACAGGTGTGAAACTGTCAATTTATGTTGCATTTATGACGTCATGCGTTTGCGCTGCCTGGGCGAAGTGTGTGCTACTGACGGGCTGGTTGCTCTCAGGCTATGCAGGGGCGATACTGATCGTCCGAAAATCCGTTCTGACAGACATGGTGACACTGTTTATTGAGTATGACGACACTTATGTCAATTTCTTGTTGTCTCGCGCGTTCTAGGGCCGAGGTCGCGGCCTCACTGCAAATTCAGTCTTGCACGCCGCACAGTTACAGTGTCAAATGCAGTGAGTATTGGTCCACGCAAGCGTGAGCTCACAACACGCCCGGTGCTCGTCTCCTTTTTTGTGTTTAAATCTGCTACATTTATGGCTGCGAGGCGTGCTATCACCTTGCGTCTGGAAATTCGGATTCTCACGCACCCATGGCCGTTCGACACGAAGTCGCCGCATGCAACTGACTCCCGTTCACACATCACGAGCATGGGCAGGGAACTCTTCCGCATAGGCTTCATCGTGCACGAGTCGCTTCGGCACTCAGCATCGAGTGTAGACTGCTATACAGCATTGCATGTTTCTGGCTGAAGTCGGGAGCTTCATGAAAGAGCAGGTCCAGCTGCCGTTCGTCAAGCCGTGCATGTGTAATCCTGGAGACACCATGCATGCATTCTTGACAGCAGCATTATGCATGCTGCACTCGGCCTCGAGCCACCCCGTTATTTCTGTAATCAGTACGGCACGTGCTTCACCCGATTGCGACAACATAACGAGCAGGCACTTCCGTTCACTTGCGGAACAATGCGCTACATTCATAGTCCGTACGAACGCTGATGCCTTTGCCAGTGCGTTGCAGTAGTTCACTTCAGCACAGGCTACAGCTAGTGCACAATAATTACGAATACTGTCCACTGCGGCACCTCTGCGCACGAGGCCCGTTGCAACGCATAGGTTCTGTCAACGCTGTATAGCTTATTACGCTATATATATACCTGTTTGTATGTCTTTACTTCTATCTGCCGACACAGTAGTTTGAGAGTTGATTGGCCAGCGCTAATTGGTTGGTTGTGCCCGCGGACAAATTGGCTGTCTGGATCTGTCCCACCGATCTGAAACGTACCCAAGAAATAAAATATGGTGCGAATTGTTTGCTGCACTTGGCACCGAGTGTTCTCTGATTGGTTTGAGTGATTCATAATTGGCCGGTAGTCATCAGGTCGGCCACACCGCCTGTCCGCGCTGAATTGCGTCATCGTGCGTTGTGCATAGCAAACACGCACCTGACTACCCTTAGTCTGGCGCGCATGGCGGTTGACAAAATTTCGATCGTCGTTTCGTCTGAGGATCGCGCTGCATGGAGTTCTTCGATTGTACATTGGTTTACTGTTATGGCTGCTCACTGAGATGCAGAACATCCGACACACTCTCAATTGGATCACAGCAGCTCAGCACCGGCATGCAAGAGCTTATGCCAGGATCGCGCTGGCCATGATGCCAGCGGCGCCATGTTGCGATTTCTCGCCAATTCTATTGTGTTGTTCACTGTGACACTTTGCAGGGATTTTCATCCGCTTCTCCTGTCATCACTTTTGGCCTGGCTGACAAAGCCATCTTGCCTCCGGCTCAGTTGCTGGCCAGCGCACATGTGTTCGCCCCTCCGGCATCCGCAACAGCTTCCCATAGCTCTCAGATGATGTTCCACGACTCTACACAAGGTAGCGAGGGACAACAGCATCTTTCACCCGGGTCGGGGGTTGCAGCGCACACCGTTTCAGCTGAGGCCTCTCCCAGTCCGGGGACGTCCAAGGGCAGTGTGCAGGAAGCTTGCCCAGCTCGACCTGCGAAGTGGGCAGAAAGGCTGTGCCATACAACTTTCTTCGGGCCATGTCCTCACCATAGCAGCAAGATGTACCGCCGCTGTGAGGTGAGTAGTATTGCGCCAACCCGTCGCTCCTCTAGACACAAATCGTCTCGACCTATGCATGTGGCCGTGACCTGACCAATCAGACATTGAGACCGCTATCCTGGTACTAACATAGGTCTCCTTACAGTGTACCCATTTCTGTATGGACTGTGAGGATTCAGGCGCCTTGTGCAGCTGCTGCCTGGCTGACCATGCGTCCTGCCACACTCTACAGGTGCCTCCCCCAATCAGCTTGTACACGTCCAGGCAATCGTTGTCTGCCATGCACGTGTGTCTTTGTGTTCCATGTGTGCTGAAAAGACACTCCTGTGCAGATCCGTCGCTACGTCTACCGAGATGTAGTCAAGGTCTGCGATGTCCAAAACTTCCTGGACACAGCAGGCATCCAGACCTACACTGTGAACCATGCACAGGCAATCTTCCTTTCAGCAAAGGACAAAGCACAGGTCGGACCGTACTACCGAGTTGACAGCAGCTCATCCTGCATCACATGCCACCGAGGCCTCCGCAATGGCTGCCAGTACTGTTCCTTGGCTTGCAAGGTGCTGCTCCACTCGCAAGTGCACTGACTCCTGCACTTGAACTATCTCCCTGCGGCTCTCAGCGGGCTCAGGGCTGCCTCAAGCGTGTCAGGCTGTGTGGCTGAGCCTCCGAGTGTACTGTAGCTGGCAGCGACCGAGGGAATTAAGCCGCCAGAGCCAAGCAAGGAACAGCGGGCGCGCGCCTCGAAGCCAGTGCTCAAGCCCGCCAAATCGGCCCCACGGCCCGTTCGATGTGTGCCTGGGTGCGGTTTCCCCGCTGCGGGCGTCAGCCTGGCCCCACACTCCATTGCACCCTTGTGGCCATGTATGCGTGCCTTCACCTGGTAGCCTCCAGCTGACATGTATGCAATCCACTCCGTGTGGCGTGTGCATGAGCGTGGACATGTGCTGACGGACGCCGCAGCACGAGCTGCCAGCTCAGTCAAGGGTCCAGCGGCGGCAGTGTTGGGTCGCCTGGCAGCATTTCTCAGGGCTGCCACCCAGGCCTGGGTGTTGGGAATCGTCCTGTGTGACCGGCCTGACGGCCCAACACTCAACGGCCTTGGTGCCACGCCCTGCAGGGTGTAGAGTGTGGCAGGTTTGAACAGGCCTGCGGTGTGCAGGGAGGAGAGCCACTCGGAGGATGCTACACAGCTGCATGCCGGCCTGCCTCTGTCGGGGTCGTCCACCCCGACCGCCGTGCCTCGGGCTGTGCTCCAGTCCGTGGACCTCAGCCTGTCTCCCTCTGTGTCGCAGGCGCTGGACCGCTGCACCAAGCGCCCGGCACCGCCGTCGGTTCCGGCGCGCCGGAAGCAGCTGTGCCCGATGCGCGCTGCCGAGTGAGCGCTGCACGGGTACCCCTGTTACAACCCCGAATAACACTCGTCACAGTTGTGACACTGATAAATAGGAATGGGCGTTGCACGCTGCGTGTGCTCGTGATAAGTGCGTGTACAGGTGTGGCAGTGTATGTGCGCCAGGATCATGTGAGGGATTGATTCCTTACAAATAAAGCCGACCAGGGTACTGATAATCTGTCTGGATAGCTGCCTTGCCCGCCAATACGAGTCTGTTGGTGTGGCTTGGGCGGCACACAGTTGAAGCTCTGAACCGGACCTCAGTATAGCTGGGTGGTGTGAACCTTTTGTGAGCAGGCGCGCCTATCGTGGGGACGCGTGTGGTATGTGAGTTGTGATGTGTTCGGAGCCCATCACTTGAGTGTGACGGTCCTGTGAAGAACAGTCGGCGAGCCTGCAAGGAGTGTGTGGACCATGGCTTGCAAGGTCTCTCGAGGTGGGCATGAAATAATTCGTGAGCACACCTGTGTGTTTCGATGTGGACAGGCAGCTTGTGAGCACAATGTAACCTCTTGCACAACAAGTTTTGCACAGCAAGTCCCGATTGGCCATTCTGCATTGATGGCTGTGTGTGCAGTCTTTTCACAGCTGACTTATCAGCAGGCAGACTTGTTGTACATGACAACAGAACAATGTAATCCGCTAATGTTATATACAATCATAATGCAGTGATGGGAATTTTCTCGCATGGCACAAAATTCTGCAGCATGGCCCCGTCATCTGAACTCAGCCCGAAGTGGGGACAGTTGTAACACTGCAAAACCCGCAGTATCTCCCCTGCACGCTTCAACTCTCATCACCTGGCACGGGCGTGCATACACCTGAGCTTGATCGATGTAGTGTCCAGATCAAGTTCAGGTTCAGTTGAGCGCGCGTAGACGTCCAGGGATCTGCAAGACGATGATTGCAACCCGACACTGTCACCGTACGCGCTGCACGTCGTAGCCATGACACATACAATTACAAACCTGTGTGGAGGACGATTAGTTCTCCTGAGCTCAAGCTTGGATGACCTCATGCATATGGAATGCAGGCACGATCAACGATCAGGCACTTTCGCAGCGTGTGGGCGGCACGGGTGGTTAATTGACCGTATACGGTCGTATACGAGCCGTTGTATAGGCGTACCGCCCGGCACAAGTTTGTTGCAATTGTCTGCGGGTTGCAAGTTGTACGCCTCCAGTCCTGCAGAGTCTGAGCGCACACCTGCTGCACAAACACGCCGTGCTTGCTTGAGCTGCGGCGATAGATGTCGAATACGACGAGCGAACATCAGGGCGTCGTGAGCGTGGCAATTTCACCCATTTGTCTGGCTCTGCTGCGGTCACGGCCAGTGCCCAACATTCGTAAATTGACAAATGCGACCTGCTGGGCGCCTATGCCCGGTGCCAAGTCGTCAAACTCGACGTCGAAACGGGTGTGCTGGCACGGAGCAAGACACATTGCTGCCATAGGGTCAGACATAACTGCAGATACCGCATGCTTGGGGCTAGCTGGTGTAAGGGCCGGCTGGCGCTCGAGGTTCATGTGATGCCATCGTTCTATCAACTGTCCGAATGCGCGCTAAAGTGCATCAGAGCGACGCATCTCACGCTTACGTACCACGCCAAGCTGCTTGAGCCCGGAATCATCCTTCATGCCATAACCTTGTCAATGAAGTCATGTTTTCTCAGTCACTTCGTGCTCCGCATTGCTGCACGACAGCTGCTTACGCTCAGGCTCTGCCACTCCTTGATTCGCATGCTCCCATCGCCTCATGGCCAATCTCCAGGTTGAAACCGCGAATTGGTTTTTGGAGCGCGCAAGCAGGTGCGCATGCTGACATTCCATGTGGCAGACTTGGCAGGAAAGCCGCGGAAGCCCTGCCTGCGGCTTTGCACATGGTATCTCGAGATACGATGCATCCCGATGCGAAATCGTGGTCATTCCCACATCTCCCACAGATTCATTCCCATTCAGAACCGGAGCTACGTTGCCCAGTGCCACAGAGGAGGTTGTCCTTGACTGAAATGCTGGCGTGTGATCACACGAACGGTCTGGCCTGTTGGCGATTGCAAGGAGAGGACAGCGTGCACGATTGGATTGGACTGCCCAACAGTCAAGCACGAGGCTGACAGCTCGATTGGGACGGTCGACGCAAGCGTGGCCACGGCGTCATGAAAGATGCACAATGTACTACCGAACGCTCGTCGACCTTCCGTTTCAATCCTAAGGCGCTTGACAACTCCCAAGCGAGGCCTCGATTGTGTTGTGCACATGTGCCGCGCTTCTACCTGCCTCTCCGGCTCCGTCTATGTGATATAGAGCAGCGTCCGCGTGTCTCAAATCCCATACAATCCTCTGCTGGTCGGTTCTGTACGTATGCATGCCGGGTTTGGACAACCTCGTTGCTCTCCTTGCCGTGTCCGACGGCCTGCAGCTTCGGCTCAGTGGCTAGCTATATAGCGGGATGGACGCTGCTCATTCGACGAGACATGTGCGTTCAGTCGAATCGCGCACGCTCACACTGGGATGAGCTGCGTTACGAAAAAAGAGTCAGAGACCTGTCCTAGGCAGCTGCAGCCTGGATAGCACAGCAGGCCGCACAGTAACACCTGGCAAGCGGCGCCGGCTATGCTGTCTCGAGATACCTGCCTCTCGACTGAGTCCTTTTTACACACATCCCTGCATACATACATCCCAACACCATGCAGCAGCCAGAGCCAGTGTGATCTCCTCCCCCCGCCCCCCGCCCCCTTCCCCCAGCTGAACATGTGCCCATGTTTTCTCGCTGGCGGCTTAAAGTTCTGCAGCTGAACTCTGAGAAGCTGATGGTCACCCATGTTTCCTCGCTGGTGGCTTAACGTGCAGCAGCCAAAGTCTGGCAGCACTGCGAAAGCAGCTTGTGCATAAGAACCATGCTGGACCATGCCAAACGCGGACACAGCAGGAGAAGTAGTGCTGGAGCCCAAAGCTTCCTGTCAAAACTGTGCACGCGAGGGCCACTCTGCAGAACACGTCCCTAGGTATTCTTATCTGCAGAACATGTCCCTAGGTGTTCTTTTCAGGCAGGCCCTGAAAGTGCCGCCCGAAGCAGGCACCTTGAGATGCACCAACTAGCCACCACACTGTCAGGCCGAGCCACCTGTGTTGAGCCTCCCTGCGCAACTGCAACTGGCATCCATCTTTTGTCCATTGCCACAGCAACAGGACGGGCATGCACATGTTGACGTGCTACGCAGTTCAGAAAGTATCATCCCAACGAGATGGTGCACAGCTTGTGCTTGCTTTGTGGAGAATCAGATGCAGATAGGTGTCACCCCTTGCATGATGACAATGACACTCTGTCTACCAGAAATGCAGTCCAGCCTGAGTGGGCTATCCATAACCGGAATCTAAGCCGGTCGATTGTGCTGGCGCCAATACAAATAGTAGGCACTTTGTATTCTGGCTCTGAAGTGGTGTCCTATGTGCCTGCCATGATCGATTTCGTCACAGCTTTCACATGAGTGCCCAGGAGGAAGTGCAGCACAAGCAACACAGGTGGCTCGGCCTGATCCACGTCACAGGAAAGATCCGCCATGACCGAAGCGCTCACGAACAAGCGTGAGCAGCCAGTATGCGCCATGTGATATGAAACATTTATTGGCAATTAATTGGAGAAGGCTGGTGCATCCTGTGAAGCTCACACCATTACTGCGACCAGATGCACGTAAATGCCCGTATCACAAAACACGCAGGAGGCTATGGATGATCCACGATAATATCGGTACATATTGAGTCAAATGGCAGTTTCACGTCTAGTAGGGCCTTGCAAGCTGCAGTTGTTGAGCACGAATTGTTGCGGGCCACGTCGCATCGTTGACTTTGTGGCACCATGTTCATTCGACACACACCTACATTTATGACATATGCCCCACGTACAATGCGCGCAGCGGTGTGATGCGGCATATTCCAGACGCCACTGACGCATGGGACGCATGTGCTCAGTAAGATTTCCCAGGCAAGTGCTACGTGGCGTGCCGGAAATGAAGCTGCATTCATGAACTAGAAGCTTTGAGGAGTACTCGCACACTTGCATGGACTCGGTCCACACCTGCATCCAGACTTGCGATGGTGCTAGCGATCGTGGTTGCGTCGCGAACGACCTATATGTCGCGCCCGCTAACCCATCTCAAATGCTGGGTCTCGCGCTCCATCAGACGCATGAACGGGAACGCCGATTGCATGACTGTTTTGATTAGTTGCAACAGGTAGTGAGTCAGGTGCCTAGACACCGTTTTCTCACTGATCACTTCGAGGCACGAATTGCGTACGTGCGCCGAGCGACCGTCTCATCTGCTTGGCGTCCACTCGTGCTTCCGTCGCACTTTCGGAACCATGTCTCCTCGGGCCCTTGTTTGCTATCACTACCCTTGCCCAGATGGAATCTTTGCAGCATTGGCTGCATCGCTGTATCATCGTCAGCGACAGATCCCTGTGCAGTTCGTTCCACTGACGACATGGGACAAACCGGGAGTAGATGAATTGCAGCTTCAGGTGCTGCCCCAAGGAGCCTGGCAGCCTGGGAAAAACCAGGGCTTCTCACAATGTGAGCTAATATTGTGCTGCACCAAATGGTAAGTCATGGCAAGCATCACAAGAGCGAGTGCATGACAACATGTAGACTCAATGACCAGGGAGATGAAACCGTTTACTTCCTGGACTACATCGGGCCAAGGGGGTTTGCAAGGTCTGTAGCGCATCACAGCAAGGAAGTCATAGTTCTTGATCATCACAAGACCGCCTTGGAAGAGCTGGATGGATCTGTCCCACTGCCACCGAACATGGAAGCACACCTGGACATGAACAGAAGTGGGGCGACCATAGCACAAAGCTACTTCGGCATTGATGTGGTGGGCTCCGTCGTTTTCTTTGCGAGCCGGTCTGAATGACGTTTGTGTGCCTCATGGCTGCTCGACACCGATGCCTTGATGTGCGCAGCAGCCCCAGCTGCACAGTTGACTTGCATACAGAGAGACTGGTACCGTCCAGATTGTTGTCACCCCTCCCGTCTTACCTGCTTGCTCATATTGCAGGACCTTGCAATTGATCAATGCTTCAAGTTTATAGAAGATGGGGACCTCTGGCGATGGCAGCTTCCAGGGGGAAAAGCATTTTATGCTGGCCTTCATGCTCGCAACATAGAATTCGATGCCGTCAAGAATCCAGGCGTCTTTGACCAGCTGATGTCTTTGCAGCCAGACGCTCTCGTTAAAGAGGTGCATACATCGTTGCTGCTGTATGCCCTGCATACAAGCAGCTTACATCGGTGCACATGATCATTGTGCTCGTCATGATACAGCACTGAAGTGCGGAAGTGATTCAGGGAGTGCCCATTCTAGAAGAGGAGGAGAGCATGCTGCGTCAGCAACTAGAAAACAGCTTCCGTGTGTCTCTGGGAGGATCGAGACGACAATGGGGTACAGCTTTAGCCATTCGCACCAACGATCAGCAGGTTATACAAAAACGAAGTGAGCTGGGGAATCGTCTCGCTCTAGCCAGCAAATCAGCCGGACATGCACCAGTAGGAGTGATTGCGTATGACCAGGTGCGCTGCATATTGCAATCTGTCCATGAATGTGCATTGGGGTGCTGATGCTGTCATGTCGTTAACATCATTCCCATTCAGTGCATGCTCCATGTCGCAGTCACAACTTGTTTATCGCTGCGACTGTCGCCAACTGCGGCAATGCTTGGCCAGATGCATTCACACTGAGGTGCACATCAGCACGGTGATCAGTGGCGTCAGAGAGCTTCTGCATGCCGTGCCTGTGATTCTATCTGTTGTCCAATGCATGTTTCGCATGTTGCAGCATGTAGAGTCATGCATTCTGCCATGCAGGAGGTCCGGCCAGGCGAGACTGTTCTGAAGGTCAGTCTGCGCAGCTGCGATGGCTTCGACACCACACCAATAACAGCAGCGTTCGGCGGCGGCGGCCATGCCGCTGCTGGATCGTGCATCATGGCAGAAGAGCAGTTCCGCCAGTGGCGATGCGAGCATGAGGCCGCTTGAGCATATCTCCTGCTGAGAGAATCGCGATTGCTGCCCGCAGCAGAAGTACATGTGGACCTGGTGTCTGGCGCATGCTCAAAAGGAATGTACGGTCCTGGCAGGGATGTCGCCGCAGTGCATACAGGATCTGCAGGGCTGCTACTGGCTGGTAGCACCAGTCATGGTGCAGAGTACACCTGTGGTCATGCTCAGGAGATGCGTGCTGCTTGCTGCATGCACACGTAGTCTGCACCTGCCACAGTGGGTCAGTTTCCATTGCATCAGAGCAGCAGCAGATGGCAACAACCAGGCGTCTTGGCTCTGATGTGTGGCTGGTCTTCTCACCGCTGTCGGCGCCATCACAGAATGGAGTCCACGCAAACGCTTATTGTGCCAACGGTCTATCAATGTGGACAGCAGGCATGTGCATGTGTAATGCAGTATGCCGTGCATCTGCTGTTTAGGGCTCCGATGGGACCTAGAAGGCCAATCAGCGTGTCCATTGTGGCCTTGCCTATGCCACATTGGCATGAATCGTCATCTGTGTCACTGCCACTGCCACGGTCAAGCCGTGGATGAGCAGCAGCATGACGTCCCTGATGGTACCACTCACGCAGTGATGGTAGCCGAATGCACATTGCTGCCAGCCTTAGGGACTCGTACATTCGTACATCAATGCTTGCGTATGCTGGAGGGGAAATGTGTGACAGCTTGATCACAGCCCAGTCGATCATGGCCAAGTACCTAGGGGCATCTGCATCAATCGCGCTCTGCATTGGGGCATAGACAGTGGCTGATTGAATTCAGCTCCAGTCCAGAATTGCCGGAGAATCTGATGCTGTCGCGGCTCATGCCGTGCTGTAATCAATCATCTGCCTACAACCTCCTGCACTGCTCCCAAATGTGCGTGGAGGCCGCCGACAATCCCTTGCGTTTTTGGAGGCTAGATGTATTCATGGTCGGTGGTGTTGCACATGTAAAAGGTCTAGAACAGAGGGGCAGGTTGCGCTGTGAGATCCAACATCAATGTTCGCCACCACAGCTAGCCCAGAATGAAAGCTCCATCAGCACACCTCAGCTATAATAGATTACATCAAAGGGAAGGCGCAGTCCTAATCACCGGCACCCTTACGCAGACCCCTCTCGCCGTTGTAGCGATGCACACCGCATGCCACCTGGTGTCCACAGGGCACGATCCCACCACCCAGGGCCCTCCTGCGAGCATGTCAAGCCTTGTGTGCTGATGGTGAATGCAGGTAGGAGTACCGAGAGGACCCGCACTATCCTGACACACTCACCGACCATCCATGATCCAAGCACCCTGCGCACACGTAGGGGCGCCAGCGGTACACAGGGCAGGTGTAACCAGGACAGCGCGTCGGGCAGGCGCTGAGCACTGGAGTTGCGCCATGAGGGTGCGCCATGAGGCAAGAGGTGGCCCACCACTCAAGCCAGATCGTCCACACGTGCGGCCCACATGTGGCGAGGGGAAGGCTGTTTTCGGGGCTGTAGCGCCCGACATCAAGCATGCACCACCCCAACAGCTCCAAAGAGAGTCAGACATCGCTGACGCACCAGCCTGGTGCACCTTAGGAGGGGGCGGGCTGCCATATCTGGCTGATTGTTCAGGCTGCATTGCAATCACAAACCATGGTGAACTGCGCATGTGCGCACGCGTGCTGAAAGTTCCCGGTGTAGCTCAGGCCACTGTTGCAGGTCACATCATATGATCCAGCTTGTTGTTGATGGAACAATTGGAATGAGCGGCTCAAGCATGTCCCAGCTCGTAGGGTAGGAGCAAACGTGTGCGCATACATCCCTGGACTTGCAGCCGTGGCAAGGCAGCCAGACATGCAAGTATACATGGCAGTATACACACAAATTCACACGGACAAGCTAGCTCGATGTGGCAGTAGACAAAGAGTCTTTGCCAAAACTTGCCTCCGGGCTGGTTTGCTGCCGCGAAAGTCATGGGCCTCGCACGGCGCGGCATGGCATGCAATGACTGTGCAAGCATTGCATCTGCCCTATTACCCGGGGGGACCGGCCGTTGCACACAATTGTTCAGACACAGCGGACCCCTGATGGTAATTTGGAGGACTTCACGAAGCTTCACGACGCGTTAGAACTATGACCCACGCCGGCGCATAAAATCACAGAAGCACCGCTTGCGTGTACACACGTGTAGCGACTCGGCATCGGCTTCCTACTGCGACCGTTCCGGTGCCCTCACTGTTGACCGACTCGCGCTGCGAGGAGATCTCCGCTGCAGACGATAATCTCATCTACATATGTCTGCCTGAGCTGCAAGTTCTCAACAGGCTGGGTGACACTGCGTGGCGAACGGGAAGTGCGTTCCTAGGCCGTGGCCCGGAACGCTCATGCTGCCGATCCGACCAGAAATTCAGGGCACACGAGCACTTTGCATGGGCTGCATCTGTCTGAAAATATGTCGCGCATGCTTACGTGGCCATTTGGAGCCCCAACGGAGAGGATCAGCTGAGGCTGTGCGTGTTGTGCCAATCTCCCTGCAACGGCAGGGCATCAGTTTGCGACAGACGCAAATCACTTCAGGCCTGTTAATTGCAGGGATCTCGTAGAAGAACAAGGCTCTGGGCCAGCCAGCGCATGTGCTAGAAATGGATCCGAAGGTGCCAGCCTATATTCAGCATCTGACTGGGCACCAGCTTTGATACGCAAGCGCAACACGTCACCTATTATGCGGATGCCAAGCACGGAAATATCCATACCCTGGGCACTGTGTGGGCCTTACAAAACTTGTCTGGCGTTGTGCACAGCCTTCAGGCGTAGCATTGACACTGCCTGCCTGTCGATTTACAATGACCTCCCGAACGAAGCGGGATAGCTGTTGTGTGGTGCAATGATTGCAGCAATCGTCCTGCATGTTACAAGCAGTCAGCGTTGACCTTGCAGGGCGGACCAATGACAGTCGGCTTCTCGCCTCCACGCTTCACAGAGCCAGTGCATGTCAGCAACTTTGCAACGGTGGGACCCCTCCTGCACAGCCTACATCTCGCCAGCATCAAAACTGCCACTGACCATCCTCCCAGCATGCAGTATCGGGCAATGCACGAGCGCTCCATCCGCGACCCTGAAGGCTTCTGGGCAGAAATCGCAGAGCAGTTCACATGGAAGAAAAAGGTACACCTTCCGCCTCCCCACCTGCCAGCTGCAGCCATCCCCTCGCACCACCCCCAACTGCCTGCGTGCCAGCGCCATGCTCAGCAGCAGGCATCGTGCAGTGGGACAAGGCCCACATGTCGTACAACTTCGACCTCCGCAAGGGCCCCATCCACACCGAGTGGTTCAAGGGCGGTATGACCAACGTGTGCTACAACTGCCTCGACCGCAACCTCGAGCTCGGCCGGGGGGATGAGCCATGCTTCATCTGGGAAGGCAACGAGCCCAGTGCGCCCCTCCCCCTCCTCTCACCACACCACCTCTGGCCACGGTGTTGCCTGGACGGGCGTATGTCCACAGTGGATGCGGCTGGGGGAGGGTGCATGCCAATGACACCCGTACCTGGGCCAGCGGTGCCCTCATTGCGGCAGGTTGACCCCCCGATGTGCGCCAGCGCAGCGTGCACGGCGCCGCGCCGGTGACACCGCGACCGCATGCATGCAGCGGACTCGGCGCGAATGACGTACGCCGAGGTGTTGGCGGAGGTGTGCCGCATCGCGAACTGGCTGCGCTGCGCGGGCGTGCGCCCCGGCGATGTGGTGATGCTCTACATGCCGATGGTCCTGCAGCTGCCGATGGCGCTGCTCGCGTGCGCGCGCATCGGCGCCGTGCACTGCGTCGTCTTTGGCGGCTTCTCCGCGGAGGCGCTGGCGGGGCGGACCGCGAACTGCGGCGCGCGCGTGCTCATCACGGCGTCAGGGTTCATGCGCGGCAAGAAGGCCATCCAGCTGAAGCGCATCGCGGACAATGCGTGCCGCCTGAGCCGCGCAAAGGGCACCGCGGTGCGCACCGCGGCCTGCGCATTTGTCTATTACCCCATATGCATGCTCCACATGCACCAGCAGCCCATGCCAGGATGTGATGCAGAGCTCCTGCGTGCATCTGCAGGTCGAGAAGGTGCTCGTGCTGGACGTGAAGCATGCGTCGGGCATCAGGCGCGAGGAGGTGGCGATGGAGGGTGGCCGCGACGTGTGGTACGACGCCGCCGTCCCCGCGCAGCCCCCCTCCTGCGACCCCCTCTGGGTGCCCTCCGAGCACCCCCTCTTCCTCCTCTACACCAGCGGCTCCACCGGCAACCCTAAGGGGATCCAGCACACGACTGGGGGCTACATGGTGTACGCGGCCACCTCGGTCAAATACTCCTTCAGCCTCAAGCCGGGGGATGTCTACTGGTGCACCGGCGACTGCGGCTGGGTGACGGGCCACACGGACGTGACGTACGGCCCGCTGCTGAACGGCGCGACGTCAGTGGTGTTCGAGGGCGTGCCGACGTACCCCGGGCCCGGCCGCCCCTGGGCGGTGATTGCAAAGCACCGCATCAACAAGTTCCACACCGCCCCGACCGCGATCCGATCGCTCATGGTCCACGGCAGCGACCCCGTCAAGCCGCACGACCTGTCGTGTGTCCAGGTGTGTGCGGCCACACCTGTGGTCACTCCACCATGCATATGTGTGGTCGTCGCACCTGGTTAACCAGAATCCGCAAGCGCTTGGAGGATGCATGCGTCCGATGCGATCGGTGACGTGCTGCTTGTGAATCACGGGGGCATGGGTGTGGCGCGGAGTCGCATGTATCCAGTGTTCGCCGTTTTATGGGTAAAGTAAAGTAAATCTAAATTTACTGAGCCGTATCCTATTGGACATTGACAACTCCGAATTAACGGGACCACATATGCCGAAGGGGTAAACCACCTGGAAACCCCCCTCAGACGACCGTACGCAACTCACAGGGCCTCCTCCTGTGCTAAGCGAGGTGGTCACGTGCGGCCGTTTCGATTCCCCAAAGCGCACGCAGAATCGAACCCACGACCTCCTGAAACGGAGGGGGTAGCTTTTAATCCGTCCTCAACCCATTGGACCCATGGGTCGATTCCTGAGTGCAAACCCAGATTTCTTCTCTACACAGTCACCCCGCACATCTGCCTCTCCGCCAGATCGGCACGAAGACGTCTTGAATGCGAGAACGGCAACATGCAGCTGGGTGACTGTTGCGTGCAGATGCTGGGGACAGTCGGGGAGTCGATCAACCCGGCGGCGTGGGAGTGGTACAAGCGCGCCGTCGGTGGCGGCAACGTGCCGGTGGTCGATACGTACTGGCAGACCGAGACGGGCGGCATCCTGCTGTGCAACCTGCCGGGGGCCTGGCCGGAGAAGCCGGGGGCAGCCACGTTCCCGTTCTTCGGCATCGACCTCGCGCTGCTGGACCCCGAGACCGGGCGCGAACTGGATGGCCCGGCGACCGGTGTGCTGTGCATCAAGCAGGTGCGGCCCCCTCTTCTACGGCATTGAGTACTTCTGGTTGCAATACTCTGGCCTCTGTCGGGAAACTCTGGCATGCAATGGCGCAAGCTGTAGATTGCTTCTCCGGTGAGGCATTGGGTGCAATCTATGGCTCCAAAGACCGACTCCTGGTGATTTGATCATGAGCGATCTGCTGTAAACAATTCTGTTTGAGTCTGGTGTGCGATGACCTGTGGCCTGTTGAGCAGCGTGTCACGTCCCTCTACGGACATCGCTCTTTGCCTGGGTGCTCACCCGCTCGGATTGGAGTACATGCATGTGCGTGCGCTGCGCGTTTCGCTGCTCTCGCTGATGCGGGTGCTCTGTGGACCTCATGGGGCGGCCGTGCGAGGGACAAAGCGCAGGTGCCGGGCGGGTGGTGCATAGCCAGGATCGCGCACCGCGACGGTGATGCAATTGGCGAGGCCTGCTGTGTGGTGATGCCGGGGGTTGGGGTGCAGGCGTGGCCTGCGACGCTGCGGGGTGTCCACGGGGACCGCGAGCGCTTCGAGTCGACGTACTTTTCGCAGTTCAAGGGGTACTACACCACAGGCGACAACGTCCGCCGCGACGGTGCGCCGCCCCCCTGAGCAGTCCGCCTCGGCCAGGGTGATCGTGATTCTCTGCATACGGAACGGGACAGCATGGTGGACAGTGCTCCCCAGCCTATGACCAGTGGTCCTCTGTGAGGACTGCTCACATGACAGTGCTGCACGGCCTCGCGCGTGAACATGCCATGCCTGCTGGCGCTGCAATTGTGTGCATGCATGAAGTCAGGCACTGCTGCCACGGCCGCGACCGCACAATGTCTCGTTGCGCCGCGACTTGCTTTCGGGCGCCCCTGCCGGGCGCTGTGAGAGTCCGGCACAAGCTTGTGCAAGACTACGCGTTGGGCATGTGTCTGGGGGGCCACAACGCGCTGCGACGCCAAGGCAACGCTGCGAGAGTGCGCATATTGTCCTGCGTGCGTGTCCTGTTGCGCCGGATGCAAGCACCAGCCACCCGGCCTCTGCATCGGCTGCTGCGCGCCATGCGCGGGGGTTGCAGCGTGGCGAGGGGTGTCTTTGTGTGTGCAGAGGACGGCTACTACTGGGTGCTCGGCCGCATGGACGACATCATCAACGTTTCGGGCCACCGTATCGGCACCGCGGAGGTGGAGAGCGCGCTCGTGGCGCACCCGGCGTGCGCGGAGGCGGCCGCAGTCGGCTATGAGCACCCGATCAAGGGCCAGGGCATCTACGCGTACGTCACGCCCATTGCTGGTGCCACCTTCAACGATGGGCTTCAGAAGGAGCTCCGCGAGTGTGTTACTCCCCCCCCCCCCCCGCCCTGCTCACCCGGCGATGCTGCTCCACTGCTGCTCTGTTTGTGCATGTGGTGACTAGTTGACTAGCTGGCCTGTCTGTGTATGACATGCTGTGGACAGGACCACAGGAGTGACCTGATATTGACGTTCAGCGTGGCGCGGAATGTGCTGATGTATGGGCATGCCATGTGTCGACTTTGTCGGTAGCCATGCTCGAATTGCGGGGATGAGAGGCTGCGGGAGAGATCTGGGGGCACGGCTGTGCAGGTGCGTGCGGCACACAATCGGTTCGTTCGCTGTGCCCGACATCATTCACCACGCACCGGGCCTGCCGAAGACTCGATCCGGGAAAATCATGCGGAGGATCCTCCGCAAGATCGCTACCGGGCAGCACGACGATCTGGGCGATGTGTCGACGCTGGCTGATCCGTCCGTGGTGGCAGTGCTGGTCCAGCTGAAGCCGGTCAAACCCAAGCTGTGATCGCATAGCATGCCGACCATCCACCTGGGACTGTCGTTTTTGTGTGTGTGTGTAAAGTATGTAGATGTAGCTGCTCGGTTTATGACGCGCACTTGACCAAACATGACACGCGGACGTCCGGACTAGCTAGGTCTCATGGTGGCGTCTGTGGTGCGACGGATCCAGCTGGATCCAGGCGGGGCGGCCTGACAGCAACGAGGTAGATGTGTTCAGTTGTAGTGGTAGGCTGCTCTCGCCCCAGCTGAGCTCAGGTCGCAGCGAACACTACAGCTGCAGCTGTGCACAGCTGTGGAGCTAGCTGCGGTGAGAGTCTCAATGTGAGATTGCGTTGGCCGCGTCGCAGATCCTGGCTGGGATGCATGGCTCTGAGCTCGTTCACGAGGTTCAATGTCTGTTCACCTAGACGGCGATGCAGCCGCGGCGGTGATGTGCAACTTCTGCGGCTTTGGAGCAATTGCAGTGCCCGTATAGCTTTTTTTGTGGAAGGTCAGCCTGATTTTCCAGCCCACCATCTGCTTGCTGCTGTGCTCGATGGTATGACCAAATGATTCTAGAATTCAATCGCCATCGCGAGGCGCTCCCAGCCACGCAAGTCTCGACGGTGCAATGGGCCGGGGCAGGTTGAGCAGTTGCGGTCCACGGGTTTTGTTATATACATGCTTGCCATGTGCTGCAGCGAGGCCTCGCGAAGCTGAGATGAGCATACGTATATGCTGGAGCTTTCACGCCCGAGCTGCTTCGGCTGAATATTCGAGCGCTTCGTGTCTCGCATTGACATGTCCTTGCGCGTGCCATGCCAGATCATGTTGCTCCCTACCAGAGACTGCCCCACACTGTAATTGCGCCCTGAGACATCAACACAGGTGATGTGCACAGTCCATCATCGCTCCAGGCAAACCAGCATATCTCCACCTACCCCCATCGCCATGGTGGGGCCCCAGCCTTGTGTAGTCCTCAACGCACAATCTGATATCTAAGTCCGCTTTGTTGTGCGATGGCGCCCAACAAGATTGACTGGGAAACTGCATACGTAGCTAGCTGTACAACTACAAAGGGCACGTGCGGTTTGGAGATTCCTTCACGGACGGTTACTCATAACTGGAGGCAGTTACTTTTCCAGACAGACGCGAGACGTAACACCCGAGGTCCATGCACACAACCGGTGCACCATATGCAGCAGTGATCGGCGTTCGGTCGTTGCGTCCTCGGGAGTTGATCGTCGTGATTCACCTATTCGACTCGTGAAGCACCACCAGGCGTCCAGGCGCGCGCAGGTAATATGAACGTTCGCAGCACGTTCGGTAGGGTCGCCAGAAGTTGGGTAGGCTATCACGCGTCAGTGGCCTGGAAATGCTGCGACTTACATTTAACACGGCTAGAGTGAGGTCGCCCGTGCTCAAAGGTGGCTAGTCGAGATGGACTGGATCGAACTTCGGCACGTCTGAAGTGTTTGGAGTAAAACGTCAGCCCGCCATAACCGTACCAGCATGACGTTTGGAAGGAGCTGGTTAATTCTACTCGCGCGTGTTCGTGGTGAGCTGTGCGTGGCCTGACGCCGAGTGGGTTGTTTCCACGCAGCGTTCAAGGAGTACTGCTTCATTTATCGTACAAGCGATGGAGTGATATTGCCCAGCAGACCGGCGCAAAGAGAAAATTTTGGTATATCACTGCTTTCTCGCGATCGCAGCACTGATACCGGACATTGTACACGGAAGTGCACTTACGTCCGTGCATGTGGTCGCTCCTGAAAAATGAAGTGCAACTTGCGTCAACAGCAAAATATTTGTGACTGGAATTGACAAATTCTTCTGTCCGCAACGTGTTTGCCTGGAATGCGTCTTTCGTTCTTTTACAAGGGCTTGTCCATGTCGTGTCCTACGGCGTGGCCTTCCAATTCTCATGAGATCCTCAGTCAGCAATGCAGAATTGAATTGTCATGTTGCAATATCGTTTTTGCATCATATCAGATACATCATTGTCCAACAAATTGACCTTCCACCCTTGCTGCTTGTCAAGCATGCGACTGCTCAATGTTCCCGCGATTCCCTAGAAAATCAGCTCCTGGGCAGATTCCAAATACATAATAATGACACAGCTGTTACAAAACTGCACTAAACAACACCCGCACTGAACGGTCATGCACAGTTTAATTGGCTGATTCTTGAATGCTTCGAGAACGCTTGGTGACCTTGGACGTGACGCAAGGACACAGTTGTAGACGCAGATAGCACCGCAGGCATCGCGCAGTGACACAGCGCAACCGGATCACATCGAGCAGCACTGTTGACCGTGGATGTGCACATTGTGCACCCGTCGCCATTTAATAGTTCTCGAGTACGCTGCAGCCACAACGCCGTGCAGCAGCCAATGTGAGAGGGGAGCCCCATTCGAATTCCATGTGTGAGCAATTTAATTTCACGCGCGTTGACGATGTGACGCTGTGGCGTGTATGGCAGCGTGTGAGCTGTGCACCATACAGTCTTTGGGGTACCAGCCATCGAGATCGGCAAGTCTGAAGCACCGAACAAGCGCGCAGGCTACGGCCGGTGAAATCCATTGTAGTGATTGAAGAATGCAGTGTGTTAGCGGTCGCGCTCGTGTCTGCGTAGGGACAAGATCGAGTACGTGTATTGACATGCGCACATGACAACAGCTTGAGATGCCACGCTGGGTCTCCCGAGCAACTCACGAGGGCTTGCTCTGCAGACTCTGCTCATTTTCAACGCCGCTCCGTGATGGCAAGTGCAAGTCCCGTCGTCACCGAAAATGTGCGCCTCCCCCGGGCCAGGTCTGATCACCTGCACAGCTGCGCTGAGTCGTACAAACATGAAAAACTCCGCAGAGCTACAATGGAGGGCGCGTCCGGTGGTGACTCCCTGTGGCCTGCCGGTTGCCATGGCAATCTGCTTGTATGCAGGCTGGCAATGTTCCAAAGGAGTTCCTCCCACCTGACAAGTTCAGGGAGATCGCGCACATCAAGGACTCCGAAACGGTACATCTCAGCATCACAATGGTCTGTTCGCTGTCAGTTAGTAGGAACCATGGCTCTTCACGGGTCCATGTGTGTGCAGTACCGTGAGATGTACGACAAGTCCATCAACCAGCCAGAGGAGTTCTGGGGCGAAATAGCGAGTGAATTCAAATGGGAGAACAAGGTGCGCACGTCCGCCAGGTGAAGTCAGCCATGCCCCTGTGCCAGGGCCACCGCATTAATCGATACTTGGGTGCAGTGGGACGACGAGCACATGTCTTACAACTTCGACATGCGCAACGGTCCGGTCAACATCGAGTGGTTCAAGGGCGGCACTACCAACATCTCGTACAACTGCCTCGACCGCAACATCGAGCGGGGCCTCGGAGACAGCCCCTGTTTCATCTGGGAGGGCAACGAGCCCAGTGCGCCTCTCCCCGCTGCTGCCTGCACAGAACTGCATGCCTCCCCGAGCAGCCTGACCACATGCAAACCTGCACATGCACCGACCGTGCCATAGGATCTCCTGCGCATCCACCCGCACACCCCGTCCTGTGAGTGTGCACAACAGTCCGGCCTCCACCGCTTCTTCTCTGCGTGGTTTCCATCTACCGACGGTTCGGTGGAAAATGTCAGTCCCCACATGCCACACACGCCCCCCTTGCCGGCAGGGGCTGCCGCCACACGGGTCCCTTACTCCCAGTACATGCCGCCGCCCCAGCGTGCACAGCAGGCACATCGGCCGGCTGGCCCCGCAGCTGAGCACATGGCCCCGCCCCCACCAGCCGTGCCGTGCATCGGCTGACAGCCGTATGTTTGCCTGCGCAGCGGACTCGAGCACGCTGACATACTCCCAGGTGCTGGAGGAGGTGTGCCGCGTCGCCAACTGGCTGCGCGGCGCGGGCGTGCAGGCCGGCGACGCCGTCGCGATCTACATGCCGATGGTGCCGCAGCTGCCGATCGCGATGCTCGCGTGTGCGCGCATCGGCGCCGTCCACTCTGTCGTCTTCGGCGGCTACTCCTGCGAGTCCCTCGCAGACCGCATCGTGGACAGCAAGGCCAAGGTCCTCGTCACCGCATCCGGCGTGATGCGCGGGACGAAGGTCATCCAGCTGAAGCAGATCGCGGACGAGGCTTGCCGCATCAGCAAGGCCCGCGGTGCCGAGGTGTGTGCTGCGTGCTGTGGTGTGCTGTGGCGTTGGGGGCAGGTCGGGGGCCGCGGCGCGGGTGGGTGATGATGATGTGACTATCGGCAGCGCGCGCATGCGTGCGATGACGTCTGTTGTTTGTATTCGTATACTGACACCCCGCCGCGGCCGCTTACGCTACCCCTCACAGCCCATGCCTACCTTCCTGCCGGCGAGCTCAGCTGGTACACACACTAGCTGTGCTTGTCAATGCGGTGTGCTCGGACGGCGTGGCAGCGACTCCCCCGCGGGTGCGTGAGCCGCATGCATGTGCAGGTGGCGTCGGCGCTCGTGCTGGACGTGAAGCACGCGTCGGGCATCAGGCGCGAGGACGTGGCGATGGAGGGCGGCCGCGACGTGTGGTACGACGACGCCGTCCCCGCGCAGCCCCCCTCCTGCGACCCCCTCTGGGTGCCCTCCGAGCACCCCCTCTTCCTCCTCTACACCAGCGGCTCCACCGGCATGCCGAAGGGCGTGCAGCACAACACGGGTGGCTACATGGTCTACGCGGCCACGACGTGCAAGTACGTGTTCAACATGAAGCCGGGGGATGTCTACTGGTGCACCGCGGACTGCGGGTGGATCACGGGGCACACGTACCTGACGTACGGGCCGCTGCTGAACGGCGTCGCGTCGCTCGTGTTTGAGGGCGTGCCGACGTACCCAGGGGTCGACCGCTGCTGGGAGGTGGTCGCGAAGCACCGTGTGAAGCAGTTCTACACCGCGCCGACGGCGATCCGGTCGCTCATGAGCCACGGGGACGGCCCCGTGAAGCAGCACGACCGCTCCTCCCTTGAGGTGTGTCAGTATGCTGCAGTAACGGGCGGTCATTGTAGCACAGCATCAGGGTTGGGCATGCATGGCGCTCCTACGCGGGATGCGCGTGCACAATATGGGCCTCGTAATATGGGCCTCGCGGCTGGGGTTGCCATGGATGCCATGCTGTGTGCTGAGCGGCACATTGGCTGCGCAGCGCGGGGCTCATGCGTGCGTGCGCATGCTTGCAGATCCTCGGCACCGTCGGCGAGCCGATCAACCCGGAGGCGTGGCGGTGGTACGAGGAGATCGTCGGCGGCGGCGGCTGCCCGATCGTCGACACGTGGTGGCAGACCGAGACGGGCGGCCACATGATCACCCCCCTTCCCGGCGCCTGGGCCGAGAAGCCCGGCTCCGCCACCCTCCCCTTCTTCGGCGTGCTACCGGCGATCCTGGACCCTGAGTCCGGCAAGGAGCTCGAAGGCGAGGCGGAGGGCGTGCTCTGCATCAAGCAGGTGCGTGCACCACATGCATGCTCCCCATGCATACATTCATACAGACGCAATTGTGTGGATTTTCATATATTGTTCGCAAATGTGTGTGTGTGTGTGTGTGTGTGTGTGTGTGTGTGTGTGTGTGTGTGTGTGTGTGTGTGTGTGTGTGTGTGTGTGTGTGTGTGTGTGTGTGTGCGTGTGCGGCTGTACCGAGCGAACAGTGGTCTGGGCGGTGCCGGGGTCTGAGAGGGGGGGGTGAGCGGGGGGGGGCTGCTGTGCAGGCGTGGCCGTCAACCATCCGCGGGGTGTACGGCGACCAGGACCGCTACGAGGCGACGTACTTCTCGGCATACAAGGGGTACTACTTCTCAGGCGACGGCGCCCGCCGCGATGGTGCGCCGCCGCCCCACGTGCCGTCTGTCCCCCATGCACACGCCGCCTGTCATTGTTCTTCCGCAACCTTTCCATCCGTGGCTGAGCGCATTGCCTCAGCTAAGCAGCTACGCTGCTCTCGTTATTGTTTTGCTGTTTCCCACTTGCGCTCTACTTCCGTGGTGCGGACGGGCCCATGTGTGCGTAGAGCACAGCTCTGACGGCAGTGCGGTGAGTGCAGCGGACGGCTACTACTGGATCACGGGCCGCGTCGACGACGTGATCAACGTATCGGGCCACCGCATCGGCACCGCGGAGGTGGAGAGCGCTCTCGTGCTCAACCCGGCGTGCGCGGAGGCGGCCGTCGTCGGCTATGAGCACCCGATCAAGGGCCAGGGCATCTACGCGTACGTCACGCTGATGGACGGCGTCGAGTTCACGGACGACCTCCGCAAACAGCTCTGCATGTGCGGCCTGCTCTTGCTTCTGTGGTGTTTGGCCTGCTCACTGTGTCATGTGGGTGATATTCATATTTACGGTTGAGATATGGTCTGGTCATTCTGGTATGATGTCGGGGTGTGCCGTCAGATGCTGAGGATCCTGTCGCGGATCCTGTAGGGTTCACGTGAGGGGACAAAGCGATGCAGGATGTTGGAGCTTGACACACGCATCACGTTGATCTGTGAGCTCGCGTGCAGGGATGTGAGGAAGCAGATCGGGGCGTTCGCGGCGCCGGACGTCATTCACTACGCGCCAGGTCTTCCCAAGACCCGTTCTGGCAAGATCATGCGTCGCATCCTCCGCAAGGTCGCCTCGAACGAGGTCGACCAGCTTGGAGACATCTCCACGCTCGCGGATCCGTCGATTGTGCAGACCCTGATCGAGCTGCGGCCGTAGGGCACGAGCGGATTTTGTCGTGTAGACGATTGGTCATAGAAGTGGATGCCGGGTGTTGCTGCAGGCGGACGAGTGGAACATGTATGGGAGCACCTGACGTGTATGCTTCAGTGTAGCAACTTTTGCAGCAGACTGCGTTGCTCAACCCACAAGGACGGCTGACAGCCGGTGTAAACTAGTACCCCAGGAACATCTACACTGTGATTTACACGATCTGGGCGTACACACCCACTTATTTGCTTCGCGGCAGCGAAGAAGCTATATCTCTACAGCTGTACATGCATCTAGATGGCTGGCAGCCAGCCCCACCACATTCGGCACAGCAGCTCGATGTCTTGCGCCTCATTGAGCAGGAAGTCGACATGTGCTGGGACGGTCATGTGGCGGCACGGCTGCGACTGCGCGCCAGCGAGGACGCCCTGCAGGCGGCCCTGCACGGTGGCCATCGCCGCGAGTGCCTTGGACTTGCCCTCCTCGGACTGCTGCGCCTTGAGCTTCGGGCGGCCGAGCTTCGAGCTCGCGTCGACGTTGACCCAGTCGATGAAGGGGTCGCTGACGATCGCTTGCAGCAGCCCGACGATCGCCTGCTGGTTGCTGCGCAGCACTTTCATCACTGCACGGCGGCCGATGAGTGTGCTTCGGCCAGGTCACCTCCCATGCTGTGCGCGCACTCCAGTGCGTAAGACGCTTTCCGTTACACAGGCAACGCTTACAGCAACGGCACGTGCCCACCAAGACGCGCATAGCCAATGCTAATTCTGACAGTTGAATGAGATGACCAAATGGATGAACAGACAGGGGTGTGGTCAAGCAGCTCCGCAGTTGCCCTGCAAAGACAGACAGGGGGAAAGGCAGATTCGCACCGGCTTCGCAGGTGATGCGGAAGCCGCCCTCGACGCCGGTGATGCCGAAGCTGTCCACGATGTTCTGCGTCAGCCGGAACGGCACGATCTCGGGGCACGGCAGCTGGAAGCCCGAGTCGAAGAGGTGGCCAAAGTCGATCTGGACGTTGGCGCCGCTCTTGTAGTCGATCAGCAGGTTCTCGCAGTGCCGGTCCCCGAGGCCGACGATGTGGCCCGCGATCGACCACGCCGCCGTCGTGTGCATGAACTTCGTGCGCGCCTGCAGCCACGTCCCCGGGTCCGGCATCCTGCATAGGCACCCGCGGGGTTGCACGCCGGCGCCAGCAAGCTGACACACGTGACACCCGTCCCTGGAACGGACGCCAGACGGACCCGTTGATGCCACCCAGTGCACACTCCAGGCAGCATGTGCCTGGACAATGACGCTGCATTCAAATGCTGCAGGCGTCTACTGTGGCTGCGGTTCAGCGCGTGGCCATTATTGAGCGAGGCACCCGCAGCAACATCTTCGATACGGCAGGTGCGATCGGCCTGTGTACCTGCAGAACGGTCACTGCTCCACACACTACAGATGTACAGCTTCCCTCGGTGGCCCCGCATACACGTATTTAGCCACAGGTCAGGATGCGCACCTGGTGAGCCACCACACATGCATGACCGGCTCCATCGCGCGCAGCTTGGACTTGAAAAAGTCGAGCATGCCGCGGTGCGCCGCGGCACGGTCCTCGCGGCTGCCGCCGGCGCCGCGGTAGCGCTCCCACAGCGGCTGCCACTTCTGGCGGTCGGCGGCGGACATGAGTTTCATCGCGTCGCGGCGCAGCCGCTTGCCCGTCTCACGCACGATGCTGATGAACGGCTGCGTGTTCATCACCCACTCCACGAGGCCGCCCTTGTCCCCGAGCGGCAGGCACAGGAACGTTTGCACCTGCACCACTGAGCACTCCCTCGGCCAAGCAAACAACGCTCGAAAACACAGCCAGAAAGATCCCCGGCGAATGCCCCTGTAGCCACATTTCCCACCGCAACACCACTACGGCGATTGGGACCAGTAGAGTGTTGACAGATTGTCTTGCCTAAAGGACACCGGGCATACGGCCGCGAGTATGGGTGCATAGCAGTGGTGGTGCGGGGGTGGTGGGGGCGACGTGCCTGCATGTCACGGCGGCGGGTGTTTGCGTCGGCCTCTAGGAGGCGGTTGAGCAGGCACGCGAACTCCATGACGCGCATATCGCGGCGCAGGTCGTCCTCGGGCTTGGCGAGGAAGCGGTAGCGCTCGCCGTCGGAGCCCGTGAAGTGGATGCGCTTCGGCATGCTCTTGCTCTGCATCAGCATCACCTGCAACACACCGAGCCGCCGTTGTGCATGGCGTATTGTCACTCGTGCGTGTCGTGCACACTGACAGCGTCACATGTGCATGCATGCGGCGCAGCTTGTTCAGCATGTTCTGATCTCGGGAACATGTGAGTCATCACTGCACAGCGGGGATGCAGGGCTAGTGCGGAGCAGCAGCTCAATTTGTAAATCATCACAGAACCACCACCACCACAGAGCGGCAGGCGGGCCTGAGGCGGCCATGCCGTCGCCGCGGGGCGCACCTCGCGCTCGGTGGCGGCGATGGTGACGAGCGCGTCAAGTGCGTCGTCGTCGCCGCGGCAGATCGCGGAGAGGCCGGCCTCGAAGGCACGCTGCGTCGGCACCATCACCGGAGTGTTCTTGATGCCGTCGAGGCTGCGGGAGATGTCGCGCAGGCTGAACGTCGCGCCGCCGGAGATCGGCGTCAGCTTGCGCTTCGCGGGGTTCCACTCTGCCAGCTCCTGCAGGCCACGGCATCGACGTGGACGGCAGGCACCCGAGTCAGCGCCGCTCACCGCGGCGCAGCCATCGCTAGCGTGCATGATCATGCAGGACGTCAACTCACTAATTCGCTGTAAACCATGTTCTGGTGAGGTACTTTTCCGGAACTCCACAGCTTTGCAATCACAAACTTCTCTGATGATCCTATATTGACGCCCGAGGACAACTCGCCAGCGGCGAACGGGTCATGCAGGGCATGCTGTCAAGGAGGCATGGCAGCGCACGAGGATGGCCTTGCAGAGGCTCTTGTGGCTGGCCATGAGTGTGAGCTTCGCATCATCGCCTTCCTTCCGTGCCTGGCTCTCCACGCAGCCGAGCACCACGGCCGCGGCTTGCTTGCGCAGGCTGTTCTCGGAGATGGAGACCGCGAAGAGCATCCAGAGGGCGTGGTGCGGGAAGGCCGCGGTGATGCGGGTCACGAGGCTGTGGATTTCCGCCTTGGTCTCGGCGTGGGGGTGTGCGATGTTGGACACCGCCTGCTGCAGGGCCGGCAGCAGCTTCGGGCCCGGGAGCTTCTGCCGACAGCTGCGGAACGCCGACACGATCTGCATGCGACGCATGCGTCGGCTGTGTGTCGGCAGGGTGCACACAGAGGTGTGGGGCCACTGCCCGCAACGCATGCAGCTAGCAGCTTCACCCTGAAGGGATTCTCCTGACAGCACCCTGGCAGGACACCCTGACTGTCGTGACGCAGGCACCACGGCAGGTACACCAGCAGGCACGAGCGCCGTTCCCATGGAAGAGCCACAAGCATGCCGGGGTGCCGGCTCAACACACTCATGGACCACATCGTTCCCTCTGCGGAAGGCTAGGCTAAGAATATGGGCCGGATGGTCGCGCAATGCACACCCGGTCGGTCTGCTTGCGCATCGCGGCGGTCAGCGTGTCCAGCATCGGCGGCCGCGGCGACTTTTTCGCGGCCGCGCGCACGAGCACCGCGTCGCTGCCAAACTCCAGCAGCGCCGTCAGCAGGCGCGGCAGCGCATGCAGCACGCGCTTGCTGCCGAGCGCCACCGCCTCGCTGTACGCCTCGATGATGGGCTTGACGTACTCCAGGTACGTCGCGCTGGAGCCGGGGGCCGCCTTGGCGGCGGGCGTGGCTGGAGGTGTGTTTGCGGCCGCGCCGCCGCCCGTCGCGAGGCCTGCTCTCGCATGCTGCCTGCACCCCAGGCACTTGCTCGCACCAGACGCCGACGCCGTGCGGTATATTGCACAGTCCTTAGATAGATAGATTCCGGGGAGCATGCCGCAGACGAAAAACTCAGAGGTCTGTGGCACGGGGGGCTTGCGCGCAACACCGTGTGATAAGCACGCTTTGAGTGCTAGCATGCCGCAGCAGAAGAGCGCACCTCGCGCGCAGGTCCTCGTACACCTTGTGCAGGAACGACGCAAACTCGATGTGCATCTTGTCGTCGCGCGGGTTCGCCTCCAGCGTCTCCTCAAACGCGCCCTGCAGCTCCGCCGCGTCGCCCTGCCCCTGGCTCACCTGCCACGACAGCAGCTTCAGCTCCGCCCGCGCGACCGCCTTCCCGAGCCCCGCCCCCGCCCGCATCCCCCGCCGCCGCCCCTCCTCCACCCCCGCCCTCATCACGTCGATCGCCTCCGTGTGCCGCGCGTCGTCCCAGAGGAGCTTCGCCTTGATCCGGAACGCCTGCGCGCACCCGGCCGCCTCGGCCTCAAGCACCGCCGTCCACGCGCCCTGCGCGTGCTGACTCGCGCAGCACACGCGCGCCTGCTGCAGCCACCCCGCGGCGACAAGATCCGGCTGCCGGTGGACTCGCGCGAGCGCGCGGAGCAGCGCGAGCATCTCAGCCTGCGCCTCCATGCCGACGCCGGTGGCGTGCGCGCGGTCCATCGCGCCGGTGATGCGCGCACGCACCGGCGCCTTGGCCGCGGCGGCCGCGACGGCGTCCGCGCCGGCGTGCTGCAGGTCGTACAGCATGTGCAGCTTGATCATGAGCGGGTGCGCGCGTTCGTAGGACTCGAGGCCGGCGGGGCCGAGCTGCACGGTGAGGTGGACGCGCTCCTTGTCGATGACGGAGGTGGCTTCGGCGGCGTGGCCGGAGCGGCAGAGGAGGAGCGTGCGGCCGACCGCCACCTCCCAACGCTCCTCGTCGCTCAGGCCCGGCTCGGGCACGTCGATCACCTGCGCCAGCGACGTGCGTTGCCTCAGCACTCCCACCACAACAGGTGCATGCGCGGTGGTTCATTCAGGCGGGCGCCATGATTGACTGCTTCCGAAAGGCTGCTGAAATGAGTGCGGCGGCAGGCGCAGACTGAGGTCCATCAAGACCGAAACATAGCGCTACGCCTGATCCAAACATTGGGCAGACGCACGTACTGCTGCAGGTGGTACAGCATGTCCCATGTCCCCCCTCGGTCCACCATGCACTGTAGCCATGCAGACCCATTTAAAGCAGAAGCAACCACGGCTTCAGCATGCAGTCCCCGGCACGGACCGCGGTGCAGCAGACCGCAGTAACTGAGGCACACCCGGAGGAAGCGGTCCAGGCTGCCCCACTCGCCACACCGCCACGCCGCCGCGACTCCCGCCGCAGCCGCCTGGAACGCGTGTGCGCGCGTCTCTGCGCCCGCGGCCCAGCTGTCCGCCACAGCGAGCAGCAGCTGCGGTCGGCCGGCGAGCAGCAGGCTGCGCAGGAAGTCGGTCCGTTCCGGGCCCAGCAGCTGCTGCTGCCGGGCGCCGGGGGCGCCGGCGCCAAGGCCGTCCGCAGCGCGCGCGACGGCGCCGCGCGCCTCAGCCACCGGCTCGCGCATGCGGACCTCGTAGAGGGTCTCGACCTCGCTCCAGCGGCCGACGTTCTGGGCTGCGAGGATCCAGTCGTGGTTGGCGCCGCGCCAGTCCGGCGCGGCGCGCTGCGCCGCGCCCTGCCGGAGTGTGCTGAGGCCGACGAGGCCGTCAGGGTTGTTGAGGCCCTTATATACATGCATGAGGAATGTCACCTGCACCGGCGTTGAACCGCACTGACACCTTTGTGCTGCAGGGCGGCGAGTGCTTGACCATGCGTTGTTCCAGTCAGGCTTCCCCAAAAACCCGTCCCTGCCAAAAAGGGCAATGCGGAAATGGGCGTTCAGCCAGGCATTCAGGCGACGCTGTTCTGCAGACTCGTCCAAAGGCGTTGGCACCGCTCCGCTGCATGTGCCATGAGATCCCAACAGGTAAGCATGTATGGGTGAACAGGTGAACAGGTGGTCTCTGGTTTTCATATGTATAGAAGACTGCAATAGCTGGGCAGCTCAGGGGCTGTAGTAGGGACGTGCCTGGTCCTTCTCAAAGGACTGTGCGGCCTGACCTCGTGCGCGGTTGGCCAGCTTGTTTTTTCGCCGCAGCCACAGCTCATACAGCATCAGAGCTCTCGCGGCCGCCCCACACCTGCACACCAGCCCACCGTGTCCCTGTCATCAGCAAACTTCTGAACACACAGCCGTCTGCTCCCCCAGGCACACCCGCGGTGCCCGGTGAGCACAAACAAGAGCATGCTTTCCAGAACTGCGGTTGTATGTGACCACCTGGCAGCCACAACTTGCAGCAAACGGCGTCCAAGTGCGTTCAACATCTCGCAAGGTATTTTCTGCGACGCCAGGTGGTGTGGCAGAACTATATCTGTTGGTGCATATGTAGCTCTATCGCCGTATGAACATGCATGCATACGTATTACTAGCAGCTACGTAGCGCTCCGCCGGGTGGTGGCAGCGGAGATGGAGAGAGCACCGGAAGGAGGCGACCGCGAGCAGCTGGAGCACGTCCGGGCCATCCTCCCGCACGGGCGCGTGCAGGCGCTCCAGGAACTTCTCCAGGCGCCCCACCCTCTGCTCTGTGACCGCCTTCTTCTTCTTGTCGACCTGGCCGTTCCCGCACGCGTCTGCGGTCTCCTGCAGCCACCTGCGCGCCACCCGTCGCAGTCAGAGATGCTTCGAGTTGCACCGGGCATGCCAGCCGGGGCCCGCTCTGGCCCTGTGGCGTTTGATAGACGGACAAACTCGTAGCGGCAGGAAGCATGATGAGTCCGGACAGCAACCAGCAGAACCTGTGGTGTGGGTACATGGCTTGGTTTGAACGTACAAGTGCCTGTCCAGGCACCAGACAAGCCCCCTCTAGCCACACTGACTGCCATGCTGTTCATACACCAAGCAGCAGAGTTCCTGCGCAGGCCAGTGCCGCAACACCGGGTCCAGTCCGCAGCGGACAGGGCCTTTATGATGCCCTGGTTCAGGATGCGAAGCATCAGAGACTCAGCCGACGGCCACGCCGGGCTCCTCGGCGACGTGGCGCTGCCGAGGATTCTACGCCACTGCGCTTGAGCGTACTAGCGCGGGCGTACCGCTTGAGGGTGTCGAGGGCACCGAGGATGGCCTGCAGGTGCAGCGCCTCGTGCGGCTGCGCCGCCGGCGCCGCCGCGGCCGAGAGGTCGGAGCCGCCGCAGCAGCGCGCCGCGACCGCGGCCACCTCCTCCAGGATCGCGGTCCCCGCGGCCTGGCCGTCTGGCGCGAGGCTGCCTTCCGGCGCCGGGGCGCTGCGGCGGGAGCGGCCGTCGGCGGGGCCGGCGGTGATGGCGCCGAGGAGCACATGGGGCAGCACGAAGAGCATGAGCGGGATGTCGTAGCTCTGGGCAGGGCCCACAGCCTCGAGGATGGAGCGCGTGTCACCTGCAAGCGGCCGTGCTAGCGTGTTGCACTGGTCAGCCGTGTTGCACTGGTGATGCTCGCGTTGGACTAGCACAAATGCGCCTCGATGGAGCTCAAGTCTGTCACAGCGGCATGCATGTGTGGCACACATTGTGCTCAGACGCTGCAGGGGCCGCACCGTGCGGGCAGCGCTCCACCGTCTGCCTGATCCAGCGGTACAGCCAGCGGCGGAAGCTCTGGCCGGGGTCGCCGGAGATGATGCAGCCGGCGGCGGCGGGCGTGGCGGGGATGTGGCGCAGCGAGAGGTCGACCCTGCGCATGTGCAGCTCGGCGAGCGCGCGGTCCTTGCTGCTCAGCCGCCGCAGCACCGCCTCGCCTCCCTCCTGCCCTGCACACATGCCCCGAGTGAGTCTACGCTTTAGCGTATGTGGCCGCTGCGGCCCACTCGATGAAAGGTAAGGCGGCCATGTGTCGTGAGAATCAAAAGCTTGTGGTGCACAGGCCCGCCAACACAGGGCAGGTGCGGGAGCAGCCGGTTCCTGCATGCGTGAATACAGGCCAGGTGTCGTCACTGGTGAAATGTTGGTCGCGATGCGCGTGGCTTGAGCGCAGCTGCTCGCACGCCTCCCGTTTCGGTGTTGGTGACTTGTCCTGCGCCAGGTGGAGGTTGCAGCGGCATGGTCGCCTCGTTCGGCCCTTGCTGATTGAGTCGTCGACGGCCCCATGAACATGGCTAGACCATCCATCTGGCTGGCGGACAGATCAACGTGGGGTCATGTGCCAAGACAGCCGAGCTGCAGCTCCGCTAGAACAACCAGTCACATCGCGATATACCGCAGCGCATTCTTGCGCTGTGTTTACACACATTCACTCTTCTGCAACATCCTGTTCAACGCAGCACGGACTCAAAAACTCCTCCGCGGACCATATGTTCCGAAACCCCTTCATCCCGTCAGCATCAGCTGCCGCCGGCGCAATCCGGGAGAGGAGGGACACGCACTGGAGACCTCGTGCTGGAGCAGCTTGTGGAGGACAAAGATGCAGAGCTCCACGAGGTCGAGGTGCAGAGCGGTGCGCAGGATGCGCAGGATGTGGGCCATCGCGCTCGCCATGAGGCTGCCCGCGTCCTCCAGCACCGGGGGCGGCCCCGGCTGCTGCAGGCGGATGCGGGACGGGTGCACGGCGCCGAGCTGGCCGAGGCAGCGCGCGAGGCGCAGGTACATCGAGCTGACGACGACGCGCGTGTCGGGCACCTTGGCGAGGTCACAGCACGCGAGCAGCACGCGCAGCAGCTTGGCCGGCAGCGCGAGCGGCGGCTCTGCGCACACCCTGCGCACATGGGGGCTGTTGGTGAGGGCAGTTGATTGTGTCACACGCGCGATTCCGGCGCGTGTGCTAAGTTTTGGATGGTGGAGTTCGTGGCTACACGGCGGCATCGGAATTGCCATGTCTCATGTGTGTGCATGCATGCATGGCGCCGTCGGCAGAGCTTTGATGACACCGACGGCGACCGGCGCCAGCTTTGTAGCTGCACCAGTTGGGCTCAACCTGCGACTGTGGAAGGGGGTCTGAACCGCAGATCGTGCAGGGCATGCAGACCGCGCCTGGCGCAGGCCGTGGCGCACCTGCAGGGTGGGATGGTGTTGTGCTCCACCGGCAGGAGGACCTGCTTCGTGTCCTCAGGGTTTGCGGCAAGCTTACGGTTGAGGTTGCCGAGGGCGGCGTGCCGTATCGGCTTCGCCTGGTGCTGCAGGCTGTGTGCGAGGTGCCCAACCACATCCTCAAAGCTCCACCTCGCCTGTACCTTGATCAATGCCTGCACCCCGGCTCACAGTGATCCCCGCTCCTCTCATGCATGTGCTAATGCATGCGACGTTGACAGTGCAGCATGCATGTGCCATCTAGGGCATGCCGCTGCGAGTGGTGCATGCGGGATAGTAGTGCAGGTGCAGAAGCGGAGCGCACAGCACGCACAGCGCGCAGCGCAGGCGCGTCGACGTCGTCCGGGATTGGCGGCAGCCCCGCGAGGACGTCCGTGCCGAGCACACGCCCGTGCGTGACGACGAGGTCCTGCAGCAGCGCCGCCGCAGAGTCCAGCTCCGCTGCGCGCGCGGCCTGCAGCCGCCCCTCCTGCCCGGCCACCGCGCCCGGGCCCCCCCCACCCTGGCTCCCCGCAGCGGCGCCGTGCTGCTCCCCCAGCACGGCCAGCACGTGGCCCATGATCTGCGACGCGACCTGCTGCAGCATCTCCGGCGCATGCACTGCAAGCGTGTCAACCAGAAGCTGCATGCCGTGGACGGCCGCGACGCGCACCGGCCCGACAAACACGTCATGCATACACAGCGAGAGCACTGCGATGAACTGCAGAGTGTGCACCGCGCCGCTGCCGCCGAGCAGCGCCTGCAGCAGCAGCACCGTGCGCACCGTCTGCAGGGGTTTCTGCTCGAGGGAGCGCAGCACGGTCAGCCCCTGGTGCCCCTCGCCGCCCTGTGTGCCCCCCCCTCTCCCCTCCCCCGCACCCCGCCCAGCCTCTCCCCCCGCCGCGGCCTCCGCCACGGCGGCCTCCGGCGCCGCGGCGCGCGCCGCCATGCGCTGTGACTGCGTCGTCAGCGCCGTCCCGAGCAGCTGGAGGAAGTATTCTATCGTCTCGACGGTCAGCAGGGCGCGGACCGCGCCCGCCTCAGCCGGCGCATCCGGCTGCAGCCCCTGAAGAAACTGCAGCAGCGTCGTGCAGAACTGAACAACGTCCGGCGCCGGCCGGCCAGCTGCTGTCCAGTCGAGCTGGCTCGCCGCGACGTGGATCAGCTCCAGCTTTGTGCAATGCATGACGGCCTGTGTGGCGAGGATGTGGTCTATCGGCGGCTCGTCCTCCGCGGCAAGGACGTCGGCGAGAAGCGCGAGGGTACCGGCCTGCAGCTGCCGCAGCGCATCGATGTTCCCACGGCAGTCCCAGAGGCACGAGGAGATGATCAGGGGGAGGTAGCGCTTGGCGGCGCGTGCGGGGGTCGTGCCGAGGGCTGCCGCGATGGCGGAGAGGCCGCGGCGGTCGCACTGTTGGCACATCGGGCCCAGGCACGCCTCAGCGACGCGTGCGGCGAGCCACTCTGTGTCTACGAGTGCGGCGTCCGACATGGCTTGCACCATCTGCATACGCGAGGCCCTGGAAACGTGCGTGCATGCATGACATGGACATGGCGCCAGCATCGTGAACAATCGATGTAGAGCACAGGATGACACGATTGCTTCTGGGTTCGGTGCTCAAACATTACGCGCTGTGCCTGCTCAGCGCCGCAGAAGCACAGCTATCAATTCCCGTGTGCCCCGTATGCATGACCATGATAACGCGCCCCGCACCAATAAAGACATGCGATCCTGGGGGCTCCCTGCCCGCATGCATGCACGTTTGACGACGGAGCGTACCTGCGGGTTGTCCGCCAGGGACATGCCCACATGCATCAGCAGCCCGTCCTGCGTCACCAGGAACTCACTCATCGTCGTCCCGGACATGTGTTCGATTGCCCGAAACGCGTCCGACAAGCAGGCACTGCCCGGCTGCCCCGCGGACAGCGTTCGAGCGGCGATCGCCGTCAGCACCTGCTCCCGCGAACCCGGCCCCAGTAGCCACCACGCCGCCAGTCCTGCCACCACGCAGGCCCACAGCCCCTCCACCGTGCATGCTGAGCATGCATGCTGCACCTCCTGCACCAGCGCGGCCTCCACCCCCTCTCCTGCAGCGTGGGACGCGGCCCCGGCCGGGCCCCGCAGTTCCAGAGCTGCAGTGGACAAGAGCAGCGGCGCCCACGCTGCGTCAGAGTGTGCAGCAGGGGTGCGGAGGGCCATGCTGATAAGCGCCGACGGGAGCGTGAGGGCGCTGTGCGTTCCCCCTCGGCACCCCAAAGCCACAGTTGACGCAGCGTACTGCATGCCCTGCAGCTCCAGCGGCGCCCCCCCACCCCGCACCCAGTCGCGGTGAGCCTCTACCACCTTCTCTGCGACGCTGCGTGCTAGGGAGCTCGCTCCCGCACCAGGGCTGTCTTGCGCTAACAGTTGCATGCATGCCGGCGGCATGAGCGGCGGCCCCGCGGCACCGGCTGCGGCGCCACCCGGCTCCCCGGCCGCCTCGTCGAGCAGGCGCTGAATCATCGCCAAGGGCAGGGCGAGGAGGGTCGGCCGGGCCGCGCTCTCAGACAGGCAATTGATCAGGAAAGCGCCCTCGGCCGCATGCGTGCTGTCGCCGCCAGCGTCGCTGAGCTCGCTGGAGACAATCTGCAGGAGCACATCAGGCACCTGCGAGCCGGCGGTGACGGCCTCATGGCGCCTCTCGACGTCAGAGATGGCTGCAGATGCATGGGACGCCAGCATCATGCACCGCGCGAGCGCGGGGCTGGCCACACCCGCGGCATGCGCTGCCGCGATCTCCGGTGCACGGGCGCCGTCGTCGAGGCCGTGGGGGACGTGGCGACCGGAGAAGCGGCAGGCTGCGGACAGCAGCTGCAGGGAGAGGGCAGTGGAGCACATGGCCGCTGCGGCTGTGGCGGTGGGGCACTTGAGAGAGGGCATCAGAGTGCGCATGGCCGTGAGGCCGGCGGCGCAGAGCGACGACAGCTGCTCAAGGCCGGGGGCGTGCGCCCGTTGCTCCTGCGCGCGGCCACGGCTGGGATGCAGTCGTGGCCTACCCTGTGTGCCTGGGAGTGAAAGGGCACGTGTGCATCAGCGCTTGCGACGTCTATTATCAGGTTGTCCCTAGCTGAGATCAGTTTTCAGGGACTAGGTTGGAGTTGCAGGGCATAGCAAGCGTCCACCGTCATGCTCTCTACATTGCATGGCTACAGATGGGTGGACGCAAAGGAGACAGGCTGACATGTCAAAAGCTCGTCCTCTGCCGCTGAACAGCAGCCATGCAACCGACCCCGGCGACAAACAGGTGGCGAGGCAAGCCTACATTCAGCCCTGGACGCGGACACAAGCGTGCCTCTGGATACGGCCACGTGGTCATGCGTACATACACACAGACGGCAGCACCTGCAGCGCCATCTTCACCACAGCAATCGTTGCGCCACAGCACGCTGCAAAGGACGCCGCAACGAGGCTGTGTGCTTCCTTGGAGCTGGACAGGCGGCCGCCCCTGAGCCCACTCCACGCCTCCCACAGCCCCGCAGCTGCCGCACTCTGTGCGGGTAAGGCCTGAACCTGCATGCAGCAGCAACTGCCGTGATGTACAGCCTCTTGTACCCACACATGGTCCATATGATCTATTGAAGTTAAGCAAAGTGAATCTGGATTTACTGAGCCGTATCGTTTACAGGGTATTCACAACTCCGAGTAAACGGGACCACATGCCGAGTAACAGCTCACATCGCCGCAGTTCAGAAGCAACGGGCGGCAGCGGCTGCTGAAGGCGGGAGGGCGGCGCACCAGCGCACACGAGCACGTGACCGCAGATGCCCGTTTGCGCAGTGCGGAGTCGGCGTCGAGTGTGCTGACATCCGGCGACTGGAGGACATGGCGCTCGATGCCGCCGCTGTGCACATCGTGGTCTCTTGCCAGGCGGGCCCTCTTTTCGCTTGCCTCGTATCCCGCAGCCTGCACCGTGACGCCGTGTTGCATGCACGATAGCAGGCACCATTAGAACCAGCGCCATGCATGCTGCTGTTGACCAGAGCCTTTGCTCAAAGTCGAAGGCATTCAGAGCGAATTCTAATGCTGTCACATCTGGGATTGATCCATAATTCGCAGCAATCAGCAAGGCGTGCCTCTACATTGCCCAGCCCTGCTGGAGGGATGATACGCCAAAAGATAGGCCATGTCAGTCGACTGACAGCATGATGTGAACTGTGAGGCTTGGTCGCCATCATCACTTGGCCGCAACACGGTCAGGCATGCAGGCAGTGTAGATAGACGTTCACATTCGGTCAGCCTAGAGTTGTCAGCAGAGTGACGAGGCCAAAGGGCCTGTTCACACGCTGACAGCGGGGACTCCGGGCCGTACCTTTGCTTGCGGCGCGGCAGAGGGCTGTGATGCACTGGACATGACTGTGCGGTCCGTATCTCGATGCTGCAGCCTGTGAATGGCTGCGGCTGGCAGGCAGGCTATGTAGCCGAGAAGGGCTTCGAAAGATGCGGCCTGCCTCAGCAGATACTGGGCCATGTCGAGGAGGTGCGCTGTCTGCTGCCGCTGTAGAGCTGCGGAGCACGCTGCAAATGCCTGTGCATGTGCAGAGGGCACAGTTCCTGGGTCTACGCTGTTGTTCATGAACGCCGTAGCGAGCAACCAGCACTCTGCTGCGGTCTCCGCCAGCGCTTCAGCTGATGAATCGGGCCCGAATATATAGCTCGAGCAGTCAAGGCTCAAGACTGCTTGGCAGCTGCTGACGATGGCTGCGTTCTTGGCCTTGAGAGCTGACTGGTGTTGTCCAGGTGTGTCGAGCAGTGATGTAAGCACCGATAGCGCAGCTTGCAGGTGCTGCACCGGGCACACAGGAAGGCATGTGGTCAGCAGTCTGGCCACAGTGACGGATGCCTGGCTCATATGCTCAGCATGTAAGTGATGCATGCAGTGCAGTACTTTGACGAGCCAGCCCAGGATGGAATGGCTGTTCCCTGGCAGGGGCTCCACATCACAGATATAGGGGTGCCTGTCAGCTGCAGATCCCTGAGCCCGTGTCCAGGATTGTGCTTCGGGTTCCATTTGAATCGTGGCATGGAACAAGCTGAATGGCTGCAGCGGAGCTGAGCATACATGCCGCGACAGGCCTGCAAGTGTCGCCTGAATATATATGGCCCCAGTACTGAGCAACTCATCGATGAAGACATCGAGAACAGCCCCAGACTCGCAGGCCCCCTGTGTTATGAGATGTAGGAGGTGCATGAGTAGCTGTGCGCATGTAGAGCAGAGCTTGCAGTAGGCTTCGCTGCTTGGCTGAATTGCAACCAGCTGAGGCAACAGCTCCTGCAGCACCTGCATGCCACACAAACAAGACAATGCTATCAGGCAGCTGTGTTAGCGGGCGAGGTGCACGCATCATGCTTGTGGGTCCTTCGCAATCAGGCCATACCGACAAGCTGAAGGGCTCAGGATCTGCCAACTCGGAGAGGCCAGGAACCCGCGAGAGGCTGTACAAAATAATGTCGCAGCAGCTGGCCAGCTCTCGTCCATAATTTGATCGATGCGCGCAATCACGAACGGCTTTGGAGATGCCTACACATCTCCGGCTGACGCCACGACGATCATCTTCGTTGGCCTGGCCCGATGCAATTCGATCGATAAGATCTTTCAAATCTGCATCCATTATTCATGGGAACACGACATGATCCGATCATATGTTGTGTCCGAGTCTCTGCAATCGAACGGTGTCACGCTGTGAGTGCTGTGGACGCAGCACAGTGCCAGATCAACGGTCGAAAGGCTGTCGTTGGCAGCCAGATGCCGCCATTGTAAGACGCAGGCTCTCATGTTTTGGCATGCACTAGGCACTCGGCGTGATGTTTGTGGCCCTGCCTGTGTTGGCGCGTGGCACGTGAGTTTGAACGCAGCGTCTTGCACCATAGACACTTGCATGCGCAGGCGATCTCCGGGCCTGCAGACCATGCAAGAAGTCGCTGGTGAATATCCAAACGCAGAATCACATTGCCGATGCATTCTACACCCGTATACATTGGCAACCTGGTTCCGTCAGTGTTATCGAATAGGTGTCTGGAGACATCTCATCGAAGGGTTGCGACAATCACATCTGTGTAAGACGTTTACACTTCATATATTCGCAACATTCAACACCACGTATTGTGCTTTGTGCTTTTTTGGTGTCCTACATTCTTACGGAGTTCTCCGCTGAAGGAGAGTTCTCCTTCTGCCGCTTCAGGGCGCGCTCTTGCTCTTCCGCAGTGTTGTTCTCGACTGGCTTGCGTGCCCTGGCATCATGTGTTCTGTCTTGTCGGACGAAGTCAAGCGCCATCTGCCGCTCAAGTTCCCGAAGCGAAGATATCCGATGCTTGTGTTCCACGCCATACGCTTTGTCGCACACTTCCACAATCTGGGGATGGAAAGTTGTGACAATGAATTGTGCTGGAGTCACCTTCGGGTGTCCGTCTGCTTGAAGAGCCCCAGTTGCCTGCACGAACCTTTGACAATCAGCCCGCGCAGTTGTGGTGTATCAGGTTGAGGACGCCACAGCTGACGGCCTATGTGACCCCCGACGTACCTGTCGATTCAGCATTCTCGCCACAGTTTGTCTGTACTGAGGGTCAAGTGCTGCATCAACCTCGTCCAGCAGATAAAATGGAGCGGGATCGGTGCGTTGAATGGCAAAGATGAGTGCCAGGGACACCAGAGTTTTTTGCCCACCACTGAGAAGACTCATTTTGGTTGGTTCATGGCCACCGAAAGCGACGCTCACCTGCATACAAGCATAGAGTTGTAGACCTACCACTGCCAAGAGCTGTATGGCCATCCGACCACACGGTCACAAAAACAATCACCAATTCACAAAATGGTTGGGGCAGGGGGGGGGGTAAAGGACGGCCGTACCTTCACCCCGGAGCCTTTATAATGTATGTCTCCCCTTCCACCAGGGACCAGCTCCTCAAACACATGTTGGAAAGCTGTTTTGACCTCCTGGAACGTCTGCTCCAGACAGTCTTCTTTGCGTTTGTCCAGTTCTGTGATCAATCTGTTGATCGCAGTCTCGGCGTCGGTCAGCTCCTACACATTGGCAAACTGTGGCAGTGACACCGTGAAACAGTGCCTACATAGTCTGTGACACAAGCAGCAGAGAACATACCATTCGCCTCTTCTTCAGCTGTGTCTGCTTCACTTTGAATGTTTTTAGCTCATCTAGAGCTTTGCGGTTGACGCTGCCACCGAACTTTTCAACTTGCTTGCTCACCTCCGCAAACAACTTGCTCAGAGACTTTGCTGACTTGCCCTCAAATTCACCGACAGCATCGCCCAAAGCCCCTAGATCCCGCATTTTCCTGTCAATGTCGTCTTTATCAGCATGCAATTGTTGGTTCCGTTGCTCTAGCTCCTCCAAATCTTCCTTCTCTCGTTCTAGTGCTCTGTTCATTTCAACCTGCAACAACATATTGTACTTGCAACAGCATATGGTACTTGCAATGTACGTCAGGACACGGACGTCCAGCCCATGCACGATATGCAAATGTGCGCGAATGACTGTGATGATCACATTGTGGCCTGTCGCAGACCTCACATCCACAAACAATGCATGACAAGGTGCGCACCTCCTGTTCATCATGCGTGTCCAGTGCCATTTGCGCCTTCTCAATCTGGTCGCGCAGGCCTCTCAGTGATTTCCTCAGCTGCTTGGCTTGCCCACTGTCGTGTTCCAGGGCACTGACAGTTTCCTGAAGCTCTGAGGATTTCTGTCCAAGTACTTCCTGTGGATCTTCACCACTGTTGCGCGCTTCAAGGTCTAGCCGTTTCTTGTCAAGGCTGCTCTTGTAGGCGACCAAACGAGTCTGGTGTTCATGTACCTCGTCATCAGCGCTCCTGATATCGCTACGATTCTTTGCAACACTGCTCCCATTCTCCTCTTTCCTTTGCTGCAAAATGTGCATGAAAAGCTTTGAAAGCTTCACAATTCGACGATCGTCTGGGGTATTCGAGATTGCAAGGCACGGATGCGTGCCTACAACTCTAGGCCAGGTGTCACACAAATCAAGCCTGGGTGTTGGCAGTCATGATCAGACGCACCTGCAATAACTTCAGATGCTCTCGATCTTTGGCGGTGGCCTGTCCGGCCATAGGTGATGCCAGCTCAGACTCGAGCTGCTTCACTCGAGCTGTGCCTCTGTCGAGGCGTGTTTGACATGCTACAGCTTGCTCCACTCGCTTGTCCAGCAGCTGTTGATTCTGCTCAACCTGCAATCGTACTCCTTGCAAACCGATTCAGCGCTCCAAACTCGCTCTGGCATGGTGACACTAAAACACACCTGCCGGGTGATGTAGGCTAGCTTCTCTTTTACCCTGGACACTTCCCCTTCTGCTGCTTTCCTGGCCTTGTCTGCTGTCAGCACAGTGTGCTGTGCCGTCTTGATTTTCTCATCAATTTTGGGCACATCAACCTGTATGCTCAAAAGCTCGGATTGCAGAGCCTGCAACGCCTGCCGCTTCGCCTTGTGCTCAGCATGCAGGGCCAGCCGCAACTTCCTGTTGTCCACATAGCCACCATCGACCGTGCCTTTGGATGTAAACTGCAGACAGACAGCCGCATAAGGTGCAGGTCCATAGAACACAATGAGGCCATATACAGCATGCTGGAAATCCGGGGGCACACTTTGTCTCCGTCACGCGTGACACACTCTGCATCACAAAACCTACATGCCTGAGCGGCAATCTCATCTGTCTTTGCGATCAAGGTCTTGCCCCAGATGGTCTGCACTGCCTTTTCAATGGTCTTGTCAAACTGGAGCTGCCTCACAAGCGGATGCAGTGGGTGATCGCCATACTGCCGACTCGGGTCAAACGCGTTGAGCTTGGCCTCATCCACCAGTGCTGGCCTCAGGCGCGCAAGCGGCAGGAAGGTCAGGCGTCCCTTGTTGGTCCTCCGCAGCAACTCAATGCAGACCGTGGCGACATCCTCATCCTCCACGACAATTTGGAAGAGCCGATTCCCAGCTGTCCGCTGCACAGGTGATTGCTGTCTCATGCACCTCAGTACAAGCCATGTCAAGAGCATATCTCTGCCTGGAAGGAGCCTTGTATAACACACCGAGGGCACCAACAGCATGTGATGATGACACACCTCTGTTGCCTTCCACAAGTTGGGCTTCATGGTGATGAGGTCGATCAATGGCCCATACACACCCTGGATGCCCTGCTCAGCAACTGACTGCATGAGGAACTCGACTGAGTTGAAAAGCTCATGAGGCATGCTCCTGTGGAGCCCTCGCTTGGCATCGTTTGTTGCAGCCGCAGCCTCCTTCACCTGGCTTGTCGCATCCTGCTCCTTCTTCCACAGAGCCTTGCGCCTGCATAACCCGCCCCCCATCAGTGTCAAAACGACGATGCATGCTGCCTACTATCCCATCGGCTGACGCGGTACAGCATGTGGGGATTCAGGCGCGCACTCTTCCATGAGACTGTTCTGTTGACTATCTGCCTCTCGAAACGCTGCCAATGCAGAGTTGCGCTGCTCATCCGCCTGTGACTTTTCAGCACGTGTCTGTGCCAACTCATCCTGTGCTTCTTGAAGACACTTCGCAGCTTTCGCCCGCTCAGCCTCGGCAGATTTTAGAGCTTTACAGTGACTGCGGATTGCATCGTTTGCCGCAGAAATTTCCTCTGTCAGAAACGCATCTCGCTCCTCCTGTAACAGTTCAGATGTGCAGATTATTGTGCTTGCAAACAAACAACTTGTGCTCATGTGCTGTGTAGAGACAACTGCTCGCAAGGCACATAAATTGCGAACTTGCAAGCATCAGCGGTTGCACCTTTGTATGAAACCGGCTTTGCCTGTTTTGTTTGAACAGAGCATCCCGTTCGGATTCGATCTGTTCAGCTTTCTGCTGCAATGCCTTTGCATCTTGTGCCAGGGCATCACGTTTTGTGCGAGCAGCTTGAAGCTTTGGCTCCTCTCTCGCCACGTCGGCTTCCAACCTATGGATCATGTCTTCAAGATATGCCTGTAAGAGTATCCATCAGCCCATCATGCTCTGCTAGCGAATGAATTTCATTATGAAACACGTTACCAATTCCAGGCCGTAGTGTCTGCGAGCAGCTGTGAGCATCGCTCCACACCTTGTCTGTTGCTGCCGAGTCGATTTTCTTTTCAAGCTCATCCTTGTCTATCTCCAAGGCGGCCTTCTTCTGAGTAAGACCATCGATCTGCTTCTGCAGTGAGGTCAGAGCTTTTTCACATTTTGAGGCCTCTTGCTGCCTTTTGTTGAGATCTTCTTGCAGCGTGTTCCGATTCTCTGCGCTATTTTCAGCATTCTCGCGTGCGCGATCTGCATCTTGCTGGACTCTTTCTTGCTTCTCCTTGACCTGTATACCACATCACACACCTTGGTCTCACCATTCCCAGAAAGTGACTGTTGTCCCTTGACAAGGCTGTCTCTGGGTACATGCGCACACACTGTCATGATGGTTTTCACTACAGAAATCATGGAATACACTTGTGATGCGATTCAACGGCACCACTCCTCAATTTGCGCAGCATTACAGTCGTGCTGTGTGGAGGAGGCATCAAGGGCAGAGCACGTACATCATTGATCTGCTCCACTTTCGCTGCGCGGTCGTTGTGGAGGATGCAGTACTCGATGGCACGCCGCCTCCTGTCCAGGCTCTGGTACTCCAGAAGCTCTTCCCGCTCACTCTCAAGCTTCTCCAGCCTCTCTGATATCGTGTGCAGCTGCATCAGCAAACCGCTGTTTAAATCACGATACACTATCTCGGCGCCATCACACGTGGGCTGGATCTGCAGGTGACATCTTGCATTGAATGTGCAACGGATAGTGCTAGGGCAACGGACCGTGGCGTCGATTTCCGCAACTTGCGCCTTCTGGCTCTCGAGGGTTTGCTGCGACTCCTTGCGCTTTACTTCATACAGAGATGCACCTCCAACTTCCTTCAGCAAGTTGAGGCGCTCTTCGTCAGATAATTTGGCCATCTGAGCGATTTTGCCCTGCTGCACAATGTTGTATGGGTTTGTGCGAGAGAACCCAGCAGCCTCGAGCACATTTTGCACCTGCACACATGCTCCAGCTCATCATGCAAACAGTTGAAGATTCCACACATCACTGCCTGCCGGGTGTCTTATAGCTGTTGTCACACCTCGCGTTTGCTGATGTGCTTTGAATCGAGGCGGAATTTGTCCTCTTTGAGTGTGATTGTTCGCCGAAGGTGCACGGTGTCCGAGTCACTCTGCAACATAGACATACCCGATCATGACTGCAGGCCTGAAATATGGTCTGCCATAGGTTCTTGGACAAAATGTCTGCCGTGATCAGAAACTCACCCCCAATCTGCGATCTGAGTTGTCGAAGACAAGCTCAACCCATGCTTGATGAACTGAGTGCCCAGTGCCCTCCTGCACACCGAACAGCGAGATATCAGCTTTCCACAGCACTCAAGAACTGCTATTTGTGATCAAACCGGCGCCAGATTTGCACGCATGCAGTCAGGCCAGTAAGCAATCACTGCGCACATGGAGTAGCGACTGCCGGTATGCCTTCGAATCGCCCTCATTCCCATCAAAAGAGTCGATCACAAATCTGATGGCTACATACAGCAACATCAGTGAGGCTCAGTCTTGTCATGAACCCATCCTCATTCAGAGCCAACAAATCGGCGAAGCACAGACTCAGTGATGAAGCACACCGTGAAAAAAGTTGGACTTCCCGGAACCATTTGCACCAACTGCACTCAGAATTAGCACAGTTGGTGATCTACCTTGTCGAGGCGAGTTAAGCAACTACTTTGAGCCAACACCCATCGCAGCACGGTGAGGATGCATGGCACGCGATAGGGAAGAGGAAACGTAAGATCAGACAGTGTGCAAAGTACAAGGAAATTCATATTGGCTGTAGTAGCATGCTAGCACCTCCGGAGATTGGCTCGGCAGTGTTGTGTTTGAGATGACTCCGTTCGATCATCCGCTGGGAAAGCAAGAGCACGCACCGACTACATTCACTTGTGGGCTCAATTCTTCTAGTCGCGCCTGATCTTTGTAGCTTTTGAAGCCATGCACGAGGACCTGGAACTCATCTATTCTGAATTTGGGAGCCCTGCGCAAATGGAACATGGACGCTCAGAAGCCTGCGCACCTGCTTGATGTGCATCCGGCAAGTTAGCTTCACTTAATCATAGCAACATGCAGGTTCAGCGCCGACGGTTGATCACGCTGTTCGCTAGTCTAGAGCCCGCCCCACAGTTCAATCTAAGTTGTCGCGACGGATGTGGACGACGCAGTCACAAAATCACCTTCGTTCATCACAGCTCGACTATGGGTAGAACATAGTGTTACACGTTCACTCTGCACACTTCATCGGGCATTCAAGGAAGCTCTCGCATGAGGCAAGATGTCGTAGCAGGTCTCCCGGAAAGTCGAGACCCAGTTCGAACTTGATCATATTAATGTGGTTGAGCGCAAATCGCCAGCTCCATAAGCCCAGCCGTAGCAGTCAGTGCAATCATCAATTGCAGGTACCTTTGACCCGCTGATTTTGCTCACATCAACCCGGAATCATGTTCAAACCATGCCAACTAGTTACAACTCATCTCACGTAGCGATGCCAGATGCTGCAGGGAAGCTGTTGTAGAGTAATCGTCGCACCGCGGGCTGCTGACCCAATCACTGAGTGAAGAAACGGAAGCACATTTCATGCCGATACGTCTCCCCGGGCTTGATCAGCGGCGAGGGGAAACCCTCATGGTGCACAGCATCGGGAAATGCTTGCGTCTCAAAACAAGCGTTTTGGAAACGCTTATGCACAACACCATCCTTCCCGGGCGCCCCGTCCAAGAAGGCTCCTGTGTACATCTGGACCCCTGGTGCATTGCTGCTTAGCTCAAATCCCCGCCCACTCTCAGGGCAATACAGCTTTGCCACCACTCTGGAGGACCCCAGCATCCCACCGGGCTCGCAGGCAGCTGACATATCTTCTCTACTGCAAGGCGCCACTACAAAGTTGTTATCGATGCCGTTTGGAAGCTCCGCTAGGGCTTCTCCGACAGCTTTGGAAGATCGGAAATCTAATGCTGAATTCAGCACAGAGTCCACGTCCACGATCTGTCCTGCACAGACATTGTGACTATCAGCATAAACGGTACTCCAATTTCTGCCCAGAAACATTATCGCTGGAGTATGACTGCAGCATGATCCTATGCTACGACTCGCACTCGAGGTAGGCAAGACATGTGGCCATACCTGTTGGAATCAAGTCATCCTGAACCTCTGTGATGCTGCTAGAGTTGAGCCACACCTGGTGATCATGGATGCTGACACCCTGCACACTGCACTTTCTCGTGCACTGAGAGTTTGCCGATTTGTGGGTGCACGTGCGTGGGCGCTGCCCTGTGTCTCGTGCATTTGCTCACACACGCCAGCGATGATGTCGACCAGCATCTGCACCATGCGTGCCTCCATGTGCAGGAATGGCAATGCGTACCGCAGCTACTCGCTGCTTGCCTGCAAGGTTCCAGTATGTGTGCTGCACCATGTTGACAAGTGTGAGCGCATCCGACTGAGCCGTCATCTCTACAGAGAGAACAGGACTGCCGTCTGTTACCGCTAGTGTGTATATGACTTGTGCTTTGACCTCGCCTGGGTAGCCAGCATCGCCATTCTCAGACAGAAGGGTCAGACAGACTGCTGGCTGTTCAGGCGTGCCACCTTCCTCCATGTCCCACACTTTCTTGCCCCAGTGATGTGAGCCTCCATGCAGTGCATGAGGGCTATCGTTGGCTTCTAGCGAAACGGGATCGTCACGACCTGGCAGTGTGAAGGAAGCCCCGGCAATGCGATTTGCTACCCGACCCACGACACAGCCAAAGTAAGTTCCGTGTGCATCTACCTGCATACTACGAGCATGCTGCAAGAAACGCCGCAATCTAGTCATACAAACGCACTCACGTGCTTAGTTTTGCTCATTTGGGCCCTTTGGTATGTAGATGGCGCGCACTTTGTAGTCCTCCAGAGTTGGATGGCCCAGCACGACGTCGTCCACCTGGCCAGCGCGATCGCTGAACTGTACAGATCTAATCGCAGCCCCAACATCAATCACCGTGACTACTGTCTGCCCGACTTTCAGCTGGCACTCTCGCACCATGGCTAACCATGCACGAACAGGTCGTACACGTGCAACACCGAGCGCCCAACTTGCACACTGGCTGGACGCTGCCAACACCAACAGCGGGCGAGGATGCACATCAAGTGGCAGAGGGCATGCTGTTCGCAACGGTATCGGCTCTCGGTGGTATCACGATCCGGACTGATGCTGGTGGACACGGCACATCAGGAGTGGCGCAAACGATCACGTGGTGAATCAGTGCGCAACAACATAGCTCTCCTAACATGACCCAGCTTTACAGAATTTCTTCAGCTTGGCACGCTGACACGACCTGGTAATGATGACAACCAGGCAACTAGAAGTCTGCAGGCTCATTGGTGCGCTTGCTGACCTTGTCAATCAGCCAGCCCAACACCGGCATGAGGTACGCCCACCGCATGCTCATCTTGTCATGGCTCGTCACACGCACAGATAGCGTGCTCTGCCCGTTCGAGCTCATCTGCACCCGCGAGTTCAGCATCGTCTCAGGCGTCAGGTGCTGCACCATCGCCAGCGTCCCACCATGGATGCGGTGCCCACCCCGGGCCTGCCCCCCCGACGCCAGCCGCTCCGTTCCCATTGTGTTCCACCCCGCCATCAGCTCCCGCCCCTCGATGCTGCCCTTCGGCTTGTACGTCGCCTCCAGGCCCCACGCCCGCCCGCGCTCCTTCGACGATGGCGTCGCGCCCACCATCCCCACGTGCGACCCGACAATCTTCAGCCCGTCGCTCACGCGCACGCGCTGCTCCAGCCGAATCCCCTTCGCCACAGGGCCCTTCCGCGGGTCGTACTCCTCCGCGATGCGCGTGTTGAGCAGCCCGATCGCGGTCTTCAGGCGCTTGCGGCCGTTCACCTCTAGGTACTTGAAGCGCGGCTCGATGCGGAGCGTGTAGATCGCGTCGCCGCTCAACGTCTGGCTCTCGAGGGACGTCGTGACTACGTTGTCGCGCCCGATCGACGCCGACGACTCCGCGTTGCACACCATCACCATGCTCTCCTTGTCCTTCACCGACTGTAGCCACCCACGCACACGTCACCACCGATCTCAGTGCTGGCGAATGTACGCATCAATGCATGCATGCAGCCCACGCATAAATGACCACACTGGCGAAGCACACCCAGCGGCAGCTCCGTACAAGCGATGGAAGGCGTGCATCAAACAGCAAACCAAACTAAATTCAAAGCAGGGTCACGCAACGCATAACAAGGGGGTTACCAGGTACTCAGCTAGGTATTCATAATCATGATTTTTCGGGGTGGCAGGCCCAGCAAATATTATATTTCTTATACCTAGACCCCATGTACCGCTGCCCCAGATGTCCATGCTTTTTATTTGGTACGGTGCACACAAGTGTGTCATGCCGCTGGAGCTGCATACACTATGCAGTACACGCAACCGAGCGATTCAGGAAAGACCTCCACACACAGAAGCCACACGGCGCACCTGGAAGAGGACTCGCGCCGGGGCTCCGCCGATGTACTGGCTCGGCAGCCGCAGCGTGCCGGAGCGCTCCGCTTGGCCGCCGTTGATCCCGTCCGAGCGGTCCGGGCCGTTCGAGTCGACAAACGGCCGCGCGATCCAGCCCGCCTGGTTCTCGTTGTAGCGGTACCGGTACGTGTGCTGCTGCGCCTCGAACACGGGCGGCAGCGGCGGATCGGGTGCAAGCGTCGGCACGATCGGCTCCGGGTTGCGGGCCTCCTCCTCGCGGAGCTTCATGTACTCCCGCCGCCGCCGCTGCTCCTCGCGCGCCTGCTCGTGCTGCTCCTCCTTGAGCGCGCGGATTTCGCCGGGCGACAAGATCGCGCGCTCCTCGTCCGGCAGCTTGTGCACGGCCTTCGGCTGGTTGTACTGCTGCAGGATGTATGTCACCGGCACCGCCTTCTCGCCCGCACCCTGCACAGCGGCCGGTGCTTGTTCACTGGAAAGTTCCACCTGAGTGCCAAGCACGCACACGCTCCCTGTCTCCGCTCACTGCGGCAGCGGGCCCTATCTACTGTGTTCTGTCAGCTGCACTGACCCGCACGAGGGCAGCATCTGCGGCGATCACTGGTCACAAGGCAACAGCGCGGGTGGCGCCTGCAGGCCGGGTTGCCCCATGCCACCACGTGATAGCCCATGAACGACATTCAAATTCATTGTATTCGATCATCTCTGGTCTGACCATGCTTGCTGCTGCATCGGGCGGCCGGCGAAACAAACACACAGAGTGGCGCCAGCAGATGCACCGGGCACCCTGCCGCAGACGCACACCCCGAGGAGGCGACGGATGTCCATGCCGCGCTGCTGCGCGGGCGCGCCCTTCACCTTCTTCTTCTTCGGCCGCGGCACGTCCATGCCCATGCGCAGGCCGAGGAACATGAGCATCATGTCGAGCAGGTGCGGCGCCCAGCGCGTGCCGTTCGGCAGCACCGGCTCACCCTCCACCACCCGGCACATCGGATGGTTCTCCGCGAGCGCTGTGAAGTACTGCGCCGTGCGGTCCCCGGACGTGAGCATCATCGTGAACTGCAGCGCGCGCGTGCGCGGCGTGCTCCACGCCTCGTACTCCAGCGCCCCGGACTTCGTGTCGGGGGGCTTGCAGGCCGCATGCGTGAGGACGCCGATGGTGTGGTAGATCTGGCCGCGGCCGAGGACCTGGTACGCTGAGGCAAGCAGGCCGGCGTCAACCTCCTGGCTGCGGGACTCGTCCATGCGGTCGACGAAGAGGTACACGTGCGGCTTGTTGCCCTTCTTTCGCAGCACGTTGCGTAGTTCTGCAGGCACGAGTGCGTTGTGGCGCGTGGGTCCGCGGGGCTGCATGTGTTGTATGTGGTTGCCTCATGCAGGGCTGTGCAGCGAGCACATGGCAGGCCGTCCTCGACGCTCATGCATGCGCCCCACACGGGTCGCGTCGTCACGAACTCAGCAGTGGCTTTTTGACGAGACCAGAGCTAGCTCTGGCCATCAATGCCGGGGAGGAGCAGCCTACACGCAGCAGAGAAGGACTGCACGGCAAGCGCATGCGTGGGGGCCGCACGGAGCATCGTCGAGCGGTTGGACTGCTGCGCGTCAAAGCCGATGTCAAGGCCGGGTGTGTCGATGAAGCGCGCCGGCATGCCCCGCGCCACGCCGTCGACGACCTGCACGCGCCGCGTCCCGCCATCAAAGGGGTCCAGCGCGTCCATGCCCAGCAGCTTCCGGATGAGCGCTGTCTTGCCTGCCCCGCGGATGCCGATCACGGCGACCACGAGGCGCTGCCCGAACGGCGCGTCTGAGGCCTCGAGCTGCTGCGCAGTCTCACGCGCGAGCTCCTCGACGTTTGGCCGCCGCGAGAACGCGGCCGCCTGCTGCTCCGCCGTGCGCAGCCGCATCAGCGTTTGGCGCAGGTTGACGCTCGTCATGCCGATGCCGGACTTGATGTACGCGCGGCACGTGTCGACGCGGACCTGCTGCAGCGTCTCACGGAACTTGCGCACATCCCCGGCCTCGTCTGGGCCGTAAATGGTGGCCCACTCGGAGGGGGCGGGCCGGCCGGCGACGGCCCCGGCGGCTGCGGCGGCGCCGGAGGCTGCGCGGGGCGCGCGCGCCGGGAGGCGGGGGCGGGCGGCCCCGCCAGACGGCGCAGCACCACTGGCCGCCTTCGCAGGAGCGGCATCAGTGCCTCCAGCGGCAGCCTGCGCATCGGCCTCGGCGGCAAGGACCTGGGGGCGGAGAACCTGCATCTGCTCGCACACCGGTAGAAGCGCGCCGGCGAGGTCTGTGAATGGGATGTTATTGATTTGATCGCCGATCCGGGCTTCCATCATCTCACCTGCATTGCACGGGAAGAGTTGGCGGGCTGCATCTTGGTGCCGCATGCAGGCGTATGCAGCGTGGTGGTGGCCATCAGCGTGGGAAGGACGCACGTAGCTCCTCCTCGAATGATTCCGGGTTCATCTTGGCGAGGATGGCAGGGCTGACCTGGTCGGGCCCGTCAAACATTAGCCGGTTGAAGAATCCGAGTGCCTGTGCTTGGGCTGAGGTGATCGCGATCGTCTGTGTCTTGCCCTCGCTTGGGGCGTTGTCCACTGCATTCTTGATCGCAGCGGAAACCAGCGACTTCACGGGATCTGTGGACGCATCAGCATCCTCAGCTGACCCAGCGGCTGCTGCTGCCTGCTCAGGGGCCTTTTCTGCGGTGTGTGATTCGGCAGAAGCCTGGTCTGCTGAGGCCTGATCTGCTGAGGCTGCTTCTGCAGAGGGTTGGTCTTGTGTGGGCGGCTGTGATGGGGCTTGCTCTGCCGCAGCATTGTCAGCCTCAGCTATTGCTGGCCTAGGAGGAGCCGCTTCCTGTACGTTCAAGGCTACCTGATCGTCGCTCTGGAAACACATTGACATCACAGATGCATCAAATGGTTGACGGTGTGATGCAACTTGGGCTCGTTTGCGCCCTCTTGACGCTGGCTCCTCAGACAGCGCCTTATCACGTACAGGAAGGTTCCAGTCAATCAGAGCGTCAAAAACACGGAGCTGGCAAGCCAAGCGATTCAGTGCAAGCATATAGATGAAAATTGCATGTCACGTAGCTGCATGGTCAATCCGTTGCGGATACAGAAGGCATCTGGAGCATTACACGCACGGAATCGGCGGCGTACCGGTGTGCCGTCCACTGAAGACATTGCTCTGCAAAAACCAAAAATGGTTTGAAACCTCATTTGAGCTTACTTGGGTCAAATTTAGATCGCCGCAGGCCGTTTATGTGCAATCTGTTGTTGCACGAGCGCAGCAAAGAAGAACCGTAACAGCAGTGTGCTCGGACCAAGCCGAAACATGCGCCACAAACAGTTACATGGTGCAACAATTCATGGTATGCATCAATAGATGCCATAGCGTGCAGACGCTAAGGTCACGGCTCGCGTGCGGCAGTGTAGCTGGGTGCGCACCAGAACAATGCCTAAACGCCCTCCACCTCAATTCTGAATGTTTCGGACAACCTATCCGTTTTAGTAAGCCCTTATTAATCCACGCGGGCACTCAGACTACTTGTTCGCCCTGTAAACGACGAACGCGGCCGTGGCAGACACAGCGCAGAAAACGAGGGCGACTCTTGCGTTGCCCGAGCGTATGTTGATGCAATGAGTGAATGCTATTACGCTTGTATCGCTGACACTTCGACCAGCAATAGGCCAGTGCAAACTGTGACCATGTCCGTGTGGCGTGGTGCGTTGGAGCCAGGGCGTGCACATCTAATGGACCATGCGGCACAATGAGTTCGATGTCTGCAGACGCAGCGACGTCAGTAGCCGTGTTCAATTCACATTGAGTGCATGACTGAGACTTGATACATTTGCCGCCAGTGTACTCCACCACCTTGCCCCGCATATGTGAATGCAGCTTGTGTACCGGATGTGATCTCTAGGCGGTAGAACAATAGCCATGGCTACTATAACGCTTTCACGATATGTTCTGGTCAGCTGCATCGCGGCCTTGTCCGTGCTTGTGCATGCGTTCGCAACAAGACAACAGTGCGAACTGTCTGCTGGCCTGCATTGTGATGCCTGCTAGTCTACGAAGCCTTGATTGTCGCTAGTGTCAGGCTGCGAATACAATTGCTGCACTTGATGGAGGCTTCGCTCTCGGACATCTCCACATCACACTGATCATCCCAGACGCAGTGCTGACATCCACTGCGAAATTGCAGGTATTTCGCGGCTATGTACTTCCTAGGAACATGTAAGCTGAGCATCGCCATCCTGGGAAACTCTTTGATCATGAGCGCTCTGTTGTTCTACAAGCTCGTGACCCGGGTATGCCTCTTCTTCCGATACATTTCTGAACGACCCTTATCCGACCAGTCTTCGGAACAAACGTGACAACTATATTTACCATGTTTGTGGGAGCGACTTTCGAATCTGATCATATCCACCTGCAGATCTTCCTTGGTCGCTTGCGGGAGAGTGAGATGGAGCGCATTAATGAGCGGCTTCATCATGGCGTTGTTGAAATATGTCTCACCTTGACTGTTTTTAGGCAGGACTTTGATGCTCGTCTGATTGTGCTCATGGGCGTGCTTGCAATGGTCAAGGTGTTCCACTGGCTGATCCAGGATCGCATCAACTACATGCAGACGGAGCCTGCCATCACGTATATGCAGCATATACGCACAGCTTCTTTCCTATCAATACTTCTGGTGCGTGTCGATTGGTGCATCTCAGTCCACCTGCAGGTGAACATGATCGGATCGGGCAATTCAATCCATCCTGGAGCACACAGCTTGACACAATGTTGCAGGTATTGGATGGGTATCATATCCAAACAGCAGCCAGTGCTGCATTTGGCGGTGACAAGGGGTACATGATTCTCTTCATGTTTGAGTACACTATACTCGCGTGCATGGCAGCTGCTAGCTTTGTGAAGTATGCCCTCACTGTTGCTGACAATGCCACATCCGAGCCGTTGGCAAACAAGGGACTGTACCTGATTTACCTCGACCTTGTAGTCGATTGCATGACCTTTGTACTCTACATTGCCTTCTTTGGCATGATCATGCACCACTACAAGACAATTCCGCTGCACTTGATACGCGACATCTACATGGCCTACCTGTCTCTCGTGCGCCGGGCGTCCAACTTTGTGCGCTACCGAACCGTGTCATCAAAGATTCATCAGCTGCAAGAGGCGACCGAGGAGGACCTAGAGCGCGTCGGTCGCTCGTGCATCATCTGCCGCGAGGACATGGCACTCACAGAAGGGCTGAAGAAGCTGCACTGTGGCCATGTTTTCCACCTTGCCTGCCTGCGCTCGTGGCTGGAGCGGCAGCAGACATGTCCCATCTGCCGCCATGCTATCCTGCCGACGCAGGGCGCTGCAGGGGCAGCAGCGGCACATGCGGCTGCCCCCGCTGCAGCTCCCGCAGCACCCGCCGCAGACGCAGCAGCGTGGGTGCCGCCAGCAGCTGCTCGTGCGGACGGAGGCGCCGCGCCCGCGCCAGCCGCGCAGCCAGCAAATGCAGCTGTGGCAGAGCCAGCGGGGCAGCCGGCCGAGTCGCCGCAGCCGCGCCCGACGAACCCTCCAGCTGCTGCGGCCAGCGGCGCCCCAGCCGGTGGCACCAGTGGTGCTGCAGGTGCACAGGCACCTGCTGCTGGCGCACCGGGCACGAGTAGGGGTCCAGGGGCAGCCGGTGTGCAGCGGAGGTACACAGCGGGTGGCACAGCAGCAGCTCAGGGTGTATATGGTGCATGGGGGAACCCTGCAGTCCGCCCCCGAGGCTCGGTGCGATCCCATGCAATGCTACAGTCCCGAGTACATGTATGAAGAGTAGCTCTGACAATGTATTCTGGCGGGAGTGGAGGCAAGTGTGTGAGTGCCGCAGCCGCGTTGCAGGTGTTGCCGAACAATGCGCCCACAGAGATGCGGGCTGCATTCAGTGCGGCGTCCAAGGCCTTCGCACGGCTCGCGCCGTACTACATGCCGATATATCAGCCATTTGGTGTGGAGGCGCAAGCTGGGGATGCGGGTGCTCCGCAGCCAGCAACTGCCGCCGGGGGGAGCACTAACACGGCACAGGCCACCGGGGACCAGGCGACGGGCGAGGCGCTGAGAGCAGTGCCAGCAATGTCGGCTGGGCGGCATGCAGATGCCCAAAATCCTCAGTACGAGCGGGCACGAAGAGCTGCGTCTGCAGCAGTTGCAGCCTCCATCACAGCGACACGGGAGCTCTTGCGCGGCCAGATCTCGCTGCTGCAGGAACGCCTGGACCGGCTGGACATGGTTGAGGATGCTGCTTTGGGTGGATACCGGGTTGCGGAAAATGTAGGACCTGCGTAGTCTTTGCGGTGGGTTCATATTATTGTGGAAGTGTAGACGTTTCTGGCGAAGCGTCGTTGTATCTCATGGGCGAACTCGTACATGATGTAATCTCCCTCGCGCAGACGCAGTGCTGACCGTCCGCACGTTCAAACAATCGACTCGATCAGTGGCCTTAAGCAACCGCGTTCGTGACCTGTACCACGAGCCCTTCCGGCACATGCTCGTTCGACTGTCACTTAGCCTTCGTAATGTAAGCTAGGGCATGAACGCACTGACGGGATTCACTCTGACGCGTCTTGACATTGCCCCCTCCCCCCACGCGAGGCCCGCGCTTGTGCGATTGCTTTGCTTGCCAACCGCAGAACGCAGAGAGTTTCTATAGCATGGCGTTCCTGTGAACGCATGAAAATTTGCTGCAAGCCAGATTGTGGTCCAATCGCAGGCTAGGCGGGACGCAGCTTCGAAGGCGTGAACGTTGCGCGGTGAGTTGCTCATTATGCACGTCGTCCCTGTTATTTCAATTGAATTGGATTTCTTGCGTGGTCTGGTGTATCTGCGGCTCGACTCTAGCGTGCCCGACTCATTGTCATACCGCGCGATCGCGCCCTTGTACCCCTGCTAGGACTGAAACTGGCACATAAGAATTGGAAGGGATCTTCTACGCCATCATCTTATGCCATCTGCATGTTCTCGACGGCGAGGCTCTGTGGTCGTTTTTGAAGTATCAGGTTCCTGCCAATAGGATCATCGCCGACAGCGCCTGTAACAGCCCCCATGGTATTAATGGAGGCTTGTTAGACGTCTACGCCGTGGGGATTGCACACCGAACGCAGTTGGACATGGGGGGCACGGCTGGTGCTTTGACGCATCAGTCGCGATCTGTCAAATCACCCCACGTTGCCTGATGTGGCGCTCTCTTGCAGCTGTATACTGTTATTTTCGCAAACAACACTGCTCCTACTTGCCTGTAAGCGAGCGTTTTATACTTCGTTGTGAGCTCAGAGCATCAACCCCCTTCTAGCCTTTTGCAGGATCTCGGCCATGGTCGTCGAATGGACGTCGGAAGGCTTAGGGCAACTTGCAGCAGGTTCTGCTGTATGGTACCGAGTGGTCACCAAAGCCCAGCGAGATGCACCTTGGCAGACGGGCAAGCTCGTTGCCGTGAGTCCAGACGATGCTCAGGTCCAGCCGGGGGGGCGTGGTGAAGTTGTGACACTGCCCCTTAGAGATGTACAGCCAGCCAATCCAGAACTCCTGGATGCTGCTCCAGATCTGACATCCCTGTCTCACCTGAACGAGCCGTCCATCCTGCACACCCTCGACAACAGATACACCACTGATGTGATCTACACCAAGGCTGGCCCGGTTTTGATCGCCTTGAATCCTTGCAAGAGCCTGCCGTTGTACAAGAAAGAGGTCGTGGATGACTATCGCAGAGTGCATTCAGACTTGGATGCGGCTGCCAAGACGCCCCACATCTTCCTCAATGCGGGAAAGGCTTTCCGAGATATGGTGGACAACAAGCTGGTGTGTTATTGACTGCGATGGTTTGCAGCAGATGCTGTTTGCCAGAACATCGTTGCATGATTATTCATCGGTGATGCCTTGAGGTGGGCCTCAGCACACGAGTCAATACCAGCCACATCATGGGCAGCATGCAGAGCCAAAGTATGGTCATCAGCGGAGAGTCAGGCGCTGGGAAGACCGAAACCACCAAGAAGGCAATGCAGTTCTTTGCCCAGATGTCTGGAGGTCATGGCATTGAGGACCAGGTCCTCCAGACCAATCCCTTGCTGGAGGCCTTTGGCAATGCCAAGACCCTTCGCAACCACAACTCCAGTCGCTTTGGCAAGCTCCTCGAGATCCACTTCAACGCCAGCAACCACATCTGCGGAGCCAAAATCCTCACCTACCTCCTCGAGAAGAGTCGTGTTGTCTACCAGATTGCAGTGAGCCCCCTGCCCCCGCCTGCCCACTGCTGCTCATGCACTCTACTCCCACAGTGATCCCCACACCCCTCAGTGCCAGTGGACGGTCTGGCTCAATGTAAAGCAGCCCGAGCTGAAAGACCCTTGATGTTCACTCTGCGGCCGATGCCTTCCACCCAGCTATCGGCCCATGCATGACGAGGTCGACCTTTGTCAGAGAATGCCTCGGTCCCCCGGCATCTCCCCTGTGCAATCACTCCACAACATTTACCCGCTACTCGCCACCGCCGCATGCTCTGCTCGCCGCCTACCAGCTCAATATCTGTAGACAACCTGGCCGCGTTCAAGCTGCCTGGATCCCAATGCCGCATGCAAGCCCCCGCGATACCTGCCATCGACTCCACAGTGCCCCCGCCGCACCGCCCACCCCATTGCATCTGCAGGGCGAACGTTCCTTCCACATCTTCTACCAGATGATCCGCGGCGCGTCGGCGGCTGACCGCGAGGCGTGGCGCGTGCCGGCGGACGTCAGCGCGTTCAAATACCTCAGCGGGGCCGGCGCCGTCACCACCATCGACGGCGCCGATGACGCGGCGGACTTCCAGGATGTCCGCGATGCGATGACGGCCGTCCACATTGAGCCCGAGCTCCAGCAGGGCATCTTCAAGATCGTGTCGGCGGTGCTGTGGCTCGGCAACGTGTCGTTCACAGCGAAGAGCGACGACGAGACCCGCGTGGTCGTCGACGAGGCGTTTTCGAATGTCAGCGAGCTCCTCGGCGTGCCGCCCGAGCGCCTGATCTTTGCGCTGACGCACCGGCTGATGAGTGTCGGGAAGGAAACGTACGAGAAGACGCTGAACATGGAGAACGCGCTGGACACGCGGGACGCGCTCGCAAAGGCGCTTTATAGCGCGGTTTTCAGCTTCATGGTGGACCGCGTGAACGCGAGCCTCGCGTCGGAGAAGCGGCTGAGCGGCAAGTTCATCTCGATCCTTGACATCTACGGCTTCGAGTCGTTCACGAAAAACTCGTTCGAGCAGCTCTGCATCAACTACGCGAACGAGCGGCTGCAGCAGCAGTTCAACAAGCACCTCTTCAAGCTCGAGCAGGCGCGTCGCCGCCGCCCATCACTGTGTGCCCTGACTCTGTTGTGGCAAGGGTAGCTTTGCAGAGGGTCCCAGGTTCACATCCGCTTGTATGGCAACAGTGTGCCTGTGGCTGTGCAGCCGAGTCCACATTGGGTTAGGCGGGAGGCGTCATACCTGATCATACAGCGCATATCACTGTTTTGCGAGTCTGATTTTGAGCGGCTACATCTGAGACTTACACCCAGCAACCAAGGGTGTCTGCATGTGATCAAGTGGGCTCTGCTTGCCCAGTCCATTCACAACCAAGCCCTGCTCATGCACCGCCATAACCCCACCCACCCCCAACAACATCCACATGTCACACCAGCATGCCCCCCGGGGAACTCCAGACTTCTGCACGTCAGCAGCGGCCGTGGCGTGTATGCATCACATCCTTGCTGAAGCGCACTTCCTGCATGCCCATACCTGGTTATGCCCCATCTCAGCCTCCACTCACAGGTCCCGGCCGCAAGAACAGCACATATGCACACCAGAGCGCCCTATGCAGGAGGAGTACACGGCGGAGGGCATCGACTGGTCTCACATCGAGTTCGAGGACAACCAGGACTGCCTCGACGTCATCGACGCCAAGCCGCCGAAGGGCCTCGGCGTGATGACGATCCTGGACGACCAGTGCAACTTCCCGCGCTCCACGGACACCTCCTTCTGCAGCACCATCCGCGAGCGCATCAACTCCCGCCGCTTCACGTACAAGCCCGGCGGGCACATCGACTTCATCATCGAGCACTACGCCGGGCCGGTCACGTACGACGCCGCGGGGTTCCTGGACAAGAACCGCGACACGGTGAGCGTGGACATCGTGTCGGCGCTCGGCGCGACGGGCGACAGCATGATGAAGCAGCTGCTGCCGTACGTGCAGAACAACCTCGAGGGCAAGAGCAAGGCGACGGTCGCGTCGCGCTTCCGGGAGCAGCTGCTGGACCTCGTGGCACGCCTGGACTGCACCGAGATGCACTTCGTGCGGTGTGTGCGACCACCCGGCCCCCCTTGTCCTGTCCAGGGGTGGTTTCTCCCCTTCGCCGACGCAACATTGGCTGTTTAGCTCATACAGAGTGGGGGCTTGACATGCCAGAGCTTATTACAGGAGCATACTGCTGATTGGTGTGGGTTGCGGAGGGGTGTCCAGGCGGTGTGTGTGGCCCCCTTGTATCGCTGAAGCCGTTGTCGTGCGATTTCCGTTTCCTAACAGTTTGGCTAGAGGACGTCCCCTCCACAGGCGCCATTCAGCATGCACACGTAGCGGGTTGTCATCGTTGGTTGTGTCAATGGCAGGGGGCTGCTGCTGTGGCTGCGGGTGTGCCGACGCCGGGCCGCCTGTGCAGGTGTATCAAGCCAAACTACCACCTCAAGCCGAGCACGTTTGACCAGGCGATGATCCTGCAGCAGCTGCGCTGCTGCGGCGTGCTCGAGGTCGTGCGCATTGCCAAGGCGGGCTACCCGACTCGATACGAACACCAGACGTTCGTGGACCGCTACATCGACCTCATGCCCCGGGACGCACGCGGCAACGGCGACACGCTGTCGCTCTGCCGCGCGCTGCTTGCGTACTTCCGGGTGCCCGAGGCAATGTGGCAGATCGGGCGCACGAAGATCTTCTTCCGGGCGGGGGTGCTCGGTGCAATGGAGGATCTCTGGCGCCGCACGAAGGGCGCGGTGCAGATCATCCAGGCGCAGGTCCGCATGCACATCGCGCGCACACGCTTCGTGCGCATGCGTGAGGCGTCGACGGTCATCGCGGCCGCCCGCCGCGGCCAGGTGCAGCGGCGCAAGTTCAAGATCGAGTTCGCGGAGCACAAGGCTGCGATCACGGCGCAGGCGGCGGCGCGGCGGTGGCTCGCGCGGCACGAGGCCAAGCGCCGCCGCGACGCGATCGTCACAATCCAGTGCGGCCTGCGCCGGGTGCAGTTCCGCAAGCGCTGCGCCGTGCGCGAGGCCGACATGCGGCAGGCGCTCGAGTTTGCGCAGAACCGGGCGCTGCGTGCGAAGGAGCAGGAGATCAAGATGCGGCAGGAGCTCGCGCTGTGGCACAAGATCCAGGAGGACTTCCAGATGGACCCGGACCAGGTCCGGGACGCGCTGATGGCGTGGCGCGCGCAGCCGGACACGGCGGCCACGTCGCAGACGTCCACCGCAACGGCCGGGGCCGGGCTGTCAGAGCACGACGCGAAGGAGCTGAAGCTGTTCCAGGTGCACCGGGAGGCGTTCTTCGCGTGGCAGATGGGGTCGGGCACGTCATCGGGGGAGCCGTCAACGGAGGAGGAGCAGAAGGAGCTCGAGGTGTCGGTTCTTTGCTTTAACCTTTGTCTGCACATTGTGCCTTCATTGCGGTTTGGCAAGGACAGCTGGCGGATGATGGAGTCGCATTGGCACACCTTACTGTATCTCAGAGCACCACAGCAGAGGTTCGAGTAACAAAAGGCATGTTGCCTCAAGCTCATACGAGCGCCAGACATGCAGTCAGTGAGCACCTCACTGTGGGCAGTCGTACAGGAGAGCTACCACCACTGTCTGTGGCTGCTGCTTTTCTGTGAGAACATGGGCTGGACAGCGAGCCAGTCTCTGTGGCAGTATGATGCGGCTGAGTGATGCGGGGGGGTGGAGGTGTCTGTCAGAGTGTTGTTGGTCCTTTTTGTGCGAGGTCTGTGGGCTGTGTGCAGATCTGGCGGGCGCACCGGGCGCAGTTCTTCAAGTGGCAGCAGAAGCGCGTTGACGGGGACAACGGCGCGACTGAGGGCCAGACTGGCCAGATCAAGCGCCTCCAAGACCACATCCAGGCCCTGCGGGTCCAATTTGAGGTGCGCCCAGGACACCCGCACAGACTCTGCGATTCTGCGCACGAACGGCCACTGCTCCGTGTCCAGTGCCACGCACTGGATGATGTTCATCATTTGTCAGCTTGCCACCGGTGCTGCAGGAGCAGCAGGAACGCGCGGCGCACTTCCAGACTGAGAACACAAAGCTCAAGGCCCACCTGCGGCCGCGGCACGACCCCACCATCGCGCCCGTCGAGCGCCTCAAGAACGACTTCCACAGCCGCACCGAGACGATGGACGACGACCTGTCGTTCATTCGGGAGGTCGTGGGCGGCGCCGCCACCGCGATTCCGGAGTTCAACGCTGAGCTGGTGCGCCCCTGGATCGGCCCGTGATGCATGCCTGTGATGCACGCCTGCTGCTGCCTCTGCAATTTGAGGTGCAGAGGGCTGCCACCTCGTGGGCCTGGGGCGCCGTTCGGCATGATTGATCACCTGCGCGCAATTGCAGTCTGAGTGTATCACACATTACAAGAGCTCGAGTCATTGCATGGCCGAGCTCGAAGGCATACAACAAGGCAATGCATACAAAAGCATTCAAACCGGATGCAGTCTAGAAGGTGGAATTGCTGCAGTCACCGCATCTCGCTCGCCACGTGTCGCTGCGCAGCTGTTCCTGCACGTCTGTCTAGCCATGATGCAACAAAGTCAGTGTGCCGTTCGCTCCCCTCGGCACGTGTGAGCAGCATTGTGCTCTGGCGGTGCAGGAGATCCGCAAGCTGAAGATGTCGTTTGACCAGTGGAAGGAGACATTCAAGACGCGGATGCGTGAGACGTACATGTTTGTGAAGAAGGCCTCCGTTGCGCGAGGCAACCGCCGCATGCAGCCGCGCCACATGTACAGCAGCAACGTGCGGGAGCCCTTCAACCTCCGGGACCCTCAGTCCCCCGGCTCAGATGACCTCCATTCCCCGACCGGTGACAACAAGTACGTGGCGAGGGTGAAGGAGGGCATCAAGGGTGCAACAAAGGCGGGCATGGCGATGAAAGACGCGACTCGAGCGGGCACAGGGGTCATGAAAGACATGGTGGGGCGGCTGCAGCGGAAGATGTCGGCAGCGCAGCACGAGATGGCGATGCGGGGGGAGGGGCCGGGGGGGCAGTACCACCCGGAGCTGCGGCAGCCCGACCCGGACGGGCGGCAGTACAACCCGGAGGCGCAGCGGCTGGCGGACCAATGACAGGCTGGGCCCACCCAGGTGCCACAGCGGCGGCAGCGTCGGAAGCGTGTGTTTCTCATCGACGTGATGACGCCGATCGCTGAGTCTCCGCGCGTGGGGACGTCCTCCGCCGAGACGGGGAGCCGGTCGAGCGCGAGGGAGATGTGACGCGGGGGCCGGAGGAGCCATGCATGGTAGGTTGCAGTGTGTGCTGCGCGGTTCTGCAATGCAGGCCAGGACAGGCGCGGCTGATGTAGTGGCTGACCCGAGGCGGAGGACGAGGGAGGCCGCTGCTGCTGGCGCACTGGGTGGGCCGACGGTTTGTGCATGCTGAAATTGCATGTGAGGCGTGGGGACCGAGAGTTGTGGACTGCGTCGACGGGGCGGGCGTGCATGCATGCACACGGGACTGCGACGTGCGCGCGGAGGGGGCCGGAGGTGCTGCGCGTCCAACCTCCCTCGGCTGCACGATGGCCCATGGCTGCTGGTTCGAGGGGCTGTGGAGGTCGCGGGGGTGCCCCCAGATGCCAGACAATCGTTTGCTGCAGGCTGATGTGAGTAGAGATAGCGCGAGGTAGTGTACCTAGGCTCCACAGATGGTGGAGTGCCCACCGCCGGTTGTGTATGCAAAGACGTGGGGAGCAGGCGCATGTGAGAGACTGCTCGTCTGATCAATGCTTTTCCTTTGGATACCGTTGTACCAGCGATCCGCGTATCGGGCCACCGTTTGTGATCGCTCACGGCATGCAGTCAGAACGGCCTGCAGGGGCATGCATAATGTGGCACAAGCTGCGTCTGCATGTGTGACATCTGTGGAGGTCACGTCTCTGCAGCTCCGATGCTGGCCTGCAATTAATACCGAGCCCGAAGCGATTGACCAGATGATCGCGTGCACCGAGTGGGTAACGCGTGTCTGCAGGTATTGCCCCTTTTATGTGCTCTTCCTTTGATTGCTTTGTCACATTCATCAGCACTAACTTGTCCGTGCTGACATGTCGGGGTTGGCATGGATATGTCTAGAGGTGGCTCGCTTCCGGAATTCTATCACGTACGCAGCGCGCTGTCGGATCGATGACAGTGCGTCAGGCAGCGCATAGGGACCTCGCCGTCGCACTGAAAGTATCGCAAAGTAAGATGTAACCTGTGAACACAGCTGTTCCGCAAGGCGCAGTTGAAGCAAGTAGCATAATCGGTGTTTTTAGTGCTTGAGTACTGACGTTTACGCCCCCGTGGTGCGCGCCCGCATCCCTTTCTCTCCCCTTGTACTAACGTGACTTTCCAGTTCCTTCAAATGCCTTGCCTTGATCTATGTGAGCTACTACAACTGGCGTGATCTGACTCTTAGCTCGGGCTCTCGGCGTCGCACAAGGCCAAAATGTGCCTTTTTAAATCATGACACAGAGCATGCAATCAGGTAGTTTCAGACCCAGGTTACGACCCTTACTTGGAGCATGGCAACCATGAAGATGCACACCGTCCGTTGCAAGATGGCCTTGTTGAACAGAGGTCCTGTGAACAAATCCCAGCACAGGAGCAGAAATGTGAAGGCTGCATTTGAGAGCGACAAGGCGGCTGAAGCACACAAACATAGCAAGCACGACGGCCATATGGAGGAAAATGAGTTGCTGCCAATTCACCATCCTGGCAGCTTCCCGCTCCACGGTCAGTTCCACGACACTTATGGCCATACACTGACACCCATTCATGAGTGCATGGATACAGCATTGTCTGTGCGCCTGGCTAATCAGGCATCACCGTGAATGAACCTCTGTCTTGGTCGATAGTGTAACTTCTGTGTTTCGTTGACGTTGGGCACAGATTTATGCAGAAGTGCACATAGATGACCCGGTGCCGGAAGAAGAGGAGGCTTTTGATCCTTTGCGAGATGGACCTCTCCGATACCTTGGCTATGCAAATGAGCTGGGAGAGGCATTTGCAGCATGGCTGCCTGCATTTGGCGTGCCTGCCTCATATGCAACAGCCATCATGTATGTTCTGGTGGACACATATGACAAGACCTCGAAGGCACACACAGAAGCCAAGACGTCAATCAGTGGTGTTGACCCAGCAACTGATATCTCCCCGGTCAAAATTGTCACTCTACTCACATCTGAAAGGGCAGTCGACACCCTGTTGTGGCAGCTGCTGGCGTCTGTTGCAATCCCTGGATTCACAATTCACCAGGTTGTCTGGCTGTCGCATACAATCCTCGCAGATGGACTGCACCTCGGGCAAGCCGAGAGCATGCCAGAAGCAGTTGCAGCCACCACGTTGGCCTTGGCATCACTGCTAGGTCTATCCTCAGCGGAGGTACGTAGCCGGAAGAGCAATGACTGCAAATCTGCATGTAAGGGTGGGCACAATTCGGTGCGCTGTGCAGGTAGCGTCTTTTGCTGAGCGTATGCTCCCGACCTTGGCTGGTCTGGCGGCGATCCCCTTCATCGTTCATCCGATTGACAATGCTGTTCACATGCTGCTGAACTCAACTTTGCGCCCATACATGAGAAATGTGATCTGTGATGGTGCTCGGGGCCGTGAGGCCGGACTTGAAATCTGTGAAGTTGAATTTTCCAGCCCTGATGACAAGCCAGCGGGTAAATTTCTTGCATGACATCACATGAGTGGCCCGCTGCGTGCCGGACAACTCCTATCATGTCACACAGTAGGAGCTGTCCAGCATGCAGTGCAGGCCTCGTGGTGAAATTTCTCCAGGTGTATCCGTGGTGCACTGTTTGCAAGCATGGTGCTATTGAAGAGCAATCTGCACACTTACTTGTGCGTTGACTGCTGCATGACCAATAGGCTCACGCCATCACTCAGATCGACCCTTGCTTCAGGCCAGCTTCAAGGAGCAGCGATTTCAAGCTTTGATTATGGATCGTGCATAGATAGTGAAGATTGTAGTGTTCTCCTCGAGTACAACCGCCACAGTGGTGACGCGAAGAGCAGAGATTTGAAGCGAGCACTGGGCAAGGCACTTCTGCTGACTGGACCCGTTGCTGTCGTGCTGTTAGCTGCACAGAAACACTTTTAAGGCCTCAATGCCTTCACTTCCGTACAGTTTTCTGACACCTGTATGCTACTTAGTGCCGGTGCACATCCTTGCATCTTGCCCCTCCCAAATCTACGTGCTGTTCTCCTGCAACACTCTGACTGCAGGAAGTGCGACCAGACTATTGTAAGATACCTTGTCACTACCGTGCAGCTGCTCATTCAGCTGCTGCACTACATCAGCCTCCCAGCGTTGATCGTATTTTCCAAGCAACGTTAATACATCACGGCAAAGGTCCACATCAATCGAGCCTGCCTCACCAAATACTTCCGCCACGGCCAGAAGAAGCGACGAAGGCTGTGAAGAAATCGTTGTGATCAATAGCAGGCAGATGTCGACAGGATCCACAGCTGAAGTGTTACCAAGCTGTCCAACTGACATCACTTCCTCCAGTGTTCCACGGTCGATGCCAGCTGCTATTGCCTCGTTGCTGATTGTGTCCACCTGTATAAGCAGGTGGGTATGCTGAACTACCGCACATATTGTGCAGTGCTAGCTCACAATGGCACCATGCACTTCGGTGTTGCAGAGCCAGAGGGCACCGTACATCACACGTCCTGACCAAGTTCGCGCTAGACAGTGCTCTGAATAGAGCCGAAACTTGCGGCACAGTTGGTGGGACTACATCACGAGTCTCAGGAATGATGTTTGCCAGGTTTGCAAAGTAGTATGCTGAAAACTCCACCAAGTCTGCAGGCTGTCGTCGGATGACTTCTTTCGTGTACGCCTTCAGAACCTCTGATAATTCAGGAGGCACGCAAATCTGCAGCGTTGCTCATCAGCATTACGGGCCCTCGATCGGAAATAGCACCACTCGGTGATGAAGATGGGCCCAAAAACCTGTTCAGCGCAGTAGATAGGCTCAAGATCCATCATCGTCATGCTGATGCTTTCTGTTGGAAGTTTCAACAACCAGCGCTGTGCCACGCCTTACTCCTGTGTAGATGATGCAGTGCAGCAAGCACGCGACAGCTGTCAGATTCGTCCAGGCTGTGATATCTTACTATCGGAATGACTTGCAATTTTCGATCATCACACTAAGAATCGCTGCAAGTCTGTCTGCTGCTTCCTCGGGGAACAGTTGGACGTGCTGTGCATCAGCACACAGTCGTTCAGAGCTTCGACAGCAACAGCTGACACAACATATGCATCAACTTGAACAGGCCGGACGAGTGCAGGGAACCGAGCGGCCTCCGTTTGCCAGAGCCTCAGCGACCAAGAGCATCTGTCAAGCGGCTCGAAGCCGCGTGTAGCCATTCCACTCAGTGATCTAGACGACGTGCGACGAGCTCCGCAGAGAAGCGACAGGATACGCTGCATCAGTAAGAGCCGCCCACACCAGCACAAACCCAAGTCTGCACGGTGCGATCACGTCAGCGTTTGCAGAACACCGAGCGTAGCACATGTAAACTTTCCGTACACTTGTATACTGTGGCTAAATCATCTTCTATGAGCCAAGAAAAATCAAGAACGACTTGTTGCGGGACGGGGGTAATGCCATCAGTATCACCAAGTTAGATCTGTGGACAGGCTGCAGCGCCGCTTCATCTTCATTCATTCGTAGACCTGTAGCCACTTCTCCCGGTCGTGTATTCCCGGGTCTTCATGGCTGCAGAAGAATATGTAGGAGTTCCTGGTGACGTCGTGCATGCTGCCGACGCTGATTTGCAAGGATGCAAGGCAGGCGGGCTGCCATGGCTGTGGCCCGACATTCGGAGAGAGGCTCTGAAGGAAGCCACTTTGTGTGAGTTTTGTGGGGCTCCCAGATCATTAGTCGCACAGGTGCCAATCAGATATTGTATCATCACGCATCCTATCACATGCTCCACATTGCTGCTTAGTGGCCTTATTTGCGCCTTGCCTGATGCAGATCCATGCTCCTTTGCCAGCGAAAGAATCTCCTGAAAGAATCCTCCTCATCTTCGTTTGCACAACAGATGCATGTTCTGGTGCACCTCATGCCTTTGTGGCCATTCGCTGTCAAAGAAAGCCCGCAGCAAATCAGTCCACACCGCAACTGCAACACGCGCACAGTCCTGCGGAGTGGGGAACCGTCACCTGGGGTGCCACAGCCAACGGATCTGCAAGTCAGCCGCAAGGATTAGGCCTGGAATTTGGGGATCTCATGGCTGAGATGGACCAACTTGTGCTGTCGGGTGGTCCCTCAAAGGCGACAGTCCCATCAGAGCCTAGCGCACCCACACAACAGGCCGCAGCCCAGAAGCCTCGAACACATGATGACATCATAGTTCAGAGCACAGCTGCAGTCCTGCCAGAGTTCTGGATTGGCTTCAGGAGAGCGGGTAACAGGGAGGGAAATGGGGGCTCAGACGAGGCCCACATCCAGCAGCTGTTGCAGCAGTACCAGCAGGATGCAGCGACGACAGCAGAGGCGAGCAGCAGCAGCGTCTCGGCAGCAGGTGAGGAGTACGAAAAGAGCGACCCGCACACGAAGTTCCTTGAGAAGCTGGCACAGCATCCAAGCCAGTGTGTCAGGTATTTCCACCCTGTCCACACTGCGTCACCCGACTCAGAACATGCAACAGTCATGTCACGAAGAGCAGTCCTCGTGAAAGCTACATGCGTGTACACGTTTCGAAATGCGGTGTTCATGCGGAGTGGTGGCTGCTGCGGTGTCCTGGACGAAGTGCAGGGCACTAGCACATGGTTCAATTGAAAGTATGTACTAGGTTAGACGGCACATCAGTCTTGCTCCACATTGCAGGTATGGATGGGGAATGTGTTATACGTGGCCTACCAAAGATGTCCCTCAGCCCGGTCGTTGCAAGTACTGTGGCGCAGCACAAGTGCCTGAGCTCCAAGTGCTTTCGCCCATGTGGCACTTCATGCTAGACGCAGCGACTTGGTACGACGGGGTTTGGTACACTGCACCAGACAGGCTGAGCACTAGTGTGCTCAATACACCATCGTGGGATTGGGAGGTGGTGATCTTGTTCACGTGTTCAGACAGCTGCCATGTTGGTGCGGATGATGTCTGTGTAGCGGTTGAAGAGGTTTCTGCGTTCAATTTGGCGACGCTCCCTGGCCACATCTGTGACCAGGGTCAGGTAGAGCGAATGAATGCCGCTGTTTCGTCGGACGCAGGATGGAGTGAGGCAGATGCTGTGGACACTGCCTCAGCAGCAGCCGCTGCTGCAGAGGAGGGGATCGACTGTCAGGCCGGTGGCGCACAGAAGGAGCAGCAAACGAGATGAACATTGCATCTCGGGCATGTCAGGGCGTGATTCACAGCTGAATGCGAAGAAGTTACACCTGTGCTGATAGTCAATCCATTGACCATTGCTACAGAGGTCGGTTGCAGGTTCACTTGAGAAACGGAAACATCACCAAATGTAACGAGCACTGAAAATTAGTGTTGTACAATGTGAGGGGAATCGGCCATCATTTCTCAAGCTCGCTCGTCTAGTGTAAGGTCTCGAACGATCTGTCATGGAAATCACCGCGCCCAACACCGAAAATGTCGCTCAACATCCTGCTGTTAGCGCATAGCAAGCTTTCTACTCGCTTCGCGTTGTCCTGACGACGAATCGGGCTGTGTGCCGTGGAACATCATCTTGCGCTTGAACACGTACACGGTACTGCATCGAGAACTTCGGTGCCTTTGGAGTCAGCCCTAGCATCTGCATAAAAAACAGGCATCTGCAGTGCTCCAAGTTTGCACGCGGTGATCGTGGCAGCCCAGTGTGTGGCAATGGTGCAGTGCTGACGTTACTCCCAGGACGCACTTTGTTGAGCGTGTTCTTCATTCACGTGACGTGTTGCTCGGGCGTAGCTTCTACGAACTCTTTCAAGTGCTCTTTGAAGTCCTGAGTCCACGAGTGTTCAGGATCTGAGCCCTTGCGGGCGTTTTCATCGCTGCGACCCATCCTTGCCGGCCTGCAGCACTCTTGATTACGTACGGAAGAAAGTTGTGTCAATGTCTGGCTATACGAAAATTTGCTACAGCATTTGCCATTTGGTCTGCTTGCGCGTGTCTCGACTTCTTGTTTCCTGCGCTAATCTCATTCTGAATGGATTACACACGGTGGCTACCAGCGACTCGCGACTAGACCGCCATGTTGCACCGGCCGACGGAACGCCTCGAAAGCGAAAGCGGCATGGATCCGAGTGCAGCATCCGGGTCGTATACACGAGGGGACGTCGAAATGTGGCTGCTGAGACCCTTCGGTACGGCGTCATGGGCATGTGTATGTCGGTTTGCGATCGAGCGGCTTGGCGATATCGATAGCACGGGCAGGCTTCGCATCAGCACATGTCTCTTCGCCATCGTGGTTGCAAGGCAAGCAGGCTTCTTAGGTCTCAGTTACAACCCGTGTTTCGGCGTACTGATCGCCGGGGGGCAAAATTCAGCATGGAGCCTGCCACCGAGGACGCCCATCTCCCGCACTCTTTCAGGGTCACCAGCAACATATCGCCCAACATGTACCCGACTCTCATTGAAAAAGACTGCATATTGTTCTATCACCCTTCATGCAAGGAGTTGGCCGAGAAGACCGCAGCAGCCAGCAAAAGCATAGAACTGGGAGCAATTGACTGGAGGTGTGCCCGTTCAAGGCCTCCACCGGTGACTGAGGCTGCCATTGCGACTGCACTGCCCACAGCGCAATTACCGCATGTGTCTGTGCCGCAGTGTCTTCAATGACGGCTTCCCAAATGTCTTTGTGCGTGATGCACTGGACATTCGCAATCGCCATGTTGCCTTCCTCTGCTCCTTCCACGAGCCGTCCGTCATCTTCGAGCAGATCTCCGTCATCTATGCCCTGCCACGGCTCTTCATCAGCTCATTCACTCTCGTCCTTCCTTTCTTCCCCACCGGCACCCTTGAGCGGGTGCGGGCCTCCTGCACCGAATGTGGCGCATCTCATGGGAGAGCTGAGATTTCATGTAGCACCTCTACATCCGTCCGAGTACAAAGATCGTGTGCCGGTCCTTGGATCGGCTCTTTGCATCTGTGTCACTGGCACTTGGCCACTTTGGATCGTGGTGACTGTTTGCCATGGCCCAGTCTCAAGCGGCAACTCGTCGCCATGCTGCAGATATTGCACGTTGATTGGTGTTGACCCCCGTGCCCACGAAGTGGTCTTGCTGTCCGGCAGTTCCACTGCGTGTGCGCCGACGAAAAAATCCACAGATACTTGCACTGCAGGTAGAGGCAGAAGGAGAGGTTGCCACGGCGTTCACGCTCGCCCGCATGCTTTCAAACATCCCCCTCACACGAGGCGGCCCAGCCAGCATCGTAATCTTTGACATCCATGCACTACAGGTGCAGCTCCCTCCTCCCACTGCCTTCGGCCTTGTTCAGGACTCCCCTCCGCATTCCCTTCAGATTCGACACACGTCGTTGCATCGGGTGAAATCCGAATGCAAGCGTAGCTTTCGCGGCCCTGCACCCAGCGCCCCATCATCCTGTAATTGTACAAGAGAGGCGCTGACATCGCGCTGTGCCCCAGCAAGAATGAGGCCTGGTGCAAGTGCACCAACGTTGCAGCTGTGCTGCTATCGCAACGGCTCCGTTCATGAATGCCGCACAAAGTCGTGGCAGGCCTGGTCACCCCTGCACGTGCAGCTGCACGATCCCACTGCGAGAGTAGGCCTCGTTGAACGCCACGTTCCGTCGTATGCGCACCACAGTGTGCCGCATTCGCTCCGTCCTGTGTCTGACTCGCTCTCCCTGTATCTAATCTCTTCCACCTGCAGAGGCATGCTTTCTTATCCCCTGCATACGATTTATGTCCCCTGCACTCGTTCATCCCATACATGCCCCTGCGTTGAGCGCATTTGTGTATGTACTTCCTGCATCTATGGCGCTCTGCGCTTGTGTCGCCTCGCCCGCGCCCGTTCCGCTCGGCCAAAATGGGCTCCACCCGCCTGCACCCGCCCTCACTCATGCTGCGCATGCGTGTGCAGGAGCGCTTCTACTTCGGCGACGCGGTGCTGCCGCTGTTTGAGAGCGGCGTGCCCCTGCTGCTGCAGCGGCTCGCGGAGCTCGAGGAGGACATCACGATCGCGTACCCCGACGAGGGTGCGTGGAAGCGCTTCCACTACCTTCTCGACGACTTCCCGGAGGTCATCTGCACCAAGGTACGCGACGGCGCGAAGCGCATCGTGCGGCTCAAGGAGGGTGACCCGAAGGGCCGCCACATTGTGATTGTCGATGACCTCGTGCAATCCGGCGGCACGCTGATCGAGTGTGGCAAGCTGCTGCACTCGCTCGGCGCGGCCCACGTCAGCGCGTACGTGACGCACGGCGTGTTTCCGAAAGACTCGTTCAAGCGGTTTGAGGCGTGCACCGGGGACGGCTCGTTCGGGTGGCGGAAGGTGTGGATCACGGACTCGTGCCCACAGACGACAAAGGCCGTTCGGGACCGGGAGCCGTTTGAGATTCTGACACTGGCAGAGCCGATCGCGAATGCGCTGCGGGTGTGAGTGGCGTACAGCGTGGAGTGTGGGAGGCGTGGGATGTGGGCTAGACGATTCGAGCAGGTGTCTGGTGCCGGGCAGGCCACCTGGTGGTTTTGTGCGGCTGCTAGGCACTATGCATGAGCAGCCTGGCCTGCTGGTTGGGTGGCTCATGTTGGCACACTTTGATGTGAGGCCTCAGGATGTGGCAAAACGGCGTGGCTGTCAGCCCGGGGCCGGACGCAGCAGCCGGTGTAGATTGCTGCTGCACATTGGCTGATGTAACCATGATGTACAGCGAGTTGCAACGTTGGTAATCAGTGCATTCGAAAGCCGACTACACGCTTGATGTAGGCGACGACCCAGCGCAGTACGGTGGGAACACAAGATGAAAACTGCCTTCTCATACACCATCTGGTTGCACCCAGGCACAGCGTCGACATGCAGCTGTGTGTGTGTGTGTGTGTGTGTGTGTGTGTGTGTGTGTGTGTGTGTGTGTGTGTGTGTGTGTGTGTGTGTGTGTGTGTGTGTGTGTGTGTGTGTGTGTGTGTGCGTGTGTGTGTTGCTTGGACACCTGCGTGTCCTCTTGTGGCAGTATGTGCAAAACAGCAAAGCAGCCACACTGGAAGCATTCTTACGTCTCCCAGGCACACTGCTGTGAGAGGCATCCGGTCATGCGCATTTGTCATGCCTTGCAGCGTGCACTCACCGAGCAGGTGACATCATCTCTAGAGGTGAACGATCTTCCAGACACTTCACGCTTGGTATCAGGCAGTGAGGGGCCAACATCCACGTAGTACAAACATTGCCGCACAGTTCCTTGTTCCTGGGTATCAATGCAAGGGCAACGGATAGCGTATGTCGGAAATGTATGCTGCAAAGGACCACATTGATTCCTGGGATCACTGGAGCCTGTCCATGTGCCATAGAAGTGAGTGTGTATCGGACGACATGTGCAGTGGTGGCACATTGCATGAACACCGGATTCGCTGAGATGAGTATGTGATATGAATTTCCATGCGGCTCTTGCTTTGTGTATGAAGCTATTTCACACATATATGCGATTTGCTGTTGCCGGCATATCTGTACACGTGTTGTTGTTGCCCGTCGGATCATGATCACGCCCTACAACATCGTGGCCTACAAAAGATGCCGCCAGATTTGGATCGTTGATTATTGTCAGAGCTGCACTGTCAGCTGATCAGTCGGAACGGCCGAGCTGATAATGCCGTATGCGTACCGCGTTCCTCGATTTTTGGGATTGCCGCGATACCTAGACCTACACGCGGTGCCAATCTGAGAGGGCATGCGGCGGGATACAGCGGCCTCGAGTCTGAATCGACTCGTAACACGGCCCACTATTTATACAGCAAAGGCCATCTCCATCGATGGATATCGCTTGAATGCTCTTTGGCACCGACTCGTTCATCACCCCCCACTCTTTCATAACAGACAATGGCACCTAAGGGCGAGAAGACACCCGTCAAGAAGGTGGCAAAGAAGAATGTCGACGGCAAGAAGAAGAAGAAGTCAAAGGCTGAGACCTACAAGATTTACATCTACAAGGTCCTCAAGCAGGTGCATCCCGACACCGGAATCAGCAGTAAGGCAATGTCCATTATGAACTCGTTCATCAATGACATTTTCGAGAAGATTGCCACTGAGGCCTCCCGCCTGGCTCGGTACAACAAGAAGCCGACTATCACGTCTCGGGAGATCCAGACCGCGGTCCGGCTCATTCTGCCCGGCGAGCTCGCAAAGCATGCGGTATGCTTCGTGACCTTTCACTTCGTTCCTGGTTTGTCGTTCGTGTCGCTTCTATCTTCTGTCTTAATCCAACGCATTCTAAGCTGGGGCTTCGTGTGTGCAGGTCTCCGAGGGCACAAAGGCTGTGACCAAGTTCTCCAGTTCTTAGGCCGTCTCTGTTGACCACGGTGTCTATCCCATCCGGTGTTGAATCAACACCACCCTCCGTATATCGTGCTGTTCGCAAAGAGCAGCACGGCAGTAGGCTCGTACGTGTCGGTTGCATGCGTAAAGACTTTTTGTGAGTCAACAGTGTCGCATGTTAGCCTAACAAGCTCCAGAGGATAAGACACGTGGTCTTCAGCGACAATATCGATTCTCTGTCTGATGATGAACACTTGGCTATTGCCCAGAAAAATTGCATTATTTCGAGATTAGCCGGTGCATCTGAAGTACACGCCGACTTATGACCGTTGAAGGTAAACAAGCCGTCGTCTATCGGCAGTTGTGCTCTTAATCGGGGCAACAGGGAACAAACCTCACTATGAATTGAAAAAGCTGGGCTCTCGGCTGCACTGCAGTTTGCCTCTGCTTCAAATGCTGGTAGACGACCCATCCACGTGATGATCTTTCTGTGGTTTGGATATTGCAATTACAATATCATGTCCCGCAACAGACAGTAATCAACTGTAGCTTGAAGGCACAGACCTGAGTCAGCTCATCTGCCGAGTTGTAACAGTCCATATTCAAACAAAGATCAGGTTATTTCAACTTCAGTTGTAACCCCAACCACTACATTAGCAACGGCCATCGGGTTTGTGGTCCCGAATAGAGTGCATGACACTGCATTCGGGACCACAAACGTTCTGTCATCATTATGACCTATAATCACTTCCGAAGTACTGCAGCTGGTGTTGTTGCAGTCCATGAAAGATTTGTTGACAATATAGTTTGTTGTTACAGTGAAGGCTAAAAACATTGATGGAGCTTCAGGTGACTTGTTTCTAAAGTGGCTGGGTCAATGTACGCAGCACTGCTTGCAAACAATCCATACATGCAATGAGCTACATGGTACTTTGCAGCGGCCGGGAAGAAACCTTCCCTGCAAATTGTGAGGTGGACATGACAGGTATCTGACGCTGCTAGTTGGTAGTCAAGTGCAATGTAATACTACTCCACATTCGGAGCCTGTACTCCAGCTTGACCCCACACCACCGGTGCTATTGTTGTGCCTGGGGGGGCAACACACCAACACTTCACACCCCCTGATCAGCGGACCCCATGTACGTATGCTTCACTGGTAAGCTGTAGCTGTACCGAATGTAGTTTGGGACTGGTCCTGCTGTGAGGACAGCCTGGTCTTTTGTAGACCTCCCTCATGTTGGTTGCCCTTGGGAACGTTCTGTAGTCACATGTGAACTGTGCCAGCGGGCCTACCAAGGGACTCACTCCGCAGAGGAAGTCCATGAAGTTCCATGTCGCCAGGTGCACCTGGGTGTGGGTGGTAAGACTGTTCACAAGACACGCCGCGCTGTCAGTCCAACTTTGTACCTGAAACACATGATGTTAAATGCACAGTCCTTCCACCAGCACAGGATTTGACTTAGCCCCACAGGGCCATGCTTGGTAAACGGTCTGTACACGCGTGGTGCCCGTACCCGAAACACCGTGAACGTTCCTTGGCACTGCCGCATGCATTTCGAAGTTAATGCGGGATCAGGCCCGACTGAGCTGGCTGACTAGACAGCCCATGACGCGCATCCAGGGTTCACTACCTTGAACGCTTGATCTATCAGCGGGGTAAATAGGTACCAGTGTTGGCGGGCAGAGCAACATGATCATTGGCTGGATCTGGCAATAGCAAAGTCACGAAGTACACCATCGTTGATCGTCTTGAGCTAGCAGAAATACAGCCATGGTGAGTGCAAAGCATGATCACGACACCAAAGCTCGTGTGCGCCAAGAGCAGCACACCAAAGTTGATGACAAGAAGGCAGAAAATTCCGGAAAGATGCGCATGGACCGTCATCCCGGTGCGCTCTGTGACTGGCGCGTTCCGCAATATCGATCGGAACACGCGAGCGCTGGCGTATGGATCGACTGCACACGATGTATGTCGAAACCACGGTGACGTCACACGAAGACTGGTCACTGAAAACTTCCTGTGTGCTCTAGGCGATGGGTCCTCTCTGAAGCCGGCCACTAAGAAAGGAGGCAACGGAACCGGCAACTGGGGCAGGTGCGCGCGTGAACTCTCCGAGCAGTTGACAGAGTCTGGGTGTCGTGTCAGCTTGGCATATCAGAACAACATCAGAAAGCGAGTGCTCTTCCGGCATGCCACCGATGATATTGTGGGTGCCTGTCTCCACCGAGATACCGAGTTTTATTTCATGTGACATACCGGAGATGCGACTTTTCTATCGATGTTTCTTACATAGCACTGGCGACCATCGGCTTGTTGTGCAGTTTGGGAGCCGAGATTGAGGAAGGAATGGCAGGCAGTGGATATGCACCAAGCACTGAACCACAGTCAAAGCTGCAGGTGGATTGAGTAAATGTGAATGTCGGTATGTGTGGAGTGAAAGAAAGGGTTACTGATTTCTGAACTTGGTCCCAGGTGTCAGACGTACGCTTGATATTATTTAGAAACTGCATGGTGCAGCCATAGTGCTGCCATTGTTGTAATTGATGTGGAAGATCTCGCTACTTGGGTCCACTTGAATTGCCATCTACAATGGCAGGAGTCTTGGCTTGGCGTCTCCTGCCTTTAGAAACTCGAGTTAGATCCTTACTCTTGTTTTCACCAGCCTTTGCAGATGCCTGCGGAAGCTCCTGTATGCCAGAGTGTCGCTATCAGCGATGCGCATGCATGGCGTGACTGTCAGATCTCATGACAACACATCACAATCGCAGCGACCAGTGTCAGAACTCACTCGGATCTCTCATATTAGATAAACAACGCTGAGGTGCTCGCAGATGCGTGTTGGGGTGGAGTGGTGAGCCGTACCGGGATCTTGAACGCCTCGATCTTCGCAAGAGCTTGTGTGAACACTTGGGGGGCAATCTCAGCAGCAGCCTGCGCTGCTGCGGCTGCACTCTCAACATTGACAGCAGAATGAGCACCATCCCTGCGCCGTTGCAGGCTTCCCTCACTGTGCCTCCCTGACCCACGGCCCTGTGTCCGAGAAGGGTCGGCGGTGCGCTTCCCACGCCCTGGCCCAGCTGTCCTGCCGGCGGCGCCGTTCCGCGCATCATGACTCTTGGAATCAGCCTGAGGTGCCTCTGTCGCGCCATCCCCTGCGGAGCTGCGCTCCCCCCGGCCGGCTCCATCCGCGTTGGCACCCTCTTGGCCTCGTCCATTGCCGTTCCGCCTGCCTCTGCCCCCTCGGCCACCGTGCCGGGCTCCACGCCCGGCCATGACATCCGGCGGAATCCTTACATCATCGGCAGCATTCACAGCTTCAGAGCCGCCCTGTGAGCGGTCCCCCACGGGCGACTCCCAGCGTCCCCCACCCCGGCCCATCCCGCGCCCAGCTCCACGGCCCCACCCCCGACCCCGGCCGCGACCACGGCTTGCATCAGCGTTGCCCCCCTCAACGGACAGATCTGCAGACTGCCCAGAGCCACGCCCTTGCACCCCCGCAGGATCGGAGAACGCGTCTGCTGCCTGTGACCGGAGTTCACGGCGGCCGCGCCCGCGACCGCCGCGGTCAGGCCGCTGCTGGCTATCGGCAACCGCTTCCCCATCTGCATCAGGCCTGCGACCGGCTCGGCTGGAATTGGTCTGGCCTCTTGCCTGGCCTTTCGTCTGCTCTTCTCGCCTGCCTGCACGCCTCTTCCCCAGCTGCTCTGAAGGCTGTGTCTCCGACTCTGGCGGCGCAGGTACCCGCTCTTTCTGCTGCCCATCGTCGACTTGCTGTTGCCGAGGCGCCGCATTGGGAGGCCGGGACCACTTGCTGACCATTTCTCCAGGCTTGTCCGCTTCAGACCGGCCTGGACCAACATCCTGCTGCTCTGGCGACGCCTTCCCGTGCCCTGGCGCTGCCGCAGGCGGTGGCACACTTGCGTGGCCATCCGAGTGCATGGCAGCAACAGGCGCTGGGTGCGCTGCTGCTGGCGCATCTCCCCGAGTGAGGTGCCCTTGGCCTGCCGCACTGGTAGGCACTGCGGCAGGGGGTGGTCCACTGGGAGCTACCTGGGCTTCATGCTGAGGAACTGCACTGTGCGGGCCTTGAGGCAGGACTGGTCCCATCACCGCATGCTGTGGCCTCACACCTGCCTGCAGAGGGACTCCTGCAGGATGCTGAACAAGCATCACCTGCGGGTGCATCATCGCCTGCGGGGGCACTTGGTGAGGGACGTGCGGGTGGGCCATGGGCATGTGCTGGTACACTGCGCCTGGCACAGGCTGCCCGTGTGAGGTGATCACAGGCATCATGCCACCAGGGCCCATATGCATCGTCACCGGCATGGTTGCCGGGTGCATGCCAGGCGCCATTACGTGGCTGGTCGTCTGCTGCTGCACACCAGGCATGATTGGCACCACCGTCACTCCGGGAGGCAACGACTGCATGCCATGGGGCACAGGCTGGCCCTGCACAAGGTGCATCACAGGGGTACCCATCTGCACAGGCTTGTTTGCACCGCCTTGCACCGGCGCAGATGCCGACATGCTTGTGGGCCCCTGGCCATTCGAAGGCCCGGACCCGTCACGCGGCGGCGCAGCAGGGAGCAATGCGCTCACGGCAGGGGCAGCTGCTGCCGACCGTACTGGAGGCGGGCGCTGTAAGGCCGCTGCGGCTGCAGCCGCTGCAGCAGAAGCCAGGGCTGCCGCTGCATCTTGCGAAGATGCAGATACAGACCGGGCCTGCTGAGGCTCGATCTGGCCAGAATTCGATGCATCGTCTTCAGCATCTTGATCAGGATCTCTGGAGGACGGCTGCACGTTAGCCTGGTGCCCACGGGGGTGAGATGGGCCATGGCGACCGCCCGCTGCCCCAGGACGAGGCTCTGCTGGCCCACGGCGATGACTCTGAGAGTCTGGCGGCCCATGACCGCCTGTCCTGCCTGACATTGCCTCAAGTTTTGCTGTAAAATTGCCTTCTGGACTGAATCCCGGATGACGCTTGCCGCCGTCTGGAACGTCGCGGCGTGGGTGTGTTCGTGTCTGGTGTGGTGCATGGGGCGGCATGCCAGTCTGTGGACCTGCTGAATGGTAGTCTGGAGGACCATACTGGCCTCCGCGTGGTGTGTGATGGGATGGAGGACCAGGTGGAGGGGGTCCTGGCGGAGGAGGCACCCGTGGGGGGTAAGGGTGATGCTCGGAGTCCGAACGACGAGCGGCGTGTGGCGGAGGTGGCGGAGGAGGGCGTGCATGTGGATCATGCATCTTGAGACCACCATTGTCGTCCCTGAATGTGCATTCACGTCGTGACGACCTAAAAACCGCTGATGGTATGGACGACTGCCTGAGAGCGGGGAAAACACACCAGTGGCGAAGATGCCCATGTGCATGCCGCAGATCGCCATGCACTCTGTCTGATCTGCTATTTGAGTCACCAGTTGCATCGTCACTGGCGCTATCCTTCGCTTGTTCCTGCGAGGGGGCGACAGATGAGAGAGTGGTTGCAAGCTCGACATCTGAAAGGCAGTGCTGATGTCACAGGGAACACGGACTTCAGCCGCTGTTAAGCACACCTGAATTCTCTCAGGCAGACCGGCACCTCCCCATGCTGGCCCTCCTGAAGATGGTGCATGTGCTGGCAAAGTTCCAGGCTGGCCAGCATCATGAGAAGCTTCGGCCTCATGGCTTCCGTACGGATCATCCGGTCTTCCACTAGTGTTCAACGAGCCCCAAACACCTCTGCACCATACGCATCACCGTGAAGCTTTGCCTAATATTGAATTGACGCTGCTGATTTGACTTAAGCAAAGCTTTAGTGGTCTCTGACGAAGCGACCGGAAGTACGATATTTGAACTCACGTCAGCTGTCGCACCTTTTGTGTGGAACCAATGAGACATTGGGATCCTGTCCAGCATTTTCCTTCCTGCAAGATCTCACAGTGAGTTGATGTTCTCGCGGATTCGAGCGCTTCGCAACGCTGCGGCCCGTCGCGCCAATGATGTACTGCAAGGGAAGGACGTACTTTTCCGAAGGCAGCACCACCGGCTTCGGGCCAGCCAATTTAGAGCCAATCACTGTGCGCTTCCTGTATAGGCACAGAATGATGACTTTGAGTAGATGCGCACATCGGCCATGCGCCGGGTAAACAGAGCACGCCCTTCACTGCAAGCGCCATGGCAGCAAGCGGGTCATCATAACAGAAGATGCGTGTTAAATATCGCTGTAAAACATGATTGCAGCATGCGATCCGGCTCGGCCGTGGTTGCGCACCTGGTGAACGCCATGGGTCCTTCCAAATACGAAATACGATCCAACTGCACGCACAGACATGCTTGTCACGGATTCAATTTCGAATATGTGATGTCACAGCAAGTGTTGTGTAAGGTATATGCGACAACATGGCTAGCGGAGGAGCTATCGGTCGCATGCGGCCCCGTCGCAGCGTGGTCAACGAAGGGAATACGCACACGAAGCGCCTGGCTTGAATGCCTCACCGGCTCAGTGGCAGTTAAGTTAAAACTAGGATGTGTTGTCAGCAAGCGGCTACGGCTGCTGCCACGACAGTAGTACTTCACTTGAAAACAGAACGGAGTCCGATCGCAGCGCAGAATTTCTCTACGTAATAAACAGCAAGTCTTGGCGCTAGCGATTCTGAATCCTGCTGCCGCTCGTACAGAGCGCTTAATCAGTGTGCAGCGTCCCGGACGCCACGCGTTGCGAACGAGGGCGAAATCCGCATTACTGGCGAGATGCCAGCTGTCAACACATACCAAGCAAGTCAATTCGAATTCGGTAAGGATATGAACCATTCATTGAATCCCAGTGTGGATTGACTTGTTTGCTTACAGCGTTTGCTAGGTTTGGACGTGCCGGTCGATACAACTGAGCAGACAGAGGACATCAACGATTCTATGTTCTGCTGACAGACTAAGTCTCAATCGGCTGGTTCCACTGGGAACAGTCGGCGGCCTGATAGCGGGCACATGGATCCCTGCCTCGAGCAGCTGTGCGCAAATGTGCATAGCCAACTCCGGGCTGCCGATCAAAATTGGCACAATCGGACTCTGGACAGGCTTTCCGAGATATTTTGACACTTGTGATTGCAGCTTTTGCAGATGGGTGATGCGCCAACGCTCCCTGCATGGGCATAGTCAACTAATGATGCCATGCACTGCGCTGCGAAAGGTGCAGGGCGAGCTGAAGATCATTCCCGTACCTGTCAAAGACATCGAGAGCAGCTAATGCTCCTGCGACGGTGGGGACTGGTAACGCTGTAGAGTAAACGTACGCACGGCCCTGATTTACAAGCAGCGTCTTCAGCGCTCGGCTGCAGGCCACGAAACCTCCGTGTGCACCTACTGCCTTGCTCAGAGTGCCAACATGAACGTCAACTGATCCGGTCAGATCTTTCGAATCGGCAACTCCGCCACCGTTTGCTCCCAGCACAAGGGTGCCATGCGCGTCATCCACAAGGAGCAGAAAACTATGCTGCAACCTCAGCTTGCGAAGTTCCTGCACATTGCCACAGAAATCACAGCTGTGAGCCCCGCACTTGAGATGTAGGGCACCATCGCAGATTTACCTTGATGCTGTTTGAGCAATTCGTGACATGGTGTGCCATCGGTCAGGCGTCCACGCTAAGTTAGCCCACAGCGACCAGACCAATGCGGTGCTGAATCGACAGTTGGGTGGCTGACCCAAGCTGGCTGATGTACATGTTTCTGCTAATTACACCACTTTGGAGTTGTGACTGAACACTTGCATGGACATGAAGCACATCATTAGTTCGAAGCGTATGCACGGGGGAAGACTCGCACTGTTAAGTCGGCAACGTCCCCATCCATGCTGAACACACCATCTGTCACGACCAGCTTTCGTGGTTTGCTCCGGTGCTCCTCAAGCAGGTGATGCAGATGAGCATAGTCCTTGTGTCGATAGACATGTGTTTGCACTCCCCGGGCCCTAGCCAAGCGGCAGCCATCTATGAGAGATGCATGATTCAATTCGTCCGAGAAAATAGCCACAGAGCTGTCCATGGCAAGCGCTGTGATGGCTGCAAGGTTTGCAGCGAATCCCGTGGGGAACAACAAGCATGCCTCAGTGTGTTTCAGTTTTGCCAATCTGCACTCCAGGCGCTCATGCAGGCTTGTATGGCCTGCGACGATGGCTGCAGACCGCGGTCCCATGCCATAGCTGGCTGCAGCACTAGCTATCGCTGCGTGCACTTGTGGGTGGCTCGACAGCCCCAGATAATCGTTCGTGCTGAACAGTGTCAGATCATGCGAGCCACCACTGTGCCGTGAGACTCGAACCTGCAGGATCATGAGCCTGAGGACTGCGACGCCGATCCAGAGTCACTATGGCCGTGTGAAAGGATCACGGTGCTGCACAAGCAACGACATACCCGCACTCCAGACACTGAGGGCTGCAGAACTCGAGGGGTTCGAAGAAGGTTCAGCTTGGCCCTGGCATTGTTCTGCTTCTCTACATAGTGTTCCCAACAGTCGTCACCACCTGTACTGTCCGTGGCTTGGATCCCGGCATCGCCCGGCTTGGCGTCGGGCATCGCCACGGTTGGCGGTCGCGTGGAAATGACAGCGTTCAAGTCATGGTGTACTGTGTTGCTCGGTCTATTACCATGCCATCAGGACGATGCTCTGCGTCGATGGGCAGCTGCGCCAGGTGGTCACATGCACCTCGCGATGCATCAACAGCTGAGGCACAGACGAAGTTTGCAACTGCTCTCTGGAAACCAGGGGTGTAGTCTTGTAGTAGAGCCTGGATTAATCGGTGAGTCCATCCTTGCTGTACGTAGTGTGGTCGCGCTCCGAGACGTTTCGTATTTCCGCAAGGAACATGGTGTGTGCCAGTGCGACTCCAAACGTGGGAGCACCGGTTCTTCGTCAGACCAAGGCCGCATGTAGAATGAGAAATGCATCAACAAAGGCTTTCCTTCAACGCGGCCCGTTTTCTGCTCCCGAGTGGGCGTCTGGGCTTGCGCTGGTGCGGTCTGTAAACAACAAGCGCATGCCGCGCCTGGAAAAACTGCGGGCCGAGGGCCGCATTTCCCGTCCCTAACTTTAAACCTGACTCCAAAAATGTATCAGCTATGCAGAAGCCCAGCGAAACAGTAGATCTAGCCATGACGCCCACCCCAGTGCATGAATGGAGGCTTCCTGGCCTGCCGGAGGGGGTGGCCGTCCACGTCAAACGAGACGACATGACCGGGATGCAGATGAGTGGCAACAAGGTCTGTGAATCTCCGCTGCCGTCGCTGCTGCAGCGCCGAGCCTCTGCCCTTTGCCACAGTCATCCTGCATGAGGAAGACCCACCCCACAGCTGCACCACAGGTCCGCAAACTCGAGTTCCTCATGGCGGAAGCCCTCGCAAACGGCCACGACTCCATCATCACAATAGGCGGCATACAGTCCAACCACTGCCGCGCCACAGCCGCTGCTGCGACGTACCTGGGCCTCGAGTGCCACCTCATCCTCCGAAACACAGAGCACCACGCAGGCCAAGATGCAGGCCTTGTGGGTAACCTGCTGCCGGAGAGGCTGCAGGGCGCCTACATCCACCAGGTCCGCCCCCAACGCTACCGACGCCCCCCGCCCCTCCTGGCAGGACTGCCAGCGACCTGCAGCCCCCAGTGAGTCTACGGTACTTCTGGCACAGCTATGCTTGCACATGCGGTCGTGTCATAAGTGATGCTGCTGGCGCAGTTTCCCCTCGAGAGCTGACCTGCTGTGCCTATTGTGGTGGCGCCAGCCGGAGGTCGCAGCGGCATGATGCCTCAATCATATACGGCAGCGCTGGACAGGCTATGGCAATGATTCAAGCTGGGCCCCTCCGCATGGAGGTTCCGGTGCCCACACCCGCGGCTGCATGACCAATTCCAAATTCGGTGTGGCGATACTACCGATCGCCCGTGAGTTCGTATTCGTTTCTGCCCCGCTTCCCGTAGATGCCAGAATCTCTTTGGCCATGGCGATTGTAATCACGTGTGCGTACACACACAACGCGTGGGTGAGGCGCCATGCCATATCGCCTTCAGCTGTGCACCAATACACACTGTGAGCCATGGCCACAGGTGTCAAAGCGGGAGTACGTCACGCATGGCTCCGAGGCGCTGGGCGAACGCCTCGCAGGGGAGCTGCGGGCCGCCGGCAAAAACCCGTACGTCGTGCCGGTCGGGGGCAGCAACGCGTTAGGCTGCTGGGGCTACATGATGGCCCTCGAGGAGCTTGCGCAGCAGACCGCCGGCGACCCCTTCACGCACATCGTCATGGTGCGCACCCTGAATGCGCCCTGCCGCCTCATTGCGTTGACAGTGGACCCTACTGCGGCTGCGCAGCGGCAAACTATCTTTCAGCGATGGATACGTCTGAGCCAGCCGGCAGACGAATCATCTTCACGACCATCCGCCCGTGATACAACGTTGAAATAAATCATCCACTTCTCAACAGCAGAACAAGAACAGCGATTGCGTGAAATAAGATGGGCAGCCCAGCAGATGCAGGGGGGGGTATGCAGGCGTGCGGCTCTGGGGCGACCACAGGCGGCCTGGCACTCGCAAACCACCTGTCTGGCTACGGCGCCAAGGTGGTCGGGTATGGCGTGTGTGATGATGAGGCCTACTTCTACGACTTCATCGACGGCCTGTTCAGCGGCCTCGGGGCGGATGTGGCCGCGCGGGACGTCGTGCGCATGGTGCAGTGCAAGGGGGACGGCTACGCCATGAGCAGGTGAGCCCCCCCCCCCCCCGCACTGCCAGCCCCTCTGGAGTGTGACAACGTCGGCCGTGGTGATGTGCGAGGGGCGGCGTTGGGCTGCCTGTGGGTGCCACAGTTGCAGCGGCCGAATGCACAACTGATGTGAGCAATCATCGACAGCCACAGAGCCGGCCTGTACCTGCCGCCCAGTAAGCAATGCGAGGACAGTGGCGACACGGGCCTGGGTGGTGTGGCACCGCCGTGACGAATTCGTCACCCGGTGGCTCGTAGAAATACAGCATGTGGAGTAAGCAGGGGGCTGGTGTGTGCAGGGAGGAGGAGCTGCAGACGGTCGTGGACGTGGCGATGGCAACGGGGGTTGTGCTGGACCCGGTGTACTCTGGCAAGGCCCTCCACGGCTTCCTGCACGAGGTCAAGGCAGCTCCAGAGGAGTGGCAGGGCAGCAAGGTGCTGTTCGTTCACACGGGCGGCCTCCTGGGCATGTACGACAAATCGAGCCAGCTGCAGCCGATCGTTGAGCAGCTGCAGAGGTGCCAGCGCCTGATGCCAGAGTGACCGCCAGTAGCCACCCGTTCCTGTGCAGTGGCACTGTGTACTCGCGATTGGTGCACGCAAGTGCTCATGTAGATGTTACATGTAACAGTAGAGATCACAGCCACGGTGTTGTGTCATAGGGCGGTCTCGGACGACAGCAGCAGCTCACGAGGCTTTGCGGGGGTACGAGGTCGGCACGACGAACGTGAGCATCTGGCGGTTGAGCTCGTTGTGCACCAACGCCACGTCCCGCTCCACGCGCTGCAGGTGCTGCTGCAGGGCCTCGAGGCCGCGGTTGTGCTCGCCGAGGAGGTGTGCGGCGCGTTGCAGCGTGCCCTGGTCGACGCCGGTGCTCGACAGCGTGCCGCTGCGGCTCGGGTCCTACACAAGGGCCGCATTCGTTACTGACCCCAGGGATGTGGCCTTGTAAACATGTCGACATACAAACACACGGCCTCTGTCCTTTATAACCACATACACACGCACACCCTGGAATTCTCCAAAGCACTGTCCCGAACCCTGTCACGTCCGCCGAGAGGCGACGACGCAGTGGTGCTGTGTCACGTGCGATGATGTGTGTGCAGAGCCAAATCCAAGCGCGGTCATTGCTGCAGCCGGGCAGCATTGATCCTGGCAGGATTCAGGCTGCCGTGGCTCCCACGCGTTGGAGGGTGGCGAGATCCGAGCGAGCGTGGACACGAATAATTTACACAAGATCGGGCCACTGCAGAGCGTCAAAGGCATTGCAACCAACCGCATCGGTCTGAAGATACAAACGCACGCACACTCAATCAGCACACTACAACCACCATCCCGAGCGAGTGGGGGCAGGAGCGGGGGGCGCACCACGGCGGCCGCGGCGGCGACGACGGTGTCCACCTGGTACTGCAGGCCCTGCACCTTGTTGGGCGCGAGCTGCGCCTCGATGTGCGCGATGTGCTTCGCGAGCGCCTCCAGCTGCTGGTCCATCTTGCGGCACTCCGCGGACCCCGCGATGCGCACCGCGAGCGCGTCCACCAGCCGCACCACCTGCACCCCACCGCCACCCACCTCTCCCGCAGGCGCTCCCCAGACGTATCACACGTGGGTGTCACAGTCAAAGGTGTGTGCTTGGCGGTCTGCGGATCTGTGTCGTTTGCTGCGCCGGTGATGGGTTTCCTGGGCGTGGTGGGTGCCGCGTGCGTGGGTAGCTGGGTGTTTGCTTCGTCTGTTTGCTTCTTTCGCGGTGCTGCCCGCCTTGCTGCCTTTGTCCTTGAAACACAGTCAAAGGACTCTGGTGGTTGCATGCAGTGTTGCCCTGTGCGTTGATGCAGGGCAACTATGATGCATCATTGATGATGCCTCGTTGGTCTGGCTGATGAGAACTGGTGATGTGGGGCGATGCAGTGTCGCTGTGAGGGTGCATCTGTGGGGCTTGTGGCTGGAAAACCTGCCGCATGGCAGCGTTTGCATGGAAAGTAGTATCCAGCATGATGCGCAGATGTTGCATGGACCTCGCACATGCTCAAGTCAAGCATATGCATGCCACCCAGCCGGACACAGCCCCACCAACAACGTGGCCGCTTCCCTTCCTCCGAAATGACCATTGATGCACCGTTGCCCTTGCCGGCATCATGCCGAAGGCAAACACACCCTCCTGCTCCAGTGATCCCTCGCAACCACTGGGGCAGCTTCGGTGCGTGACCGGAGCGCGACAGCCTGGGAAGCGATGCCACCATCACCACACAACGAGGCGACAGCCGAGCAGGGCAAGCGCACCTTGAGCAGGCGGAGGGAGAGGTTGGAGTGCTGGTCCATGATCGCCTGCGTGCGCCGCCGCAGCGCCGCCTCGTCCCACTGCGCCAGCCGCTGCACCAGCCCCTGCAGCTCCGCGAGGCAGCTGCGGTTCGCCTGCAGCGCGCCCTGCTGCGCGTCGTGGTGCGCCTTCAGCTGCTGCAGCCCCCGCACCGGCACCGGCCACAGGCCGCTGCGGTTGCCGGCGCCGCCGGCGCGCTGCAGCGCGGCCTCCCACTGCGCCTGCGGCACGTCCGGCGGCCGCACCTTCTGCTCGGGGCCGACGACGTACAGGAAGAGGTGGGTGAGCTTGAAGTTGGATGACCCGGGGGTGCAAAGCTCCTGCAGCTCCTGCACCCAAGCGGGGGCGATCAGCGCTCGTTCCGGCCGCCGATGCTGCGCTGTTGGCAAGCCTGGCTTGGCCCCTGGCCTCGGAGATGCTGTGATGCTGGCTCAGTGGATTCTGCCATGGCGGATTCCGTCCGGGGCCGTGCAAGTGGTACTGACCTTGTGCAGAATGTGTGTGTGGCCAACACTGTGCGATGGAGAGCTCTGCCAGGCCCCTTGCCGATATGGCTTGTGCGCCGCGAACATGGGAAGCAGCACTCATCTAGACCTCTGCAAAGCAGGCGGCAACACTGCTGCCGTCACAGCTCCGCCTGAAAGGCGTTGCTACAAGCAAGTAGTTCGCTGGCACAGGCACTGGCATCCAGCACGCTCTATTCCACGACACATTCATCGGTTAGGAGTGCAGAAGCAAGAGCAGACACGCCATCGGCTATGGCTGCTCAAACTGTGTAGCAGCGAGAGCAGCAGCAGCAGGCGGCAGTCCGCGAGCGGTGCGAGGGGACATGCCTGCAGAGAGCGCTTGATGGCGGCCTGTTCGGCCTGACTGTGCGCAAGATCATGCCCTGACGGCACAGCTATCGGCTGGCTGGCTGGCGCCGTCGCGGCTGGGGCGCCAAAGAGGCCTGGGGCCGACGGCGCTGCAGCACCAAACAGCCCGACTTGCCCGGTGGACGCCCCAAACAACCCCCCCCCTGACGATGCACCGAATAGCCCGCCAGTTGCGGCCCCACCCCCGCCAAAGAGGCCCCCCGATGCTGCTGCCGGCGTTGCGCCGAAAAGCCCCCCTGACGACGCCGGCGTTGCACCGAAGAGGCCTCCAGACGATGCCGCAGGGGCCGCGCCAAACAGACTCGCTGACGAGGCAGGCGCTCCGAAGAGGCCTCCCGATGCAGCGGGGGTCCCAAACAAGCCTCCTGAGGACGCAGGCGTGCCCAGTAGGCTTGCAGAGGAGGCTGCAGGTGCCCCAAACAGGCCTCCAGCTGATGCTGCAGGGGCTCCAAAGAGGCCAACGGAGGAGGCTGCAGGGGCGCCGAACAGGCCCCCAGTTGTTGCGGCAGGGGCTCCAAAGAGGCCACCGGAGGAGGCTGTGGGTCCTCCGAATAGGCTTGCACTTGATGCGGCAGGGGCTCCAAAGAGGCCACCAGAGGAGGCTGCAGGAGCCCCGAACAGGCCAGCAGCTGGTGCTGCAGCTGTGGCTGCGGCAGATGGTGCTGCCCCGAATAGACCACCCGATGCAGCTGGCTGGCCTCCGAACAACGAGGCGGAGCTCTGTGGTGCGCCGCCGGCGCCGAAGAGGCCTGCATTCAACGCCCATGCCATCGGTGCATGAACATACTTCATGCCTACAGTGTGTGCGACCCACAAAGCAAAACGAGAATAGAATTCGCAATGGGCACAGCTCAATAAATTTTGAAATGGTCGGTAGCGTACCGCCAGAAGAAGGAGCACCGAACAGCGATCCAGATGCAGCTGGTGCAGCAAACAGGCTGCCGCTGGACTGCCCTCCGAACATTGTCACCTTCTCGGCAGAGTTACATAGCTTTGTGAGTGCCTACATGTCAATCATTGCTTTGTCTGCTTTGTTGTGTCAATCGCAACAGCAATTGTGCCATGCGAATGGTTCTGCATTTGACCATGCCAGCTGCATGACCCAGCCGGCGAGCTTGAGAAACTGCTGCTGCAGTTCGTCCTGATGAACATGGCTCTAGGTACCATGAAAGCCAGTCAGCAGACAATTATTGCCGCCAGATCGCACCTGAAACGATGTTCTATGGCGCTACGCTTGACGCGGAGTGGTGTTGACACGAGATACGTGATCAATGAAAGAGCTACAGCGCACGACTGCCAATGTAGCACCTTGAATATACTGACAGTCACAGCGCCGTTGGGCCGACTGCCCAGCTCAAAAGAGCCCGCTTCGCCTGCACATGGTGTTACGGATTGCCTCTCTTCAAAATGGCGCTCAAACTAATCGCTGGGAGCACGCACGGGTTCAAGTGATGTAAGCCGATGTTAGACTTCCGTCAGATTGTCCTTACTATCCGGTGTTGGACTATGAGCTGCGTGCGGATTGCCAGGTGCGTTCGTGGTGGTGTAGGTGCGAAACTGACATGCCGATGCAACATGCAGGTGGCCCCAGACAGGCAGCAGGCATTGGCTCATGACATTCACATCAGTTCCTACATCAGATGCTGCCGCATTGTTTTCCTGACCACGGAAATGCCGACCGGACTCTGGCCCATCTGACAGCTACCGCCTGTACGAAATCCGGCGGAAATTGAAGTACAGCTGCAGCATCCCGCGATCAAACACATTCTTGAACCCCTTCTTTGGCGCCCGGTCCCACTCCTTGTTCACTATCCTGAACGCAATGTCCTCGTATGGCGCCCCAGCCGTGAACTTCAGCAGCACCGTTGAGTCGTCCCCACTCGGGTCCGGCAGAATCTTATACGACGGCCCCTTAGACTTCTCCACGAGGTCCGGGTAGAAGATATTAAACTTGTAGCCCTGGACCACCTTTGGCGGCGGGTTGTCGACATCATAGTGCGCCCGGTTGTACTTATTCCAATCATACCCCGTGTGCACCTTGTTGAAGAACTTCGGCTGTCGGGGGGTATACTTCTCCCGCCACCAATACTCCTGCGCCTCCAGCGGCACGACACCCCGGAAGTTGAGCTCGTCGCGGCTGTCGCCCATCGCCGCCATCGCCTGCGAGACCGCGCCCTCACCTGGCCCCGCGGCACTCGGCCCGCCGGCGGCCGGCGCCACCGGCACCACAGGCGCGGCCGAGGCAGCCGCCTGCTCCGCCTCCTCCTGTGCCTGCGCTGGCACAAGGCCCTCACATCAAAACATGGACACAGCAGACATATCTGAGGCGCTGCTACCAAATGTAATCGTCAATGTCCCTGTGCATATGCAGCGTAATCATGCATACACACCTGCAGCCGCCATGTCCGCAGGCCAGTCCTTGTTCACTGCACGCTGCAGCTGTCCAGGCGTCCCCGGCACGGCATCATGGGCACGCAGCCGCTCACACATTTTGCATTCCCATCCCCCACAGCCGCCCTCACGGCTCCCTGCTGAGGAACGTTTTGCACACGTGTAGCAGGCCGCCAGTTCAGCCCCATGGCGCGGGCGCACCTGCTTGCGAAGCGCCAGGAGGAGTGCCCGATCCTCCTCTTCCCCCACCACCGCCCCCGCCACCGCCGCCTCCGCCTCCAGCGGCGGCGACAGGCGGCCGTCGCTCTGCTCCATCCACGCAGGCAGCGCCGCCTCCTCCTCCTCGTCGCTCTCTGCGGCCGCCTCGGGCACCTCGACGCCGACGGCGGCGAGGATGTCGCCTGTGGCCACGGCGTCCCGCGCCTGCGCCGCCCGCGCGTCGCACTGCTTGCTTGCGCAGATGTCCTGCAGCGCGCGCTGCGCCATGCGCCGCCGCAGCCTGCATGCCGCTGCCCACATCATGCGGACGGTGCGGGGAAACCGGTGCATGTAGTCTCGGGATCTGGGGCCTGAGCAGTGCGCATGTGCCACCGCAGGCGGCGCTGAAATCGCAAAGCTCAAATGTCTCCCCACTGTGGCTGCTCTTGCCCATCTCCTCTGATTTCAAGGCCCACATATGAGTTGCAAGGTGGACAAATACAGCTGCAGGGCATCAATCTGCTCTCACAGGTGGGACCAGCCTGTTGATACATCAATTATCAAGCTCCACAGCATGCATCCAGGATGTCATCGCTTCAGGCTGTTTGGGTCGGGCCAACAGGTGGCAAGAATGGCAATCACAGCTACGCACCTGTGGCTGATGGTGCGCCAGTATTCTGGGTCCTTGCAGTTGCTGTCCTCGACCTCGCTCTGGACTGCCCCCTGCAGCTCCCGCAGGTCTTCCAGAGAGCCCTGCAGAGCCTGCTCCACGAGGTCTGCTGCAGGGCCCTTGACCGCCCCATTCTCTGCCTCGGGAGCCTGCCCGCTTGCGAGAGCCGCCTGATCATCCAGCTGCATCCTCAGCAGCGCCATGACGTTGTCCCAGAATTCCTTGTGGTCCCGAGGCTCCACATCCAGTGCCTGTGGAGTGCGGGAGGCTGATGGCTTGCACAGGCGAGGGTTTGTGCTTGCAAGCAGGCAGCGAGTGCACATTTGGTAGCACGGACATGGGTGGTGGCTGACCTGGAAGAGCTCGACCTCCTCCATCAGAGGCCGGATTTCTTCAGCTCGGAACTCAGAGAAGATTGCGTGTGGCTGAGTGGCTGGATCATGCAGTGGATGGGAACGCTGCAGGTGCACCACCTGCACGAGGAGGTCAATGGCATGAGCTCGGTCTTCATCCAGACGCTTGCGTGCCCTGTCTATGTTCTGCTTCAAGTAGAACTGCTCCTCTTTGGCGGATTCCTTGATGGCTTCTGCAGCGAGCCTCTGCCGCTCCAACTCACCGATCTCATCTTGCCGCCTTGCAAATTCGGCTTCATTCTGAGCTCTGCAGCAGGGCGATGAGATTAACGTGCGCTGGCGAGCATGGTGGTCCCAGGTCCCGCTGCAATGCCAGGGAACAGTCTTCACTTGAGGAGCAACACTTGCCTTCTGGCTCGGACACGTTCTAGCTCAGCATCCCGCTCCCTGCGGACAGCGTCATCATCGCCTTGCACAACCTTGTTCTGCTTAAGGTCCCTTTCAACCTTCTTGTCCCAGAAGAAGCCACTTTCGTCAGGATTGCCGCTCAAGATAGCCTTCTCTCGATGCTTGCGCTTCAGTTCACGCACTTGAGACACGGCATCACCAGACATGTCTAGACTCCTGCAGAGTTGCGTTCAGTGCCGGCACGATCGGTCATACGGATGAAACATTCATGCACGACAAGACCACGGAACTCGGCATGTACTCAATATGGAGCCTACGTTCGTAATCACAGCATGCACGTTAGGGGGGAAAATGCCATAGCGACCTTCCAGTGTGAGTAGCCTGCAGCAACGAGCGCTGACATTTGTTGCCTGCATGACTTCAGCGACACCCGAAGACATGAAGTGGCGTCGGTGCGACGGGCAGTACAACACACGTGCGCGTGTACGGCTCACATGGAACATGGACAGAAGACGATCTCGGTACAGAACGACATGCAATCCTTTTTCTAACCACGTTTGAGTGCATCTTCTCTCACTTCTCGAGCCCTAGCTCCCACCTCGCCTGCCCAAACTGCAAGCATCGTCGCGCGTCACTGAGTGTTGCAGCTCCAGCTCAACGTCATCAATCGACTAGCACCTGTATAATACCAGCTACTAGAGAGCTATGCTGTCGTCACGGTCCGTTTGCCAGCAGAATGGCGCGCGTGCGCGTGTTGCGTGCAAGGCACACGAGGTACGATATCGTACACTGCATACATCTGGGTCAGTGCTTAGCAACTGTACCCGCAATGTCTGAGTCCGCTGCCTTTGGGGCGTTGATGGAGTCGCCGATGACGCGTCTTCGCTGGCGCTGGTCATGTCCAAATATGGAGCCCAGGGTCGGCAGTCCCAGATACGCACGACACCCCACATCAACTCGCAACTGAGCGAGGCTACACCCATGCAAGCTCAAGCGATGCCTCATATTGTCGTTGTCATGTCTTTCATCACAGTTCTGGCCTGTAAACGGCGGTCTCACTGCTGGTGCACAAGTTGGTATGGCACCTGCTGCAGAGGCAACAGCCTGCTTCTGCGGCTCTCAAGCTCGCCACGCTCACCGCGACAGCCGCTCTACTGACAGGAGTTGTGGCGCCCGACTCAGCTCAAGCGCTGTCGTACCAGGAGCGCATGGCAGCTCTAGCTGAGCGCAAACAGGCCCTTGCTGATGCGTACGCCCTCCCCCTCAGGCACTCACCCACAAAAACC